>OU342775.1:13069491-13728982 GCA_910591435.1 Acronicta aceris | reverse complement strand
ACATCACCATAACGCTTGTTTCTGATGGGCGCGAATCGCACACGACGCTCGCGCGCCGCTGCGCGTTGCTCGGTGCTCGCCGCTCGGGGCTCGGCACCGGAGTTCTCGGTTGAGTACTTACCGCTTGCGGCTCGGCACCGGAGTTCTCGGTTGAGTACTTACCGCTTGCGGCTCGGCACCGGAGTTCTCGGTTGAGTACTTACCGCTTGCGGCTCGGCACCGGAGTTCTCGGTTGAGTACTTACCGCTTGCGGCTCGGCACCGGAGTTCTCGGTTGAGTACTTACCGCTTGCGGCTCGGCACCGGAGTTCTCGGTTGAGTACTTACCGCTTGCGGCTCGGCACCGGAGTTCTCGGTTGAGTACTTACCGCTTGCAGCTCGGCACCGGAGTTCTCGGTTGAGTACTTACCGCTTGCGGCTCGGCACCGGAGTTCTCGGTTGAGTACTTACCGCTTGCAGCTCGGCACCGGAGTTCTCGGTTGAGTACTTACCGCTTGCAGCTCGGCACCGGAGTTCTCGGTTGGGTACTTACCACTTGCGGCTCGGCACCGCAGCTCGCCGTTCGGCTCTGCGGTCGGCTCGGCGCGCGCCACTCACTATCTGTATATAATTGCATAACATTTTTTCATTTACGTTATTCTCCTTGCTCATTGTCATCAATTTATTAAAGACTGAGGAATCAACTCGCGCATATTGACATCGTCACGAACGCGTCCCAAACGGTAGGGATTAATTGTAATATAATTGTTTATTAATCATTAAAATAAAAATTTCGCTCGGTTTCATGTGGGCTCGTGTCCGCAAGGATGCAGTCGTGTGCGATTCCCGCGGTACACTCGCGGTGTTTAACGTTTTAATTGTTACACGTCAGTTTTATTGTTAACGCCCAAGTTAAATATTTCCATTAGTTCGCGTCGGTCGCGCCTCGGCCCGAGGCTGGCGGCCGGCCGCCGCTGCGAGTGTACGGAGTGTGGCCGCGCGCGGCACGGTGCCGGACGGCTGGCCCCGGGTATCTACTTGGCAAGACCGGCCGGCCAGTCTGGCCCCGGGTATCTGCTTGGCTGGACCTGACGGTCAGGTTTCCCCGGTGGACTAGGTCAGGCTGGCTTCGGGTATCTGCTCGGCCAGACCGGGCCAGCTAGACTGGCCCTGGGTATCTGCTTGGCAAGATCGGGCTGGCCAGGATGGCGGGCTAGCCCCGGTTGTCTGCCTAGCCAGTGCGGCCGGTCAGGCTAGCCCCGGGATCTGGTTGGCCAGTTCGGGTCGGCCAGACTGGCCTCTGGTATCCTGGCCAGACCGGGCCGGCCACGTGCCATGCGCGGTCGACCGCGTACCGGCCTCTCGGCCTCTCGAGCGCCGATCAGTCGTTGTCTCATCAACCTTTACACATGTTGAGATTGATATGTTATACTAATTCTATTGAATTATAACTTGTTGCGTATTATAAGTATGTATAGAGCGAGCTCCGGCTCCGTACGTTATGTGTAAATGTCATACGTTGATAACATTTGTTGCTGTACAGTTCAGTGATGGAATTTTTATTTTTATTATTAATATTTTTTGTTAACTTGGTTTACGATAAACGGGTCTGCAATGTTATGTAACGAGAATATAATTTTTAATTAAGTTTGAATTTTAAAAAACAATGTTGAATAATAAATATGTTTTGAATTAAAAATTCACTATATTTTAGTCAATGTTTATTATTGTTTAGTTAGTTGTACTGTCAGATTGATTTTCTAATGAAGTGTTATTTTGCAATGTTGTAAAAGATAAGAGGTAAAAATGGAAGGTTACAATGTCTTAGTGTTTAAAAGCTCGAAACCAATTGAAAGGTACCTTGAACATTGTCTATATTATATTAATATTAATAAATGCAAAAACGAACTTATTGTTTTAATTTGTTGAAATACCCTCAAGCCTCCCCTCGATGTCTACCGTCAACTCATAAGACAAGCTAGTGCAAGCAACAGAAGCACCCAATAGAACAATAAAAAAAACCCTTTCACTGTCTAGAAATTCAAGGTTGGTCGTGAACTTGAATGCTTCCCGAGTCGAGAACTTATTGTGTAGTACTCGTGGTCGGGATTCCCGACCACGAGTACTACACAATAAGTATATAATGCCAGTAGTAATCTAGGTACTCACATCACAAGCTTACAACAACTTGCAAGTCGTAAGCTTGTGATTAATCCGAAATTAATTGGCAACTGTAAGCAGCAGTGGACTTGATAAATATCTGAGCTGATAGCTACACAGGACTGTTAGGTATTGTTAAAATAAAGAACAAGTTTTATGGGTAAGTATATTGCTTATCATATGAATTAAATTAAATATCAAAATATTCACATGGATACTATAATTTTAATAAAGTCACGCAAAATGAGATATCGTACAAAAATACGAAGAAATGGACGGAATTTCTTGTTTAAAGATCACACAATAATAAGTAAAAAACCTAAGTAGCTAAATATACATAATAAAATCATTAAATAAAACAAACTTAGATTACTTAAAATTACTTAAATTAACATGTTAGGTAGGTACACTCATAGCTGTATTTTAAAGCTTAAAATAATACCGAGAGAAGTTACAAAAATTATATATTTTGATGGCCAAAAGAAAATAAAAGAAAAAACCTAAAAAAACCTAGAAAGCTCTTGAAAAGTAAATAAATTCTGTCAAGGATACGTACAATAGTCAGTAGAGTGGTACGTCCGGTTGAACCCTGCCGCTTGGTACCTATAATGAGTGTTACAGCGCCAGGTGCTAATAAGTAGGTATGCAGCAACTCCTGAAGCTTTCAGGCCTTGAAGCAAATGCTCATATCTTATGGAACCACCTCATACATAAAGGTGTGATTTATAATTAAGTAGGGGAACGGACCTTTACAACGTGACCCCTTTTTTACAATTTTTTACCTCCTTCCCCTCCCTCGGTGACCACCCGTAGTATATGCCAAGACAGGGTGTCTTGGCATATACTCCCCCTCTAGTATTCACGTAGTTATTCATAAATATGGTTATATTATAAATATTTTTTTGCAAACAAAAACTAAAAAAAATTACACGTTTACGTGTTTACGTTACACTCAACTAGCTTCCGCCAGCGGCTACGCCCGCTTCTTCAACGACCCATGACACTTCCCAGAACAAAATAATCAAATAATTTTCCCGTTTTTGCAACATTTTTTAATTGTGCTCCGCTCCTATTTATCGTAGCGTGATGAAAAGTATACTATAACCTGCCCAGGAGTATGAAGAACAATTGTACCAAGTTTCGTTGAAATCCGTCGTGGTTTTTGTTTCTATAACGAACACACAGACAGACAGACAGACAAAAATTTTACTGTTTGCATTTTTGGCGTCAGTATCGATCACTAATCACCCGCTGATAGTTATTTTGGAAATATGTTTCATGTACAGAATTGACCTCTCTACAGATTTATTATAAGTATAGATAGAAGATAGATAATATAGCTGTGAGTAAAAAGCGCTGAACGTTTCGCGCCATAATTTGAATATAGCTGGAAAACGCGCGAGATTTCCCTAGAGGATAATAACTACACGTGACGAAGACCTAAGACCCTCCTGGGCCGTGACCATGTGTGGTATTTTGAATAACACCCCCCTGAACGGGTTACGTAGTATGGGTACGTTCTCTAGGTATTGTACATAACACAGTTATACGACTACATGAATATTGCGTTGATCTCGGCTTTATAATTTCTGAGATTTCGTGAGAGTTTATTTTTATTTCGGTTTTTTATTTAAGTACCTATATGTATAATATGATTAAAGCAACAAAACTTAATTAAAAATTACTTATTACATTCACAAATACACATAGTAAATAAAAATAATAACAGTAGAGATTCCAGCATTTGGTCAACAAATGCAAATACGTTACATGAGAAGAGATATTTAGCTTTATACAATATCTACCTATGCAGGTAGGTGCGATTTTATCGTACAAAATTACACAGTCTTAATTACTGAAGTGTTAGATAATAAATTATATGTGTACACTTTTTATGACATTATTTCACCGTCTGCATTAGACTTGACTACACTATGGGTGATCGTTTCATGACATGGTGTATAAAATTTTCATACATTCAATAAATTGCTTGACTTTTATATATACATTTACTTTCCATAATATAATAAATTGTAAAATATACTCGATTTTAAAACTACTTAGAAGCTGCCTAAAGAAAGTGTGTCTAATCGTTTCGTTCTCTTATTCTCGTAAAACCATAAAAGCTCTTAAAAGCAAGTGCTCCGAGCGAAACATACTGACTCGATCGATTTCACAATTCGCCTCATTTTTCAGTCGCGCAGTACAAAATGTTTGTTAGATTTTTTTACGATAAAGGTCGACATCTACAACGTGTAACTGAATAAGCACAAGACCTCGAACAGGTCGATTAGAATATCGAGTCATAATTATAAGAACGTAACACGAAAGTCAATTTAAGACATGTAAGCATATTTTTTTCAAGAAATTCGTTATATCAGCTAAACATAAAACTTGTGGCCGTACCACAATTAGTGTTGTAAAAGACTCAAGTGTTTTAGTCTTAATTTTGACACTGAGCACAGTTTCTCAGAACTGAAGACTAAAAAGTCGCAGTCTTTAGACTTATCTGTTAAAATTGAGTCAGGACTCATAAAATGTTCGCTCTAAGTCACGAGCTCTAATATCAGGAGACTCGAGTCAAAGCAAAAGCACTCGCATACGAGTCTTAATGTGAGTAGATAAGTCTGAAGTCCTAAACTATTAAAAGTCTCAAGTATTTTGTAACATTAATTAGTTTTTGGGACACAAACTAACTAAAAGGCTTAGGACTCGAGTCTTTTACAATACACAAAAATAGAAACGACTTAAGCTATGATTTTAGAGTCTAGTCTTTAAAAAAAGACTCAAGTCCTATTTATTCGAGACTTAGAACTCGAGTCTTTTACAACATTAACCACAATCGTACTCGCTAAGTCGCAATGACTACGATATCAATGCGCACACGCACGCAATAACTCCACTCGACCCACTGATGGATCAGGGGGCAATATTTCAGGTTAATAATTTTTTTTTAAATGAACTCATTAAAAACCACTGTAATCGATTCTGAACAAACTCCTTTCAGGTTTTGAGCTTATTCTGTTACTAGTTGTATTTAAGGATAATTTAAGCAATCAAACTGTTTGTATTGGTCTCATGACAATTGGCTATTATAAAAACACAATACAAATCCACCAACTGCTAGGAGCACATTTTGCCAGCTGTAAATGTTGATACTACTATATTTCACGCTAGCTTATAACTAAAGAATAAAGTTCTATTTACGACAAAGGTAACAAGTGTTGGAGAAGTGTATGAAGTCGACTACAATGTTCTATAAATTCTAATTTATTGAGAACTTCGCTAATAATACTCGTATATTACGTTGACTGGTAGAGAGAAAATGCCTTGTCATGGCATTAGGTCTGCCTTAAGTGCTACATAGAAATATAAATAAGTATGTATATTACCATACCTACATATTTATTATATACGTTATTAGTATATTTACGATATAAAGACTAAGTTATGGTAGGCATGCAGTCATTATTAAAATGAATATTCTAATACTATCTATTGTAGGTACTCTATTATAGATTTTAATGTCTAAAAATCTAAATATAAACTGCAGTTTTCTTAAAGTTAAGAGCTTTTAATGGATGACGAATCAGCCGAATCCGATAATTTTTTTATAGGAATCGTGAGCGGTCGTCAGTGCGTGATAATTTGTTCCGCGCGAATACGCCCGCTAGGGGCTCAGATCATTAACATAAATAGTCAAGAAACAATACTTACACATACATTTATCCATAAAGAGGCTGATAAGAATATTCTAAGTTTAAAATATATGAAACAAGATCAATTCCTTAATATTGTTAAATATTGCCATGTTTATATTAAATGCCATTGCCACAGCAACCTTGTCTAATAGAGTAGGGAATATATCTCTTTGGATCCTAAATAAGCTATGTTTTGGTTAGTTGCTTAAAATACTATGAGACGATTTCATACTGTGGTACATGTGGTTCATAATTAAAACCATTATAATGAGTAAAGCTTAGACTTCTACAGCCAGGGGCTTCGGCGAACGGCTTCAGTTCCTGTATCAGGCTTGGGAATGCTGGTCTTTCATCTGGGTCTACCTGCCAACACTGCAGGCACAGCTGAAAGAGTTCATCACCAACATAGGAGGGCTGTGATGGCCGCATGCCACGCAGAATCCGGGCTGCGACATCTTTATTAGCACTATGAAAATATGGCGTCGCGCCTATCGTTAGCGCCTCCCACACCAGGATCCCAAACGACCAAACATCTGCTTTAGGGTTGAACCTCGTCTGTCGCAACATTTCGTGTGAGGTCCACCTCGTGTAGTCCGGGGTTTCATGCAGGGGCCTCATATGCGACAGCCCAAAGCCAGACACTTTTGCGATACCATTGTCACCAATAGCGATGTTACGACAACTAAGGCGTTTGTGTAAAATTTTCTTGCTATGCAAGTACTCCATGCCTCTGGCAATGTCAACAAAATATTGCAATAATCTGTTTTCAGGTATCAAACAGAATTTATTATTTTGAAGATCCCTGTGTCTGCTCTGGAGTAACAACTCCTTCAAACTTTGTTTATGATCTTCTAGAACCACAAATAATGTAGTATTAGTTTCACAGAATCCTATGAGTGAGATCACATTTTCATGTTCACTAGACTTGATGAGCAAATCTAACTCCTGCAACATTTGCTTCTTGTCAGGTCTCTCCAGTTCTCTGTCAGCCACCACTTGCACAAGGCCCTGAGTCTGTGCCCCATGTTGCTGCACCCTTCCTCTAGTGAACTTGCCATAGCTGCCAATACCAACTATGCATGAAATATCAATGTCTATGAGATTTCTTGGTATGTTCCACAGCTTTCTTTTCAAATTGCTGTAGTAATCCACTCTTTCATCTTCTTCCTGGATAAAACCTGAGTTCTCAATCTCCATACATGGTTCACTCAGACTTAAAGGCATAGACTGAGAGCCTCGCTGTGCTCTTACAAGCTGTATCCTCTTCCGGAGGATGATAATTAGTCCAACACCAATCAGAAGGAGCACCACGCTTATAGCTATGGCTGCTCCAAGGGCAATCACCATAGGTGAAGTCTCCTCAGGCTCATTAATATTTAAAATAATTTTCTTTGTTGACTCAGCATACCTGATTCTCTTCACATGATTCTTTTCACTTACAACTCCTAACGAGACATCTATATCATTAGTCAAGGGCAGTGGGGCATTGTAGAATCCATTGTATGTTCTTCTATCTCCAATAATAAAATCATGTTCTATATCATCTGGATCCAATTCAGCTGTGATGTAGTAGGGCAGACCTCGGTCAACAGCATAGCTGTGGTTTCCTAAGGTATCTACAATAAAACCTTGTTGGTATAACTCTATAGACACAACAATTCTATACATAGAGACAGGACCATTGACATTTTTAGCTTCAGGGATATGTACAACCATCCTGTCACCTCTCCTCTCCCTAATCTCTATATCAGGTGGACTGGGGTTGGGAGTACCAATAACTGTGTCTACTGTTATTGTTATATTTGGCCCCTCAATGTTATCATTAACAGCAACAACTCCAATCTGGTATTTAGAACCTGGCTGCAGATTCAACAACTCAGAGTAGAATGTCTTATTGGATACTCTCCATTCAAGATGTTTAAGGGCAAAATCGGCATAGGTTTCAACAATAATAGCACTAATTATGTAGCCTGTTATAGATGAATATGCATCAGGGGCTGTCCAGCGCACCCTCAGTGTCGTTTCTGTAATGTTAGTGATGTTAATGGATGCAGGGGGTCCCGGGGAGAACACCTCTGTATCATACACACTAGCAGCACTCTCTCCGCCACAAAACTGACTGTCATTCTTAGGACATAATGTAGCACACGAATTCAGAGGCAACTGAAACTTCCCGGGTGCGTTTCCGCAGAAACACGTCGACTCGTTACCTATTATAGCATATTTGTAGTAAACTTGCTCGCACGCCGACAAGCATACGTCCACTGATTGTCCGGTGTGAGTGTTGAGTACATTCTCCACCATCAGCTTGTAACAGCCGACGTAGTCACCGCGGTCACCGCTGCAACTCCATGAACACAGCGATAACAACACAAATAGGTAACACAGTGTCTCCATTGTGTTCATGTGAAATTGACTCATTCAAGCCCACTTGAGTACTTGACGCTCCTTATACAAAACTGTTTCTCAAAGCATCCGTTTTTGGAACTGGAAATTCACACCCGTAGAGTATTTGTAAAACATGACGTACACCATCGTGTATCACTCAATGTTTCCTATATTTTTTTAATAAATTAATTTGACAAAAAATGTACCGCGTTGCTGTTCGTTATTATTTTGACGTAAGACAGCACAGTGTTGCAACAGTGAAAGAAAGAAAGACCAAAAATCGGGTACATGAGTACATCCTACAAAACTTACTACCTGAAGAAATCAGGAGATTTTAATACGTTTTTTTTTTATTTAAAACGTTATGTACTTTTTTATGGATTAAGACGGCAAACGAGTTTTCGAGCCACCTGGTGGTAAGTAGTCATCGTCGCCCATGGACACCTGCAACACCAGAGGAGTTGCTGATGCGTTGCCGACCCCAGCGGACTGCAGACTTCCAGAGCTGCAGCAACCGAGGGGGAACTGAGTCTTACGTGCAAAAGTCGAAACACACACCAAGGTGCTTTACGGCAGACTCCGACGTAAGGGTCGTCGCCAGCCAATTTCCTTTTTATTTATTTTTTATACCACTACGGTGGCAAACAAGCAACGACCCGCCTGATGGTAAGCGGTTACCGTAGCCTATGGACGCTTGCAATACTCGCGCGTTGCCGACCCTGTAAATAGTGTAAATTAAGGAGGAATAGTTGGGCTAGCAGCCTATGAGACATTCTGCCATGCATGACAGCGGCGGTAACAAAACGCCACTGGTTCCCCACACTGCCAACACGATGCTTCCTCGCGGAGCTCTGATGACTTTGCCCACCGTTAGGAACTATTATATTCTTTACCAGCTAGTCAGACCTGTTATTAGAACAATGAAATATATTTATTTATAGAAATCACATACATTTGTATTGGTTATAATAAATTCTCGAAGCACCTCTGAGCAGCTATATTTTTTCATCAATATTTAGTATCAGTTTTAGTATCACTCGACGAAACAAAACGCAGGTAAGTGTTGTTTCACGCCGGTTTTCTTTTTTTTTTCGTGAGCCGTGGAGCTGTGGAGAAAACCTATGATTGTAATATGATGAGTTTACCAAACAATAATACTTATGATATTAGTTAACAAGTTCCTAAATATTTAATTTCAATACAACTTGCTATCATGCGTTTAATGAAAATCAAAGTTTCAAAGGTGGTAAAACGAACTGACCAGAATTACCTATTACATTTTCAACTTTTCAATTTCATGTTTCATACATTTAATAATCTGATTTCAAGCTAGCTCATTCCATGGAGTTATTTATTTTCCTTTTTCAGAGACTTTTATACTGAGCTGGCAACACTATCATAGGGTGTGGTTCAGAAAAGGTAAGCTGAATTAATTTTTATTAATTATTAATTAAATTATACACAACTCCCAACACCTTAATACAGATTTTCTTTAAAAATAAATTATATTGTACTTTATATGGTATATTTTGTTAGTACAAATAATTGACGTACATACATACAAAACTTTTAATCCCATACTGAACTTGTGTGTGGACCGCACCTCCATAACCGATTGTTGCTGTTTGTCAAGAAAAAGACAACTCAAGTTTGAAATTTTATAAACGTTAAACGGCCGATACCGAAAAATATATGTAAACAGTGTGAATAAACGCCTATTAAAACTGTTTTATATGCCAAAACTTTATTAAACATGTCTACTAGGTCCGGAAAACGTAAGTGTGATAAAACAGTGATTTGTTTAAGTTCAAATTTAATATCTTCTATGTGACGCGTTGATATTGTAAGTTTTTCGCGGATTTCAGGGATCCACAATTCACTACTTGAAGATATGACTCCGATGGACCCAAATCCGGCTGTGAAGAGTGAAAGAAAGACAAGGAGCAAGCGAGTAAAGGACAACTTGGATGAACTAAGCATTTCATTATTTAAAAGCAAGAAAAGAAACAATTATGTTAGTTATCCCACTGACGATGAATTACTCGGAGATGTAACGACCAAAAAAGATGATGAGGTCATCAAACCAAGCCGTGCTTTACGTAAAATGGCTCTTAAGGAACAAAATCCTGCAGAAAATATTGAAAATTTAGAAACACAAAGTGACGCAAAAAATCTTATTAGAAAGTCACGGCGAGGCAAGAAAAAAGATGATGTGGATGTGACTGAAAACCACGAAAATGTACCGATACCAGCACTGGTTACTGAATCAACAAAATCTAAGAAAAGTAAAAAAAAGAAGAGACAAGGCCTGGTCAAGGATAATCCCCTGCCCACGGAAGAAGCACCTGTTAAAAAGTCCAGAAAGAAAAAGAAAGAAGGAAAGAGAAAGAGTTCCATGATTGTTGAGGATGTTCAACAAAATGATAATTCTAAAAATAACATGTCCATAGATTCATTCCATAGCGCTGCAGGCAGCCCCATTCAACAACACGACAATATAGAGCACGGACAGACTATCAAAGATAAAAATGCACTCTCCGAGTCTTCTACCAAAACATACAAAAAAATAAGTAATAATAACACATTTGACAAAAATTATGAACAGACAAATATGTCTGTAGATACAAATGAAGAAAGAAATATTCTTGACAAAGGTTCTCACAAAAAACGGCAGTCTCTCTCAAATTATGTCACTCATAGCAAATGTTTTGTAGTTATGACAAGAGACAACCTTCAAAAAGATCTTGAGAGTATAATGAATAATTCCTATTTGACAAATGGTCAATTAAACAGAAGAAAATCCAATACAGGAGATGCAACTTTTGAGAAAAACAACATTTCTACTCATATTGACCTTGAAATAGTAAAAGAGAGTAATTTAAATGCTTCAAGTAAACAATTAAGGAAAAGAAGGTCAAGTATAAAAGAAACAAAAGGTTTATTACTATCAGAAAATATGGAAAATGATCCACTTGGTGAAATTGAAACTAAAAATGATGATACTTTTGATAAAGGATTGAGAAGAAGTTCAAAAGTTAAAGATGCAACTTTTGATAAAAGTGATTCATCATACAAAGAAATTATTGAGAAAGATGTAGGAATGGATTTAAATTTTTCTAACATCTCCAACAAGCATCTAAACAGAAGGAAAACTATCTTGAAAGATAACACATTTGATGGAAGCAGTTCTTCAGTATCAAAAGATAGTGAAAAATATGAATTCAATATTTCAAATAAGGAGCTCAAAGCAAGAAAGTCTATTGTAAAAGATACCACATTTGACAAAAGTAATGCTTCTATAAAAAGTAATCTTGAAAAAGATACAGAAGATGGTTTATATATTTCTAGCAATTCTAATAAAAAATTGAGAAGAAGTACATCTAATGTAAAAGATTCCACATTTGATAAACCAGAAGCTATTAACACAACATTTGAAAAAGAAATGGAGAACCTTGAACAAGGACTAATAAAAGATTCCACATTTGATAAAAGTAATAGTAAAAAATTAAATGCAACCCATGAAAAATATTTATACTCAGATTCTGCCAATACAACAACTACAAAAGGGAAAGAAAATAAATCCAGTGTGAACACAACTTATGATAAATCTGACACAACGTTTGAAAAAGATAGCTCTACTTCTTTTGATGCATTCAAAAAAGGTGCGATGACCAGAAAATCAAGCATAAGGGATGGTACTTTTGACAAAAGTAACACATCCATTGTGAGTTTAACAAAGGAAGATTTTGAAAAAGACAACAATATTGTATCAAGTTCTGCTGTGAAACAGAGATCCATCAGGCGCAACACTTTTGAGAAAACTGATATCATCACAGAGAATGGAAATATATCTTATGAAAAAACATCAAATACTGAAAATGAGCTAAAGAGAAAGTCTCCAAGAACTCCTTCGAAGTCATCTAACATTGAGATTAAACTCAACACAACATTTGAAAAAGAAAATATTGAGGATAAAACTGAGAAAGAAAATTCAAAGTTGTCTCTAATGAGTTCAGACAACAGTAGTGTTTCAGACAAGTCTGATATCTCTCGCATCAGTATAACAAGTGATGATACCACAGAACACATTGAAAACATAATTAATACTACTCCATTGCTAATAGAGAGTAGTATGGATGAATCTCACAACTCAATAACAAAGAAAGAAAGCCCGAAACCCCAGACTCCATTGAAACGAGAAGGGACATTTACTAAAGATGGTCCAGAAGTCCAAACTGAAAATGAATTACAGACTCCAACTAAACGTAAGTCTTCAGTCCCAGCGGCTGGTTGTACTCCATACCACATAGCCAAGAGTTCACAGAAGAAGCCAATTTTGAATGTGACTAGGTCTATAGAAAAGGAGCCTCGTGCGTCTATGGATCTTGCCCCAAGGATGACCAGGGTGATGTTCTGCAGCCCAGTGGACAACCCAGTGATGGCGACCCAGGAGAAAAGGAAGATTATCAAGTCTAATCTCAAGGGGTCCAACAAGAGCTTCGTATTTGAAGAGACTGGTAAGTTTTGATGTTTATAAATACAGCTGCGGTTATTTTTCTAGACATACAAAAATCTCAAATCCGGGTATTTTATCATATATACTCTGATGTGAATAGTCAGGTATATATTTGTAAATAAAAATAATCTAGTACAATTTTCCATTAAAAATAGTTTTTGAAACAGACAAATTAGAATGTTTTTCTTTTTTGCAATTGGTTAAGGGACTTTTCGCCTTGTGGGCTACACGTATCTACTCCAAACCCATCACCCATTCACTACGACTAGGTACTAAAGTATTTGTTAATAAACTCATAATTTCAGAAAAATACTTACCTACACCATAAATCCATGTTACAGCATCAGCATCTCGTCCGGGTCGCAAGCGCTCGTACACGCAGAGCGACGCGGACGATGCGCGTGTGAAGCGCACTCGCCTCACGGAGGACCTGCAGCAGTCCGTGGACCGGCTGTCGAGACCCAGGACCACCAGCGCAACAGGTATCGTCATTTTTGGAAAATATAACTAAATCCGACAATTAACAGACCAATAAACATCACATCTTCTGATTAAATTATATAGGTAAGCGGTTCCCTGTCTGCTGATTACTAATTACTGAAACTGACGATTACTTATACGCAATGATCCCGATATGTGGGTAGACGCTAAAGAGTCGGCATTAAGTAGGATAAAAAATACCAAAGATGTTTCCACTGACATTAAAAATGAGAATGCAATTTGACTGACGATTTTTTTGTCCCTATCCCTACGAGGTCCCTACGATTATTTTGATTCTGCAGTCCGTAGGGGCTCTCAGGGCTCGGCACGGCATCAGTAATAATTGGTCTAGTGTTGTAGGTATCCATGGGCGGCGGTGACTGCCTACCATCAGGTGGCTCGTCAGCTCCTTTGCCGACATCATATTATAAAAAAGGCCCTCCTCCGCGTCTGTCTAAAATAGAGCAAAGAAAAAAGAAACAAAGCTAAAATAGAGCAAAGATAGTAATTCAAATTAGTGAAATGTTCGTTTTGACACAATCACACGTTATTATGCAGGTGTTGCGAAATATGCAGTTATAGAGACTCACTGTTTATAATAATTATCAGTCTATCATGGCCTTTCCTGTCGCCGTGTAGCACTAAAATTACCCTATTTATAATGTTCACAACACCCACATACAGAAAATTGATATGGTAATAACGGGAACTAACCGTTTCTTTATAAATGTTTTGTGAGTGGGTGTTTCTGTAGGTTTTTTTATGGAGTAGGGGTCAAACGGATCGCCTGATAGTAAACAATTAACGCCGCCCAAAGACACCCGCGACACCCGAGGAGTCGCAAAGTGCATTGCCGGCCTTTTACAAAGGGGTTTGGGCACCCGGTATCCGCACTCACTCGGTTAAACAACGTAAACGTTATTTCACGCTGTCCGGTTTTCTGTGAGATTTGTCTAATAACACACAGATTCAAATACTCACACTTTATACAGTCTATCTATATGCGCCTATTTATACTCTGCAGGCAATATTCTCTTTCACAGCAATAAATGCTGTAGAGCAGAGGTCTCCAGTCCCCAATCTTTTTTATGTTGTCGGCTCCCCAGTCCCCAAACTTTTTTATGTTGTCGACCACTACGCATGTTTTTTGCCTAATTTTAAATGTTTGCAAATTGAATGACGATAAATCATATTTATTTTCTGTGAACAGATCTTTTAATGACACTTTTACATGTAAATGTTGTTTTTTTTAACTAGATGACATCGGCATTTCTTTTAAAAGTCCAGACTTAGTACTTAGTAGTAAATATGACAGTTCCAATGTAAGACAATGTCTGAAATGGCCTTTTGAAGCCATAGCGGCTTTATGTAGACTAGTCCCATTTGACGGCACGCATACATCAGTCATTGGATAGCTGGACCATAATCTAGACAACCTGTCGCACGACCAGATCAATGGAACATTTGAATATACCATATACCCATTCTCATGGACTCACATGGACATGGACCCCTTGCAGGTTGTTGTCGACGACTGGGGGCGATATAGACCACTTTGGGAGTCATTGCTGTAGACAATTTTTTTTCTGCCATGGGTAAGGTAAGAAAACGTAATCAATTTCTAACTGACGATCTTTGGAAAAAAACATTGCAAACTCAAAGATCATGGTCTCTAGTCCAGTGATAGTGATAGTAGAGCTATAAAGTGTACATTGTGTGAGTGCCATGACAGGTCGCGTATCCGCTGGCTCGAGTCTACGAGCGGCCAGCCTAGCTCCTACATCCGGTGATGTAGTTCGATTACTCATAGATGGAATGATTAGTAAGCACGTAGGTGTTGTACCGCCGCTGTTATCACTGTCTGAGATTGATAACATGTAATTACTCCATATTTATTAATATAATATACACAGCTCTAGGAATAATAACATTTTCCTGTAAAATAACTGATCGGGGGGTTAATACTGGGATACATACTATATTGCTATTATATATATTTTTTTTATTTATTTATTTCATTCAACTTTGGATCATATAATGAAAATAAAATTATTACAACATTAAAAAATTACATTGTAATCTAAAATTATACAATAATAATAACATTGAATTTATAATATTATAATAGATAGATAAATGAAATTGAAAAATATTTTAACATTCAAAACCTTCAGCAAATGCGCCCAGGATTCTATTGCGGCTGGCCCACACTACGCACCAGGGATGTGCACCGTATATGCTGCCCCGTATTGTATACTAGCTGTTGCCCACTACTTTGTCTGCGTGGACTTCAGGATTGGGACCTGGATAAAAAGTAGCCTACTCCAGGCTATAATCTATCTGTGTGCAAAATTTTATCTAGATCCGTTCAGCCGTTCTGGCGTGAAAGAGTAACAAAAATCCATAACATCAAAACTTTCACGTTTATAATACATATTAGTAAGGATAGGATAGGATTTCGTAGAGATCAGCGTATACCGTCAATATAACACGACGCAACTGTGCCCGTGAAACACAAATATAAATTTCTGATTAATCAAAAATATTTAGCCCTCCTAATAATATACCTACATAGAAAGCAGCTTTTAGCCCTCCTAAACTATTATATATGTATAATATATTCTATTAGCTATTTGTAACTTCTCTCTACAATCTGGTGGGAATATCCTAAAATCCTTAGCCGATGCTTAGGTACATCCTATTTGCCTTTGAGTGTTATTTCGCTTATTTATTAGAATTTAGTCCAATTTAATAAAATGATACTACCTCCCTTCCGCTCCCTACTCTAAGTAGGGAACATAAATACATCTTAGTCTATGGTGTTTTCATATTATTCATTAAAATAATATAAGAAAAATATAGCCTTTTCATGGAAACCAAATAAAAAATGTAAACAGAATAATGTCTTTGTCAAAGTGAGTTACCTACACGAAGCACAATAGCGATATTGTGAATGAAATGACAAGTGTTTTGTTTACATTAATTCTTTCACTTCTTTGAATAAGATATTTGTTTAATGAAGGCTCCAAACACTGGCGTGCACAAAATTTCTGTGTATGCAGTATATGTAAGAGACTACATATTTATAAAGAAACTAGCGACCTGCTCGCAGTTTCACCCGCGCTGCCCCGTTCGTCAGAGGCCTAGCGTGATGTTATATAGCCTATAACCTTCCTCGTTAAATGGACTATCCAACACAAAAATAATTTTCAAAATCGATTCAGTAGATCCAGAGATTACAGCCTACAACCTCACAAACTTTACCTCTTTATAATATTAGTATAGAAATAACATAACATACCATCACGCCTTTATTCCCCGAAGGGTTAGGCAGAGGCGTACTAATGTACACCCACAGTTCGCCGGTATGTTTAGGTCCCATGTAATATTAGTATAGAAATATTAGATAATATACCCATCTTTTTGGGACTCTTTTTGCATGTTTCATGCTAAGAACTAAATACTGAACTTAATAACATACCCATTATGAGTACTGCCTCGTTGGTCTAGTGATCTCAACCACGACTGCTACGCTATAGGTCTTCGGTTTGATTCCCAGGTCGAGCAGTGTTAATGGGTTTTTCTATGAAATTTTCAGTAGCAGCTCTGAGTCTGGATTTGGGCACGATTAATGGCTATAGGCTCTTCTTATTTACCTCCTTAAATTTATATACCGCGCCATTTTTTTATATTGACGCGTTTGACTTTATTTTTCAAAGAAAGCACAAACAAGGCCGCAAATAAAGTGTTAGGGCTCTCACGACGAAACACAGTAGGACTGTTTGGCGCCGCTTCGTGTGGTAGCTAACAGATGGAACATTAGCTCCTACCACCACGCGGGTTGGGTTTTGTAGACTATTAGAACACTCGTTTCTTCCTAGCGTGCGAAGAGACGGCTTTGTATTCTCAGCCGTTCTCCCGCGAATTCAATTTATACCTATTATGTTCAGATGGAAACTCTTTCCTACATTGTAATTTTATTAAAATACTAACGACCCATGCGCAGCTTCTGCTATGTGCATTTTCTCATCCAAATTTCCGGCTTTTCGGGATTTTTCCCAGAAATGAAACCTAGGATACCATAGATCGATGTTCGCTCCCATAAACCCGCACACTGAAAATTTACTAACACTAAAATTTCACTGAAACTTATTTATGTAAAATAGTGCTCATATAATCTTAAGGGTTACATTTTATTTCTTACACCTCAAATAATTCTGTCTATCCTTAGCTAAACTCTCAGTGACAACTCCGAAGCGGACAACTCCATCCAAGGCCAAGTCTGATGTGAAGCCGATGCGCACGAAGCTGCCGAACTTCGCAGCCGTCCACCAGAAGCAGTTCGACAAGATGGAGTCGCTGAACGAGTGCCAGGAGCGAAAAGCCAAGCGCGCCAAGCAGCTGCTGACGCCCACAGCGCCACCCGGATTACTGGACAGGATCAGTCCTAAAAGTAAGGAGTTTTTTTAGATTTAGACCTGCTATGTATAAGCTGGTAACTGCTGAATGTGTTGTCCTGAGTTAGATTCCGAGGTCGGGCAGTGTTGTTCGGTTTTTCTGTTTAAATAAGTACCCACATCTTAAAATCTGACAGAGTCCTGAAGGCCCAATTCATCTTCAGACATTATCAAGACACTTCTAGCAGTTGTCGTTATGACGTTTATAAATACTCTCCACGACTGTGACGGGTTGTGTTTCAGCATTCGCAGCACCCATTTGGAGATACCTACTTTGTATTATGATGTATAGGTAAATATGTAATACTAAAGTAATAACAGAATAATGATATCTTTACAGTTCAGTAATCCAGATTAATGGCCACCCTATTATTATTGATAGCTAATCAGTGCGTCACGCCACAATCGATATCCTAATTACATGAGCTCCTTATAAGAATCACCTCTATCTTATCACGTTTACAAAACACACGTGTGGCATATCGGCACATCTACGTATTTGGGAAGTTAAACAGTTTTATCAGCATGTTTTCGAAAACCTGGCTGAGTCACCCAAAAGGCCGACGGATAAATTTTCTTACCTAGTAATAATATCTGGATATCTATATTTTTAATATCGATAGCCAGTTCGGATAGAACTGTGTTTGTCATTTTTTCCATAAAAAAATGATATAAGCGGAAATGAAGCTGACTGTTAATATGAAGCCTCGTATTCAATGAGAGACATGACCCGCAACACTTGTCGCTAGAGAAATCGGGCGAAGTTGACGACATCGTGTCACCACGTCGCTTCAGTTAACGGAAAAAGCCTCGTATACACTAGGAAACAAAATGTCGCTAAAGATGTCTAGCGACATTGGTTGACATTGCCCGATAGCTCTAGCAATATTGATCCCTTAGTCCCCTATCAAGTAAATACGAGGCCTTATATAGACTCTGCCCCAGTGTTCGTATAAGCGCAAGGCACTTTGTAGTTGCATACTCGTGTTAACGCTTTTGTATACAGGTGACACACACCTGATGATAACTATGAGCGACAATATTTACTGCTATAAAAACAATTCATTATAAAAATACATGTAGGCAGTATGTTAATTATACACTGCAACTGTTCCAACCTCGACGCATGACACGCTCAGCTTGTCAACTAAGCTTACGTAGTTTGCGACTCTGATCAATTTCTTCTTTTCACACTGCTCAGACAAACCTAATTCAGCGCTAATTTTCCACGTAAAACTTCTGCCAAACTTCGTCCAACTATGGTAACCTGAAATACACATTATGTTACCCATGCCCTGGGATAACAATCTATTAGCCTCTGGGTATCACTGACCTATATGTTAAATTGTCACAGCCTCGCCAAATTTAGGGCATCGCATATTTTGCAAAGGGCAACGTCCACCGGCAGCGAGTCCAATGTGTAATCATAACATGCAGCCGACGGAAAGATTACATTCGGCAGATAGTACCGATACCATCAATTTGGTATTGTTTGATGTACATTTGAAATGTGTTTTGTAATAGTCCAGTAGGTACTAATCGTAATATAAATGTCCATGCCTTATTATAGGTTATACATAAATTAGTATAATATATTAGTATAATAATAATAATTAGTATAATATTGCAAAATCTCGTTCATACGAAACCAATTAAAAATGAATGTTCATCCTTCACCGCGTATTATATTTAAGTATAGGTTAATGACTCCATCGTAAAAAATCTAAATCGTGGAATCTATTTTCGAATCAGCATTAACAGGCCCTTTTGGCCAGTGGACTATGGCTTAATGAGAAGGGCCTCTAAATAAGAGGCTCTGTGCCCAAGAGTGCATTGGGCTGGCTTACTTATGTAAGTAGATACCTTACATAAATCTAGTCATGATGACGAAGCTGCTTTATCGAATGATATCATCTGCCTAAACATATACTCGAGATTTGCTCATTTGGAAGAAATCGATATCCATACAAAGATAACAGATATCTGATATTACTCATCTCTAGCTATTGTAATTATTTAACCAAAACAACGAGAGTGTCTCGGCAGCGTCCCCAGCCTACCCCTTACCTTTTATCGGTATTTAAAGAAAATTGGGTTACTTAGTGTTGCAAATTATTGATTCCTCTGCATCTGTTGTAGTATTTTGAAACAAAGCAGTAAGTTTTTATAAAGCTGGAACTATAGAATTCTAAAATCATTTTTTGCCACCATACAAATTCTAGAGATACAAAGAACACTAAATAATACATCAGCTTTTTATTTACAGATAACACAGAATCACCAAAAAGTAAAGAACTAGCTAAACCAAACGAGAAAACCGACACGCCCACAAAGAAAATACCCACACTGGAGTCTTTGCGACCAGGGTTCACCAGGTTCGGCTTCAAACTGAACATGGACGTCAACCCATTCAGCATACCAAGCAAGACTGAAAAACCAAAAGAAAAGCCAGTGGAAAAACCCGCTGATGTACCCCCCAGACAGGGGCTACTACCATCACTGGTGGGGGCGACGTCAGTAAGACGAGAAACCGCTAAACTGGCAGTCATGAGAGAGAAGTCCTTCACAGGCAAGAGAAGCGTAAACAGAAATGAAACAAGAACTGTTATTAAAGGCGTCAGAACTAACAGGAGGTTTGAACTGCAGATGAAAATGAGGAACTTGGACTAAGTAGGGTAGTTCTAGAATAGTTTCCCTTTACGGGAAGGTAGGAAAGATTTCTTAGCTGAAAACCTGATTTGTTTTGAGTGAAGCAATAAAATGATGTCTTGATGACTAGGTTTAAAAACTGGAATTTTCCCATTAGTTGACATTTTACATGTAAATTGAAAAATTTCGAAATCTTTTTTTTGTTTTGATAATTGATGGTTTTTCGTTTATTTATTCATAAGACATCAAAAACTTATTTACAATTAAATGGTATAATATTCATTATTACTAATTAAATAGGGGTGTAGACGATTTTTTATAAATATACATGAAAATCGTTAAAAAATTCACTCGTTTATTATGCCTTAAAATACATTTCATTGTAATATTTCCCGCCAAAACGCTAACTTCGTCACGATCCGCTAAACGACAACATTATTCAGTGTATGCGGACGCTGCTCAACATTTTTTCAGCGATGTCTAGATACGTCACGCATAATATATTTTATTTAATATTTTCGGTCACGAGGATGTAATATTTACTTTTTTTATAATTAATTTAAAAGATATCCCTACTAATATTATAATCGTGAAAGTTTTTGAGTATGTATGTATGTATGGATGTTTGTTACTCTTTCACGCCAGTACGGCTGAACGGATCTGGATGAAATTTGGCACACAGATAGATTATAGCCTGGAATAACACATAGGCATTTTTTAACCAGGTCGGACCCAATCCTGAAGTCCACGCAGACAAAGTCGCGGGCCGAAGCTAGTTATAAATATAATAATGATGAAAGTATGATCATCGGTAATTGTATATTAAACACTACCAGAATAAAAAATATTATATATTTATTTTCGTTTAGTGTCAACACCACTATTTAATTAACATGAAGCAAAATTAAAAACAACTATTACAATAAAATAAAAACGTACATTATTTCATTTAAAAAAAAAATGTGTTGTTACATAATAAAGAAACGTGACCGAGCGAGATATAAAAACTAGGGATCATCAATAGTTGCCATGGTTTTTGACTTAAATTTGCCTTAAAGGCCTAAGCCCATTGGCGGCCCACATTCAAAATTTTACTCAGGGGAGCGGAACTGCTTCAATTAAGTATGGTTTTACAGAAGAGAGTGCCATGGGTACCTATTTGCCCCCACACATAGATTATTTTGTTTAGTTGTACAATCTCTTTTCCATAGACCCTATGTCCTAGCTGGGAACACGAAGTAGGGTGTGGTTTAAGTCTTCCCATTGTAATATCGTTATCTTCCCATGCTACATAAACTTAATTATTATTATATCGCGCTAATTATTGCATTGCGCATCTAGGACACAACATAACAGTATTAACCAGAGGGCCATGCATTTTGACTTAATATTAATTTTGTAACTATTTTAGATTAGATTGTTAACTCATATGTATCTACTAACTTATTAGGCACGTCGGTTAGTGCCGTCGTTATCATGTATCGATATTGTGTTCTATAGTTGTCTAAAATATTAAACGCTTCCATTTTTTGTTGATGTTTTATTGGCAATCGCTTAATTAAGGCTTACCCCACATTGGGCGTGCGCGTTCCTCGAGTGTGTGAACGACGCGAACGCCGTGTGCGCGCCGCGACACGGTACTATACTCCCGTTTTGACATGGACATAACACAGGACGATTCTGTATTTCTTGGCTAAAACTTTCAATGATCATTTCTCTCTTTAAATCAGACTGCATTTTACGCGTGTGTTCACAACAATGTCCGCCAAGCTCAGCGTGCGGACATGCGTTTTCCTCATGGATGAAATATTTTTTTTCATTGTTATTGCGTTTTTTCTCCATTGAGAGAGAGAGAGAGAGAGAGACGGAGAGGGAAGCCGCTCTAGACATTTTCATTTAATATCGTCCATACCTTTCTCACAAGATAAAATTGTTCACATTACAATAACTTGTAATGACTAGTGAATCCCTAAACTATATTAACATGTTCCAAACATTGCAGTATGTAACTACATTGCATTCAAAATGTATGTATGTACAGTAGTTGCTGCCCTGGGAAGATTGCACATGACAGCCGCTTATCAACTAGGTATTGTTAAACTGCAAACCTATGGTTATGTATGGAATTCATTGGCAATGCACCATAATAATACGATGTTATCGCTAATAGCCGGTGCTGTGTGCGATTACAGGTGCAGTTGGAGTCACATTCGCTTAACCTGTTAAATTCTTTAAAATGTTTTTAACAATTTGTAGGCTGGAGGTCCTGGGTTCGATTGCCAAATTCCAAATCGAGCAGTGTTATTGGGTTTTTCTATGAAATTCTCAGTAGTAGCTCGGAGTTTCGGGATTTATGACCGGTTAATGGCAAAATCTTGCCCCTTATTATATGGGACCTTAACTACCGGCGAACTGTCGGTGTACATTAGTACACCTCTGCCTAAATCCTCAAATAATACAGGCGTGATGGTATGTATGTAGGTGACTATAACGTATTCCAAACGACAAGACCCATATATTAAAACTTAGCTATTACCTATTGATAATGAGAACGTATTGATAGCATATTCAGATAAATTCAAATAGTAACAAGTGGCTCATTGTTCTAGTAGTTACTGAGCGTAGTCATGGGTAGGTTTTTTCAATAATAGCCTTATAAGGACAAGGTTAGGCTTTTGTAACCAGGGCTTCCCCGTTATCGGGTCTATAGTATACAGGTATGGCAAAAAAGTCCGGCTAATGGCCAGTCCCAATATCAAATCGGTCAGTAGATTTACTTACTAGCGATAGGAGTTTGACATAAGGTCCATACAAGTTATGTCAAAATCATATCTTTTTTATGCAAGTCTATCGACAGATTTGATAGTGGGAGTGGCCGTTAGCCGTTCGGCGACACTTGCGTGCTGTAGGTAAATAAAACCAACAACTTAATGACTACAATCAGATTTATTAATATTCTCAACATAGAAGCACAGCATGGTGGGTTAGGGTGCTAGCACACCTGATCACCACATCGCTAAAGTGTCTCCGTGTTACATCACTCATTTAATATAATGTAATGATCAATTTACATTTATCATACAGTCATTACGTAGATGTAGCTGCATAATTATAAAGGAGGTAAGCAACGGACGGACCGTAAGAAAGAAGGATGCGGATAGGGTTACCATATCTCAGGATTTTTAAGCTTTTCTCAGGATTTTGGAAATCTTTTTTTGGCGCGTGGTTGCAGTGGGAAGGCATGCACTACCTACGCATCGTGCCGCGGGCTACATAGCTGTAAATTACGTTTGCGAGAGAATTTGTAAAATTCGATAATATCTCAGGATTTTTCAATGGAAATTAGGCTTTTTCTCTCGGAATTTTAAATTTTATATCTGGTAACCCTAGATGCGGATAGCGTGCAGCCACGCTAAGACCATTCTAAAAAATAAATTTAACGCGGCAATATCTATGGTGAAGAAATGTGAGTTGTGACAACGTTCAAGAATAAAGCATTTGAACGGTACGTACCTACATTACTTACAACACCGATCAAGAAAAACTTATTTTATTTACACAGTTTGAGTTCACTACCTACATTTAGTTACCATACAGTTATTTTAATGGTGCAATTGGAATCCTCTAGATTGTTCCATTAGAATTGACTGCCTCATTAGTCTAGTGGTCCAAAGCGCGACTGCTACGCTTGAGGTCCTGGGTTCGATCCCCAGGTCGAGCAGTGTTATTGGGTTTTTCTATGAAATTCTCAGTAGCAGCTCTGAGTGTGGGATTTGTAACCGTTTAATGGCAATAGGCTCGCCCCCTTTTACATGGGACCTAAACATACCGGCGAACTGTGGGTGTACATTAGTACACCTC
The DNA here is from genome assembly GCA_910591435.1 of Acronicta aceris. Classification (NCBI taxonomy): domain Eukaryota; kingdom Metazoa; phylum Arthropoda; class Insecta; order Lepidoptera; family Noctuidae; genus Acronicta; species Acronicta aceris. The sequence goes on along the minus strand of OU342775.1, from coordinate 13,704,792 downwards.
TGCCTAACCCTTCAGGGAATACAGGGATACGTGATGGTATGTAGAACAGCATTTTGTTAGCGCTGAAGGTTATACACAATAGCTCTATTACATAGGTACAGCCATGTGTCTACGTAATGACAGTTGATAGTTTTTATAAAATTACCCCTTGTGCACTTAATACAATCTCACTTAATGGAAATCAAACATTCATAAACACTTGTACTGTTATCCTATTAAAATACAATTTTAAATACATTGTTACGGAAAATAAATATCTCACTCTAGTGGAAATGCTTAGCTTTTAATGTACACTAGTTATATAAAATATTGTTTTTTGTTTCTTTTTCAATCGTCGCGTTACCATTTCTGTGGGTTGTGTCAGTCAGAATTTAAAACATAATAAGAGTTGCTGTAGCTAGGTGCATAATCAAACAAATAATTAGAATTATCTGGTCAAACAATTTCATTAATTTTAAGCATATTCTTTCTCCACGATTACAGAATTCAACCTGGCAACCCAATGACATTATATAGTTAAAATAGTACTTAATATATCACTGTGGCAACCCATCTTCATGATTTCCCCGGGCGGTTATGTACCTAAATGTACAAACAAACATTTACGTATGAAATGCACACAATAAACACCGTCAGCGAAGCGTTTTAAATAGTACCTATAAATAAATCGTTCCTCTTACATGCATCTCATTGATTTATTCCCTTGATGTCGAGACCCGCTACGTCGAGTCTCCTCCACGACTTTTTCCACGATTCGACGTGGCGGGAATTAAAACGGGACTTTTCAAAGTAGACGTGAAGGAGACTCGACGTGGCGGGACTCGACGTCAAGGGAATAAATCATCTCACTTCTGAAGTATATAATATATACCTATGTATTTATTTCTATACTACAAACAAAGGACAAACTATGACGCAAGAAGGTAATATGTAAGAAGTAAATTTTCCTAAAGCAATAAAGGAGACATCTGCTATACTTTAACTATAGAAACGTATTGTGGGTTCAAATCAACTTTAGTGTTATGTCTACTATAAAAACAAATATTTCAGCAGACCTACTTGATTCACTGTCACGTTATACCCAGTGGGCCAATTGAGCATTGACGGTTGGCGTATAGAGTACCTAAGATATGATACAAGGCCATTATGGAGCAATACTTAATATTCTTTGATAATGGCAGTCAGGTAGCCTATTGTTTAAGAGTACTTGGCTGTATGGCTGTTATCTTTGCCTGCACAACCAGAAAGTAGGTATTGTTTTTTTTAAAGGTGATAGGTACTTATTTGATCCTTAGTTTATTATTTAATTTAATACCTGAGTATACAACTTGTAACAGAATAAGCGCAAGACCTGAAAGTAGTTTCTACAGGGTCGACTACTGAATCCATTATAGTGGTTCCTTTTTAATAAGTGTAAATTTTTCAAAAAAAAATTTTCCTGAAATCCGTGATCCATCAGTGGGTCGAGGTATAGAAATTGTTATTGTGTGCGTGTGCGCATCAATATCGTAGTCGTTACGAGTACAAAAAAATACGATTACATGTCTTAAAATAATTTTTGGGTTTCGTTATTATAAGTATGACTGGGTATACTAATCGACCTGGTCGAGGTCTTGCGCTTATACCTTGTATATTAGAAAAGTAACAAGTACATAATCGAATCTATTATTAATTCTCACCCTTAAATACACAAGCATCCTTGAAACGGCTTTACTTTTAAGCATCCGTCTGAAATTCGTCATCTTGCAACGTTGCGGGTCAACGATCGCGCGTGTCATTATACTTAAATATTTAATTCCTCAAACGTAATTATCTAATAACGCAACCTTGAACTTTTACTGGTGTGGTTTTTGCCGACTCCCTAGCGTGTCGACCGTTGCCAAGTTCAATACTTTCCAAGTTACTTCAGCAACGAACCTCTGAATAGGTACCTACTCAAGGTTGAACACAATCATAATTATCCTAAAACCACCTATCAATATATTGAATTGGATAAAATTATTTTTTCCTTCTTTTTGAAAATAGTAGAAGCTGGACTGCTTCCAAACTAACGAAATGCGACCGACAATATGCAGTGCCGGCCTTAGTTCTTGATCGGCGTAGAGCGTAATTGTCTATCAGCACCCTTTGGTCGACGCTTTGACGCGATGTAAATTTTACTTTGCGCTGGAAATTGTTTTACGCATTTAGCTTTTTCGCGCCCGTTGCCATCTGACGCCTAGAGCGACCGCTCCTTTCGCTCTCCCCAGGACTAGCGCTGACAATAAGTATTATGCACGACGTCATTGCATCAAACTCTATCAAGTCTAAGGTTGATTGACATATCTGACTGGATATTAGATTTTTAGTGTTTTGACTGACCCATATAGATATGTATATTCATCTCAGTGCCCAAAGTAATCTTAAAAGGTTTCCTTTTTTCTTTGAGGTACGGTACCCTAAAAATGGCGTGGGGATGTGAATAAACCTGTGTTTTTTAGCAATAAGAATAATGTCGGCAAGCTTTGTCAAGGACCTATTGATGTTAAGAATACGCAATAATTGGACTGCGCGGAGTCGAGGGTCAGTCCTCTAAGGCTCGTCTCGAGAGTTGCCTTCTCTGAAAAACACTTGTATTCGTAGGTAATGTTAAACAGGATACTCGGAAATGTTTTGTAGGAACTTATTTAATTTGTTTCTATGCTCTGTTTAGGTATACGATTATTATACAAATAAGACGAACTCGCTACCATAAATTAAAAAAATAAATATTTTTGGAAAAGAGCCCTGTCGTTTCACGTCTCACGAATCCAAAGAAGGCATAATAATGGGTCTAACTTTCTCATTTGCAAATGCTAAGTAGGCAATGGAAAGTGCTTGATTATGTCGCATTGTTTTGACAATAATACCTACTATCAACGAAGTAGGCACCTACTTAGGTACGCTTTTCTCATAAATTAAAACTCAAACCATAATGATGTTTGTTACTGGTCTGAGAACTAAAAGTTATTATTAATGGCAGACCGTATACCTACCCAGAATATATAATCTCAATAAAAAAACTACATCGCACTCTCGATTTTCAAAATTGGAACAATTTTGAACATTGTTGATTGAACTGTCTGTTAAAATGAGCGCGAAATTGATGCGATGCAAATCTTGTTCTGCCATGGATGGATGCGATATAAATTTTGGCTGAGAAATCGGAGAGATCAAGAAAGAAAAGAATTGAAATAAATAACTTTTAAATAAATAATAATTGGTCTTTAGAAATAAGAAAGCTTTCTCAGGTACTATACATTTGGATACAATACCTATACCTATCGCCTTTATTTCTATAATATTACCTAAGTCGAATTTAATCAAAAAACACGTTTTTATGTCATCGTCATAAATATTGTTTATGATTGAATTTAATAAAGCGGACAGGCTGTCTGTGATAATAAAAGATAAAAGCTGTATAAGAATAAAGTTTAACGAATATTACCGAGGTATTACTGTATCGATCACGTTTGACATTTACACGTGATTTTGAGAGGACTTACCACTTCGAAATTGTTGAGATAAAATAATAGAGAATTGTATTCGTGTAACTTAAATATTTTGAAACTGGGGGGGAACTACAATTAAATCTCATTTTATTTTTGAAATACCCCACTAATTTTAGCAATCTGGAATAAAATAAAACAGTAGGTAGGATAAATATTAAAAAAATTACAGTGTACTTATTGACAACTCATCAATTGCTATGCTAAATACAACCGACGAGGTCATAGAATATAGGGTATGATACCTATTAGGGTTATGATTCCCAGCATTCAATGTTTCCTACCATTTCCCTTTTTAAGGAAAAACTACCGTTCAAAGACACGTTACGGTAAAAACGCGCACGTCATATCGTTGCAATGACGTCACCGGAATCGTTGCAGCCAGTGACAAATTCTCTGCAATGTCACGTAAAAGGTCACACAGACCAATATTTGAAATGCAAAATGCAGACAATGTAGAGCGCCTTAGTGGTCTCATCTGGTGGTAGAAAATAAATTGGCTGGTCATAATGATGTAGGTACCTACTGGATTCGAATTTGAATATTCGAGAAGGATAGGGTGCAGAAACTGCACTGTTGGTTTATTATAAGTAGATAAGTAGGTAGGTACCTCATTTTGTATCTAATGGATGACATTAGTAAGTTTTTTACTACATATTACACTAGCCATTTATAAAGGTACGTACCAATTTTGGTAAAATGCAGAATAAGCTCATGTTATAGCTGGTTATATTTTGTAACCTTCATCGGTTTGCCTTGTATGCGACAGTGACGTCATTTGTTTGTAATGAAAACAATAATAATCTTCAATGTACTTATTTAAATCTGTTCTAAATTTTAAAAGTATAGTTATTTTTATAATTTCTGGTATTAAGTAGATATAGGTCCTACCGATTATCCGTTTACCTTGCGACTTGCGTCATAATTTGTTCATGGATTTATCTACTTTTTTATTTAACATTACAACGATGAAAAAGTGATGAAAGGTTGGTTTAGTGGAAATTATGTTAATAAAATTAACAATTATGATCTAAACTAATAATATAAAGAGGAAAGATTTGTTTGTTTGTTTGTTACAATTTCATTCAAAAACTACTCGACCGATTTTAAAAATTCTTTCACCGTTAGAAAACTACATCTTCCCCGATTAACATAGGGTATGCTACGTTTATTTCCATAAATAATTAGGAATCCCTACTAAAACTTGAATAATGTAACAAAGGTATAAAAAAGGGTCATAAATGCTCTAATAACACTGTATTCTGTTAAAGTTATGAACAAACAAAATTTCGCAAATGATGCGTCTGTTTATTTCGTTTTGACATCATCAACCCACAGTAACGGCCAATGGTCATCGGGAGCCCACTTTTGTGCCTCAATGGAGTTAATTGACCATGTCATACAGTCCACCATAATGATACTGAAATAGCTACATTATAATAATAATACTTTATATTTTATGTATTTATAAGTCATCATTACAATATAATTACACTAGGTTCCTACAGTTTGGCATTTCATAAAAAAGAAACAAATAGAAGACTTATATAAGTAAAAGTAAGTAGAGCACAATTGTGTAGTAAAAATATCGCAAGTTTACATGTCATTAACAGTGTAAACATGTATTTAAAAGTGTTTTTTGCAATAATAAATATTGAAAAAAATTGTACCAACTAAATTAGAGTATTCGTTATTTCTGGGAGTATCACTATAACTGTTGAACCAATTATTATGTTAAGATAGGGATGAATCAAAACAGTTGGTATCCCGGGATTTTTTCTCGGATCCCGGGAAAAAATCACAAAGGAAATTACTATTGCCTCTTTAAAATGTCATTAATAATTGTAGGTAGATAGTTATGGATGGCATCAAGTAATAATATGAAACAACTAGTTTCATTTTGATGTCTTATGTAACTCGATGTCGACGCAAAAGAGAATTCGATCCACAGTACATTTTTGACTGAAAATGTCGTTAACTGTTTTAAAATATGTGTTTTAACCATTATCTTCAATCTTCATGCATGTATATATGAAGACTTGCATGGTTCAGGGTCGCACACAATCACGGATATAATAAAATAATATATGACCACATCGTTTTGCTAAGGTCGCAAAGAAAGTACTTCGGTGGATGGTTGCTTCCAGTTTACTTTCAGACACGATTCGCGTGGCTTTCTTCAGATTCTATCAGAATCAGAACACACGCCATCTGCTATTTTTCTTTGTTGGTTGAGGATTTTGTTATAAAATATCGTTCGCCATTAAATTCCAGCTTTATTGTCGCCAGACATTGAAAAATGAGATGTCGAGAAGTTTCTGATATTGCACGAGGAAAGTCGAAGTGCCAATATTTTTTTTCATTCGATGTCCCAATTTAATAAAACTATATAATACTTATTGCAAAATCCATAAAGGCTAAAGTTACAATATTTTTCAATATATCATCGCAAAAAGATAACGGATGAAACAATTTTTTGAGTATAATTATGCAAGTAGGTACATAATATGATATAACTTTAGCTGTATTGGAAGCCAGTTCAACTCCCAATCAAGGTCGGAAGATATGTTATATACAATATTACTCAATAACAAAAATACGTTAGTGATTAAAATAGAGTTTTGGAATGAGCGGCCAACTCAAGTATCCGACGACAAAAAATTAGAACACTAGATTAGCAGCGCGGGCACAGAAATCGCCAAAATTGACCAAGTAGATAGGTTGATAAAACTCAATCATAAAATCTTTTCATTATGTATACATATTATACAGTACCAATAGTCTCGGCTGGCGCTATCAAGTGGACTTGTCATGATTAATGGAGAAAAACAAACAACTTCGTTGACTACCGCTCGATCCAAAGCTTTACTGATTTAATAAACTTTATATTTAAAATAATTCCACATAGTACCTATAATGATCTCACTATTTTACAGTTCAATATACATTAATTTTAGCTCAGGCACCTAATTAGCTATAATAGGATCTTAACTACATTTAGAGCACAAGAAGATGAAATACTGTGTGATGTTCACTCATTTGTGATATACTACGCATGTCAAACAATATTCAGAATGACTTGAGCCACTTGACATTCAGAACTGTCAATGTGATAAATTGAATAAATGTCTTAATCACAAAATAAGCGTAATTTAGTAGGTACATTCACAAATAAGTACGCACCTTTTTAAACACTCCCTAACCATAACTGTTATTTTTTTCAACACAAATAAAATGTGAATGTTTTCAACACTTATCCTAAAAGAAACGAAGTTATCTTATATTTATTTTATTTACATAAAAATAATACACATTTTACATGTCCTTGTTTTAGCTTCAGTAAGCTCACCCTGCGTTAAGGGACCACACAAGCATTTTTTCTTTTGGGCAAATTATGGAGGCTGCTTTACAAAATCGCGTGAGAATGTTGCCAGAATAGCCGAAAAAATATTATAGGTATCTATATAATGTCTATAACCGTGCTAGCTATATCAATTAATATAATTAATTAAACATTAATTTGTTAGGTATACTCATTAACTGGCTCAATATACTTAGATACTTACAACCGGAGTTTATGCCATAGGTACACAATAATAATAATTTACGTGCACACATTCTCACAGACAGGTTTATAATGTCAATGTCATGGTGTTAACTTGTTTGTCGTTCCTCCATTGACATTAAAGACAATATTAGCAACACTTGAGAAACCAGCTTCATACATTTTCATCGAATCCCAGAAAAAATATATACCAGACATATTCCTTGAATGCAATTAGATAAGTATTTAACAGTCAAGCGATCGTAAAAAAGCTAGAATATCTTAAATTGTAGTTAAAACATGAACGGCACAGTAATTGCGTACCTAATTAATTTAAACATAAGAATAGTTCTTATAAAATTATACTTTAAATAAAGTATTTTAACCGATAAAGTCACACGCAAAGTTCAAGAAAACTCTACAAAGGAAGTCAATGTACGAAAATAAACAAGAAGTCATAAAAATAACGTAAATCATCATAAACGCAAATAATAGACAAGTAGAGCTGGCATCACACAAAAACGGAGACGATTACGACGCGACCGCAACGTTATGTTAATCAAACCTTGTTTTTATTAAAATTACGTTCAATATTTGAATTCTTTTCAAGATCATAACTCAATGTTGGGTAATTTGCTTAAATAATATTAAGTAGAAGGCTCCCGGTGACGCGCGATATATTTTTAAGTCCTTAGATGTCTGGCTTCTGTAGGGCCAGTTTTGAGGTAGGTCGGGAGCGTTCATTATAGCTGTTGCACATCCAATTCGCATCCCAAAGGACTTTGGTAGATAATGACCTTCTCCAAGGACCCAAGGTCTAATCAATCTCTCTCTATGCCAAAATCTCTCTCATTGAACCAATTCATCAAAATTGGTTAATTAATAGCTTAGGCGTGAAAATGTAGGTAATAAAGAAACAGACAGACATTTTCGCAAGGATATTTTCCAAAAATACAAAACAAGTGTGCTGACAAGAAGTAAAAATTCTTAGATCTGAGAATAAAATAAGTTAGTCCAGTTTCGAATAAAATACCAATTGGACGTAAAAGATTTAGCTAATAGACTAGGAAGTCTGACATCCGGAATCAAGTTAGGATATTATAAATAAGGTCATCCTTCATCTTAAAGAGACAGTAGTGATTATCTCGCGTAAAATATAAGTTTTAGCAACAAGACTGAAGGCGTCTTGACAATCCGGATTCGTATCTTAACCGGTTTAATTCGTTATTTTTTAATTCCGTATTAACGAAGCTACTCAAGCTGTTATGAAGCGAAGAATGAGCATATTGAGAGTTATGTTTTCTTCTTTGGGGTAGAACGCTTGAAGGTAATTCCGTGATATTCATCAGTTTTTTTTCGAACATTAGTTACTTTATGGATACGATACTTGCATTAAGTAACCAGACATGCCTTAGAAGAAGACGTACGAAGATTGCAATTAGATTTTAGTTTCGCACTGGTTGCAGGTGGGGCAGCTCTCAGTACGTAGTAGGTAAATACTAATTATTTAGACTGTGCTTATTGCTAGTTTTGAAAATTAAACGCAAATTACCAACAAGCCCGACTTCAGTAATTGTTTGATTTAAACGAACGTTAAAAAAATATAAAACTGTAATCAAATTTTATGAGTGAACGTTCCGAACGAAACCGCAGACGCATTCTGTATTAGTTGTTTATTATGTCACGTGTTCAACATTTTGTCACACAGTGACCTCAAATTCCCGGGAAATATAAATAGTTTGTGATATCATTCGAGAAGCATAATGTTGGGATTAGACTATTCTTTATCCCAACAACACACGCATACGTGTTAATACGAATGATAATAGGGTTTGGAGCCTCATACTGAAGAATAACAAAAATACCGAAAAAATATAGATCTAGATATATTTTAGGTATTGAAGACAGGTTTATTGCAGCTGTTCTGGTATTGACAAAATTATTAACGTCTACACTGATATGTAAAATGATCCCGATCTAATCTCTATCGAATCTAATCGTATACTTATGCGATAATCTAACAAAAACTCTTTAAACAGTTGAAATTCATTGTTAAATGTAGTTAATAAATGTTTAGAATTCATCGCTACTTTGTCGTATAACGAAATACATCATGGCCGGCTTTAGCTACGGTAGGTTTTGTTATTTCAATTTACAACACTGCGATAATAATGTTCCAGAGATTGGTGGTCCGCAAAACACGTTGATAAATGACCTATTGAGGCGTAAATTGCTGATCATGAATAATAGTCCTTTAAAATGATACGAAAAGAAATCTTAAAAACAATTCTAGAACAAGTTTGAGGTTGGTTTTCAGGAGTCGCCCATGACATAATTTTAAATAGCATGCATGCTTCATAAATTAGATAAGGATGGATCTTCATGCATAAATAAAGTAAAACATTTTTGCTGTAATGGCGTTGCCATGTAAAAAATCGTTTAAAATTAAAAACATTTTCCACATGTTCCGATTTTTTACGTGCACAGAGAACTGGTAAAGTGATAAATTTTTAAACGCGGTTCGTCAGTGTTTATGTACATATGTGTAACGACTTTTATAGGTTTGGGTTTCCCATTGGCTGTTTTTCTTAATACTGAAAAGCTTGGTAATAATGTAAAAGCCTCTCTCTATATTCCTCGGTAAGCCAGGCTTTATCCCCTGATAAATCTTACTATTCAGTCAGCGTAATACATTGTTCTAACAAGACTAGAATGCTAAGGACACTGGCTCCAAAATATTCCGCTGTGCTGTTCTTATGATAAAAAAACCTCGGCCAGTTTTTGCGGCAAATTAATCAGCTTCAAGTACAAGAGGTGCCCAACGGTCGGTTCTTACAAGTCTGGGAACCAGATTTGTACTTTACGTATGTCACTCAGATACAAGTCTCCTTTGTACTTGTAAATTAAGCGGTATTATGAGCTGAATCCAACGCTGCTCACTTACAGAAATATGGTGGGAAAGATGAGGGTAGAAAAGGACCAATGCAAGTGCCTCTGCTAGTCCGTGGGTCACTGCTAAGGTGCTTGTCGGTGTGTCACTGCTAGGGTGCCAACTAAAAACCAGCGCGGGGCCCAGCAAAATGCTGAGCTGGCAACCTATTCGAGGTAAGCATTCCGACAGCACATCCTGGTGACCTTGATTTTTTTTTTATTTTTTTTTATTTTATTTTATCTGTGTGTTGTACGGACCTTGTCTTAATAAATGTATATTTCTTTCTTTTCTTTCCTACTTTGGTGATTCCATACGCTTGTATTGTGGCATTACAGCCGTATTACTAAATAGCTAATCCATACTGATTGCGTTAGCAAGTCTTTTCAAAGCAAAATACTGACTGACGCTTGAATACAGTTGGGATAAGTAAACTCTTTTCATGTGTCATTCAGACTACAACAAATGATTTACTTGCGTTCCGCGTCGCCACTATAATTCACGGCCAAGCTGACAGGTGACACTACATGCCCCTATTCTCAGGACAACATAAGACTTTGTTATGAACTAGTTCACCGAGAAAATTACCAATGAAACATACTTTATAACTCCTTAAACTATCGTTGGCACTTAGCACCTTGGAAACTCTAGGATAACTGCAAAAAGTTGCTCAACGTCTCGATTCTACTTGACGCGACGGCCATCTTGTATTCCTTTTATAAATTTTGGTTCTGTATTTAAATATCAAAGTATTATTTGAAGTTTTTGAAAATATCTTGTTGGTACAGTGACCTACTTTTACGCGTGATTTTATAGATTGCACCAGTACAATGTAACGGCCGCGGCCGGCTGTAAACTCATCGGGTTAAAAGCATAATGCTACTACTTTTAATGTGTTACTGTTTACACATATAAAATAGGCTAGGTGTAACTATCTGATCTCTGTATATGAGTACGCGCGAAAAGTACAACTGAATCATTAGAAAACAAAAACATTGTCACAACATACATACACTTATGAAATTCAGCACACCCGTTTTGAAGTCCAGACAGACTAACATATACAAAATATTATAAAATAATATATAATTAAGTTTTTCAAGTCGGTTAAAAAAAAGCTGTTTACGTTTTGGTAAACTAGATTTTTTTTTATATTTCTCCTCTTAAATCGTACGTGTATTTTCATTTATGATGGTCGTAGCGTCGCAGGCATCGATAGTAGAAGCCTGTACCATTGTACAAGTTTTTAACCTACTTACAGGGGACATAAATCGATTGACCGATGTCAATCAAAGGATACAAATAATTAAAAAGAAATATTTTTTTAAAAGAGATGCGTCTTGGTCCCGGCCCTCTGTATTTTTATTGCTCGCAACACTAGCATAAAACATAAAATGTCCATTTATACTAAGATAGCAAAGTTGAGAAACAATAGAATTGGCTTACCCGTGGGTAAAGCCGGATTCATGTTTTTTAAAGTTGGGAAATATTTGAATATTGTTATTTGGTCTATACAATATTGGAATACTATACTGGGAAGTATAGTATTCTCTAAAGACGGCCGAATAACACATTACTGGCATTTTTTTTAAATTGAGTGATCATCATCATTCACTTAAGATCATCAATGAATGTCCACTGCTGGACAAAAGCTTCCCCCACAGATTTCCATTCCAGATTCCATTCCATTCAAGGACCAGTGAACGTCAACGTTCAACGTGTTTTTGTTGATTATGACAGCAAACGAATCCCCTGATCGTAAGTAGTCATCGCCGCCCATGGACACCTGCAACACCAGAGGAGTTCCTAATGCATTGCCGAGTTTTAAGAGCCCCTACGCACTGCAGACTGCTAGAGCTTCAGCAACCAAGTGGGAACGGGCTCTCACGCGCAAAAATAGAAACACATCAAATTTTTTACGGCAGACAGACATGTCTATTCTTAATTTTACTGGCACTAATATCCGTCTAACTGCCTAGTTAGCCTAGTGGTTCTAAGCGCGACTGCTTCGCTAGAGGTCCTGGGTTCGATCGTTACTAGGTTTATCTATGAAATTCTCAGTAGCAGCTCGGAGTTTGGGATTTCTGGGTTTATGGTTTTATAACTGTGGTTGTACATTAGTACACCTCTGCCTATACTTTCAGTGAATACAAGCGTGATGGTATGTACCCGTCTACTCTACCATACCCACTACAAGTTCGTGTAGTACTTATTCTCTTAACTTGAATCATCAGACTGGATTTCAAGAGCAAAGAGGTTACGCTTTGACCGTGATGACAGTGGTCTAGTCAGTTACAATGCCAAGTTCAAAAAAAGTGGCCAATTATATGCTCCGTGCTACAAACAAGAGGTTTCGTAACTCTCAACGTGAACAACACATAGAATACAAAGAAGCTTTTATGTAACTTGGAAAACGAGCCAACGGCCCATTGGCCTTTGGTGGCAACAGCCATTTGATGAAAAGTGGTTACGTTGCACATTATTAGGGAAATATCTACATAGTTTTTAATTAAAGGCTTACTAGCAATGTGTAGCATCAGTAGCATCAGTAGCAATGTGTGGCATCAGTTATAGCATCAAGTCCAAGTTCAAATTACAATTCAGTTTTTAACTTCTATCTGCGATTTCTTGCGTCGGTACAATAAATTAGGATGCAACTATTAGACAACACAAAGCATAAATAAGGTAGACCTAAGATAAGTGTAAGGAGGGCCACTAAAGTAAACAGATCAACTACATCTGCACAACAGTCGGTAACCTGCAAGTCTCATCCAAAACGCATGAACATTCTAAATTCGAGATGCCTTAGCTAGTAGCACATCGAGACATTGTAGAACATTAAAGAAATAATGGAAATACCAGAGGAGTACCTATAGATTGTGAAAATCGCAGACTTTATTTTTGTATTCCATTCAGGTAAGCTTACAAGACCAAAAGGTTCAATAAATAGTAATACAACTACAACAAAACACAGGTAAACATGGAATTTGTAACCAGTATTAGCATATTCACGATTAGGTGATATGCCAGGTATTCGTCACCAGATGACTGCGTGATAATATCGTGAGGGGACGCCCTAGGAAACTGAATGACCTTATCTGTGATTTCCTAGGTTAAGTATCCTAAGGCCATAGGTAGCTTAGAGTGAGTTAGCTAGTATTTGAACAAATACAGGACAGTGAACAGTAAAATGAGTTTAGCACAAAAATATAAAAACATATTATTATTTCTAAAAAAACAGAGCTATATTTTATTAAAATTATGATAATTTCTTTTTCTCTATGACTGTACTTTTTCTAAATGGTGAAAAATCAAATTATCAAACGTAGACTGTAAGCTGTCATATGAAATTCAACCATGGCGTTCGATTATACTTGTTTCAAGTTTATTCTGTTGTTAAATAAATATTTGTTACCTTTAGCGATAAAAATATTAATTAAAATGTTAAGATTTTTGTTTAACTGGTGATTTTTTTAAATAAGTTCTTTAGCTTTTGAATATGTTCAGGAACAATAAAACTTAAACGTAATATTTTTTGACAATTTGTATTTTTTTTTCAATAAAACATGGTGCTTCGCAAGGAAAACTAGTAAAGCCTCTTTAGTAACAGTCTTTGATACAATGAAAATCACAGCTGAACTGTATTTATGTACTGTATCAGATAACGCAGCAGCGAGAGACAAACCAGGCTGCAACCGACATTGTCCATATTTACTTAAGGATTGGAAAATTTCATAAGGAGCTTAACATGCTTTATGTGACAGACGGACAGTAAATAAAAACTAAGGGCTCTTGGATACAAATACAGTTAGTCATTGAGGCTTTCACAATAGAAAACATGGGGACAAAATATGTAATCAACCAATCAATACCTTATAATAATAATACATTACGGAAGGGCGCACAAATAAAAATTCTCGGACGAATATACCGGGCATTGCATTGAAGGGAAGATCACTCTTGCGCAGGTCAATCTTGCCATCGATCGAACTTTGATCATACCTAGGTAATGAAGTGAATGATAGGCTTAGAGGAAATCTCTACTAAGAAGCTAAATGATCTGATTGATCTAAGGATAGCATCTGACTAAGGTCTCACTTTAGTATCGTGATAGGTAATAATCCAATAAACTTACTCTCTACGGAATGTAAGTTACAATAAATAATTATAACAATCAAATAACCGCGAAGTAGCCAGGTACATGTAAATGTGGTATAAGTAGGTACTTAACACAATAATTTTGTTATCAAGGCAAAACCAAGTGACGCATTGATTCTTGAAAGCATTGTATTGTATGTATAGTTCTTGTTCGCCTGTAATTGGATTCAATTCGTTCCACAGTTACACACAGTCAGACAGACGTGCTGTATTGTTTTAAAGAGATCTCAAGGAGGAGAGGGTAAAAGCAACGAGATATCGAACGGTCCAGACATTGGGAAATGGGTCAAGCTCGAGTGGTTGTGGAATAAGGCAGGACACGAAATGTGCCAAGGATTGGCAACACAAGTAAGGTACAGTCGTGTAGTAGGGAGAAAGGTCAACGATTATGTATAGTCGCTGGCAGGCCGTGGGCCGTGCCACTGGCAAGGTTGGATGTGTGTCAAACTAAAACATCTACCTATAAAGATGGTAAAACCTTATGATAACAATAGGAAAAGTTGTAATCTATCGTTTAAATCGTCAAAGACATCAAAACAAATTATTTATATGGAAATGAAACAAGCTTTCGTCGAAGCGGATATTCGTAAATGCATTACCTACCTTAAATTTTGTCTCGGTTCGTTCGTCGATTCGACCGTTAGAATACAAGTTCTAGACACTGCCAAGGTCAGGCTCTAGGATAATGATTATCGAAAGTACTTTTAATTTAGTTGTCCGTAATTACTTTCATCCGATACAATTTGACATTTTAAATTGATTTGATCGTAAACCTTAAATTTATTATCGTAATATTTTCCGAGGGGCCTGTTATCATTTAGATGCTGATTAACATAGGACTTCACGCCGGTAGTGAAACGTGACTGTTGACGCAATCGTTTAGAAATATTTGTTTGATTTTTTAATTAAAGATAACAAGATAAAGGACGAAATGTTGTTGTTACGAAAAGACGTATTTGTTATCTAAGTAAATATATGTTTTTTCCTTTTACCGTGGATTCTGGGACAAGCTACGCTCGTATGAGCATTAGGATGGGATCTAGATTGAAAGCGTTCAATGTGGAAAATAATAGAACAATGGTTGCAGACTGACACTTGTCTAAAATGGAAGAAAGAAATCATTACGTTTTTGTAAGTATATTTATTTCCTTTCCCTCGAAAAGTCTCAATTTTCTTACCGACTTACCACAAAAAAAGAATATCTACCAGAAGTATGAGAATAGTTCAGTTTATTATGTGCTACCAGTCTTTCACTGTTGTGCGAGTAGAAATGAGTCATGGATGGACATAATAAGTAGTTATTGCTTAGATGGGTCACACTCACACATGATAGGAGGATCGTTAGTGTTGCTACATTCGTACTAGTAATAACTAAGCATCTTAATAAAACAAATCTGAATAGTATGTAATCTAAGCAGCTCTGCCTACCAGATGAACATTGCTAGCTATCGTTAATTAACATCATAGTGCGAAACAGCTAAGGGATCTATTATAGCCGGTATTACGGCAATCTCATTCATAATTAATATAGGCTGGAGCTATTTCAAACTACTGTGAAGATAAAGAAAAGTAGTCAGCTGGTCGTATCGCATTTAGTGAGTAATAGGATACATATTTAAAAACGTATTTGGTTTAAATGACTTTTGTTAATGATTGTTAAAAAAGCTTTTTAATTATCTTAGAGGATTCATTAATGTTACATTTAACGTGATAAAATCCGTAGTGGTTTTATTTCAATATGATCTTAGAATCCTTAGTTTAATTAGTAGTAATTATCCCCTTTACAGGACATACAAGTACATGAGATGATAATAGTTACGAAAAATCCTTTAATACCTATCTGGTAAATATGATGGCCACCATTAATATCAGATAAAACTCCTTCGTTTTTATAGGATGACTAATTATTTCCTTTGCGCAATCGATCTGTGACTATTACTTACTTATGACGCCACGCGACAGCGTGACGTAGGCGTCCACAACAAGGCTTTGTAAAAAGCAAATATTGAACGAAGACAGCTATTCAATACATTCAGGTCAGAACAGAGACAAGCCGGTGCCAATAATACTAAAACAGAAGTTGCGTTAATGGAAAGTTCTGAAAAAAGGTTTCATGTACTGTAACTGAATAAGGATAGAGTGAGTGACGTAATAAGATATACAGTCTATTTACTTCTATGTCGCCAGATGTTTCAGGCCATAAAGAAAAAAGCATTTATTTTTGTTTTTGGATAACTAGAACAAAGGAATACATTAGATCGATTGTTTCGATTTGTCTGTATTCGCTCAGTCCTTCTAGTTGGGTTTTACTCTTACTGTAAGCGCGGATACTGGATCTGAGGTTTGATACCCAGGTCGGGCATAACATAATTACCTCTTCTGTCAAGAAAACATGATGTCGACGTTTGGGAGTTGGATTGTGTCTCTTGGATACCTACTAAAAGTTATGTAGGTAAATAGAGGTTAATGGACTCTATCAAAAGTTGTTACGAAAATTTAATAAATAAATTACAAAAATGAATAAGTTATTAAATTACTTACAGAACCTAAAAAATATATTTATAACGTACAGTACAGTGAAAATACCGATATGACGTCACACTACCGGTTATCACAACAGCCTTTGTTGACACACCATTGTACTAGGCTTCGAGGTCAAAATACGCTGCAGTGAATAAAGTAGAATTTATACCTTTAAATGACTACGTTGGGAGTTACTTATAAAAAAAAGTAAGCAGTAATTGTGACTTTACTTTCACTTTTATTCGCAATTGGAACCAATGACATTTTATAGATACCTAGATAATTTGTTGGAACGGAAAGTTAATTCGTCTGCTATGCCATCACCATATGCCACCGTACCTCCTGATTCCTGAACAATATTATTATCATCGCAGCATGGCAATAAGGGTTGAAATCATTAAACATTTCATATAGAAAATGATATGGTAAATAATAATTTAAAACAATTTCATATCTAAAGAAGGAATTCATTGGCATATTTTTTTTATTTTAAACGATTTCATTAACGCTCGTATCAGTCTGATTATTATCAAAGCATAATCTAAGATATTTTCAGTTGAATGGACTTTTGTTTCAATAATTTAGATTTTTTTAATAGCCTATTGTACATTCCAGCTCCGTGCTTCGGAGGGTCGTGATAAAATGTCAATCCAAATTTTCTTATGAAAAACTTATGGTCACAGATTGCATACATATCTTATGGTTTGCTGTCGTTGTTGGGAGGACCGAAGCTACCAAAAGATACCAATTGGTTTCCCATAGTAGGTAAGTAATTATTGGATTGTGAAAATCATGGGACATGACTAGCCACATTCAACAATTCCTCCGGAAGTAATCATTCACATTTTGAATTCGTAGCGAATACTCAGCTATTCTGCAATGAGACTCCACATAAAACGATATTTTTAGCACTGCAGATGACAAATTAGTTATCTGATGTAGGTATTTGGTAGTTATCTGTGTACCTATTCAGCTTTACTTGAGCTTCTGTAAGTGAAATAGCTTAGGTGCTCCAAAAATTGGTGCCGAAAGAGGAATACACCGTTGCGAAAAGCTGATTAATGAATAAACGGTGGTTGCAATTTACTCTCTGAACGAAGGATCAAACTTATACCAAGTAGGTATACCTAACTCGGATTTAAAAAATATATTATTTCAGTAGGTAATACAATAGAGTAGCCAAATGAAATTGTTTTACCTTGCATTCATCGTACGTATTAATTTTACAATACTTAGACTTACTAATAATTCAAAGTGACTAAACAACACAGTTTTAAGTAATATGATAAGCACAAGAATAAACTGCATAATGTATAAAGAAGTTAAAGTCTTTTTTTTTTTTTTTTGACTTTTTGACATCCCTAATCCCACAGGCTATCGGATGAAATGTTTGAAAAACGTGTAGTACTAAAAGCTAATTTAAATGATTAACCTAATCAACCTTTTTGGTTATTTATTTGATTCGCAAATAATTTGAATCAAGAGAAATCAAGAATGTTTGCTGAGTTTTTTTTTATTACAAGTCAATAAAAAGTAATTAAGATCTGATAAGTACGAGTATAAGTACATAATATCTACGACTTTAATCCTTGCAGCCATATTCCAAAACATATAGTATTACAGTATTACTTCACATTACATGTTTATTTAATTGCAAAAAAAAAAAATGAAATAATAATCAGTAATTATAACTACTAGATTGCAGCAATCAAATTAACAACTACATAATGTAGTTTGATTACTTTAGTTAAGTTACATGTAATCATAACTACATGTAGTTAACTACTTTTAATCGTAGTTAGTAACCAGATTACAAAATTGTAGTTAACTATGCCCTACACTGCTTGTATGGACCTTATGTCAAAATTCTATCGCTAGTAAGTAAACCTACTGACTGATTTTACGTTGGGGCTGGCCGTAAGTGAATACGGTGTTTATGAGCTTAAAAGGCGAAAAATAGAAAGTTACTACAAATTGTAATTTTTGCAAGAAAACAAGGAATAAAAGGTATCTATATAATAAAAGGTATATATATTCCTTGTTCTCTTGCAAAAATCTCAAGAATCTAATCTCTAAATTGAATTCGGTTTCGTCTTTATCTTCTTGCTCTTATCCCAATTTACTTAGGACTTTTTAATTTACTTACAGTATACTGTTTATTAGAAAGTCCTACCTCTACCCTATATCTTTTTCAGCAATACTGTTGGCCCACATTACATCATTCGATTTCTTTGTAGCCATATCTTCTCTCACATAGTTCATCCATCTTGCCTTTGATCTTGGTCAGCCCTCCAGGACCAAGTAAACCCATAGACCGGCATAAAATTTATTTACTTATACCTGAAGAGGACTACAAACCTAACAATTAAGTGACACGACAATAATTTATCAGAATAGAGGCAACAGTATACAATCATCGTTGACAATGGCGATAATGATAAAATACTAATGGTTTGCAAGTATCATTGCTCGCAACGACTTTCATTGTCGTAGAGGCAATGTAAAACATTCGTAAAGGCTGTTTAACTCCTTGATGTTCTTGTTCTACAGTTACTAGTAGCGTATTAATCACTGGCTAGTGGCTGATAACGCCCGTGCCGCTTATCAGTCGCACTACCCAGCCAATAAAGTTAAAAATCAATAGGTAATTGATGTCTGTGTCGCACTAATATCGAAGTACTATTGTTACTCTTTGCTAATATGAAAAAAGAAAACAAAGCACAATACCTTTTATTTTCCGGGTTTTCGTCCAAATAATAACGGCCAAATTGTCAATTTGTCACCGATACACTCATGAGCAAGATACTGGGGTGATGACGGCGGTGTTTTATCTTTGCAGTGACAGTTTTTTTAGATAACACCTACCCTCACAATAAATAGTATTTTTGCACTGATAGTTATTAATTGAACAGGCAAAGACAACCGTTCATACAGCCAAGTTCTAAAATGGAAAAATAAAATGGGTACCGCAGCGAGCTATCATCGTTACAGTCACCGTAAAAAATGTCTGGGTTATTGAACTATTAATTAATGCGACTATCAGTTGATAACCTGCCACTTTGTATTACAACCATGTTTTGCCAAATGGTTCGCCTTTGACGTTAACGCTAGTGATCCCATTATTCATACAAAACATGGCTACTCAGATATTGCAAGCAGGAAGGATAATACATTTCAATGATAATGACTAAGCGCCTATTCGGAGCAGGCTCACTTACAGAGTCCACTATAATAAGAATTTCCATTAGTAAAACATTCAGGCCCGAAGAAGTTGTAATGAAGTAGAACGAAGTCAGCAAAACAGCAGATGAAGTTTGTAAAACATGCTAAAAAAAAGGAAAGAAAGAGAGGGGCCTATTTAGGTCTTAAAACTGAATACTTACTACTTAGGTACACAATTACGCATCACACAGAATTAATGTCGTCGAGATAAAATACTGTAATGATCAATCTAGCTTTTACTATTTGTTTGATGTATTTTCGGGTTGATTAAAAACTTACGCAGATGCGAGTAATGATTTTGATGCTTGAAGTTTGCAAAAATTTAGGTTGTGAAATGCTGTTTTTAATAATTACCGTCATATACGTTCTCGATACGATTACAACTGTTTTTGGTGTAAACCATCCCATTGAGCACGGAAGTTGCCACTTTGCTTGCCAGTAAAAAAACCACCTCTTACGTCAATAACGCAAGTTCAGCCATAACTTGTGTAGGTATGTAGTTAAACTAGATAATGATATACCTACCTAACTAATTAGCTAGTCATAACGGTATCCAGTGTTTAGTATAAAACAAAGTCGCTATCGCTGTCTGTCCGTCCCTATGTATGCTTAAATCTTTAAAACTACGCAACGGATTTTGAAGCGATTTTTTTTAATAGATAGAGTGATTCAAGAGGAAGGTTTTAAGCTATATAACACGCTACGACTCTTAGGAATGGGGCAACGCGGGTGAAACCGCGGGCGGGTCGCTAGTTAATTACAAGGATAAAAATAGGATACGGACCATTTCGCAACCGCGTGTGTATGACAAGTTGAATGTGGACGAAGAACCTCATAGATGAATAGAATCATGCAAGATAATTGCAAATGGAGTTCCGTAGTTTCCAATTTTTCTATCTAAGGATAGGATCAGTATAGTTTACTGCTGAGTTTCATGACTTGAATAATTATAACTGTTAACTGTTTCGGAGGACGTTAATTAAGTTTGTTAACAAGTTATAATTGACTTTAAGTCCGGTCAACTTGGTCCATCTAGTGTTCCCTTGAAATATAGTGTACAGTATTTATTACAATAATGACGCTAACAAGGTAAATATATTTATTAATGATATTATGCGGTATTGCAAAGGAAAATGTAACTCAATACCTATTATACAATACAACATAATTTTGACTGACGTTCAAATCTAAGTCCATAATTATTCAATCCTTATTGTATAAGGAAAACATGTCATGTCGTTTCTAAGACTAGTTATTTTTTGAAGGCGTGTTTAATTGTTGTCTTTGCCATTCGAGTGGTCATTTGGCGTTTATTTGGAGTGCCCAGGAAATCAATAGTGCCTTCTTGGTCTTATTATACATTATTATTAATAAAAGACAATCATTTTAATGTGAAACCCCGTAAAATATTATTAAGAAAGACTGAAATTGCTTCGTTTTTTCAAAATTATTCGGTATTGATTCCGTAAATTATAGCCAATTCAAGCTACGTTATATTTCTCTACTTTTTAATAGGTATTTTATTAAACCTAATTGCAAATTATGATGGTATATTTGTTAAAGTGACTTTTAATAGCCAGTGTTTTCTCCAGCGATAAGATCCTATGCATATCTTCATTCCTTTATACAAATACACTTACGTTTGATAAGAAATGCAAGAAAATTTGCCCATTTTTCTACATTTTTCTATTTTTCTATATTTTTCTACAATCTATTATAATGGACATTAACTTTTCGTAATATAAATAGTAGATTTAATATGCCTTGCAAGGTGCTTTTTACATGACGATCAGATCCAGTAATGTATGTAATTAGAAAAACTCCGAGAGATATCAAGTAACTGTTAGAGAAATCATCATCTAAGATTACTTCAAACTTTTTTGGCGTCGGCTTTAAGTCTCACGAGATACCGCTAAATATATCACAGCCTCACACCCAATTCCTGAACATTACCAATCTTAAGGATGTCTGTCGTCATAGGTGTTCTTATGACAACGGTGACCGATAGCTTACTTTTTTTCTGGGGCACGAAAGGGTTTATTAATTGTCAGTTTAGTTACTAACTTAAACGTCATGCGAATTTTTTTTTACTGACACAGCTGGTTCTACTACTTCGCCAGGAAACTTATCATCATAAATTGCTTTGTAAGAGTTCCTAATACAACACAGTCTGGTGAAACCCAGCTCCAATGAAACTTCAAACATAAACAACACCAATGACTCATACAGTGTGCAACATAACTGCTTGCTTAGTAAGATTTAAACTTTATTATATGCACGCGTTGGTGAATTCAATCGGTCACGTTTAACTGGATTGATTCAGGAAGTACAGCATGATTATTATACTATTTTGGGCAATTGCATTATGTTCAATGTTTGGATTACGAACGTTAGAGATGGGTTTTATTGGTATTGTAATCGTTTGAACAAGTTCAAAGCTTTCCGTTAACTCGCGCAGAAAGCGATATTTCATGTCGTCATTAATGTTTAGTATGTAGTTATTGTACATCAACATAAAACGAGAGTAATATCTAATAACAATATAATTTATTTCAACATAACAATAAGTAATAAATTGTTTTATACGGACGTATAGTATGGACACTATCGACATAGAAACAGAGGCATAATTACCTTTGTAGTTCTTTTCGATAGACCACGTTAAACGATCTAACGAACTATTAATGACGGCTTATCGGTCAACGCATTTTCTTTATTTGCTCTTATTATCAACACTTTTATGTTTGAATATAATTTCTTTAAGTATACTATTGCCTAAACTATTGAATTGAGTAATTTTAGGAGGATTTCTATTCTGATTAATTATATTTTTATTTGCCTGAACAAGCGATGTTAAAATAGTGTAATTATTACTGTAACGAATATACCGTAATGAACGTAAAGGAACGTTGATAGGTTCGAATACCATCCTTAATTAGTTTTAGACGCGAAGCCTCAGTAGAATTTATTTTTTATTTCGATGGAGGAATCGGTCTGAGCAAACGAATGCAACAAAGAATAAATCAAGGTCGCCATGTTGTGCAATTACGTAATAATTGCTTGTGCGCTGTTCAAGTGCGGTGTGGGAGGCTGCTTTGGCAGACCACTGGCGAAATAGTGTTGCCAAGATGCGTTCTGCCTGACTAAACGACTACAAATTAGAAAAGCTAGATTCAAATTATCGATGTTTCACACCAACTGTCCGCTATCGTTTAATATTACATTTTCTAACGGATAGTTAATGGAAGGGTTCTTGAAATCCTGACGTACTATTATCTGGGTTTTCATGACAATTCAGGGAATTTGCGAAAAAGGGCAGTGTTAATGAAATCTGAAACATCTGGAGTCTAGTTGAACGGAAGGGGGTAGATAAAATCTTAGGGCCTTTGTCTTGTTATTTTGGCCACAAAGGCTTTTATACTTTCGGTGATTGACAGACGAAAGTGCCTTTCTGCAAAAAGGATTGAAACGCAAGAACTTTATTCATATAAAACGAAGGTTAATGAGCGCAGAACAAGATAGGCATCAGTAACTTTTGTGCAATTATAAAGAATGGCGGTTATTTTAAACCAATTAAGTACAACTTATGTAAACATTTAGTTAATTAATTAGTTGTCAAATTCCTAAATACCAGCTTATTATAGATCTACTGTGTGCAGTAGGTTAATTACTTAGAAATAAGGTTTTATGGCTAGAAATAAATAGGCAGGTGTGTGTTCTGTTTCTAAGAGCATCTCAACGAAGCATTGAGAGGGCGTCGGATGGCAATGACACTACACTGTAGGACTTTACGTCACAACGGAAAATAACACAGGTTTTATCTCTAGATAGATTAACCAAGAGTGTAGAGGAATTTCATTAATTTGCTTTGTAATGTAATCACATGAACTGGGGCGAATGATCCATTTAATTTCGTCATTTAATTAATGGACACTTCATCCAAACTAGCGAGTGATTTTGTTTGTTACATTTACACAACTAAACCCCTGAACCAATTTTGGTATAGAGATATTTTTATCCTTGGAGGACATTAGCTTTTCTCTTACAAAGTATTTTGGGAAGCGAGTGATCCGCAGGCAACAGCGAAATCAATACATGTTTAGTTATAAAACTTTAGTTTTGTAAAAAAAAATATTTTATCCACGATACGCGTAGTCATATTTAGGCATAGGCATTCATAAAAAGGCCTAAAGTAATGTAAGGATAGATTTATAGCTTCTTTTATCTTTGTTGGCGACAAGTTTGTCTATATCTCAAAAATGTCTTGCCTCAAGGGTATGCTTATTAAACCTTGCGTGACCTTATATTCCTCACATATCAACTAGACCTTCAAATAAGCTCACAAGATGTCTGTAACTTTTATTGATACTTCCAACTTTAATGGCTTCCATATTTGTTCGTGAAAGTTTTATCAATTCTATAACGCCAATGTATATTCAGCTTTTGAAAAACTATTAGAAACGGTGGGTTTATTTGCTTAAAAAAATATGGGAGCAATTTATTTTTCGTCAGTCATTTATTTTTCGATTCTTTGAAGTCGCACTAGTTTGATAAGCGCATACTTTAAGAATATCAAATGATCCCATGGTTCTAAAACATCTCCATTTTACGGTACTTGGGCTGTCTACATGTACATAAATCAACATTCATTGTTGCAATCGTCACAAGTTGACAACGTACCGCGGATTTCGCAAGATGACTATTGTAAAACGGAAATGTCATCCGAACACTGTCATTATTTATTGTATTATGGTAATTAACTACGGGAAAATTGAGAGGAAAATGAATCATAGATTCGAAAATCGTGTGCAAATTTGGTAGTTTCTGTGTCGGCTAATGTATCAAGAACGCGAAAGCATAAATAAACCGTTGGTCCTGGTTGTAATGTTTTAAATGCGAGTCTTTTAACAATACATATTGACCAAGTTTCTGACTGTTAAAGTATGTAGGCTACGGATATAACAATAAAAATTGCCCGGTATTAAGTTGTGTAGGAATGGCATGTCGCTTCGTGTGCATGACAAAGAAACAGCGATATATTGGAAGCAACTTGGTAAACTTTGGCGCTTGTGGTTTATTTGATATATACATGTAGGTAATTTCAGGATATTATTAGCATAGCAACCACCATCACAGAGATTACAACAGAAAAGCTTAAATGATTTAGACATTGCGTTCACACCAAGAGCGCGTTCAAATCGCCCATAGTAATTTAATATTACGTAGACATTTACTTCGTAAATAAAATATAAGTATATAATAAAAATACTTATCATGTATATTGCTTGCGATTATTTAGGGGATAATAAATTAAGGGATTTGTTGATATTTTTTAAATTTATGCTAATCAACTAGCAAACCGCTATGAGGACAGTCTGTAGTAGTTTAGATTAACACCACGAATGTTATAGCTTGGATAAGCAGCATAAATACCTAGTAAGATTAGATTTTTTAGCCTGGGAACAAAAAGAGGTCTAATAAGTATAGCAAGTTAGAAGTCTTTATTTTATCTCTGTGGCACCAAAACTACCTAAACAGATTAAAGCATTATTTCAACCAGGCTTCTTTGTTTCAATGTTGATTTAGTTGGGTAGATCTTCTTATAAATTAATCGATACAAAACGGTTGTTGCTTCAAGATTATTATCGAAAATCAAGGAGTTCGAAACGTAAATTTTGAACATACTATGGAGATACTAAACCCGTTTTGGTATAGGTATTCGAACCGGCAAATTTTACGACTTATCGTCTGCTTTATATCGACAAATATCGTACCTGTAAAAAGTGTTAGGTAGATAGTGTGGTGAATACTGTGTCATAACAATAGGTGGCTGCATAAATTGCATAATTCTATCGATCCGCAAAGAATGTCACGCTAGCGATGACGCTAAATAACGGTTTAAATAGGTACTTATATTAATAATAATATGTTCCTATCTTTTCTTAATCACAAGTTTTATCATTATGAGATCTTTATTCCAGTTATTGTAGAAACCTTATGTATGTTTATGATAACGTAGGTAGTTATTAGATGTCTGCACAAAGGCTGCTAGCATTTTGAAACATTTCCAATTAGCTCTTACCAAATTTTTCAGATGTTCTTTATTTAACTGTTATTTTATAAAATAGATACCTATATTACCTATCTATTAAGCAATCTGGATCGGTCCAAGTAGTCCAAGTTCGTATCTTAAATCTTAACAATCTTAATTGGCTAATCATTATTTACTTAACCATTGACCTTATTTACAAGTGGAATATTATTATTTTGAGGCAAGTCATGACAACATTAGATCCCAAAGCTATTATTATGACTGTAAATATGAGTCATAGGCAGTAATGTGTAGAAACACTCGACGCGGCCGACTAATTGTGTGATGCACAGCTCGAAATCGAAATATGAAAACATACTATTCAACAACGATTTCATTGATTTATTCAGACAAATATGTACACACCCGTGGCGACTCCAAACCATATAAAAATATAATACAAAGCTTAAAAAACACGATGATTAAGCTGTATCGACGCGGGAATGTATCGGTGTCGTCGGCGTTACGATAGGAATCACGGTCACTCACTCGAGTTAGCTTTGGTACCTCGTAAATGCACGGGTCGCTGTCGCTGAGCACAGCACTGAGAGTCAAACGCTGGCCGCGCGGCCGGCCTTCACCGCTAGCTAGAGCGCGGCGGACTCGGGCGCCATGAGCGGCGACAGCGGGCCCGCCACGCGCCGCCCGCGCTCCAGCTCGAAGCGCAAGTCAGGCGGCGCGCGCCTGCTCGCTGCGCCGTCCTCCGGCAGGAAGGCCGCCACTAGCAGCGCGCAGATCACCAGCAATGCGCCCAACACGAACGGCGGGCCCGGCACCATGCGCACGTACTTCTCCTGAGCAGGCCGCCCTGCCACCGCATGCTCCTCGTTCAGGTCGACGTGGAACAGGTAGAATATCACCCCAAACATGGCTGGGCCCAGGCCATTGCAAAGCCCTCGCACACCAGTCACCATGCCCTGCACTACTCCCTGCCTGTCTGCCCGGCTGTTCACAGACACATATGCACTGATTGCTGGATATGTGACCGAGCCGAGAGCAGCCAGCACTCCTGCAGCCCACATCATCCATGTACGGCTACCAAAACCGTACCACATGAGTTGAAGCATCTCAAACAATAATCCAACCATAATAGTGTGCTTTGCTCCCAGTGATCTCATTAAGAATCCGAGAACCACTTGAACACCAATACTGAGCACTCCCACAATTGCAATAAATATTGCCACTTGGACTACATCAAAGCCCATCACTAACTTCAAGTACACAAATATGCACGAATACTGTCCAGCCTCAGGCAAGTATGAGAGGAACACTGCCACACACAACATTAACACTGTACGTTCCGCACCAACTTTCCTTAGTGCTGCAAATGGGTCAGCTTGCTCCCAGCTTATCGCAGGGCCCCAGCCAGTGGGTCTGACCTTCTCTGGGAGGCTCTCAGGCACTGCAACCATGATGAAGAATACATCCAGAATAGCGACAGCTGTGGCCGCAGCGACCACCAGCGCCTCGCCGTACAGGTCCATCAGGTAGGCGCCGAGCGCTGGGGAGATCACCATACTGGCCGCGAAGGTGGCTGACACGAGCCCGTAAGCGCGTGAGCGCTCCGCCTCCGTGGTGACGTCAGCCACGTATGCGAACACAATCGAGAACGTCACGGCGAACACTCCACTGATGCTGATCATCGCAAAAAACCACCACGTGTTGATGGTCATGAGCGGGATGGGCGCACACGTGAAGAACACCGTCACCAGCAGGAAGAACTTGCGGCCCCACACGTCAGACAGCGCGCCGATCAGGGGCGCAGACAGGAATGACAGGATGCCCTTGATACCCATTATTAGTCCGTTCATCAAAAACGTATGATCCGGGAATGTAACGTTCAGCACCGATATGATCGGCATCGTGAGCAGTCCCCACGCGAAAAACTCCAGGAATATCACCACCAGAGCGTGGAACACGGAGGGCTCGCCGATGCCAGACATTGTCATAATCCCGTCTTTCATAACAGTTTTTCTGTTCCGTATCACCATTTCTACTTCAGTTTTTGTGGTCTTCGTGGGCGTCATTTAAGATTTATATAGTTTATTTTCCTACAGAACTACTTAAATTAGAAACATTATGGAAACCTAAGCACTACATGGAGGAAAACTTGATAAAAACGAGCAAGTAGTAGCAACGTCAAAAATCCACTGGAAAATTGAAAAACAATTCGATATTTGTGTTGCCAATACGTCATTTTAAAACAACCCTACAGTGATGAAATTTGGTAAAAAATTACGAAAACACGTATTATCTGTGATAAAATAAACACAAGTATTATTTATTAGTTATCATTTTCTGGTTTTCTGTAATGCCTTCTCTGGTCCAATAGGTAAAGTCAGAAGTAAATAAGAGTAATATTCATAAAATTTACTAAATTATCACATTGATTTTAAAATGGCAATCTAGAGAAACCACAGACTAATAAGGACACTTTTATCTCGGATTATAGAAAGCATTTTTTATCGATTTGGATCTTATTGTCTGTAATAATAACGCTTTATGGCTTAATTTACAAATAAATGAAGTATTTCAATTCAAATCTCAACAAATTAACTCAATTCAACTCAAAAGAAACAAATTCGAGCTCAAGGAATGGAACGCATAGACAATAAACGCATAAACAATTTATTGACTTGAAGTCTTGGAGTTTTTTTTTATTGATCTGAAGCTAGTGATTTGTCGATTCATTTAATTTGGTAATCGATAAATCTTGATGTTTAAAATGAAACATCGATTATTCTTAAAATAACAAACAGAATTTATCAAAAGATAAACGTGTCTCGCAAAATAAGTGAAATATAGATACTAGCTATAGATATAACATCTACTTTAAGTATAACATAACATACCATCACGCCTGTATTCCCCGAAGTTTGGCAGAGGCGTACTTATGTGCAAGTATTTAAGAGTCTGGCGGACCGAATTTCTCTTACAAACGTAATACCGAAATAAATCGTAATTTAAACTTATTTTAATCAAATTCTGTTATTATTCTGATTCGGATACCGTTAATCTAGGTTCCTACGTTACCATTTCATCCAAAATACTTCCCTAGGAATAAATGTAAGCGAATGCAATTTTTGATAACTTTACCAAGTATGGAACGATTTTTCGATCTTTTATTTCCAGTGAAGTAGTAGTAGACGAAATAGTATCGTAGAAACTTAGATTAACGATTTTTTTTATTTTTATGGAATAGGGGGACAAACGAGCAGACGGATCGCCTGATGGTAAGCGATTACCGCCGCCCATGGACACCCGCAACACCATAGGAGTCACAAGTGCGTTGCCCGCCTTTTAAAAGGGGATTGGGCCGATCGATCGAACGATATTCAAATCCGGATACTAATATAATTTGATAGAATGTTGTCTGGATTACGATTTATTTCGGTATTACGTTTTTGTGGGCAATTCGAGCTCCGCCGAACCCTTAAGTATAACAACTCAACCAAGATATGTTTGTCTACAAGAGGTTGCCGAACGTTACTTTCTGGATTTAAGTATTGAATTAAATTTATCGAGAGATAAGAATCAAATGATTGATTAAAAATTCCAAAATGTCCTAGTATACGTTTTAACTGGACACAACTAGTCTTCATAGTTTTAGAAAGTGACATCATTATTGCATTTATTAAATACAAAACAAACAAAGAATAGGTAACTGCTTAACGGTAACAGTGAATGACTGTGTTATTTGTAAATACTTTGAAAAATGCATTTTAAAACTTAGTATTAAAAATGCGTTTTAAATCTTTACTACGGCATAGCCCTACTGCCATAATAAAGGAAAATAATCTACCACTGCAGTATGCGATATTTTTTATAATTGATTATAATTTATCACCAAATTATAGTAATTTAACGATTACACATCACTATTTAAGACAGTTGATGTCTGACTGACTCCTGAGTGATCATGATTATTCCTGCCATATGTACTGTATCTTATTAGTCTGTATGACCTAAAGGTCTAAGTTACCAAGTCATAAAATCCCTTAAAAAAAAAATTACTAGTCTGTGTTCCTAACTGATCTGTCAGAGATGTCAAAACTGAACTGAAAGGAAGAGGAGGCGTCGACTGACTATCGTTTCCCAATTTTATATAATTGTAATTCTCTGTTAACACAATGGTGAACATTTTGAACTTATTTAGTGTAATGCCAATATAATTCTGATTCAGATAGACATTTCATTAGTTTCGCATTGTTCACAGATTCGCTTCATACTAATCCAAAACCGTGCGGGTAAAACTAGATTGGCTAAATGGTACATGAACTTTGATGATGACGAGAAACAGAAGCTCATCGAGGAGGTGCACGCCGTAGTAACAGTTAGAGATGCTAAACACACCAATTTCGTGGAGGTAACCTAAAACTTAGGCAAAAGCAACTATGATTAGTCGTAAGCCGTAGTTGACTTTCACGAGTATTATTTTATTTTCTGACTGTCTACAGTTCAGGAACTTCAAGATCGTGTACAGAAGGTACGCAGGGCTGTACTTCTGCATTTGCGTGGACGTAAATGACAATAACCTGTGCTATCTGGAAGCTATTCACAATTTTGTAGAGGTCCTGAATGAGTACTTTCATAATGTTTGTGAACTGGATCTGGTCTTCAATTTTTATAAGGTAAAAACGTTATGTACAGTATACGTGAAACACTGATATGTTAACATTACAACTTGATACAGGAATTTGTAACATCCTGCCTATCATTGTGTTAGTCACTACTCACTTGTCAAATATGCAGTCTAGAAACATGAATAAACAGAGCTTGACTTAAATAAAATAAACTTTTAAAATTGTTGATAAGATAAACCAAGTTTCAATTAAAAAAATCCTATAACTACAAATTATTTGTTCATTTAAAATAATAAAAAAACAAGCCCACTATGACCTGTAAATACCTTTGCACACAAATATTAAATTAATTCATTATAATTTTTTAGGTATACACAGTTGTAGATGAGATGTTTTTAGCTGGTGAGATACGAGAGACATCACAGACTAAAGTCCTGAAGCAGCTGCTCATGCTTAACTCCTTAGAATAAACTGTTCAGAATCACTTAGAGGACATAGCCAGGATAATATGAAGAAAACAAGTGAGGAACACAGGATTTCGTCACACCACATAAATTAATTATTATAAAAAATTTAAGAACTGGATCATTTACAATGGAGGCATGATTTCATCTAGAAAAGCTAGTACTAGTTCTAGCTATAATCTTGGCGATGTCTACATAATATTTAGCATAAGTTGCATGTAATATAATATCAATACTGCAGTACTTCAGATTTACTGTACTAATTGCATATGAAAATATACATTACTAGGACTAGCGCCCCACCCGCAGTTTCACCCGTGTTGCCCCGATCCTACGAGTCCTAGCGTCATATTGAAAATATATGTATTTACCAAAATAAAAAGTATATAACACTCGGAGATAATATACCTTTCTAACAGTGAAAGAATTTTCAAAACGGTTCAGTACATCCAAAGATTATCCCCTTGTAGGGGGTCGTCACATCACAAACTCTTTACATCTTTACCTCTTTCATAGCCATCCCAATTAGCTTAATAAATAACACTGTCACTATCTAAAAAGGTCTAGAATAATTAGTCCAATAACTTTTATTATTGCAGTATTGAAACTCTTTACTATGTCATTGAATTAAGTTTGTAAAGAATACTCATTCATTCCATCTTAGAAAAAATAAATAATTTTTAATACAACTTGATAAAATAAATTTCAAATTGTAGTCTGCTTTACTTGTATGTATAAATAAAGTAATGTTTTAGGTCTGGAAATTATTAAAGGGTTTGTATGTTATGAAGTTATAAATAAACGCTATTATGAAGAAGTTAGCCTTAGGCATTCGTTTTTATAGCGTAGGGGTAATGTCATAAACCTGAATGATATGGTAAACTACCTTTTTTATAAGGGGGACAACCAACTTTCTCGCGTATTTTAAAGTATTTACGCGATCCCACGAATAATTTATGTTTGTGAGGATATCTCTATATCATATTCATTTCCTATTGTTTGAACACATAGGTAATAATTTGTGGTATATGGGTACTCTTTAAATCGTTCCCTAAATATAAAATGACAAAGGATTTAAATAGTATTTAATTAGAGTACCTTCATGAGATCATAATGTATATAAAAGTTTAATTATAAGCTTTGTTTATTGGTGTATATTAAAAGTAAATAAAATTATTGCTTATTTAATGAGCTTTTTTTCCTCTTTTTCTTTTAAAACTGTTGTTAATCCATTATTTTCTGGCTTGGATTTTAGTCAACTGAGCCAATGAAGAATAGGTTCGTGAGAATTTCTTTAAAAAAGATAATTACTTGGAATAAACAGTAGTTTTCGATTATAAAACAAACGCATCCAATAAAACATGATTTATTTATAAAACATATAAATTTTACAAAAACTAAACATATAAAACTCGACGATTATATTAACTTTACCTAATTACAAAACTTAATGTACAGAATATTATTTTATGGAATGCTTCGAATCATAAGTATGTACATTGTAACCATTATGATGCGGGATGGGAATTCAGAATGGGGCAAAGGGGGCAGCGGCACCTGTTTAAATTTTTATTTTCAGTTCAGCTTAAAAAAAGGTCCAATACCGGTAATAAAACCGGCCAAGTGCGTGTCGCGCACGAAGGGTTTCATACCATTATCTATAAAAAGGTATCTTTTTGTATGGGATTTTGGGATGTACGAACAAAACTAGCAAAAAATCACGTTTGTTGTATGGGAGCCCCCTTAAATATTTATTTTATAACACAAATACATCATCTGTGAAAATTTAAATTGTAACTATCACGGTTCATGAGATACAGCCTGGTGTCAGACAGACAGACGGACTTACAGCGGAGTCTTAGTAATAGAGTCTCGTTTTACCCTTCGGGTACGGAACCGTAAAAAGAGTGTAGAGGCAAAAATATGAGAAGAGCTAACTTGTTCCTTGAGAAATCGTTCTTGTTCTTTTAATGTAGTATGCATCAAATAAAAAAATATACATTATATCGAGATGCTAAAGGTAAAGATTTAGGGTCAAATTTAAAATGTAATATTCTTTATCTTTTTCAATGACATCTAATATCACAATGAATTAAAATAAACAAGTATTGAACATTACAATACTCAGTACTACTAAGCACTTACAATATTTATTTTTATTTGTTTAGTCACATTTATTCACGCGTGGAATTTTACAATTTCTTATAAAAGCTTTCGGACAAAATATTCGAATAACATCGATCACTTTTCTCGATACTTATAAATAACGATGTACCGACTTGCCTACAGAGTACAGACTTATCCGATATTACATCTTAACAGTCTTTTTTAATGTGCGACTTTAACCAATACTATATTGTTAAACTCTGAATGACTAACGTAACTTAAACTGTCCAAGAGTGCAACAGATGGGGTTCGCACTCCCGATGTCGGCGCCAAAGCAACGTCTAAGCCGTTTTGCTATTGGCGTTTAACTTAAGACTAGAATTATAGAGATTCGCGCAAAGTAAATTGGTACTTATTACGTATGACATAAGTTGGTATACTACTCCCACTCCCAGTCGTGTAGCAGTGGCGGGAACAGCCACTCGTCGGGGTGGCCCACGTGGGACACGTGGGGACCCATGTCGAATTTACTCCAGCTGTAACATACCAACACGCTCAACGACAGCTCATGTATATTTCTATATCCGCGTTAACTTGAGAAGCTCCTCCTTTTTGTGATGATTCAAAATCATCAATTCCTAAGTCATTGACATACAATACGATTACGCTTGTATTCCCCGAAGGGTTAGGTTAGAGGTGTACTAATGTACATCTACATTTCGCCGGTGTTTAGTTTTAAGTCTCATGTAATAGGGGGCGAGCATCATTGATTTAATAAAATACTATAGTTGATACCCAGGTAGGGCGGTAAGTCAGCTTATCCTGGAGTGGCTATTTTAGCTCCCCAGGTGTCTAACACATTGATACTCACGCGAAGGGTGGTATGCCCCTGGAGATGTTGTGCGTGGGGCTGCAGATGGCCAGGAACCGGTAGCTGCGGTACAGGTAGGCGCTCGTGATCTTGGCGTCCGTGGCGCCGTGGCTGCGGTGCCCTAGCGCGCGGAACGGGAACGAACCTGCCCAACATCGGACTTACTGTGACCATTTGATTCTTTGGATAGTAATACGACAAATTCTCTACAGAACTAGAGTACATCTGTACATCCACATTTCAACGGTACGTCTTATATTGCGAGCCTATTGCTGGAAACAATTCTAAAGTTAAAGTTACAACTAAGAATTTCATAGAAATGTCGTCCGGAAATGAAATTCCATGTCATCATGAGAATTCATAACAAGTAAACATGGGTAGCGTGAGGGTCAGCAAAATCAGCAGCCTATAGACGCCTCGCCTCGTTGTTAAGTCTCATTTACATAAGCCATACACGCCACGAGTGCCAAAATTTTGAACTAAAATTTACAAACCGACAGTTAATTTTACGCTGTTTTACAAAAACCCTATAATTGTTAATACATCGATTAATACAATTGGGCGTGTTAAAGGTTAAAGTTCAGCAATTATGAATAACTGTTAAACATCGTTTAGCAATTTTACATAACCACTAGCTGATTTGTAAAACAGATAGTGGTTATGTCAAACAGCGAATTATGCAATTCAACTGTGACCTAGAATAGGTATTACCGTTGGCGGGATTGAGGTCGTTCCGTGCGGCGATGGCGTTGCAGGCGCTGTAGGGCGGGTCGCAGTGCTCGCAGCGCGAGAACGGGTCGTGCTTGTAGTCATTGTAGCGCATCGTGTTGAACATATCGCGCAGGTTGAAGATCTCTGCCTATTACGTACATTTTACTGACCGTTATACAACATCCTGTTCGATCCGTGAAGGTTTTATTAGAACACGTTCTATCTTTATATATATAGAGGTTTTATCTTTATCTTCTGCATGTGTGTTTGTCACTTAGCTCCTAAACGGCTGGATCGATTTGGATGAAGTTTTGTGCGTATATTTGAGTGGGTCCCTAAATGGTTTGAAAATACAATTGGACCCGCTATGTATTGCTGGATATAGCGCTGCAATCGGGTTCTAGGATTTTTTTATTTACAAGGCAGGACAACTTCTGCTGGGCCTGTTAGTATTGTACATATAATCCTTTTCAGATTATAAATCCCTGAATTAAATTTAATGATGAGGAAACTTAATGGCAATACAGTGGCAACCGTTAATACGTACCAAAGATACCGATGATAGGGTATTTACATTTTAAAAAATGCTAGATTTTGGGGTAATTTGATGGATATGTTTATTTTCATGAATATTTAATGTTTCTTATTTTAATTGGTAATGTGATAGGGATCACTGTATGACCCATTTTACTTTGCCCATTTTACCCCTTTGAGGGATGAATTTGAAAAAATGTTAAAGATTATAGCTGAGTTATTTTAGTGAAGGAAAAATTCGATCGCGGGCAGGATTCGAACCTGCGTCTTCTGGTTAGATACACCAGACGCTCTGACCTCTAAGCCACCGTGAGTGCCACCCGCCAGATCGAAATTTGCCTTCAAATTCTGTATTTATGTCTTAAGGTGACGTTGGCGACATCTATTGAAAAGCAAGTTACATTGCTTCTTATGCGATGCGCGTCTATAAGTAACGTCATTACAGGGAATAGTTGGCACAAAACGAAGAGAAATAATACAAATAATGTAACCTGTTTCTGTTTGATGATCTTGGCTCTGGGGTTGGTGTGGTAGCCGAACCAGTCGCCGTAGGTGGCGATGCGCACGTTGCCGCCGCTCAGGTTGAAGATCCGCGGGAAGTACGGGATGTTGTACGAGGGAAAGTACGTCGTGCGCTTCAGCTCTTCCGTCCTACGTATGTCATATCAATATATATAAAAATCAATGCCACTTTTCGTTGTAATTTTATAACTCAAGAACGGGCTCACCTATCCAAACCAAATGTTAAGGCTTTGTTCGGACTATTTAGTAGATGGTTTATGTGAAGTTGGCACAAAATCGGTCGAGCAGTTCTTCATTTATCACATTTTTTGTAACAAATGATGAATTTGATGTTCCAATTAATTTTTTTATTATTTCATTTTATACGTAGCGGAGCACGTACCGGACCGCTAGTATGATAGATATTAATTGGACCACTAGACTAATGAGGCAGTCAGAAACTTCATTTCAGAAAGAATAACTCCAGATTTAAGGTAGAAATACACTAGTTACTGTGTTGTGGCGCGTCAGGTTTTTTTTGAACGTTTCCCCACACTAGGACATTCGTGGGCGCGTTTTCAAACACAAATTCTCACATACACAAACCCGGATGAACTACCTACCTGTAGCCTCAGGTAGGTCATACAAATATTTGCTCCGTGTGGGGATCGAACTCACAACACGTGGCACAGAAGCCGATCGCTAAGCCACTCACTACGCCACACGAATCGTCAAATATTACACAAATTAATACTTAACAGTGTGTCGACACGACACACTAACATACTGTAATAATTTGTTTCTAATCATGCTAAATGTATGAAGCCGGTATGATTCGACTCAGTAATGTGTTTCTACCTTTACATATCCTAATTTTGATGTATAACAATCGAATTCACGAACACTCATCTAAAAATCGTTACATTGCCATCGATGTACATTGCTACCATAAGCCAACCTTCCAGTGTACAAAATAATAATTGGAGTACGCAGTTGCGGTGTGGAACCCCCTGTATAATAAATATTCTGGTTGTATAGAAAGGTTGCAAAAGAAATTTTTAAAATCCATGCATTACAGATGCTTTCACTCCTCCGTCTCTTATGTAGACTTACTGAGAAAATATAACCTTGTAAGCCTCACCGGTCGGCGAACATTTCTGGAAACCAGGCTCTTGTACGACTTCTGTAATAATGTTTACGACTGCTCAGATATTTGCAACAGGATATGTTATTTAGTACCCAGAAGAGCATACACACGTGCAGTACGTAAGCACCCACTGTTCGCAGTTGCTACATGTCGAACGAATGCTGGTGTGCGAGCACCTTTGCGACGTCTTACAGACAATTATAATAAGTGCTTTTTAGATATTGATTTATTCTCTGCAAGTCCTGGCAAATTTCGAAACTCTGTTCTTAAAGCTGTAAAAGAATCAAACGCTCTAACCATACCTTAATCAAATTTTTTGGAACAATGACTGTACTTTCAATTTTCTTTTCTTTTTCTTTTCTTTAATTGGTCATAGGTATTCTTGAAAATAAATCTTGAGTATAACATTGGTACTTCATTTGTTATCAAGCTACTTTTAGGCTATTCTTAGTTTAATTTTAAATTTGGTTGCATACTCTTACTGTTAAAATTTTTGCGCGTGTTAATTCTTTATATGTATTCTGTGAATAACGCCGTTGATTACATAATTGTTAGTTTTAAGAATCTTTTTTGTATTTTCTATTATGTAATTGTTTGTTATTCCAAAAAAAAAAAAACAATTTTTTTACGTGCGAGGGTCATGCTTCGGCACGAATGGGCCGGCTCGACCGGAGTGATACCACGGCCTCACAGAAAACCGGACGTTGTGTTTCGCCGAGTGAGTGAGGTTACCGGAGGCCCAATCCCCTTTTTAAAAGGTCGGCAACGCACTTGTGACTCCTCTGGTGTTGCGGATGTCCATGGGCGGCGGTAATCGCTTACCCCCAGGCGATCCGTCTGCTCGTTTGCCCTCCTATTCCTATAAGTGTCTATATAAGAAAGATGATCAACCTTTTTTATCCTACAGATTTTTTTCAACTGGCCACTTTTGGTCTTCAGTGTTGCCAGATGCCAAACTAGAGGCAATCATGGTAGAAATTAAGATACTCACAAGTCAGCGGCCTCCGTGTTGCCCGGCAGCTGTTCGATCACCCACAGCAGGCCTTGCTTTATCCAGCCCTTGGATTGTGATGTCCGCGGCTTGAATTTGTTATAGTCTACTATGTACCTGACAATACCAACATTTTATCAACATTGTAAATTGTAATATAAATTAAAATTTGGTCGGGCCAGTCGAAAAAAAGTATTTCAAACATAATTATGTGGTTGAGAAGTCAGTAATGCTGAAACATGTCATTGCCGCAGCCCAGAATATACACCGTTACATTTAAGTCGTTTTAATGCCGAAACGACGGTTTTATACTCATCACTAGGAATAACTTTTACTATGGAAACAACCCTGAAATCACAAAAAAAAAACAGCTGTTCCATACACTTTGACGAGTTCAGAGTACACAAAATGTATAGCTGTTTTTTTTACGTGATTTCAGGGTTGGTTCCATAGTAAAAGTTATTCCTAGTGATGAGTATAATACCGTCCTTTCGGCATTAAAACGACTTAAATGTGACGGTGTATATCTTTTTTTAAAGTAGTTTTTTTGATGCTGCTGCGTTAAATGTTGGTTCGATCCCCAGGTTGAGCTTTAGGTTTTCTATGAAATTCTCTGTAGCAACTCAGTTTAGAATCGTGCCCGATTCAATGGCACTATTCGCAACCCTTATTACATGGGATTTTTTTAGCGGCTATAGTATAACTGCGACCAAAGTCGATCTATTGTGATCGCTACTCGTTGAATTTAGAGTTCTAATTACTATGAACTGCACGATTTTCTTAGTGGTAAGCTAATTTATGGGACCTACACAAACCGTGTGTGTACTCCTCTGCCTAACCCTTTGGGGAATACAGTTGTGATGGTATTTTTGTTTTTAAAGCTTTCTAGCAATGTGGGTCATACAGTATAATAAGCGAAACACTAGTTACGAGTGGATTCATGTCGCTAGTGCATCAGAGTGATCACAAGTCCGACGACCTAGCCATTAGTTATCATAGTTATGTTGTTAACCTAAATTTATAAAGAACTCACCATTGAAAAAATTTAATCGCGGGCAGGATTCGAACCTGCGTCTTCTGGTTTGATATACCAGATTTTTTTCCTTTACTAAAAAAATAACTTAATAATCTTAGCATGGAAAATGCAAAAAAATCACAAAAAGATAACTCACCATTGGTTATTGTATGTTCCACTGTTATGTTTTCTGAATATCTTGACCCACTCTTTGCCGGTCCGCGCTAGTCGGTTGGCGACCATCGCACGCGCATACTCCAGTATCTAAAATATACATAGAGGCTTTAGGCATTGTTCAGAATGTGTTAATATTCCAAATGATTATCCAGGCTTACTGCACGACCATTTTTACGTACAGCCTGTGGGCTAGATATACTCCAAAGTCCTATAGCGCTCTCTGCGTTCAATATTATAATGCGTTTAGGTTACTGGTGTTTGCCGAAGCTTATGTAGACTGCTTTCACACAATGATAAGAAAGAGATGTGCATCTCTGGTCGGTAGGGTGCGGGCCAGCTCCTACACTCTCCAGGGGCCGTATTATGACATGTTAACGCCATCAGTTTTAGGTTGTAAGAAAGAGATGAGGCTATTTAATATGTAGAGCGGCATCTCTTTCACACAACGTAAAAATGATGGCGTTAACACGTTATACGGTCCCTGGGCGTAATCGCTAACAGGCTGGATTGCGCTTGTGAGCCGCAATAGGTTGCCTAGCTGTGCAGCTTTAAAGATATTAAATTATATTTGCTACTAACATAGATTTAAGTTCTACTAACATAATGAGTCAGGGTCACTTTAATAAATAAATTTTCTATTCTACTCTATTCTAAAGGATGTGCTATCGTTGCATGAATGCACAGTACATAAAT
This sequence comes from Acronicta aceris, assembly GCA_910591435.1. Lineage (NCBI taxonomy): Eukaryota > Metazoa > Arthropoda > Insecta > Lepidoptera > Noctuidae > Acronicta > Acronicta aceris. The sequence continues at coordinate 13,665,005 of OU342775.1, read as the reverse complement.
GTATTCATTACATTATAGCTTTGTGGCACATTGCCGTAGGTAGGGGTAGGATTTGGGGTTTGAAACCACCGAAACAGTGAGGAACAGTATTCTAACCCATCTCCACACAGGGTAAGTATAAAAATTTATAAATATATATCTAGGAAAGAGAAGAAATAAAACACATTTATTGAACGCACAATAAATGTTGTGATATGTGAATATTACATATATTTAAGTGGTGGCCACTTTAGAACAGTATGTCAGACTTTTAGCGTTACCTGTCCAACAGGGTTGATGAGCTCGAACAGGGTGCGGTTACTGTTGCCTATGGTTGTCTCCCCGGCCACCAGCCCCGACGATATTATGTAGAAATCGTCTGTGGACTAACAAACACTGTCATAACATAATTATCATACCACCACGCCTGCACTCTGCGAACGGTCAAGCAGAGGTGTATTAATGTATACAGTTCATTGGTATGTTTAGGTTTTATGTGTTAGAGCGAGCATTTTGGAAATCCAAACTTCTAACAAATTCTTAGAAAAACCCAATAACACTTTTCTCGACCTGGGAGTCGAGTCCAAGACCACTAGCGCAGCATCAATCTGTTTCTTTTTCATTTAGTTTGAATTCAACAGTGGAAAACAATCTCTCCGATACTACGGACAATTGTTTGATTAAGAGAAAATGTATTTGCTATTTTTTTTAGTTAGTGTTACAAAGTTTTTTTCAAATCAAGAATCTTTGAATTGAATTTTGATTTGATTTGAATTGGAATAAATAAAAATCATAAATAACAAATTTATCAATAATCGCAATGATAATCGTCGATCACGATTAATCGTAATCGTAATGGTTACATCAATAATTGTGATACCGTCGTTATTAGTTACCTGCACGAAGGCCGGGTACGACGACAGCGACATTTTGTAGCCGGGTATGCGCACCTTGCTGCCCGGGCCCATGTGGATGTTCAACACGTACATCTTCTGGAAGCGCAGCATCGACTGGTAACTGTGGGCAGGAAACCATACACAGCATTCGTAAACAACCTAACTAGATTTTTAAAATTAAAAAAACAACTCCCAATCTAGGAACAAGTCCTGTGTCACGAGGGACTAGGACTACTAGATAGGTGGAGTAGTTAGCGGCATCTGATTTATCAAGCTGGAGGACACAGGTTCGAATCCAGCCTGAAGTTGAGGCATTTATATGTTTACTAGCAACCCTCCCGCGGTGTCACCCTCACTGCTCCATTCCTGAGAGGCGTACCGTAATGTTATATAGCCTTTCTCGATAAATGGAGTATCCAACACAACAATATTTTTTCAATTCGAACCACTAAGTTCTGAGATTAGCGCGTTCAACCAAACAAACAAACTCTTCAGCTTTATAATATTAGTTTAGATTACCCACTCGCTACAAGGACTACGGACAGTCCAGCAGCGACATGACGATCTCGCTGCAGTGCTCTTACTGTAAGAGCTGCTACACCTGTACTACATGCTACAATGATGAGCCAGACCTGTTCCAGGTGACCTGCGAGAAGTACAGGTTGGAGCGGTCCGGCAGCAGCTTCACCAGCCCGGTGCAGTGCTCCCCGAACAGAATGCCGTCGGGCGTCTTGGGCATCGACAGCGCAAACGCCAGCTCGTCCAGATCGCCTAGCATGTTGATCCAGCTGCATTTACAAACAAACAAATACACATGCTACTGACCTGTAGCGTAGCAGTCGCGCTCAGAACCACTAGGCTAATGAGGCAGTTAAAAAAAAACAAACAAGTACTTCATAATATTAGAGGTAACTGCCTCATAAGGCTAGTGGTCGTATCGTTAGCGAGACTGCTTTGTTAGAGGTTCTAGTTTCGATTCCCAGATCGAGCAGTGTTACTGGGTTTATGTATAAGATGGGAAATCATGTACAAAATCGACATACATTTTTAAATTGAAAATAAATCGCTCTGTCTTTGTCATATGTCTGTCAGACAAAGAGAGAGAAAAAATCAAATTAGGACCAAACTGTTTGCATGAAAATGATCGCAATTTTAGCTTTATGAGAACCCTTTTAAATATCTTTAAGCTCGCTCTATCTGTTGAGACTTAAACATACTGGCGAAATGTGCGTGTAAATTACCTACACCTCTGCTTAAGCTAGAGGTAGTCCAACATGGTAGCCTGAAGGTGGTTTTACACCGGCAAGGCTAGACGTGGATGGCATGGACGTGAATTTAAATCTCGCTGACCCTTTTACACTGAAAGATGTACGTACATCATACGTTTGACAGCTAACAGGGACAGACCGGGCGAGATTTGTGTATCCGTTGTACAAACTCATAAATACCCTATTCCTGCAGCGGTAAAGATCAATATTGGAGGTACTAACAAATATTTCAATTCTCGTCCCGCACATCCTTGCGCATCTGATGGGCGAGACGTGCAGAGAAATTATGTCATACAAAAATCAATTCTCCTCTGCCCGCCTCGCCTCGTCTAAAACCATCTTAATGCGGGTTGACAGACTTCACAGACCGTCGAGAAAAATTCTTAGGCATGCAGGTTTCCTCACAATAAAGTGATAATTAATTACTTTGACTTGGCACTCCAACAGTTATATCGATAGCAGTATTATGGTTATAGCAGTTTTGCGTCTGAAAAGTACAAGTCGTTAATCGCGTGCCACTTCAAGGCCACGCAACCCTACTTATGTCCTTACTTACATAATGTCTCTTGTAGTGAGCCACTGGTAGGGGTCCTTAGTGGCCGCGTTGTACCCTACAGCTAATCCTTCCAATTGTATGTAGTACAGCTTGATCTGCAACCAAACCAATGCTTACTTTTTTATTGATTTTGACGCAAACGAGCAGACGAGCCACCCGATGGTAAGAAGTTATCGTCGCTCATGGGCACCTGCAACACCCGTGTTGCTGAAGAGTTGCCGGGCCTTAAGAGACCTTACGGACTGGAGACTGCCAGAGTCGCAACCGAGGGTGGGACTGGCTCTCACGCGCGCAGAAGTCGAAACACACACCAAGGTGCCTTATGACAGACTCCGACGCGAGGGTGTTCGCCATCCAGTCAGACTCCAAGAGCTCCTTCCACGTAACATATTTTTGATATACATATATATTAATATTAATATATATTTCAATCGATTCCTCGTGTTATTTCGTAGTCATTATCACCTACCGTGAAGTAAAGGCCCAATCGGTTCGGTTGTTGGTGCATAACTTTTTCATAAACAAGGAAGTTATGCACCAACATACATAAAAACCAGATAAATGGTATGGTATAGCGGGCAGTTATCCGCAACTCCACAATGAAGCACGTATTTTCTGTGTGTATGGGAATAATGAATTGTCATCATGTTTTTTAAAAGGAGCGTCTATGGTCTTTCTGGCCACTAGATAAGTGGTCTAATTTAAATAAAATATTTTGGCTTTGAAAGAATCCTGTATATGTATGATATTCCCTACCTAATCGAGAAAGGCGAGCAAACAGCAAGTTTCTAATGTTGCTGACATGTTAGGGAGGGTTATCAAAAATATAATATAGTTAGTAGGTAGTGTATAATACAGTCAGTGTCATATTATTTCTTAAAGAAAAAAATTGTGATAACATACCTGATACCAGTAGGGGTCGGCAGGGTTGGCTTCCACCATAGATGACATGTACTCCTCGTTCTTGTCAACAAACTCCTCAATGAGACCACACACATCTGTCTTGTTGTAGCAATATCTGTAATAGTAGTTCTTCGAAAGGTTACTATTATAAAGTATGTATAGTATTGGTATGTTGGAAAACATACCGTCACGCCTGTATTCCCCGAAGGGTTAGGCAGAAGTATACTAATGTACACCCACAGTCGCTGGTATGTTTAGGTTCTATGTAATAGGGGGCGAGCCTAATTCCATTAACCAGGCACAAATCCCAAACTCCGAGTTGCTAATGAGAATTTAATAGAAAAACCTAATAACACTGCGTGACCTGGGAATTTGATTCCTAGCACTTCTAGCTTAGCAGTCCCGCTTAGGACCAATGAGGCTGTTTGAATAAGCTACAATATGAGCTTATTAAATATAGGAGATATGTTACGCTACAATTAGGTACTATATTATATCGCCTGATACCTCTCTCTAATCTAAATATTATAGTAATATAAATTAAGTCCTAAAACATCTCATTACTTATGTCAAATCTTTTGCTGAGTATATGTATGTGTGCAACCAGGATGGTTTCTTAAGGATCCAGCGGAGCTTGAATTGCCCAAAAAAAACGTAATACCGAAATAAATCGTAATCCAGACAATATTCTATCAAATTATGTTATTATTTTGGAGTTGGATACCTATAATATAGGTTCCTACGGTAATATTTCGTTTACTACGAAAATCGTTCCAAACTTGGTAAAGTTATCAAAAATTGCATTTGCTTACATTTATTTCCGTATAGTATTTTGGACGAAATGGTAGAGTATACCTAGATTATAGGTATCCAAATCCGAATAATAACTTAATTTGATAGAATATTGTCTCGATTACGATTTATTTCGGTATTATGTTTGTAAGGGAAAATCGGTCCGCCGGGACTCTTAAATAAAATTGAGCTATTTCAAAGCATTGCTCAGCTAGAATAAGACAAACTGATCTAACTTTTTTATAGGTCCATATTGAGCCATATAAAGTCCAAAGCAATGAAAGTCTTGTCCCATCTATATTTTTTTCCCTAATTATAAATTAATAACTTAACAATAAAATACAGTCTATGTTACTCACTGATAAAGTAGCTTTCTACAGGTGAAAGAATTTTTAAAATTGGTCCAACCGTTTTTGATTTTATCCATTACAAACAACATACAAAAAAATCAAATCTTTCCTCTTTATAACATTAGTTTAGATTGGATAAAAAAAAAAATGCTTTTCTGTTACTAACCCTTTGAGCATGTTCTGCCAGTGCATCCATATGAGGTCCCTGGTGAGGAAACCCTCCAGGTAGCCGGCCGCATACACCTGCTTCTCATCACTGCAGTCATCTGATGTTTGCAGCTCAAGGAACGCCCAGCTTTGGCAGCCAATTGAATGTAATAATTATTAGAGAATAAACAATAATAATCAAGAATGTAATGTTTTTTTTATGGATTAAGTCGGCAAACATGCTGACGGGCCAGCTGGTGGTAAATAGTTATCGTCGCCCATGGACATGCAGCACCAGAGGAGTTGCTGGTGCGTTGCTGACCCTTAAGAGCCCCTATGGACTGCAGTCTGCCAGCAACTGGATCTGGCTTACATGCAATAGTCGAAACACACACCAAGGTGCTTTATAACAGATTCCAACATAAGGGTGGCCACCAGCCAGTCAGATCCCAAGAGGTCCTACAACCAAGCAAAATGTAATTAATGTAATTCATAAAATCAGGTTTTGCTGTAAACTGTACAATCAAAAAGATTTTAATTTATTGAACTACAGTCAGTCAACAGCAAATCATGGTATCCAAAACTATCAAATTTCTTCAATCGATTTTCAATTTTATCTCCACATAATAGAGTTTATTATCCATTGGGGAAATTTCACAGTTTACAGTCACTTGATGTGCTTGACTGTACATAATTATCTATTCTCTTTAATATAGTATGACCATGTGAGCTTTTACATATCACTTTATATGTGGTGTATCATTACAACCTCATTAGTTTGCAGTAAGTTGATAGGTACATAACGTCATTTAGGCGGTCGAATTTTTGAGTGATTTTACAGATTCTCCTTAACCTTTGTCTTCCAGAAAAAACAGATTTGTTAGAAATGATCCTTGTAATCAACTTAGGTAGTGATTAGTTAACAATTTGTATAAAATTTGTGGGTCATGTGAAAGTGTTTTGGATTTGAATCAAGCCTACAACAGTCCATTATCATGTCAGTGCAACACAGTACATACAGTAGCGTTATACAGGGGTATATGCAATTATATGCACCACCAATATGTTTAATCAGCTCTAGCACAGTAACATAGTTCACCAGTGCTGTCTGGATGTTTATTGATATTTTGATGATTGTTTTACAACGACTGTGATCTGTACTGTGAAATAACAGAGGGGCAAACAATGGTGAAGCAATATCGTAGCCAGTAATAAGACTTTCCCAAGACTGGACGAAGTGGTGTGGTAAAGAAGAGGGCTATATGCAACCATGGTGAATATAGCGAAACTTTTGATGAAATGATCGCACCCTTATGTTTCTTAAAAAAATTTACATACCCAGTTGAGTTAATTGCATTACTGTATGTGGCGCGAGCGACGTGAACATCAGGTATATCCGCGAAATAGTCAGTCGTCTTCACTGTCACATTGTTTCCAGTCCACACTACATACCCGTATTTACACTCGCACACTATAAATACGCTAAATAACAACAAAACGTACGACTGCGCGTTCATCGCATAAATTTCGTACACAGAGTTGCGATTTCTCGCTGTAAGCTAGGCTGTTGTTTGCATCGAGACGTTTATATTTACTAGCGATGAGTAACATTTATCATTAATTGTAATTAGGGCAGATAACGTTTGTTGTAGGAATTTATAAATAAAAACAACTTTTGAAATTGACGGCACGTCGCTATTTTGACATCAATTGTCAAACAGCATTGAATCCACAGATTATGAAGGATCAATCAAACTTCAATAATTTCATTGTCTATGAACTATGACTTGTTTTGCGTTTGCCACGTTTAGGGCTTGATTACACGTAGATTAATGTCGAAATCACGAGACAATGTACGAGATCTCAGAGGCCTTAGTTAATATTAGAAAGTAGACTGTGAATATTTAACTGGGCAATTGTAAAGGCATCATAAATGATATTGTAGATATAACCTTCTTGGTAGGCATCTACGAAAAACTAGACAGATTATTCTTCTAGGTATGTACCTATTAAAGTACTTAAGGGTTCGGCGGAGCGTGAATTGCCCACAAAAAGGTAATACCGAAATAAATCGTAATACGGACAATATTCTATCAAATAATATGATTTGATAGAATATTGTCCGTTGTGCGGTCCTATTTCGTCTGCTACTAATTCACTGAGCATAAAAGACCGGAAAATCGTTCCAAACTTGGTAAAGTTCTAAAAAATTGCATTCGCTTACTATTAATTCCAGTGAAGTATTTTGGACGAAATGATAACGTAGGAACCTAGATTAACGGTATCGGAATCCGAATAATAACAGAATTTGATCAAATTGTGTTTGAATTACGATTTATTTCGGTATTACGTTTGTGAGAGAAATTCGGTCCGCCGGACTCTTATATTAAAGAGTTAGTACGAGTGAGTTCAGTGAGTTTTTGTCTTTTCCGGCGTGTCTGCTGAGTTTCTACCACTAAGTTGTGACTTGTGTCTATATCTACCCAAAGGTTTCAACTTACTACATAATATAGGTCCAAATTGTACCAACGAAATAGGTCAATAAGCTTTATTTTTGATAAATGTTCAAATTACCAATGTAGAATGTTCAATGAAGCTACTGTAGAATGTTCTCTATGACTTACACCAAAAGGAAATAATAACACTCAATAATTTGAAGTCCAAGGATTTATTAAATTAAATAACTGCATACAAATAAGACGCGATTCGGGTCCTTCCGTAGGATAATGACTGAAGTAAATTGTGGATATGGGCTGGCGGGCGAGCTCCGTAATCAAGCATACAATGTCGCCACAATTTCATGACGTATGCGAGTGGGTCGTCTTGAGCCATACAGGGGGTCTTGGGAATAACAGTTTGTGGCTCTTTTAAAAAGTGAATATCATTACGATTTTGTTTTTTTTTTTCATTTTTTTTTAGTTCCCGAGGGGCTTCTTCAAGCTGGGGACCCTGGGCCCGTGACCCTATTGAAAAAACGGAACTACACCATCTTACGTATCAAGACCTACATAATAAAGGTACCGCCAAAATAGCAACACAGTTGAGTGTGAGTGAATCACGCTTGTATTCCCCGAAGGGTTAGGCAGAGGAGTTCTAATGTTCACCCACAGTTCGCCGTTATATTTAGGTCCTATGTAATGGCAAGGGCCTACACATACCGGGACGGTATGGCAGAGGATTTAAATTTTAATCAAAGGACATTCAAACGTATCTAGTAGGAATATCCAAACTCCGAGCTGAATTCCATAGAAAATACCAATAACACTTTGCTCGACTCGAACCCAGGACCTCTAGTATAGCAGTCGCGCTCAAGACCACAAGGCTAATGAGGCAGTTTCTATTTTTTTTTTGTAATATAGGGAGGCAAACGAGCAAGTGCGTCACCTGATGGTATGTAATCACCACCGCCCATTGACACCCACAACAGCAGAGAGGTTGCAAGTGCATTGCGGGGCCTTTGAGAAAGGAATAGGCTCGCTTCTTGAAGGTTGCCATGTCGTACCGGATCGGAAATACCTCCGCTGGTAATTGATTCCACAGGGTGGCACGGTGGTGGGCACCCATTCATCAATGTGGAAAGGGTGAAATTTCCATTTCTGACGAGTGGATCTGTGACCGAACGTAGCGGGAGGTACAAGTTCGAACAATTCCTCAGAACATTCCCCGTGATAAAATGCGATAAAATACACATAGTGACGTCACGTCTCTTCGCAGGGCAAGAGGATCAAGCCGATCAGTGTGACTCTCGTCACCAACGATTCGAGCTGCACGACGTTGAATACGATCAAAAGGAAGAAGCTGATACTGTGGAGCCTCGGCCCAGATGATGGTGAGGCCCAGAGATGGTAGCAGTTTTTAATTAATAATAGCTCATCTTATAACCCAAAACCAAACAATGCGGCCGAAACCTTTTGCTCTAGTGGTTGATATCAAGTATAATAATTATTGCTACCAAGATTTTACATCTATGGCACACATGATCCATTACAAAAACAAAACAAACGCATTGCAAATATTCCTTTTAATTCACAAAGAATTTCTCTACTCTCGTCCGTAGAACATTTTATGCAAAATCTACGAGTAAGATATAAATTTCAAGTGGCTGTGAGTTTCATGCCTATTTCTCCACACTTGTATCCCACTTCCCTTATCAAGTATGGCGTCCTCTCATGTGCGGGGGCTGACATCCACTCGTTGACATTGACGGCGACCGCGGCGAAGCCCTGCTTCTCGAGTATATCTAGGACTAGGCGGAAGGTGCCGCGAAGACGATTGCTATTCATTGAAAAGCAGCCAGGTTGGAAATTTAACACGCATATGCTAAAAAAGACCGAAAGAAAAATAAGAGCCAAGAATGTTGTAGTAAATAGCAACGCTTCTATTCATCAGATTATATTCATATCGTAATATACAAGTTACCTAAAGCCAGTAGAAGCTATAAAAACAACTCACACTATGCTGCCTGCCGGAATAGTTAGGTATTCGATGGGTACTCTCAAATCTCCAGTAGCAATCTGTAGCTTCACTGGATAGCCACCTTTAAGACATATCAGGCAATCTGAAAACAAACAAAGTTTTTTGTAGGCTATAATTCAACGCAGTAACATGTAGATGCATAGCATTCTTAATAAAACGGGGCTAAGGCGTATATAGAAACACATACCAGATATAAATCCATTTGGTAATACAACATTTCTGACGACATACTCTGGACCTCCCAACCCTTGTGCCAAATGCTCCTCCAGCAGCTCAGTGTTCTTATTTACTGGATAAACTGACTTTGCCTTTTCATACACATCGGGAGGCAGCTTATAATTCTCAGCGTGGAACGAACGAACAGCTTCATAAAGAGTGAGGAGCTGGAGGTAATCCAAAGTATTGTTATCTCTTTCTGCAAATTCCTCAATATTTTCTTCAGAAAATACTCTGTTTAGTAGCTTGTCATCATAATATCCTAAGGAAGCCAATTCAAGGCATATCTTTGTCCACGGTAGAGCTGCGTTTTGATTCTCGAAGACCGGGTTTTCGGATATCTGTTTGCGAATCTCAGACCATTGTTCCTCTTCCGGGGCAAAGTTATTGTTTGAGAGGCAGTTGATAAAGCCGAATAGTATATTCGTGCGTGCTTTTGACAAAGTGCCGGGATTCGAAGCAGCACATTGGCACAAGTAGCTGACGAGGCCTAAATGTGTGTGCGCCTAAAAAGTACAAATAAACATTGTTTTCTATTTGTTTGTTATGCTCTTAAAACTGTTAAGGTTTTTTTAGACGATATAACTGTGGTTTAATGTCACATTCATCACACAAAACTAATTGATACAATAATAAGTTATAATTTTACTAGTATTATATGATTATGTTTTGAGTATGAAATAGGTACATAAGCACACATACATACATTTAAGATGTAACTACTTACAATCCTCGACATAACACGAGCCACAAGTAGACCTCTGTCGAAGTTAACTTCATTGGTTACTACATAATTAGCAATAGCGTCCATTAGTTGTTCGTGATAATACTCATGGTGTTTTTCCAGAATCCTGCCCTTGATCCTGGCAGCCGTCATTAGAACCTCATCGTACGTTAACTGAGCTATCCTCTGTGTCAATATATCGTAGCATATGTGAAGTAGTTGCACCCTCGTAGGGAACCTTTCTTCTGTGCAATTCACTTGGCATAGCGACCATATAATGGACTTTGCGATATGAGCATCAATTGCCTGATCGTGGAGAAGTAAGCCTGTGACCACGTCGTTAATATATCTGTCTGGCAGATCATGTGTACAACAGTACGCCAGCATATCCTTAAGTAGCGGCAAATCTTGGTTGTCAATCTCAATTGGAAGATGTATTTGGAAAGCTAAAGGAAGCGCTAGTTTTAAAGCATCGACTAAATGGTTTTTACAGTCGAATTTGGAGAGTAAGAAGTCTAGGAACATGATTTGTCGGACGCTGATCATATTAATGTAGCATCGGATAAGTTGAAGCATAGCCTGAACAATCATAGAATCCGCAGGGACTTTGAGGTATGATAGAACTTTGGTGGCTTCTATGGCCTCGTTAACATCGAGTGCACGTGCATGTTTCTTAAAGTTTTGGCAGAGATCTCCAAACATCGGGTTTGTGACTAATTTTTCCGTATCTGTTTCTAAGCTAAAAGTAAAAAAAAAATGTTTTGTTTACAACTGTGTAATTTTTTAAGTGCCCTGAAAGAGGAAAAATATCAAATAACTTTTGTATATAAAGCATAGCAAATATAAACTAGATTTTTACTAACTTGCCAGATCTATGCAATTCGAAGAGGCACCGAAGTGCCTGCAGCATGTGCTTGTGGTTCATGAGCGGCATGTTGGCGTGCACAGCGGCGAGCACTTCGGCCCCGCTTGGTGCAGATTTGATGCTCGTCATAACGGCATCGGTGGAACAAGCTTTCGTCACTTCTGACCCAACTGCAAGTGAAAATATCACAGTATAAGTCCGCCCTAATTATTTGTTGCTGAAAGCGTTTCGGCTGAGCAATCAGATTCATAGGAAATTATTTATGATTACTGAATATTTATTTCAATTTGTTGGTACAAATAACATAGAATATGCTTTGTTTATAAACTTGATTAGACCTAGAAAAGCGCACGAGTTGAAAGTACTGTGAACGTTTAAAGAATAAAAAAGTTACTGCTAGAAGTGAGACTCCTTGACTGTAACGATATGCTGACTGGGTTGCCTTTGAGCACATTCCGCCAAACACTCTTTAGTAACAGCGTCATGATATCTGTAAAATAAAGTACAAAAAGCACATAGTGAATACCCATTGCTCCGATAAAAGAGATAAAGATATACTTAAAAAATTCTTTGTGTTCAATGCTAAAGAACATGCATTATATGCCTGAAAACCCTGGAACGACATTTGTTATTTTTGTTATATCATAGGTTATGTTTGTGGATTTAACATTAAATTGTTTGTTCTTAATGTGTATTCTGTTTGTTGATATTTTTTTTTTACAAAACTATCAATAATATTGGGAGATACCCATGAATCTTGATAAAAACAATGAGATTTACTGACCTATGTGAAGAATGTTTACAATGAATTGCTGTTTACTGCAGAAGTATTGGTTTTTTGTAATGCAAATTGCAAATGTTTTCACATTTATTATTCTTCCAATGTGCTGAATGTTTTCTACCTTAATAATATTAAATAAAATTTTATGTTCTATACACAGTTATAAATAAAAACAGAAAAGACTGAATAAATTTGAAAAACTCGCGTTTCTGACAGCTGATTCTGACGTAAATTGAGAAGAGAAGAGAAAATGACCTCAGAAATGAAATGACACAGTCAGACAAATGAGACTCGATAAATTTTGTTTTTAGAATTACATTGACACAATACCTATTTTATGAATTTTTAATATTTTATCGTTCTCGTATCAATCATACCTATTTATTTGAATTCATCGAAATTCGAAGATTTGAAACCTACTTATTACAACAGACTATTAACAAGACATCAAATGTTTCTACATCTCATTCCTGAATATTTAGAAACGTATTTATACCAAAAACTAACAAACAATTTCTCTTTTCTTTCTACGTTTTATACGATACTTTAGAGAAAAGGAACTACATTTCGTTCGTAAATACTACTGAATGGAATACATCAAATAAAAATAATTGCAATGGTTCAATAGGTATCCTATTTTATAGTAAAAACGTACCTTCATCTTAATCATCCTCAAAATCTTTTTTACCCAACTACGAAAAAATGATGATTAACGAGGTTTTCCCAATAGAAACCAAAGAGTTGTTGTACAAAATATGATTTGTGTAATTAGTTTAAGTTCAGTCAACAGCACATCTCAGAGGAAAGAGCTGAGCAACACATCATTACCAAAAACTGTAAATTTGACAGTTTTTATCTAGAAAATGAAATAAAATTCTCGAATTTTTTGAACGAATCTGTATCTTTCATTTGACAGAGAATTTCACCTTTGACGAGTTTGACAGATATTTGTTTGCTTTGAAAACTGAATTGATTGAACCAGAAAGAATTTTTCTTGATTAGAATTTCTAATTTTCCATTGGCCGATTCTGGTATTTTACTACAAGTACAAAATTAGATTCTTAATTTCAAGAGAAATATGAAAATATAACTTACTCGTCCAACAAAGCTAAGAATCAATATATTACATTGAGTGAAACTCTTAAAATGTACAAAGAAACAGTTGTGAGCTCGCGTGTTGACCGAGAAATTCGGAAAAAAGTGTTAGTACCGGGCGATCCGACAGTGATTCCGTATGAGGATTCCCGATGCAAAATCACTCTTACTGAAGTAAAATGCACAAATACGATGGGGGCTTGTGAAATTGAGCCTGTAAGCCGCATTTTTAGCAAATCATTTGATGGGAATGTATTGATTGGGGACTCTGATTCATTCATAGACAAGGATTTTGAGTTGATATTGCAGCAGATGTGTTGTGGGGAGGTCTGCGAAGGTACCATGGTGTACAGGGATGGGGAGGATTCGCTTGTGATGCAGATATCATGCAAGATAGAACTGAAAGAAGTGACAGAGGAGCAGTTGATCAGTGATTGGAGTTGGGAGAGGCTGTATGAAGCTGCTGTACATCACAAGGTTTGGTTTTGTAATTCATCTGATTTAGGAAACTTGCACTGTAGGTACTTTAAATCAGTTCTTGATACAGTAGAAAAGTAAATGTTTGTGCATATGATTTTGCCAAGAATATCTTGTATTATTTAGCATTTATTTATAGTGGTGGCGTAGCACTTAACAGACCTTTAAACTTTTTTATATGTAATAGTACTGATCTAAAGGATGGTTTAGGTACATTCATGAATAACAACATTTTATGATCAAATGTTTACCACCTTGATAAAATTGCTTGCAAATTCACGAAACACTTGGCTATTGGCGCACTGTGGTTATTTCTTAAGTAAAACAAGTTGGTGTTGATTTATAAAATAACATAACTTACCATCATGCCTGTATTCCCCGAAGGGTTAAGCAGAGGCGTACTAATGTACACCCACAGTTCGCCGGTATGTTTAGGTCCCATGTAATAGGGGGCGAGCCTATTGCCATTAACCGGGCACAAATCCAGACTCCGAGCAGCTACTGTGAATTTCATAGAAAAACCCAATAACACTTTGCTTGACCTGGGGATCGGACCCAGGACCTCTAGCATAGCAGTTGCACTTGGGACCACTAGACTAATTAGGCAGTCTTAGTGTTCAGTCAGTGTTGATTTAATTAATTATTATTCTCAAATCCACATGTAACATACACTATGTGGTCTATATTCAATACAATATTCTAAAACAATCTACTGTTGGTCAGGAGCGTGGAGTAGACTTGGTCAAACAGGGAAGAGTAGTAGATGCATTCCGAAGATTCAACAAGGCATTGAAGATGCTGATAGCCACAGAACCATTAGATCCTGCAATTGTCAGTGAAGAAGTTGTCAAGGATATGGTTGATCTGAAGGTAGGTGTTCAGCTTAACTCAGTGAAGATGTACCAATGAAACTGTGAACTCATACTTTACCAAGCCAGCAGTTGTTATACATTTCATGAGACCCTCTGGTCGATTTTAAGTAATGAGTAAATCCTCCCTATGGCCTAGTGGTCCTTATGGCGCAGGGGCCCTCAGAGCATAAACTGAATTAAAATATACATTAACTCGATAATAAATAGAGAAAATAAATTGCTTGCAACCTTTTTTCATGGGGAAATGCATGTTATGCATGACACCCCGCTTAGAGGATGCGGCACGGTTATGTCGGGTTCTCCGGCTAGGTGGCCAGCATACCAACTAAAACCACCACCACTACCACCGCTCCAATGCGGGCTTCCTGGGCCAAGCTGCAGCAGCAGCCCCTCCCTGGGGTTGTACTTAGCTTCACTATGGGGATCCACGGTTACTAAGTCTCCCCGCTGCGACAAGGCTAAAACAACCTAAGTTGACTCTCTGTTCCCAATAGATCTACACTAATATTATATAGAAGCCAGATTTGTATTTTTGTATGTAACGAATAAACTACTGGACCAATTTAAAGAATTCTTCTGCCGTTAGAAAGATGCAGCTTTCTAACGGCAGAAGAATTCTTCTCATCACTGAGTAACATATAGGCTAAAATATTTAAGATCCCGACTAAAATATTTAAGAATATTATGAATTGATAATTTCTTTACTTAATACCTTTGTCCACAGGTAAAACTGTACAACAACTTAGCACACTGTCAGCTACAGTACAATGAGTATGAAGCCGCATTGACATTATGCGACAAGGCCCTCAAGTTCGATCCGGATAACGTAAAGGCATTGTACCGACGGGCTACGGCACACTCCGGGCTGCACATGTACGAAGAAGCATGGGCTGACATACAACGTACTTTACGAATAGACCCTAACGATAAAGCAGCACAAGTCAGAGCAAAAGCATTAAAACCTAAGATTGAGAAAATTAACAAAGATTATTCTACGGTTATTAAGAAGATGTTTGGTTAAATCAATGTCTTAGGTAAATTGCTAATAGTTAATAATACCAAATAATATGAATGGTTGGAAGATTCAACATAATCTAGGTTTCAAGTATCAGTGAGAATTTAAGAACTTTATTGAGATACCTGTCCTCACTTAGGAACGTAAATTTCAGCTCAATGTGCGCAGAGTAGACAATATTTAATAAATAATAACAACATTTTATTATAAAATGATATTAAAATGTAGGTTATATATATAATAATTCTTCAAATATGGTCTTTAATTGAAAAGTATACCCTTGTCAGACAATCAATGGTTCAAAGTCACGACCTAAAGGACCCTATTTTAAAGCAAATGCTTACTTGACATATCGAAACGCTTCCTAAACTGCAGGGCGTAAGTGCAGAGATAGTCAATGGAAATACAATTTCTCGATTCTCGTCGTATTTTCCAGTCAATGATATTTGTACATTAGGTTTCTTTCTTATTAATATTCATTGTTTATATAATAACTATTCCTTGGTACAGGGGTTCCCAATTTATTTCAGTCCGCGGACCATATACATATTTCCTATTTTGTCTCGGCGTCCTATCCTATCTAGATGGTCGAAATAAATAGGTACAATGATACTAGTTGATCCCTTGAACCCTTCATCACTTTCTACGGCGGCGAACACTTCGGGAACCCCTGCCTTAGTCTGTGGGGTTGTTTACACAGCGACTCATTAAGCTGTGCAGTTTACGACTTTATTCGCACGCAATAGCAGTGGTTTTCGTAATGCAACTGCATAGTTTGATGTGGTATTTGTACAAAGATGCATTTTATTACCTTCTACTGTGATGTTTCCTCTATTTTTGAGATCTAATACTAAGTGTAAGAATTTAAAATCATTATAGATGTATGTATCTTTTGTAAATAATTAAATAAAAATATATTCTTATGAAATTAATGTGAGTAATACCTATTTTGTTTCGTTACTACACCCTCCCGCTTCGCTTCAGTAGCCAAAACAAAACAACACCTATAATAGGTTCGTCAGTATAAGGATTTATTACTATACTCTTTGGTTTAAAAGCCTCTTTTTACGTCTTCAGCATTGTATGGAATACTGTTATTATAAATTCGTAGACGGGCCATATCGTGTGTGTACGTACGTACCTACTGAAATGAAATGAAATTATTTATTCTGCAAGTAGATCTTTAGAGATAATTTTACATGTCATGGTTTGGGTTTTTTAGCTAGATGGCTTCGGCATTTCCTAACTGACGACCTCTGAGAAAAAACACCGAAACAAACTCAGAGAATCATGGTCTCTTTTAAAGTCCAGACATGGAAGAACACTACTATTTTACTGCCTAAATACAAGTGCCATATTAGTCTGGTTTAGTAGTTATAAGCGTGACTGCTACGCTAGATAGATAGATGGTCCTGGATACGATTCCAAGGTCGATCAAAGTTGTATTGGGCTGTCCGAAATGTTAGACTCGACAACTTTTCAAAGTAAACCATACCTACCCTATACCCTACATTCGTAGACAGACCATATTTAGGAATGTTTATAAAACTTTTTTTTACGTATCAGTAATCGGTTTCATAGGGAATGTTAGTATGACGGGTAGGATCACCCCTTTATACGGGTGAAGTCGACTACATGTACGATACAGTCAACAGCTCATCAAGGTACCACAAACTGTCAAAAATCCCCAATGGATAATAAACTCTATTATTTGGAGATTCAATGGAAAATCAATTTCGGGGATATTTATTTTATTTATTTTATTCATAAACAATTTACATTGTATTTGAATATTAGGTACAAGATTATTACATACAATAACATATAAATACATTACAACAATATTACAATATTATTAGCTACAATGACATATATAGTCACACAATAATAACACACACAGACAGACAGAGAACACAGAATAATCAGTCTTACAATTAGATACTGTACTTACCTACTAGCATTTAGCATTACTAACGAGTGTACCAACGCAGTGTCGCTGACCGTAAGCGCTACACTATGGACAAATGGACATCCATACTATCGTGATCATATTAGTATAATTAGCGGCAAATAACTTGAACTATGAATGAATGGGACAGCTAATACTGCGTAGTACGCACTGTCACACATCATTGTTCTAGCCATCTCTTTCTTCTTAGCTCAAGATGTGTGCCAGACTCTACGCCAGTCGACAGACCGCGACCAACGTCGGCGTAACACTATTTCCAGCCTTATCAAAACTTCACAAGTGTTAGGTATAGACTTAAAATTAACAGTGTAGTGCAGATAACATTTTAAAATAAGTATTTATAATGAAAATGTAATGTTATGAGCGTGAGTCACAGCATGACGGTCGCTGGTGCAGAACGAGAGTGGATTCCCTTGCAAGCGCTGTGTGTGTCCATTGTGCACTGTGCCTGGCCTCGGTTTTCACTCAATATTGAAATGATTTAACAACGTGAATCCCTATTTTTACCATAAAAATACTTTGCTTTTAATGTTGACTTCATAACTATTGACCCTCGCATTGTCTCCTATATTTAGGTAGACACTACGGCACTTGACTCTTTACTTCCTAATGCAGTTCATCTAATAATTAGGTACGAAATGCACCTTGCTTTATAAAACATTGAAGTAACGCAGCTCAGCGGTAAAATAAAAAGAAACATCTAGTATCTAAATAAAATAGTACTTATCTACCAAGTAAGTAAATTTGAAATTGTAAAGATTGAAAACAAATACATTTAACATTCAGTCGGATAAAACCACCAACCCTATCGAGTATCGAACCTTGAACCAGCAGTCCAGCACGCTTCGCTCCTGAGCCAAGCGGGTCTAGCAGCATCGCCAGCCCTTCGAAAACGCCAAAACATGATCCGAAATAAGACACGCCCTTGACACAGCTAGATCAAATCTCGTCTGCCTCGTATGACATCACACAACCTTAATGGACTTTCTGACATCATATTACCTGACACATTAAATAAAAATCCAGAAAGACCACTTCCGACCTACGAGCTACGTAGTTTACATCTTTACAGACACGGGCGGCAATCGTCTACAATTCTAGCTCTTTAAGTGCGACGCAAAAACTTGTTATTGACGTTGTGTCGTGTGGTCGTATGAGCATGTTGTTATGAACAAACCTTCTGCACCATAACGCTTGATGAGCTCACCTACGCGTCTGTCTGCCAGTCGACTTGAAGCCGCTAGCGAAGGCGGATTACAAAAGCATTTATCGCGTAGTTTATACAATAATCTTCCTCAAACGCAAATATGTCTAGTGAGTATCAATTTAGTTATTTTTCATCCCAATTTTCAGTTATTTGTTGTGGAATTTCAGTGTTGTGTTCTATAAAATGAGTATAAATAGTGCATTATGTCATGTGTTACAACCGCTAAGTTTATGTAAACAGTGGTCAAGCTGATTGGAGCATTAGCGTTATGTTTCTACCGGGTTTTTATATCTAACGCTACTCACCAGTGGGTGGGCAGGACTGTGCAGTGTTTACAAAATACGGCGTACCGAAGCGAGCGATAAGCGAATATGTCTGTATTTGTTAAAAATAATTGGTGACAATAGCGTTGTGTAAAGCCCTTTTCAATAAAAGCTTTAAGTATCTTTATCCTATGCAAAGGGACTTACTTACATAGCTTCATTGACAGTGTTGAGGCTGCTATACTTACTACTGATCTTTGATATTATATTATAACTAAAAAAACAACACAACAGGTGATAAAGAGCCTATGACGGCTGATTGTTAAGGATCTTCTACACAGAGCGGTCAACATTGGTCATTGTTGGAATCCACGCGTTCATTCATTGATTACTACCTAATTAATGCCGAAGGTTGTCTCGCAATGGGCGCGGAACATAATAATATGCCTATTGTAACGTTTAGCTGACAAAATATTGATAGAAGATTGACACGTTTGGGTATAGGTACCTTAAACCAATAAATAGCTGCCCTCACAACCTCTAGACCCGTGAGGCAAAAATACAAAAAAAATGTACAGTTAACAGAAATTTACCACAAACTGTCAAATTTCCCCCATGGATAATAAACTCTATTATTTGTAGATTAAATTGAAAATCAATTGAAGAAATTGTCAGTTTTGGATGCGATGATGTGCTGATGACCGTACCTACAATGGAAGGCAAACGTAGCGATATAAACTATAAAAACAATATATAACGGGCGGATCGTAGAAAAACTGGACGATTCATGAAATAGCAGACATTTTAAGAGAGGTAGGGCATAGTGGATTTGAATAATTCCAGTCACAATTGGAGCTTGACTTGGGAAGTACCTCCACCTTGCAGAAAATAGTAGCCAAATAACATAGCTTCGTGTTTTGTTGTGTTCCTAACGGTGAGCAAGGTCGCTAGAGCTCCGCGAGGAAGCGTTATGTTGGCATTGGGGGCGACCGGTGGTGTTTTGTTACCGCCGCTGTCATGCATGGCAGAATGAGTCTTATGCTGCCAGCACAACTATTCCTCCTTAATTTACAGGGTCAGCAACGCGCCAGTGGTACCCTGGGTGATGCAAGCGTCCATAGGCTACGGTAACCGCTTACCATCAGGCGGGCCGTATGCTTGTTTGCCATCTTAGTGGTATAAAAGAAATAATAATTCATTTAGTTTTTTTGTATGAAATAAGTAAGCGTAAAGTGTCCAATATTGCAATGATGGGCAGTAAACCTATTCTACAGCGATAGCATCATAGTTCCAGCTAACCGCATTCAGAGAACAAGTTTTATTGTATTCCGTAAGAAATGTCAATTATCCCCGAGACACGGAGAAATTTCGATCACCCGCAGCTAGAGATCAACTAAGGCGTCACAAAGGCGCCTCTGATCGAAATAAATAACTTGATTGCCGAAAAGAACCACATGGAATTTCCACACCTAGACACATATACATAATAACATAATGAGCAAACATAACAATGTTATTTAATTAGGTAAGTACCTATTCTATTCTTGTAACACAGTTAACAATTAATTATGTATGTATACAACAGTAGCTTTACAGTAAGTAATGTAAAGCGACGACGTCTATTTGTACGATTTTAGTTTACTTATTAAGCCTAGTTATAAGTATTCACTAATCAGAGTGTTCGTATTATATTCCTGAACTGCAGGCTTACTCTTGAAAACAATACAATACCAATCCAAACGTGATCCGATTCCAATGTCAATTTGGCTGTCGGGCGATTTCGTACTCTTGAGCACAAATCCGTTATCCTGTATCGGCATCTAGATTGGCCAATGGTTGGGTCGTTTTCCAATCCTATTTAGTTCACTCAATCACCGCGCAATATTGAAACAATTTGGCGCTAGTCTTGGATTCAAGAGTACGAAACTTGACGAATCGGCACAATTCCAATGTCGATGTATCGAATTGAGTTCAAGAGTAAGCCCCCCGGCCAGCAGTGAACTCTGACATTTCAATTGAATGTGACACTAGTCGAGCGGGAACCGAACGCGTTCCTGTGCCTTTCTCACCAAATGAACGTGATTATTATTTTAACAAATGAATATTAATTACGTAGTTACTATATGTATGTATATAATTAGCCATGAGCACCTCTTCGAATATGGAAAAGAGTTCGTTTACACATATAAAATGAAATACCGAACTTATCAGCTGTTTGTCAGACGATACAATTTGCAATGCTCATGCGCATATTCGCATAAATACGACGCATAACAACAATGTCGTATTGTGTAGTGTATCTGTTTGTATGTATATGCAGGCCCCTGTTTTCCATTGGGCACTGTGGGCAAGTGCACAGTGCGAGTCATTGAAAAAAAAATGCTAAGCTAATAAAAGAGTAAGCTAACCCTGCTAAGTGCTAAGTTCTGATTATCCAATTATATAATAAAACATCAAAGATTGATTAACTTTTGCGTTCTTAAGTTGCGTGCTAAAAGATGAGTCACTGACTGACTGACTACCCGTTATTATTACGTTATATCTAACTATTAGCTATAAATAGATATGTTCAACATTCTGTCACCTTTTTGGAACAATATAGCACATCACTAGTGGCCTCACCCTATGTTAGTACGAGTGGAATTTCTGAATTCCTAGGTGGGCCAGGCCTGATCATCATCAATCCATTTATTATCCCACTTTTAACAAAAACTAAAAGTAACAGCCCTCTCAGAATGAGAGAGCAAGACTCGCCTACCTAAATAGCAGCTTTTTTATGGATTAAGTCGGTAAACGAGCTGACGACCCCCTGGTGGTAAGTAGTTATCGTTGCCCATGGACACCTGCAACACCAGAGGAGTTCCTGATGCGTTGCCGACCCTTAAGAGCCCCTACGGACTGCAGACTGCCAGAGCTGCAGCAACCGAGGGGAACTGACAATGACAGTACCTATCTGAAAAAAAAGCTTCTAGGTATGTGTTTTTATTACTTTTGGTGCACGAGTAATGAAATCAATCCTTTCTACATAGAGGTATCTACCCTTATAATGCTCTTTGTCTTTCTATGATCAGCGTATTAAGTGAACAAATTGTACGCCCGTCTAAATTTTCTTTTATTTTATTGAAGGTAAAACTATCGTCAAAATAAAGCATTGATGCATGATGTCAAAACACAAGCTAAAGCAACGTAGGTACCTACTGCGGTAGATATCTATAAAATTATATTTAGCTTTGAAAGCTCTGTCAACACGGTCGCTATAAAGGTCAGCGAGGTACCTTCATTCAGGTATATGTATAAGATCGATGTAAAATCTAGTTGTTACCGTTATGTAATAAAAATAAAACATGCACCGAAAGAAATATCTTGCACAAATTAAATCCATGACATTAACCATTCTATATTATTCCACCACGGTACAACATAGCGGTTGTCCGTGGGAATTAAGCCAGTTGCCGCAACATAGCGAGTTTCTTGAGTCAATCTAACATTACATGACAATAATTTAAAAATTCATTGTAACATACCAGCTCGCTTATATTCCTTGAGAGGCTCGGCAGAGGTGAGCTCTAACCCATAGTTTACCAATGTGATTTAGGCCTCATGTAATTTGTCGTTTTCCCAACTAACAAAACAATTCAATAACTGTTTTTTTTTATGGGATAGGAGGGCAAACCAGCAGACGGATCGCCTGACGGTAAGCAATTACCGCCGCACATGGACACCCGCAACACCATAGGAGTCACAAGTGCGTTACCGACCTTATAAAAGGGGATTGGGCCTCCGGTAACCTCACTCACTCGACGAAACACAACGTAAGCGTTGTTTGACGCCGGTTTTCTGTGAGGCCGTGGTATCACTCCGGTCGAGCCAGCCCATTCGTGCCGAAGGCTCTACCACGTAAAACTGGCAAACTGGAATCGAACTGAGAACCTGCCAAGCGGTAGCGGCGCTTGCGACCACCAAACCAATGAAGCAATAATGACAAATGAGTTATTATATAAATAATAATTTAATCATAGTTAGTCTGATCAAGGGCGTAGCTACAGCTGTACCTATCAATGATACGGGGTTTTTATACGACTAAGGTGGCAAACAAGGATACGACCCGCGTGATGGTAAGCGGTTACCGTAGCCTATGGACGATTGCAACACCTGAGGTATCACTTGCGCGTTGCCGACCCTGTAAATAGTAGAATAGTTGGGCTGGCAGCATAGGAGACATTCTGCCATGCATGACACCGGTGCAGTGTGGGGGCACACTGCCAACACAACGCTTCTTCGCGGAGCTCTGGCGACCTTGCTCATCGTTAGGAACACAACATAGCACGGAGCTGTGTTATTTAGCTGCGATTTTCCGCAAAGTGGAGGTACTGCCCCAGTCGAGCAGCTCCAAATTGTGAGTGGAATTATTCAATTCTGCTATGCCCTACCTCTCTTAAAGGATTTCAGGGGCCCAATCGTGTGCTAGCCCTTCGTAAAATGTTATCTCATACTAACTTTATGTCGTACGCCAAACTCCCAAAAAAGGCAGCAGTGTGGTGACGGTTTAGAATACTGTTCCTAACTTCCTTTCAGATAGGCATCCCGTAAGAGGCGTGAAAATATCTGATATGCTCGGTGGTAGGACATCTTGGGGTCTGGCTGGCTGGCAACCACCCTTACGTCGGAGTCTATCGTAAAGCACCTTGGTGCGTGTTTCGACTTTAGCGCGTAAGAGCCAGTTCCTCTCGGTTGCTGCGGCTCTGGCAGTCTGCAGCCCGTAGGGGCTTTTAAGAGTCGGAAACGTATCCACAACTCCACTGGTGTTGCAGGTGTCCATGGGCGACGATCACTCCTTACCACCACAGGTGGCTGGTCAGCTCGTTTGCCGACTTAGTCCAAAAAAGAAGTATCATAATAAGATCATAGGTAAATGGATTCACATAAATGATCGAGCGATTATCGGGGGGCCCCCGACAAATGATGATAAATGATGAGTCTGATCTTCTTATCATATACTTTTTCCAACGCGTGGCCATTCCATAGACATAGATGACACTGCTACGGTGACTCAGCTAGTGTCAATAATTGTTTTGAATATCGATGAAGTCGATACTTACAGAACAAAGATATTTTAAAGGTTTATGTAATATTTATATCTCTTTGATTTCAAAATGCCGAAACTGCTGAAATATTATTGTTTAGGTAAGGACCTACCTTTCAAATTATCATAGAAACTTTGTGTCTTTCTGCGACGATTTGAAGAAAAAAAGCGTAACTATATCTGATAGTAGCTAAGTACACCATATTTAATACACATGTGTAATTATTTAATAGGTAGGTACATAGGTACACCTATAATATAACAATACAGAAAATTCTGATTGTTAGATTGAGTCTGACATTGTACCGAAAATGTACTACTGGTTTCTGACACTTACGCGAATATTAGATAATGGAATAAAACCACTTTTTACCGATTTTATTGAGTTGTATATCTAAATATTATTTAGTTCCCGAAGCTTCGGATTCTTTACAGCAACCATGGTCACGGGAGACTAAGGTGTTGGACATTTTTGTTAATTATTAGCAATCCGATTCCGGAGTATGGAATCCGAAACGCCGGGAATTAAATAATATCAATATAATGCGATGAAATCCGTAAAAACCAGTTGTAATCCAAGGCTTTGTTTTTCTAAAGGAAAACCTCTCCCCGCCTCCGTTGTTCCAGGAAAGATGGACAATCTATCATCTGGCCGGGGCGTCCAGGTGGTGACTCCGAGAGAGGACCACACGTTCCTGCTGGACGAGGAAGCTCTACAGAAGCTTCTGCTGCGTGAGGACGTGAGGGACCGGCCGGTGGTGCTGGTGTCTGTCGCAGGAGCATATCGAAAGGGGAAGTCGTTCTTACTGGACTTCTTCTTGCGGTATTTGGATAAAACTGTGAGTTTCATACCATAATTTAGAATACATAGGGAGGACTACACTAGAAACTCTGGCCTTAAATTGGTGCGTGTTGATATTACGATACAATTATATCTACTAGCGCCAGATTTCCGCCTTGCGCCTCGATTCCTAGGTCGTGCAATGTTATTGGGTTTTTATATGAAAATCTCATTAACGGAGTTTGGAACCGGCGAACTGTGGGTCTAAATTAGTACACCTCTGCCTAACCGTTGGGGAATTCAAGCGTGATGGTATGTTATACATATTATGAATAACTCCAAATTGCTTCTCTAGGACGTTACATCTTCATGCTAGCTTAGGGTAAGCTAGCATGAAGATATCGAATAATGGCTTCCAGTTGATCGACATGATTTGGAGGATTTTATCGATTTGTAAAGTCTAATTCTGTGTTATTCCAGTACAAGAATAGCGAAGGCGGAGGCGAGTGGTTGGGGGTTGAGGGAGAGTCTCTGACAGGGTTCTCATGGCGCGGGGGCTCTGACCGACACACCACCGGCATACACCTCTGGTCACAGCCGTTTAAGGCTACTCTGGCTAACGGTGAAAAGGTCGGTATACCTATCCTATATCTGCTAAGATAGGTAAATCTTGTAGATACACAACATAACTATACGCACGGCTAGTCGGCTATATAACAATGTATACATATATATAAATACATTTCCAGTATCTTTATATATATAATTCTTCTGTGAGTGTGTATGTCACTGAACTTCTCTCAAACGACTGGACCGATTTTGATGAAATTTTTTGTGTGTGTTCAAGGGGATCTGGGAATGGTTTAGATCAAACGACTGGACCGATTTTGATGAAATTTAGGGGATCTGGGAATGGTTTTGTCCGCTGTATTTCGCTTTATACGTAGCGAAGCACGTACCGGGCCGCTAGTATATGTATAAGCCGACCTCTCAACAATCGAAAAGCCCATTACATGTCTACAACAGCGCCTCTAAATGGCCCCAACGATAATATGATACTTCTAGTTACTTGTACAGTAAACGCTCAAAAGTCCATAAGCACGCTAAGGATTACATTGCTATGAATAAGCCAGTGCGTGTCACTTGTTAACGACAGTGAAGTGGTCGAAAGTTAAACTAAACGTCGCTATTGCGTTGTGAAATTGCCTATGGACTTTTGATCGTCACTATACTTGTGCCATACTCGCAACTAACCCTCCAAAGGCCTAAACACTAAACTGCGAATTAGCCTGAGGCAACGCAGAATCTTGCGAATTGCTGCAATATGATTCACTGCGTCAAAGCGTCTCACTGTTCTACGGTTTGGGTATCTATTCATTCGAAGATCGTAAAGCATACCAAACGAATTTGAAACAAGGTGGTGACCTGTGTCGTAAAAGATAAAAAGATATGCTAATCAAAATGCGTCGTGCGTGCCATATCATAGATCAGAAATCTTTTGTGTTTCAACCCTAAGGAGCTTGGAAGCTATTGATTCAATGTTTAAATTACATTGCAGGTGGTGATACTACTGATGGACACGCAGGGCACTTTCGACAGCAGTTCCACGGTGAAGGACAACGCTACTGTGTTTGCTCTATCCACAATGCTGTCCTCCGTGCTCATCTACAATCTGTCGCAGAATATCGAAGAGGATGATTTGCAGCATTTACAGGTTTTCTTTTAATTTATCAAAACTTAAGCATATTTTTGAAGTTTTTTATGCAGGTAAAGATTTTTCTTTAATATTTTGGGCTTTTCTTATGAATATACCAAACCAATCGTAACACTAAAGGATCATTGGATCCTACAAAATTAGCATTTAGCTTTTCTTTAAACAGCAAATCTAGTACTCTTGGTCGCAGAAAGAAAGAGGTTTTGCTAAAAAGTGTCATGAAACTCAAGAAATGCTTGATCGGGTTAGTTAATAAAATGAGTTCAAGAATTAATTATATTCTGCTGGTTTCAGTTATTCATGGAGTACGGGAGAGTGGCGAAAGACGAGACTGGCGGCAAGCCGTTCCAGCGTCTGCAGTTTCTTGTGAGAGACTGGTCGTTCGCGTATGATCACCCTTATGGTGCTATCGGGGGAGAGCAGCTGCTGAAGAAGCGGCTTCAGGTAAGCCCTTATGAGTGGGCAGAGACAAGCTTCGACCTTGCATAAAGTATTCAGGCTATAAGTTGTAATGCCTATCTGATAGTGGAAAAATCTTTGGTCATACCAGTAACGCCAAGCAAGCCAAAGTATCGTGAAGTATAGGTATGTATTTTCGTCTGGAAACTGTCTTGAGTAAAACCCTGATTTTTATGTGCTGATGGCAGGTCCGTGAGGTCCAGCACGAGGAGTTACAGAGAGTACGTCAGGATATCGCACGCTGCTTCGAGGAAGTCACCTGCTTCCTGTTGCCACACCCAGGGCTCAAGGTTTCGACGAGCCCCGACTTCACCGGCAAATTATCTGGTGAGTAATGGAATTGGCCTCTGGAATCAGTTAATATTTAGAACCCATAGCGGTGGTTCAGAAGCGGCAGTCAGCGGGGGTCAGGCTTGCGATCATGTGGTTACCGGTTCGAAACCCACCCATTGCACTACCGACGTGAACCCACTCATAATACAAGCATTTAGTTTAGCACGATGATTCAACAAGAATACTAGTAATGTGCGACCCACATTGCTGGTAAGCATTTTAAAAACAAAGGTCTTTAGCTATTTTTTAATGGGACTTTACACGCACAGGAACAATCTAAGATGTCTGAGCGCGACTCCGTTCTAGACTAAACATTCTTCCTTTGATACTCACGCAAAGGTTGCTGTAACCCAGGATCACAGTTTCCCAAAAGTCGCTTGATGAACCCATTTAAAATATCTTGGACCTGAATCACCAAAGCGATAAGCAGGGGAGGAGTACGATATCCTAATCTGTCTGGACCACATGCCTGATATTAAAGAATTTTAAGTAAAGTTCTCAATCATTCCCATTTCAGACATAGATCCCGAGTTCAAATCGTGTCTAAAACAGCTGGTGCCGCTGCTGCTGGCGCCGGAGAACCTAGTCACTAAAAAGATCGCGGGCCAGAAGGTGAAGGCGCGCGACCTGCTCAACTACTTCAAGAGCTACGTCGATGTATTCAACAGCGAGGAGCTGCCGAATCCAATGACCATATTGCAGGTTCGTAAATTAATTAAGACTGTCTTTGATATCAAATTTACTTGACGAAGAAGTAAACTTTTCTTGAAAAAAATTGTCAAACTTATGTGGAGAGTTGGCGACCTCTGTAGCCATTCGGTGGCTTCTGATGATGGAGTTACCTCATCCACGAGTGGAATAGATAATCTTCGTCGGGATAGTTAATGTGAAAGCTATTGTTAAATATCATAAGTTGAATTTATGGAAACTTCTTCCTGAAAGGGTTTTTAATATTATCAGCCCGAAAACTGTATTCTGGAGGACTTCTTTAATGAACAAATAAGGTATTATTCCTACTCCCAGGCCACGGCAGAGGCCAATAACACTTCAGCATCATCCGAAGCGCGCAACGTGTACGAGACCCTGATGGAGGAGGTGTGCGGTGGCACCAGGCCCTACATGCAGCAGGCAGCGCTCCAGCAGGAGCACAAGAAGTGCCTCAACAAGGCGGTGCATGCCTTCGACAGTAAGAAGAAGATGGGGGGAGATGAGATGTCCGCGAAGTTTAAAGAACTTCTGATCAGGGTAAGAGATTCATAATGTTGATCAGTCGACATGAGATGATTGATTAAGTGATTCCAATTGACTCTGAACTCTAATGTAAAAAGATAAAAACATTCGCAAAGAATATTGTATTGATACTTGAGAATATCGAATTGAATTTAATCGAAACGTGCTAGCAATGTTTAGGAGAATTTCGAATGAAATTAATCAAAGGGGATATATTTTTAGAGTTCTGTTGATGTGAACACTCATCCAACGTCGATAGTTTGTTTCCCGAGATTTCCGTGTAATTTTTCTCCCTCCTCATTCCTCCCGCAGGATCTAGAGGAGTTGTTCGAGCAACTGACAGCGCACAACGAGGCTAAGAACGTGTACCGCATGTTCAGTACGCCGGTGGTGTTTTCGGCGCTACTCATCGTCGGCTACCTGTTGAGCGTGCTCGGCCGCACCTTCGGCGTACAGACTCTAGTGGCTTGTGGGCAGTTCGTAACCATGGCGGCCGCTGTCATGCTCGGCGTTTGGGTGTACACCAGGTTATACTTTATTTCTCTTCCATAAGGTCCGAGACCGAGACCGCTAAATAGTATTTACTTGAATCGCATGTTCCATAATAGATCCTATTTGTGTTTTGTATCGGAAAATATTAGTTCAAGGCAAACAAAACTATGACACTAACTTAATAAAAACTATTTATTTACATTATTTCAGACTGACAGGCAATATGAGAGAGGTCGGCATGCAGCTGGATGAAATAGCCAATAAAGTCCGTTCTTATGTGAGTATCTTCTTTTTCGACGTTCGATAATATATATTTTTTTAATAAGTTCCAGTGCTTCCCTAACATAATTACTTCAGTGCGGTAATAAGCGGTTCCGTTTATTCAAAACGAACAATATTGGAATATGGATTGGTCATCGTAGCCAGTCACGATGACCAATCCATATTCCAATATTGCCATACCTATAACTCTGGCACAAGTAGACAAATTGACCCACCCTCGCACGATAATATCGACTGATATAGGGTGCGCTTAAAAAGTTTAATATTAATTCAATCAGTTCGTAAAACAAGTTATATTTTGCGCAGGTCGTAAGTCAAGCCGAGCCGCCATTGAAGGAGTCGTAACCATGCAACAGCACACAGAGAGGACAATAAACAAAGCTGAAGTTACATGCCGTCTATGTATCTTGCAATGTGAAAGTCATCAATATGTCTAATTCAGTAGGTAGCTGTCTGCTTAAAGATGTTAGACCATCATCTCTGTAAGTACAGTTTTCATCTCAGCTAGAATGTTGTCAATACAACGTTCAATATTTAATTTTTCCGTTATAATTTTAAATATATATCAAAGCCTGAATTTCTGTGGCGATTTGTACTGTGAGGGATGTGTGCCAATATTAACTAAAATACCTAATTATTTATGTATTAAGAATGTTCATGAAGTTAAGGTTACGAGGACATAAAACTACATTGAATTCGGGCACGTAACTTTAAAATTGTAAAATGTAATGTTTTGTTTTTGTGCCTATTTCTTGGCACAAGAAATTGGCACTTGGTTTCTTTGTGTTATGGTAAAGGTTGCACCATAATCCCTTGTCACTAAAATCAAGTATTTTATTCCAAATAGTCCCATACCATATTTTGGATTATTTTTCATAAAAAATAGAGCATGTGTTCTGTCATTTATTATATTCTATTTAACGTTGCAAAGCTTCTATTTTATTATGTTATATTAATTGTATTATGTTTATACTTATGTATTATGTAATTGTATTAAATTGTGTTTGATATAATTTAATGATATACCTAACATGTGATATTGTAGATGTCGCTAGAGTTAATAAGAGGAATCTCGTTATTTGAGAAGACCGACCTCTATAATATTTTGTCATTCAATGGACCGACCAATTAATTCTAGGTGTGTTAAAATTTTAATATAGACTTTAGAAACCCTTTTGAATGCGTAAAATTAGGCAGAACGTGATCGCGTAATTCTGTTGCTGGTGTAGGACACAGCGTGCGCAGGCGCACGTTTCGTCGTGCATTCGTGCGCTTGTTTCAATTTTCTGTTTAGCTTAGCTTTCAATTTCAAATTAATTCCGCTACGTAAAAAATATTGCGATATGACGTTGTATTATGTACCTACCTACATTGATTTACGAAACATGTTGGCATAAAAATACTTATATTTTCTTATTCGTTGATTGTACTGTGTGTATGTGTAGCTAGCTATTGTACTGAGATTGTTGACCTGAGTGGATTTTGTGATTTTATATTTTGTAAGATAAATACTAATTTTATACTGTTCTCCATTTTGTTTCATTTATACATATACTAGCGACCCGCCCTCGGTTTCACCTGCGTTGCCCCATTCCTAAGAGTCGTAGCGTAATGGTAATGTTTAATAGCTTAAAACCTTCCTCTTGAATCACTCTATCTATTAAAAAAACCGCTTCAAAATCCGTTGCGTAGTTTTAAAGATTTAAGCATACATAGGGACGGACAGACAGCGACAGCGACTTTGTTTTATACTATGTAAAAATTTCCGTTGTGACAGAAATGCAACTAAGTACCTACTCGCTTTACCCTATATTCTCTTCTTCTCTTTATCTTAAAATTAGTGTAAATAACAACACAACGTAATTTGAGAATATTTGCTTCTATAGCGTGCGCTTCACTAAATTTCCGACTTTTCCGAGCAACAAATGATCAGTAGGTAGGTACCTGCACAGTGTGCGTTGAGTCCGTGGCAAGTTCTTGGCGGACATTTTATTCACGACTCGGAGATTTTTGTCCTCGGAGTCCCTCGTTTGCGCAGGCCTGAACCTTAATAAGTCAATGAAATTTATTTCAGAGGTGTTTTAAAAATTTCTTGAAGTTGCACAGTAGGTAATATCTAATAAAAAGAAATAGGTGCTTACATTAAATTTTTTTTTTTTTTTAACGGTCTTAGATAAAACCAAACGAGGGTTCCGTACCTACCATTTATACCGCCATAATAAAATCAAGAAAATCTAAATTTGCCCATATCTTTTTATCATGTTGACTCACGACCGATAAATTTCATCTAGCTAGGTCCACCCGTTCCTGAGAAAATCGGTGGTGACACACGGACAGACGGACAAGTGAGTAATCTTATAAGGGTTCCTTTTTTACCTTTTGAGGTACGGAACCCTAAAAATGTATTAAGTAAAATATTTTTATGCGATTGTACGGCGAGCGTAGAGCGAGTGTAAGCGAGCCCCCGGCGAACGATATGCAGTAATTTGTGCATAAAGAAAACTTGCATGTCTTCAAAACGGATAGTACTTTTCTATTTTTTTCTTATTTTCTTAATTTTTTATTTATAATAATTTAAACGACTCATAAAATTTCTAAGAGTTAATTTTTTAACACCTTAAAATAGTAAGTAGAGTTAGACCTGCGTGGCCGCCGGAACGGCTAACTTCAGAGACGCATAGTTATTCTGACTGACTTTTGTTAGATGTGCTTTTGTACGTTGTGAATGCTTGTGTAAGTGGTTGCTAGTCGAGGTTCAACGTCGAAAGGTCGTGGCTATTACCATTTATGTTAATAGCATAATTGTGATTGACTTTAGAAAGCGATAAATATTTATTGATTTCGCTTTATTGCTTTATTGTTGTGTAGCTCTAGCACAAATGAGCGTCCTGGGTTCACATGCAAACAATATTTTTCGACATAACTATGCTACTAGGTAGATGGTAGGCTTTTTCAAAGCGTCAGGATCCCATTAGACGTCCTCCAAAGTGCCGGCCACCTTTTATTTTTCGTGACGGAAGAACCGGCACTACAAACTCCCCAGCGCCACATTTCTGTTTATTTATTTATGAAGTCAGTCGCTGCTGACTGCTGCATAATACTAAGCTAGTACAACAAGACAGTCTAAGGTCATACCGGCAGGTGACTAGGACCTTCAAGGCCAGTTTTTCTCAATTGACAATTACGCCCTCTTGTGGGCGCTAGAGGCCTACAGATAAAGGGCCCAGAGAAATAATTTAATTAAAGTAATACTTAATTGCCATTGTGATGTTTCGAATATGGTAAAGTTAAAAAATTTCGCGCAAAAAAATAACTGATTCTCAAAGTGGACGGTAAACGAAATAAGGTTAAGAACCTCTGTTCAAGGTGATTCAGTCTACTTGTTAGACAAAATGAATAACCAGTAAAGTAAATCAACCACCACTACAACCACCAAGCATCACCCGTTCTCGAGAATCACGGATCAGCCATTACCCGCCTCGCCATTTTAGAGGGAAGGTGCCTGATCAATGACCCTGCCGCTAGCAATGACATCCAACGGAGCACGACGACCTTGCAACCAGGTTATTAAATAATAATTAGAATAAAAAAACATAATTCGCATTCATCAAAAATACAGTATACTGGTTTCTGACACTTACGCGAATATTAGACATTGAAATAAAACTACTTTTTACGGATTTTATCGCGTTGTATTGATATTATTTGATTCCCGACGTTTCGGATCCTTTACAGCATCCATGGTCACGGGTAGACTAAGTTGTTGGACGTCTTAATGTTACAATTACCTACTAACAGCTACCTTACATTTTTGTTAATTATTGGCGATCCGATTCACGCAGAACGAGCTCACCGTATCCTTCGGTCTTGCAGTTTTGGGCTTGGATTTATTTTGATACAAGCTAGATTGTGATTGCGGTCTCTCTTACATAGGCCAAACTAAAAGAAGTATAGGGACCCGCGTAAAAGAACACATCGCTGATGTCAAACACCGCCGTTTCAAGAAGTCAGCAGTTTGTGAACATACTCTAGACAAGGCCCAGCACTACATCAGATTTGATAAACCACAAGTCCTCGCAAAAGAAAACCGATTCCTTCCCAGGATGATCCGTGAGGCTATTGAAATTAAAAAACATCCAAATTTCAATAGAGAAGATGGCTGGGTCTTACCACCTGCTTGGAACCCCATTATAGACTCCATAAAATCAAAATCCAAGCCCAAAACTGCAAGACCGAAGGATACGGTGAGCTCGTTCTGCGTGAATCGGATCGCCAATAATTAACAAAAATGTAAGGTAGCTGTTAGTAGGTAATTGTAACATTAAGACGTCCAACAACTTAGTCTACCCGTGACCATGGATGCTGTAAAGGATCCGAAACGTCGGGAATCAAATAATATCAATACAACGCGATAAAATCCGTAAAAAGTAGTTTTATTTCAAAAATACAGTAATTTAACAAATAGTTGAATTTAAAATAAATATGACACTAATATTTTTTAAATATCAGCGGGAGGGTTAAAACACTCACATTTAGCAACTTCTCTGTTATCAATTCATATTTAGAACCAATTTAAGCTCCGACTAAAGCACTGACATCTGTAATGCTTTAGCTCTAGCATAGAGAAATAGAGATTAGTGACCTAAAGTCAAAAATAAAAATTCACAATAATATGTACAGTCTGTAGAGTGAATGAATAATATCACATAACCAAGGGGGGGGCCTTGGGCACTAGGATAATGGTGCGAGTGCCAATGATAAGTCAGGGGACTATTTTATAAACAAATGCAAAAAAACAAAAGCAGTGGAAACTAGGGGGTTCCTTTGGATCGCGGGGCCCTAGGCACATGCTCATAGTGCCCATTATAATACCGATTGTGAACCGACGCGACGGTATCGATTTAGTTACCTCTACCCGTCCCTACTCAACATTTCTTACAAAACCCTTACCTCTTCGTGAAAAATAAATACATCTTCCAATACAAAAGTCGCCTTTTTCACGTTTTTTTGTGCCCTTGGGAATTAAAACATACACACGAACTGTGAGTGTACATTCAGTAGACCTCTGCTTATTCCCTCGGGAGTATATATATTTTTTTAAATTATTCCGACTATCGTAAAATAGGATGATTTAAAAGATCGAAGAAAGATTTCACCCTGTACAGTGGTAAACAGTAGGTATGTAATTAAATTATGCATATTTGATAATTCATAATTAATTAGCATTTATGGTAATACGACCTCCTGATTCTTATCCTTAATAAACAACACATTGCAATAACAATGTTAAAAACAATAATTAATCATTCTCATAAAATTGCTTCCAAATGATGTACGTCGCGGATTTTAAAAAGATATTTTATAAAATCGAAAAGTGTTTTGGTTTCGAGACGGACATAAAATGGGAGAACGCTATTTTTATTATTGCATATCATCTATTGGCAGTATTCTGGTGCTACAATTACGCTTTTCCCGCGAAGTGGCAAACTGTGTTATTCGGTCAGTATTACAAAACCAATATCCCTAGCAGGTAGGTACGGAATGCCCCTTAGAGGAAAAGTAGCCAACTTAGGTATCCTAAATATGATAAGGTCCGGAGGATGATGATAGGGGGCAAACGAGCAGGCGGATCTCCTGATGGTAAGCAATTACTGCCGCGCGTGGACACCCACATCACCAAAGGAGTCACAAGTGCGTTGTCGGCCTTTTAAAAGGGGATTGGGCCTCCGGCATCCTCACTCACTCGGCGAAACACAACGTAAGCGTTGCTTCACACCGGTTCTCTGTAAGGCCATGGTATCACTCCGGTCTCTTCTTTGTTCCTTTAATACCATCGCTTAGTGCTCTTGGTGATCATTCCAGCTGTGTTTATGTACGTGGTGAGCGGACTGGGGGTGACATGCGGTGTGCACCGCTACTGGACACATCGCTGCTACAAGGCCACGCTGCCGCTGCAGATTTTGCTGCTTTTTATGTTCTCCTGTGCTAGTCAGGTGAGCTCAGTGGTTTACTTCAGATAATTCTTCGTCATCAGCCTTTTAGTCTACTGCTAGGCCTGCCCCTAACGTACGCTTTATCACCCTGTCCTGCGTATGTCGTAAAAAAAGTTGATTACGGTGCAGTAAATGCGCAAAATAATCACGCGACACACATCCACAGCCAATATAGCTTACTTATTAACAGTGCGTATTTTGCCCAAAATCTGACATGCAATCACCTCTACCATTCAGCATTTTCTCAAAAAATATGTCCTGCAGACGGTACATGAACATCAAATCATTTCAACTTAATATAGTATCCATGTGATTTTAAGTACCTCTATTAAATAGGTATTTTTTATTCAGACGTCTGTCCGCCTTTGGGTTCGCAACCACCGTCTGCACCACAAGTTTAGCGACA
This sequence comes from Acronicta aceris, assembly GCA_910591435.1. NCBI lineage: Eukaryota > Metazoa > Arthropoda > Insecta > Lepidoptera > Noctuidae > Acronicta > Acronicta aceris. The sequence goes on along the minus strand of OU342775.1, from coordinate 13,629,381 downwards.
CTCCCGCGGACCCCCACAACGTGAACAGAGGACTATTCTACGCTCACATTGGTTGGCTAATGATGAAGAAGCACCCCGAGGCGCTACGTAAAGGGAAGACTATCGACATGAGTGATATTGACAACGATCCTCTGTTACAGTGGCATGGCAAGTAAGCGCGCTTTTTGTACTGATATTTTGCATATTCTTTTTTTTTTAAAGCTTACTAGCATTGTGGGTCGCACATTACTAGTATTCTTGTTAACCCCTTGTGTTACGAGTGGGTTCACGTCAGTTGTACATTAGGTGGGTTTCGAACCGGCAACCACATGATCGCAAGTCCGACGCCCTAGCCATTTATAGGCTATTTGCCCTCTATGCCATAAAAAATATTTATATCTACCGCCAAAAAGCTTTTTTATCGGTTGACGCTATACCTATTAAAAGCTCGTCTACTAAATTATAATCTCGCAAAAAATGAAAAGATCAGACCACGATAACTGGTCACATTATATTTTACCTTTATACAGATACATATTATTGATAAACTCTGCATGCTGCTTCATCCTACCGAGCCTGGTAGGCATTTGGCTGTGGGGCGAGGTTTGGCAGACTGCCGTGGCTTGGCAGTGCTTCATACGATATGTTGCCGCCTTCCATTCCGAGTTTACAGTCAACAGCCTCGCGCACGCGTATGGATACAGACCTTATAATAAGTAAGCGTTATAATATTTTTTTTATTAGGGCTGATCGTTCACCCGAGCCCGCCAAATTCAAATTTCATGTGATTTTTCGCAGTTTGTAGGTCTATATTCATGGCAGTAATAATAGCGACATTAAGTATAGCATATTGACAACTGAGCACTGAAACCTTTGCATAAAAATCCAACAAGCCAATGATCAAAATTGATACTGTACACTACTTTTAGCTATAATAACGATTTTTACCCAAAGGTTTTAGTTAGGTATACGTTGTGAATGTTTTATAGTTAACTAGCTTTTGCCAGCGACTTCGTCCGCGTGGAATAGTTACTTTGTTCCCTAGTTTTCCCCCGCGGTTTCACCTGCGTTGCCCCGTTCCTAAGGGTTGTAGCGTGATGTTTTATAGCTTGAAACCTTTCTCATGAATCACTCATTTTCCCAACATTTCCCTTCACTGCTCTGCTCCTATTGATCGTAGCGTGATGAAAAGTATACTATAAGCTGCCCAGGAGTATGAAGAACAATTGTACCAAGTTTCGTTGAAATCCGTCGAGTGGTTTTTGTTTCTATAACGAACATACAGACAGACAGACAAAAATTTTACTGATTGCATTTTTGGCGTCAGTATCGATCACTAATCACCCGCTGATAGTTGTTTTGGAAATATACTTCATGTACAGAATTGACCTCCCTACAGATTTATTATAAGTAGTATAGATATAGATATAGAAGTCGCGATTATTACCTACTGCCATAAATCGCGAACTTGTTATAGACCTACCAACTGCGAAAAACCACTTGACATTTGAATTTAACTGGTTCAGGTGAACGAGATGCCTTAATTTACTGTTTCAACCGCTACAGTCATGTATAGACAATAAACCAAAATGGGCCCAGCATGATCCACGGTCAAGACTGGGTGAGATTTTAATAGGAAATTCATAGCTTGGCGTCGAGAGCACGCTTTTCTGTTATGACGTGGCGGTTAGTATTATGACAATGTTCCAGGACCATCGCTCCAGCGGAGTCGTGGTACGTGTCAGCGACAACCCTGGGCGAGGGCTGGCACAACTACCACCATGCGTTCCCCTATGACTACAAGGCAGCAGAGTACTGCGACATATTCAACTTATCCACTCTCTTCATCAGATTGTGGCATAGGGTTGGATGGGCGTACGACCTGAAGGAGGCCAGCCCTGACACTGTGAAAGCGTTGTCGGAAAGACTTGGAGACGTCAGCCGGTACCAGACTGGCAGTACATAATGAAATAAAATTGGTTTAAAATACTGTATGCGAGACATTTTGTACTAGACCCCCTGTACCAACGATAAAAACTTTTGCAAATCCACACGTCGATAACTACGGGACAGTACGGGATGGTGTCTTCGGTCTTTTTTTTTACTGCGTAGGCAATTGCGTAGGTATATAAATTTATTGGGCAGGGCAGAGGTTTTTTTGACACTTTTCCTATTATATGTATTTCTTTCTCTATTTTTCTGCTCTTTTAAAGAGATTAATTAAATTATATTTTATCGGTAAAATTTTATGAGTTTTTAAAAATAAATTTTCATTGATACCTACATTGTGTCGTTCTTATAAGCAAACAAAACCATGAAAAATTATTTGGTAAGGTAAGCGTATAAGTATTTGGCAGAAGTTGGGCGAAAGCATAGGTATTGTTCTAGCGTGGTAAGCTCCCTCTTTTTAAACTATAGGTAGAAGATGTTAGATTGTGCCTAACCATAACATAAACATATTATATACCTATTTATACATATCCAGCACGGCGTAGTGGTAGTGCGATCGGCTTCTGTACTAGGGGTCGCAGAATTCGGGCCTTTTTGAATGATATCACCGATAAGGTTGGTTTAAATATGTTTTTCTTTCTAAGGGGTCCTCTCCCGTCTCCTGGTGCTTCCGCTGACATTATAAACTCTTTTTCTTAGTCGTGGTTTTCAGAATTCCGTACCTTAAAAGGAAAAAACAGAACACTTAATAGGATCACATTAAAAAAAACATAACGTTAACACTAGGATTTTCTCCTGTATCGTGGGTGCGTTTACAAACAAAAATTCTCACATACACAAACGCCCAAATCCGGAACAACTACCTGTAGATAATACAAATATTTGCTCCGTGTGGGGAGCGAAGCCGATCGCTCAGCCGCTTCGCCAAACGTGTCAACTTTAACTTGTTGTCCGACTGTCTGTATGTCAATACCCTTTGTCTCGGGAACGAGTATCGGTATCGTTTTGAAATTAAAACAATATATCGAGGTCTACAGTCCCTTGGGAGCTGTGAAACAATCAAATTTCTAAGTTAACATAAAAGAAAGATACGGTCGATTATGCCGCAAAAAACGTATTGGCATTTCTACTCTCAAGGGAATTAAAATTTATACATAGGATATTTTCCGTTGACCTAGTCTCATACGACAAGTATAAGAAAAAATCTGACTATTCCTACATTTGTAATTAATTATAATAATAATTATGTAGGTACCTGTTTCTTACCCACTTTCTGGACGGACTGGCCTCAGATCGCCCTCGGCGGAGAGCAGTATAAAATGGATCTCCACCTTTGCCGAACAGTGGGATCATATAGGTTAGGAAGAAGAACATGTTATTTGGATCCATATTTTTTTTATTCTGCCTTTTTTACACAGTTACGTTTTCGTCCACACGTCCCGCGCTAGAGCTTACACACTGAGAAATCTTTAGTACAGATATTATAATACTAGTACCTGTAGGTACAACATATACTAGTAGTCTGAAGGAAGGGTACAGGGGTACTAAAGGAATTCAAATAATATAGCAAAATAGCTCGCTTGCAAAAACCGTAATCATCAGTAAAACAAAATATAATTTTTAGTCAACTTTATTGTATTAAAACAAATATTTACATGAAACTCCCCTCGCGCGGTCGCACACATAATATAATTCACAACCGCCATTGGTACATAGAAGACATACCGTACATAAGGATATCAACAAAATAAACTATCAACTCCTCAACGAATTATTTATCATCCCATGCCAAATAAACTGAAACAACATTCATTTAATGAATTTTGATTGGCACATGCTATATTTATTTATATAAAATTTCACGATATGTTACTATTTTCCTATAAAACTTATTTACATTTTGTTATAAACAACTAAGGTAAAGTGTCTGTAAGTTAGCAATTTTGGGGGTTGACGGTACTGGATAGACTCGACTCTACTCGACGGAGGAAGGGCTATTGACGTGAGATTCAATTATAAAATCGTAATTAGAAAGTAAGGGAGACAGCTTGGCAGTCGTGTTGTTAAGGATTTGTTTACTTATTGCTAACTTACTCTAGACACTAATTACTATACAGTGGGGTGCACACCGTCACAATATCACCGTAATACACGCTCAATTGATGTCAGCAAGGTCAAAAATTACCATGTATAGTCACCATGCCGTCGTCAGTCAAATGAGAGTGTGATGACTCAGGAAACATAGCGTGTATGAATTCCTTACGAAGCTCGTTTATACATTAATAGGTGAATTAGTAAAAAGTACAAAGCTAACACCGAAGCGAAATTGATATGAATGCTCCTTCAAAATAATTGAATTGTACTTTATAATCTTAGCTTATTTCTGACACAAATCATAGTGTAAACCTGCCTTTAATGAGTTGAGTCATATTTTGTAAAACAGTGTGCATACCCCGATTACATAAAACCACGAAGGATACCTAGTTTTGAGCATAATCGACTAAAATTTTGAACACACAAAGACTTATTTAAAGAAAAAAATGCGAAAATAATAAAATTTGATTTTTATCCGCAGACATGATTAAGAGTATACATACACCAATTTAGAAATCCAGATTTATAACAAAAATAAAATTTATAAATTACAGCATTAAGTACATGATTTTTTACAGTGCAAGGCAACAAGTGTTAGACATGTTTTCAGGACAAAAGTGTGGAAAATAAACCAGTTTTGTGCATAACTTTAATCTATAATTATACAAAATTATTACTCTGATAATTTAACTATTATATTTGTTATTTTATCTTATTGCTTTATTAAACCTATACCATCTTTGTAAATAGTAAAAACCATAAGATTTTTTCGCGTAGTTTACCGCGGTGACAAATTATTTACCGCGTAAACTCGCTGGAGTTTGGACCTTGTCATAGAATAAATGCAAAATTTATCATATTTTGCTTATTTCTCAAATACCCATAGATCTATCGCGTGTTTAAGTGGCAATCTTGATGTCTGTTATCCATAAATTGCTGTGACTCTAATTATTTTCAGAAACATTTGACTTATATCTCCGCTTGATCCAGAGAAAATATATCAATGACACGTATCACTCAATTTAATCGTATTTAGTCAACATAACTATCAAATTAACCATAGTCATAAATATTCGTAATTTACAGACAACAGATTTCGTCAACAATATGTTACAGCAAAGACATTCATAATTTGAAATAACGATTGACGGAATAAAGCATCAAATTCAATACCTAGCTTTATTTTAAAGTGGAATACAAAAGTTCCAACTTTTGAGGTATCATCACAGAGTAATAAGTCTAGCATTTAGATTGACTTTTCAGCTTAGTACTATCGTTGTTTAAAATTATGACAACTTAATCATCTCTAAGTAAGATAGATCAGGATGAAATAGGATAATTTGTTTGGTTTCTGCATAAAATATCATATTGACTTCAACATTTAATAGCCCGACAATAAAGGAGACTAGTTTTATGTTGTTACATATTCCATGAAACACATTAGGAGGTTCCACGCTAGCGGACAAAATATAAAAATAAATTAATATAAATAATATAATATATATAATAATATATAATATATATATTATATATTTAATATATTATAATATAAATAATAATAAATAAATTTTATCATATAAAGTCCTTGAAACCACCTAGACAGCCTAACATGCCTAACCTATCATGAATAAAACATAAAATTACGGCTAGGGCTAAAATTTGTGACTACTCGGAATTTAGCGGAGTTGCATTGTCTGATACTGCACACTCCACCATTGTTGATAGTTTGCGTGAGTATTATCCCTTAGCTTTTGCGCATACATTCCTTCCCTTCAGGTTTAGAACAAATATGAGAACCTTGTCACCTACTAGAAATCAATACACAGCGCGAAGCTCATACCATTTGGAGCCTTGTTTAACGAGTATGAGGTTTGTATCTATAAGCTAACAAAGAGAGCATGTACACCTAAACACAAAAATAATTATCTCCATCCCAAAAACATCGTATTCCATCCTTTTCTTCGTCGTGATATTCCAAGGGATGCTTATAGTGGAACCTGTTAGGTTTTAGACAAGATTTAGACATAGTCACCTTATACTACCACATTACCAGGTCACTTAGGAAGCCTATTGGCTAAAGGAAGTAATGTTGCTAGAACATTCTTCAAACAAGTGACTAGAGTCCGACCGGTAAAGAAATGTCTTTAACATTTCCTTCGCACTGTAACCTGGCTAGCTAGACTTAAGTAAGCACACTGGATTGATTACTTCACTGTGGCAATTTGATTGTCGCTTTCTGGCGCATACGTGAAAAAGGATAGCAGCCAGAGCGACATTTACTTGTACACGGAAATACAAAGATTTTCTCATAAAAAGATATTTAAGCGATAAGATTTTTTTTATGTTTTTAAGTAGTTTGTGTTTTTTTAAGTTGTTTTAAATTGTCACAATTAGGTATCATAAAGTGTGCATACTTATACTCATTTGTACACTACAATTGAAAGTATTTGTGGACCTTGGTGTGAAATAATAATTTATCTTATGTGCGAGAGTACGAGAGATATTTTATTCTCTAAATAAAAGTAAATTAATTTCATACTAGATAGGTCCACAGATGTTTCAAACCGTACACTTCAATACTAACATGTCACAAACGTATTTGCTGTAAAACTGAGGCGTGTCCTTACAAATAGTCTTGATCCATTGTTCCCCAATCCCCTCCAACAACCACCAGTCGGACTCGGAACGATCCGGCCAGGTCCGTAACACTAAATTAAGGCTACTTTTAAATTTATCTACATTACATCATCCCTCACCACCACGGTCGAAAGAGAAGATAATGTGCGGCTGGGCACACACTAGCCGGCGGGCGGGGAGGGGCCGGGGCGGGCGGCGCGCGGCGGGCGGGCGCCGCCATCACAACAGCTTGTGCTTGCCGTTGTGCGCGGCCGTGGGCGTGGGCGTGGGCGTGGGCGGGCCCAGCGCGCGCTCGGTGGCCACTGCTGCCGCGTGCTCCATGCCCTTCTCGATGCATGTCTGGTACGTGGGCTTCATTAGCTGCAACGTTCCGTAGTAATTGTTACCGACATCAGACAAGCATACACACTATAAGGTTGTGTTGACACTGTAGTTTATATGAGAAATATAGATTTTCCTATAAACATATTCCATGATTATTCAGCTGTTTTCAGACTCAAAATGAATCTTTAGTGATAACTTAGATGTTGATATTGGCGAATCTCTCACTGGGTGCAGTTTTATGTTATCGCTTTAACATACACTATTTCGACTAATATATCGTAATATTAGCAATGATAAAATTTTAATGATTACTCACATTCTCCCACAGCAAATTCGCGATGTCGTCTATTGTAACGCCGATCTCGCGCATTTCTCCGCTGTACCTGCAACAAATGATACAACGTGAAACTCAAGAGACCATTCTTTATTTATGAGGGTATTGACCTCCGCTGTATAAAAGGTCATTGACTTGCATTTGAGCTGTTCACTGACAGCTACTGACTCATATTATTAATTTATATAATATAGCCATATATAAAATATGTTAGAAGTAGTTACCTGATGTATGCCCAGAGCACGAGCGTGAGCAGCGCGGCGCCCATGGCGAGGTTGGCCAGGTTGGCGAGCGGGTAGAGTCCCACGAGCCCGAACACGCCGCTGATCACGTAGAACGCCAGCGCCAGCACGCAGAACACCGACGGCGTGCGCGCCGCCTTGAATATGTTCTTGCTCTCGTTTTGAGCGCGGAACTGTTGGAATTGCTCGTCGAGATCCTACAGAGGATATTCTAATATAATTATTATCTATATTCGTTTGCCCAAATAAATGGGACAAAACTTATTAAACAAACTTAAATTGAACTACCTATCATTTTGTGATTTTTTTGCATTTTCCATGCTAAGATTATGAAGGTGTTTTAGTGAAGGAAAAAAAATTAATTAAAAATAATTAATATTACATTGTTGTATGGTCAGTCGATGACCATCACCTTGTAATTATTATGTAAGGAACATTTTTGATTTTGTAATATTTGGCCCAAATGAAGTCAGCTCAGTAATATAAGCTGGGTAATTGGATATACACAGATTTAAGGTCTGGCGGCTTTGAGATTTTTGTCTGGCCTACGCAAATGTTCCACTGATCTGGTATCGTCGTGCGATAGGTTGTTTGGCTCCCAAGATTATGGTCGAGCTATCCAATGACTGATGCATGCGTGCCGTCAGATGGGACTGGTCTGCTTAAAACTGCAATGGCTCTTTCTTCTAAAGGCCATATCAGACATTGGAACTCACATATTTGCTACTAAGTATTGTCTGGACTTTAAAAGAGACCATGATTCTCTGAGTTTGTTTCGGTGTTTCTTCTCAGAGGTCGTCAGTTAGGAAATGCCGGTGTCATCTAGTTAAAAAAAATGACTTGTAAGTGTCCTTATAAGATCTATTTACAGAAATAAAATTTTTTATCATTTATAATCGTGGATAAAAAATATTATAGTTATTATTTATGTATTTGTAATTATAATTTATTATAATATTAATTTAAATACAGAAACATTTCAATAAAAGAAGACTGCTATTGGACGATATTCCATTTTTCAAAATGATGTTACCACTAGCAAAAGAAGAATGCCGGAATCGTAGCAAGAGAAAAGACGTAAGTGTATGTATGTAGTAACCTGTAATAGTTGGTTGAAGTAGCTCTGGCTGAACTCGTCGCCGCCCATCTTGCGCTTGGCGTGGAATGAGTGCAGCGCCTTGTCCTTGATGCGCGCGTGCTCGGTCTCCAGCAGCTGCGTCTGCAGGTAGGGCTTCGCCCCGCCGCACACCTCCTCCATCAGTTTCGTGTACAGTTCCTTAGCTTCCGCCACCGCTGTCAAGTTGTTGGCTTCGGCTGTTGCCTGCCAAACAAGATTAAACTCTTATTGAATGAATATCCGAGAGTTCTCTGTCACAATTCTAATACCTTCTCCAATTAAACTTTATTTATTTATTTATTTATTATACTCTTTATTGTAGTTACACCATAAAATATACAAAAGACATGACAAATGTATCGATTTAACATACAATAGGCGGCCTTATCGCAATCTGCGATTTCTTCCAGGCAACCATAGGATGGACAAACTGGAATTGAACTTAAAAAAGGGGTTGAAAATGGTGCGAACCTAAAATATAAATAAATAATAATAATAAATAATAATAATATAATACTTTACCATCTATGATAGTTTTAGTCATGATGTAATCGATAAAATTGTTGCTGGAAATATGAATTTAGGTATGAAATAATATGATGGATACGCAGCCTACGCGGCAAATTAAATATCATCTTAAGTACAATGCAAATAGAATTCAAAATAGATACGACGAACGGAACGGTCAGCACATAGTAGATACTCACTTACATTCTATATGAATTCTATCTGAATTCTGTAAAATCGAATTATTCCGCTTTTTCTGAAATTATATTCGTGTAATAAACACTTACCACAAGCATACTCTTAGGTTCAGGAAGTTCGTTGCCTTTGTATATGTTCATGTAGGACTTGAAGTACTGCAGCAGGTCCTTGGCGCGCACCTTCTGCCCGTTGATCAGCTTGGGCACGAGGTTCTGTGGCGCCAGCAGCATCGGCACCAGCTGCTGTAGCGAACACTTGAACTCCATCTCGATGTCTGGACATTGGAAAGAACGAACATTACATTATAAAAGCGCATAGAAATAACAATGTATATAATTGGCACTGGCAGGGCATTTTTGAATGAAGTAAAAATCACGATTTCATGAATCCATTCCTTTATGATAATATAGCTTCTGTCCGCGACTTTGTCTGCGTGGAATTCAGCATTGGGTCCGACCTGGATAAAAAGTAGCCTATGTTTTATTCCAGACTATAATCTGTCTCTGTGCCAAATTTCATTCAGATCCGTTAAGCCATTCTAGAATCAGACATAGAGTATGTTAATTGAAGACATGAGTTGATGAAGGTGATATGTCACTGGTTCATAATTTATCAGGAACAAGTTGCAAAGTTGTCATTATTATTTTGTGGATATTTGTTTATATTAGTTACTTTTAGTTAGTAATACTGGACGAAATACTAAATAATGTTGAGTATTTTTATGTAGTCGGTAAAAAATAATATAAAGTTAGAAATAATAGGAATTATTTTAAAAAATAGGAACATAACACCTTTTTCCACAGGTGAGTTTACGAAAAAAATAACAAATAGAAAATGAATGAGCGTAGTAAGTAGTGGTGGTAAAAACGGCTACTTTTCGATAATTAATTATACTGTTATGTTATTTCCCAACAACTGTTATTGTATACTGTTGTTGTTATTCTGTTGGGTTGCGTCGAAACTACGACGTAAATATTCGGCGGTTAGTCAAAAGTTTTGTCTCAAAACACAACTTTGTTTACGACAAATGTTAGTGTTGATGACATTGACAAATGTCAACTGTCAAAACTAAAAAGCCCACGTTCCATTCCATGGGTTCCATAGATATTGCATACCACAGACAATTTAAGCGCTCTACACACGTGCCAAAGATTTTTAGTTGATTGATGTGACCACCATGACAAAGTTTTATTAAAGCAGATCGTTCAGCTGAGCCCGCGAAATTCAAATTTCAAGTGATTTTTCGCTGTTTGTAGGTCTATAACAAGTTCTAGATTCATGACAGTAGTAATCGCGACATTAAATAGACAAAATTCACAACTTAGAACTAAAACCTTTACCTATAGATCCTTATCAAGCTAAAAACTTGCCAAAAACTGTGAAAACTTGTCAAAATTGACACTTTACACAGTAAAGGTTTTAGTTCTCAGTTGTGAATGTTGTCTATTTAATGTCGCGATTACTACTGTCATGAATCTAGAACTTGTTATAGACCTACAAATAGCCAAAAATCACTTTAAATTTGAATTTGGCGGGTTCGGGTGAACGATCCAACTTAAATATGAATATATTTTAAGAGATGATAAAACATGAACATGTATTGAATGACGAAAAGAAATAAGTCAAATATGATATTGTTGCAAATAAGAATTTTCATTGACGCGTATTTTAAAGTTCATTGATTTGTACATGATTTAATTATTTACATTCTTTACTCTTTATACAAGCTGGTTATTTTACTATATACATTTTTGCATTGGGATTTAAGAACATGATTTGCTCAATATACCTACTTATATATTCTTAGAACTCAATATAGTTAGAAATAATATGAATAACTTTTCTACGAAAAAGTATTTTTATAATAGTTATACGTACCTTTTTAGTCTCACAATCAATTTTTTCAAAATAGTTCCAGCCCTAATTTTCGGCATATTTTTAAATGTTTTACTTATCCTAAAACTAAACTATACCTAAACTAAACCTATCTACACAAGTCACCAATAATACTTTATAAATAATAACTATAATAGTCAAACAAAGTACGCAAATCGCGAGGAACAAAACAGCACTGAGCACGATGAATACCAATCTATTACTGACGATGACGACGTGATGACAACGACGACAACATGTGTTGTCCTGTAATGTAAATGTAACCCTGTTATTAAATAATGATAATTCGTAAAAAAAAAATCGACCTTATTTCGATTTCGTAAAGCTTATATTCGTAAAACACATTTGACTGAATGACAACGAATAGCAATAGCGTTGGTCACTTCGAAAAGAAAATGAACCTTAACATCATGTTGCGTAAGGTCATTATCGTACGCGATGCGCGCGCAGCGCGATCGTGGAAATGGAATTGCATGGCGGCTCGTTTTTTGACAGCGCGTAATTGACGACGTAATGACAACGACAAGTTGTGTTGTCCTATATCCCTGTTATGAAATAATGATAGTTCGTTAAAAAAAAATCGACCTTATTTCGATGCCGTAAAGCTTATATTCGTAAAACACATTTGACTGAATGACAACGGATAGCAGTAGCGTTGGTCACTTCGAAAAGAAAATGAACCTTAATATCATGTTGCGTAAGGTCATTATCGTACGCGATGCGCGCGCAGCGCGATCGTGGAAATGGAATGGCACGGCGGCTCATTATTTGACAGCGCGTAATTGACTACGTAATGACAACGACAAGTTGTGTTGTCCTATAACCCTGCTATGAAATAATGATAGTTCGTTAAAAAAAAAATCGACTTTATTTCGATGCCCTAAAGCTTATATTCGTAAAACACATTTGACTGAATGACAACGGATAGCAATAGCGTTGGTCACTTCGAAAAGAAAATGAATCTTATCATGATGTAGCGTAAGGACATTATCGTGCGCGACGCGAGCGCAGCGCGATCGTGGAAATGGAATGGCATGGCGGATTGTTATCTGACAGCGTGTTATTGATAATTTCAATAATGAATTATACATTACGGAAGAAAAGTGCAATGCGTAATTTGTTGTTGTAATAATGACCATCACTGGTAGTAAGTAACACAAAAACCTTCAAAGTGTCTGTTTATTGGTATGAAATAGGTTTAATCGCATTGCGCAAGTATTGTTTCATAATAATAGCGGTATTCAGGCTTAATAAATGGAAGTTGATCCTTTATATTAGCTTTTTTTTCGGACGAAACCGTCCCATTTTTTGCCGCCAAAATTATCTCTCTCGCTTAGACCTTCACGAAAGAAAGAGTTATATGCGCACTTGACGCTTTCATTAATTGCGCAATTGAATGAATTTATTTGTTATAAGTATGGGTCTATGGTTAAGTGCCCTTAACACTTTCATACATTTTTGCGACTGCCGACCTCCTACACATAACACTTTCATACACCGATTATCTTCATTTTTAGACATATTTCAACAATGTTTGAAAGATCAAAATGCGTGTAAGGACATAGCACCTTCATTTATGCTATAAAGTATAAAAATGATAAAATGTTACATATCACCTTCATCCACTCATGTCTTCAATTCTTTTGAAACTGTGGGCAACAACAGCTAGTAAATAATAATTATATTGACCAAGGAGTATACTATAAAGTTGTAAGATATTGACTTTCGCAGAAATTTGTGAACAGGAATGATTTATTATTAATTTAACCAGAATGATTTATTAAAATTTCATCATCTTGTCATGATAATCAGTATAGACTGTTATATAGACCCATAGGTAGTATACCTTTGATTCTGCCATCGAAGTCCTGGCTGGTGGCAACGCGGATTCCAGGGTGTGGCATAAGGAAGCATGCGATCTCGGAGAAGCATGACGTGATGTGTTTGCGCAGTGACTGCAGCTCCGGATGCTGGCTGCTTGATACCTGCGGGCGGGGCGACAAGTGTTGCAAACATGTTTAGTAGTTAGTTGCAACCTGAGCCTATTAGTTGATAAATTAGCTTACATTTATTTCCAGTGAAGTACGGACGAAATGTTAGAGTAGGAACCTAGATTAACGGTATCTGAATCCGAATAATATCATTGCTTGATTAAATTGTATTTGAATTATGATTAATTTTGGTATTACGTTTGAATGAAAAATTCAGTGCGCCGGACTCTTAACCCAAGGGTTATTAAAATTATATCTGTACATACTTCAAGATTTGAGAAGAAATTCTATTCTTTTAGGAATCGGAGCGTTGCCAATCGAATCGAAAGTGTATTTTTTTTACTCTGCAAGCTTTGTAACCTTGAGTCGTCGCTGCAGTATGGTGCGGCCGCCTTCAGCGCCGTAGGGCGCCTCGTAGGGGAAGCTCCAGTCCCTCACGAGGAACTGCAGCCGCTGGAAGGGCGTGCGCCCACTGTCCTCTAGCGCCAGGCGACCGTACTCCGTGAATAACTGACGACAGATACAACGTAATATTAAGAATGGATGAGGGAAATGTATATGGAGAAAAAACCAGTTGCGTATGTTTTCGGCTAAAAAATAGATCAGATTCTTCCCGTGTGTAAAGGATAATCATGACAATCTTACGATACATCTCATTTCTAAAATTTGGAGTGTACTAGGAGTTGTTTTCAATGCTGGATCTCGATCACTGGAACTGGGGAGAAGGTGGAATACATAAGAATACCAGACTAACATTGCTTAAGGGCTTCTACATTTAATTGATAGCTATTATCCAACCAGCATCCAGCCTAGGCAGTCTAGCAGCCAGCATAAGAAACCTTGGGCTATCACCTATGTCTATTGTTAGCTGTCTATGAAGCTCTGCGATTTATGTAGATACGTATAAATAGGCATGCGCGCGGCACTTTTCCTATAAACGAGTGTTGAAACTAATCAGATGTTACCTTACTACTAAAATAATATGTAGGTCACCTGTAAGTGCTGCAGGTCGTCCTCCTGTATGTTCTGCGACAGGTTGTATATGAGCACGGACGACACCATGGTGGAGAGCGCGAAGATGGTGGCGCAGTCGCGCACCGTCGACTCGCTGTCGAACGCGCCCTGTGTGTCCAGCAGCACTATGGCCACCTGGAAACAACATTGCACACATTAAACAACTGCTATTTTTTTATTATTTGCTTGCGCCTATAGTATCACTGCGCCTGCAAACGGTTAATTGTGATCTCCACCCATTGGGTTCACCGCTGAAGCTACTATGAACTGCAGGATTTTCTTAGGAGTGAGCTCCTTTATTTTATTCGGGTTTAAGGTGTGTTTCCCTAGATGAGCACTACGCTTGTTAATTAGCGATACGCATTCCCCATGAACATGAAGTGGCGTGTCATCAGCCTACTCACAACGTCGATAGGTTTGCGTATCGTTCGACGTCAGGTTGAACATGTGCTAACGTGGAATGTAGAACGGGGGGAGTAGACCTGCGCCTGCGTCGCAGCAAGGGACCAAATTTTGCTATTTCAATTGTCTGAATCGATTAATGACACTATGACACAGGTTCTGTCAGATTTTGGTCCACAGAACTGGCAACAATCAATAATTCGGAGTGAAATGAATGATTTGACGATTTTGACTCTATAAAATAACAGATTTGGGAGCCAAGAGAACAGTGCTTCAATAGAAACATGGTTAACCTTTATTAAAAAAATGCTTGTTAGTTCAGAGATAGCAGAAGTGGATATTATCTTTAGTGACACAATAATTAATGAGGTCTCTACTAATATAAATAATAATTCAAGTAGTAGAAATGTACCCTATCAATAGTGATATTTAATTTTTTGAAAAATAATCTATATTTTAATTTAATACAAATGAAAATGGAACTTAATTTATTGAGAAAATAAATGACCATGTCGTTTTTTAAGTGTAGACTCAGATACAAAAATTTAGTCTAAAACATTTGAGCAATATTAAACTGCACAATTACAATCTCTTTTATGACCTCTACATTACAATAACTGTTTCAATTAGTATACTGGACGAGGAAAATGATACCTACATAAATATATATTTACTAAAAAAATTCGATATACATTTCAACTTTATTAACTAAGATTTTGAAATATTTTCACCCAATTAGACTGATGTATGAATTTATAAGTTTTATTGCTAATCCTCACAAAAATTACACAAACACTGACAAATTAAAATAAACGAATATTTCGGCTGTTAGCACTTTTAATAAGGTTTTTTAAGCTTTATTGGAAAGTTTCAGTCACTGCTCTTATTGGGGGTAAAATAAAAAGAATAGGTCAAAGTGTATGAAGTAATGCATTCAAAATGGAAACACTAGTAACATGGACTTGGTGATAAAACCTACCTTCTCTCCATTATCTAGGGTGGCCTTGAATATCTCGGACCACATGAGGATACCGGTGGTGTCCCGCTCGGAGCCGCCGCGCCAATTGAACCCTTGCAGCGGTTCCTCGTCACCGCCCAGCCAGTCCATGCCACCGTCCGACCCATACTGGAATGATAAATGTAAAATTTGTAATCTTTTCCCCGTTCAGATAGGCATCCCGTTAGAGGCGTGGAAATATCTGACTTGCTCGGTGATAGGACCTTTTGGGGTCTGACTGGCTGGCGACCACCCTTACGTCGGAGTCTGTCGTAAAGCACCTGGGTGTGTGTTACGACTTTTGCGCGTAAGTTCCCCCTCAGTTGCTGCGGCTCTGGCAATCTGTAGTCCGTAAGGGCTCTTAAGGGTCGGTAACGCAGCAACTCCTCTGGTATTGCAGGTGTTTATGGGCGACGACGACTTACCACCAGGTGGCTCGTCAGCTCGTTAATTGCCAACTTAATCCATAAAAAAAGTAAAGAATAGTTACAAGAACTGCTCAACTAAAATATCAATTAACTCGTTTTATGAGTTCATTATGAACTCATAAAACGAGTTAATTGGTCCTTTTTAGTTTAGTTGGTCCTTTAAATTGTTCGTTGATCTTCATTACATGGTCCTAAAAGTCTATGGGCTAAGTCAAGTTGATTTTCAAAGTTTTTTTATTTTAAGTAAGCCGAGAAATTTATGCAGTCTTGATGTCTCGCTCGCTTTCTAAAGTCATTGATTGTCTGATAACTTCGTTTACCTTCACGTTTGCCCAAATGAACTTTTCTTTCTTTCAAGTCTGAGGTGCGTGTCATGGATTCGAAAACAGACCATGCTCGGCAGCTTGCTTGTGCGCTTAGGTTTTTTTAATTTCGCACTATTTTGATAAGGCTTCAATTATTTAGAAAATGTCTTCCGGAGCATTTATAATACATGCATATTATTAGTACCTACAATGCACTCGTGCGAAGGCAGAGCGGATTAGTCTTGCCTAGCCTTGCCTTAACTGTCTCGTTAGTCTAGTGATTCCTGGGTTCGATTCCCAGGTCGAGAAAAGGCTTTTTCTATGAAATTCTCAATAGGAGCTTGGAGTTTGTATTTGTGCCAGGTTAAAGGAAACTGGCTCGCCCCCTATTATGACCTAAACATACCGGCGAAATATGGGCGTACATTAGTACACCTCTGCCTAACCCTTTGGGGAATATAGGCGTGATGGTATGTTATGTTATGTTACCTTATGGTTCAAATAGCGCAAGAAGAAGTCGAGCAGGAAGGACTTGCCCTTCCGAAAGGCGCCGGCCACGGACAACACGACGACCGGCCGGTCCTTGATGTCGTCCTGCAGCAGCAGCTCCTTCAGCACGTCCTCGTCGAGACTGAACGTGTGCTCGGGGCCGGTGTTCACTACCTGCACGCCGTGAGGCCCGCTGCGCGGCGGCGGCGTCGGCTTCTCTGTTACTGGTGGAACATAGCTCATTAGATTTTAAGATTTGTGTGGGGTTTCTGATTAAGTAAGTAATAGCCACGCTGATCAATCGATCTGAAGGGTGAAGCCAGTCTATGGACCATTCTAGAAATATTAAGAATGCTACGTGCCTCGGAGGATCCGCTACGCCGTCAATCGTTAGCCCAATGTCAAGTCAAAATGTTTTATTCCAATTAGACTATTATTAAAAAAGGTACTTTAGAAAAGATGATGATTGAAAAAAAAAACATGATTCCATTATTCATCTTTACAAACTTTAATTTTAAATAGTTAGGTACTAAGAATTATGCAGTTTGATGTGTAAGTAGTGTAAGATTTATTCAGATATTAAATTATTTATTATATTAGATTCATTATTATTAAAAAGCAAGGGATTGCACAGCAAGTAAGAGATGACCAGTCCCGACAGACAGCAGTGTTCACGAGCATGACGTGTGTACCGGCGTGGCTCGACTCAACCATGTTGTAAGGAATAAATCCACCAACGCCATTATCAGCAGGACATTTAAGTAAGCATGACAAGCTCAGACCGCGGACATAATATTTTTATAGATAAATATACTTACACAAATTGCTACATCAATATCTGCATCCGTAAAATGCTGACAACTAATTAGACTTAGAATCTTGGCATTGCATAGAAATACGGTTGCTGGGAAATGCCAATCGCTTCGTGTAAAATACTGATTTCAACAGCATTCATTTAAAAATGCGACCTCAACATAGTTTGTAGTTGGGAAAAGGGGAAGGTTATTTGATAATTAAGTTTTTAGTAATTAGATAGGTATCTCTGATTATAAGTAAGTATTTAGTGTATTGTGATAACTGTTGACATTGTTAAAAAAATAATATACAACAATTAAATAAGTAAGTGCGAAATAGCAGATTGTAAGAATCATACCGATCGTTACAGACATACACAGCTATGAGTCAGGGTGTACCGTTTCGAGAAAGTAAATGTTTTCAAAATTACGATTTAATTTGGAACTTTTAGCTTCTAGCTGAGGAAAGATGGCTTTCGGTGACTACAATTGACTCGCGGATGCTCATGAGGAAGACTTGACAGGCACATATTCCCAGCTAACACATTCATCAGCCTTTGGTTGTATGTGATTAAAAATTTATCGGTTATTAGTAAAATAAATCATAATTACGCGTGTAATGACAGGTTATTAGACTCTTGGCTAAGCATCAAAACCATTAATTAGCCCATTATTAAACATTGGAATTTAGCTATCATGTAGGTAATATTTACGAGATTACCAAATGTTAGAGTTATTTATAACATTTTTTTGTATGAAACAACAATAATCGTAATGATCTTTATTATCTAAGATTTTGTTTTTTATGGCATAGGAGGGCAAACGAGCAGACGGATCGCCTGATGGTAAGCGATTACTGCCGCCCATGTACACCTGCAACACTAGAGGAGTCACGAGTGCGTTGCCGACCCTTTAAAAGGGGATTGGGCCTCCGGTAACCTCACTCACTCGGCGAAACACAACGTAAGCGTTGTTTAACGCCGGTTTTTCTGTGAGGCCGTGGTATCACTCCGGTCGAGCCGGCCCATTCGTGCCGAAGCATGGCTCTCCCACGTGCAATTCTGTGCTCTTCATATAATAACTAGCTGATTGAACAACACAGCCACTAGCCAGATCAAACTGTAGCTAAGAACCATCCAGGTGATCCCATAAGTACATAAATATTCATTTAAGTCGCTCAAGCCGTTTAATAGGAGAAGAATTACGAACACTCGCACATCGGAAATTTATAAACAAATATCTTATTATAAAGATGTTTGTAACATGTAATTTATGGACTGATCCGTTTCTGAAAATTATTTCACTGATCAAATGCGATACTATCCCTGCCCTTAGTGACGTGGACATAGGGAATGTTAAATTTCCGCGCAGGCGCCATTATAATTTAAATAACCTGTAAACATTGTTTTTCATACTACAGTTATGCTACTTACTACTGAACTTTGTATGTTCAGTTGTACAACATGTACATAGTTTCAGCAGATTTAAACTCTATACTTACATTAGGTATTATTATCTTCATGACCTTCAATTTAAAGTGTAATAAGTTCAAACATAATAAAAGCTATCGAAAATATTAAATCTCTTTACAATATGTTAGTGAAAGTGCGAGGTTATTGTGAGCAGCTTATCATGTGGCTGACCTCAGCTGGCATATCGGAAGGTCGCTGATATTACTATGAGATACGTTTGCAACGAGATACAGATAAACCGCGTATCTAAACTTATTTTGCGCCGGCGCCGACAGAAATATTTGCAACAAAGATCATTGTTTTTTTTTCACACAATCAATTACAGACAAGAAATTACATGAGCGAGCATTTTAATTTTTTTTATCTAGATTTTGCTATCGTATCGGAATAATAGTTACTATTCTTTACAAGTCCGTTTTTGATCGGGGACGTAGGAGGTGCGGGGCACCTGGACACGGGCTCTGAAGAGGCGAAAATAAATGAAACAAAAAAAGTCATTTTTTGTTAACAAGAGCCCCGCACCCTGATGCCGAGATAGCCATGATTCTTTGGTATCGGCAAAAGCTTCTTGCTAAATTGTGAACTGTATGTCGTGGTAGAAACACAGTCAGCAGGACAAGTCTTTCTATTGTATCAGAACCGTCCTCGAATGACACAAGGCTGACAAATTTGGTAGATTTTACAGTCAGTCATTGGTTGGTGCTTTTGACATAAATATCAAGCTTCAGAGCCTCTTCGATAGAGAAGGTGACTGCGGAGGAGCGCTAAACGATCATTAACATTACACTGCACTGTCACTAGTGGGGACTTTTATTTTATTAAGTTTCAGAACGAATGCTTTCTTACGCTCGCTGACCTTGACCAAAACATTATTTTTAACTAAGTATTGTTTTACAGCATAGTTTGAATCTTGAATTTTTGTAACAGAATTCTCTTGAGAATTGAGGCTATAACCACCCCCGCTCCTTAGGAAACCAATAAGAATTTCAGACACGCGAATATCAGACATTGAAATAAAACTACTTTTTACGGATTTTATCGCGTTATATTTATATTATTTAATTCCCGACGTTTCGGATCCATTACAGCATCCATGGTCACGGGTAGACTAAGTTGTTGGACGTCATAATGTTGCAATTACTAACAACTACCTTACATTTTTGTTAATTATTGGCGATCCGATTCACGCAGAACGAGCCCACCGCATCCTTCTTAACATCGGGAATTAAATAATATCAATACAACGCGATAAAATCCGTAAAAAGTTTTATTTCAACCAATAAGAAATTTTAATTAGTACCTATACAATGAATAACAAAGAACAATACAAATAAAGACGATGCCGACAAAATGCCACGTGATTCCCAATAAAAATGCGTCCCATTTCCGTGGTCGTAAAAGGCAATAGCAGAGCCAAAAAAACTAGCGAATCCATCACATTAGACGAAAGTAGGACAGAGGAACATCTAAATAAAAACAAATGGAGCCTCACTTTCGCATTCTTAATATTATATTGAAGCTGTCATTGTCTGTTCACTATATTTTTTTTATGTCAAGGTCGTAGCTACGTTCGGACATAGACTTTTTGTTTCGCACAGGCATAGGTACATATCATTTACTCAAATTGTTAGCGTAAAAACTGACGGGAGTTTCCATGATGATACTGCATTTTTTTATTTAATAATACAACATTATTGCTATTTGATAGGGCCTTCATTTATCGTGAGAGGTCACCCATCCTCGACAAGGACAACTTTACCCTGTTATTGTATGTTTTGCGGCTACAGTATCTTTGTCACCGTGGGCAAAGCTTTAACCTTACGATCTTCATCATAATTATCCACAGGCCTCATTATCCAATATAAAACCTCCATCAATATATGGAATTTGCCTAGGGCCAATCATATCCAAGTTAGATTGCATTTACTTAATTCCAATATTGGATACACTATTCAAACTAGTTTGCTTGGAAAGGTTCTTTAAAGTAACAGAAAACCTGCAGTTTGAAACTCCCAGATCTAATACATTTTTACAATTTGAAAATAGATAGTACCTATCCGTGAAAATATAGCAGCTGTAAAGATAGTGAGATGATAAAATTAACATGCTTATACATTTGTTGGACGATAAAACTTATCGCGGTTTATAAAAGTATATCACGAATCTATAGATATATTTTATGTCGCTAACTACCGTGCTACCATACATTAATCTTATCACAGATAATAACATAGTACATAATTATGATGACAATACTAAAAGCAAAGACCACACGTCATGTTCAAATAATCAATCATTATTTTTACACTCAATTGATGTTAGCACTGCTAGCCCTAACCATTCAAATGTAAAACATATTCAAAATGTAAACAAAATAAAACTAAGAGCATGCAATTCTTAACTTTTTCGATAGCCGTGAAACTGATATTACATATATTAGAATGATTATTTGTATACAAAATTTACTTGGCTGTTGTGTTTTATTGTATTATTAGAAAATAAAAATTGTACTGCACATGCTTTAAGCGTCCGGCGGAGCTTGAGTTGCCCACAAAAACGTAATACCGAAATAAATCGTAATCCAGACAGTATTCTATCAAATTATTTTATTATTCGGATTTGCATACCGTTAATTTAGGTTCCTACGATACTATTTCCTCTACTACTACTTCATTGGAAATAAAAGATCGGAAAATCTTTCCAAAATTGCATTCGCTTGCATTTATTTTCAGTGAAGTATTTTTGTCGATTTGGTAGAGTAGGAACCTAGCTTAACGGTATCGGACTCCGAATAACAACAGAATTTGATTAAATTGTGTTTGATTTTACACGTGGGAGAGCCACGCTTCGGCACGATTGGGCCGGCTCGACCGGAGTGATACCACGGCCTCACAGAAAACCGGCACAAAAACCAACGCTTACGTTGTGTTTCGCCGAGTGAGTGAGGTTACCGGAGGCCCAATTCCCTTTTAAAAGTCGGGCACCGCACTTGTGACTCCTCTGGTGTCGCGGGTCTCCATGGGCGGCGGTAATCGTTTACCATCAGGCGATCCGTCTGCTCATTTGTCCCCCTATCCCATAAAAACAGAAATATATACGATTTATTTCAATATTACGTTTGTAAGAAAAATTCGGTCCGCCGGACACTTAAGTTCAATTCCAACTCAGCATTAATATTTGTGTGATGCACAGACAATAAATACTGTTTACCACAAATATTTGTTTCAAGTCTGTTAATTGTTAAGTCAAACGCGATACAGAATGTTCACTAATGTGTTCACTTGCTTATCATGAACTACGACGAAGGAAGAATTTTAAAGGGGATATTATTTATGTTTTTCCCTACAACTATAACAATATTTATGGCGTTGAAGGGTTAGAATCTACGAGACGGCATTTTAGGTGTATCTGTGAAAGTTAAGTATTAAGTAAGTACTGTAGGCGAGGGTAAGTGTTTCAAAATAATTTTATGTCAAGTGTTAATTTATGGTAAGACAACACCGTATGTATCTAAGGTTGACTTACTTGGAGCTTCGACCCTGGCAACAGGCTGGGACAACGCTAGAAACAATAAGAGAATATACATTAAAATTACTTCGAAGGATCTGAGATAGTAAACTGTCACTTTATGGCTACTAAGTTCGGAAGATTAAGTGCCTATACCTACATAGAGGAGCCCAACTACTTCTACTACTATAGAGATATGCTAGACTCTGTAAATCGATATTTACATAGGCGAGTTATCGATTTTGAACGTAAGCGCAGTTGAAATGGAATTGCAACTCGTTTGATATCGCGAGACGACTTTTAAACCGTATATCATAGCCATTAGTTGCATTCTTTGATTACCTAACTTTTTGAGACGGTGCACAGCCTGTCCTTAGAAGGGTAAAAATAATGTATGCAAGAAGAAATCGTTTTCATCGTCAATCGTCACCATGTAAATATCGGGGATTGACGTCTTTTCACCATTATTTTAAAGAGAATAAGGTCGAGAAGTGTTCACTCGCCTTAAGTAGGTCAATATAGTACTATTAATACTGCATATCCAAATACACCTTGCCCGTATGTTTACATACAAATTTGTAACACGGAAGCGTGTAACAATGGATATCCTAACCTCGGTTAATAAGGATAATTCGTACTTCTACGTGAGGAGTGCGGACGTGGCGCGAAGGTCAAGACGCCTCCGTGCGTATTTTAATGGACTTGTACGGATGTGTCTATAACATCCTAGATTCCTAATCGAGCTCAATAGTCTTGAACGAAACCTGGTGAGATTCAAACAAAGAGAATGTAGCTTACACGAAAATTCCTTAGTTTATTTTACATTCACATCACGAATTATTCATCTTCAAAAGTATGTAAGTAGGCAGGTAAGTAGTTAGATGTTTTTAATTGATACAATTTGAAACAGTCCAAAATGCGATCCCAGGCATAAAAACCGTAGGACGTACTCTAAAGCATGAGCAAACAACCATAGCAATTATGTTCCAAGTCATAAAGGTCAGTCTTTAATTAAAACCTTTTAATGTCAATTTATTTTGTTATATGTCATTGAAGATGACATTAGGGACAAGACCTAAAAATGTCAGTCGACACGTGACACTTATTCATTGGGATTTTGGGATGATATTACCTATTGGGTAAACATATAAATTGCAAAAATCGTAGCCAAATAGCATAGCTCCGTGCTCTGTTGTGTGTTCCTATCGGTGAGCAAGGTCGCCAGAGCTCCGCGAGGAAGTGTTGTGTTGGCGGATAAGAATCACGCTATTGTCTCCTATGCTGCCAGCCCAACTATTCCTCCTTGATTTACAGGGTCGGCGTCCAGGGGTATCACGCGAGTGATACCCCTGGTTTTTCAAGCGTCTATAGGCTACGGTAACCGGTTACCATTGGGCGGGCCGTATGCTCGTTTGACACCTTAGTGATATAAAAAATAAAATAAAATAAATATAAAGATATTGGGAGTTTGTTGTTTTAAAAAGTTGGAAAAGTGCTGGTGCGCTCAAGTAGCATCCTTGGTGTGGTATTGCTGATTGATTATTCTACAATTTAATTATATAGACTGCATCGTAATAAATAACTATAGAGTAATTAGGAGAAGGGTAATTTCATAATCAATACCTTTTAAATAAAGATGTCGACATAACAGTCGAATTCGTAGAAAGGTCGGCAGTGTGCTGACATTAATGTTTAAAATATTGCTAAGTACAATAAAACCAGACTATAATCAAACTTGAATATTCAAATGCTGGCAGTAAACAATGCGATATGAATAACTTGGTACCTATATATTAATTGATGCCACGGGCACGTGGACGATAATACCGCGGACGCGCGACGTGTGTATCTGTCGCACACATTTTGTTTCTGATAAGAAAAACGGGATAAGGTAAGGTCCGTATAATTTTTCTCTGACCCCCTAGGAATTTCTCCTGTATCCTGAATATACTTTAGCGGGGATAGTGGCTAAGTAATAACTAAGCTGATTAACCGATAAGTATGTTTAAGCTGCGCTTGGTGCGACCAGTGAGTGATTCGTAACTTATCGAAACCCCTCCGTACTTCGGAGAGCACGTAATACCATGGGTAATCAGAACAATCGTTAGGTGTAGTCAGAAACCAAAAAAAGCCTGAATACCAGTCTATCCTCAGGATGATTGGTTGCCTGGGCGAAAACTTCACGTAGTTAATGGACGGACACTGTTAACGACCGATTTGTCGAAACCTTATGCATGTTATTATCAGTGATCTGAATACGTGGTGCTAATTTACCTAAACTCAGAGGAACAGAAACGAAAAGTGGAGACTTCTTTACAACAACATTCTTTCTGAGACGAAAATGGTCTCAAGTTTCGGGACATTATGAAATGAAATTATTTATTCTACAAGTAGATCTTTAGAGATACTTTTACATGTCAATGATTTGGGGTTTTTTTTTAGCTAGATGGCTTCGGCATTTCCTAACTGACGACCTCTGAGAAGAAACACCGAAACAAACTCAGAGAATCATGGTCTCTTTTAAAGTCCAGACATGGAAGAACACTTATATGGGAGTGGTACGATGTAGGGTAATGTCTGAAATGGCCTTTTGAGGAAAGAACCATTACAGCTTTGAGTAGACCAGTCCCAACTGACGGCACGCATGCATCAGTCATCGTGTAGCTCAACCATAATTTAAGGAGCTCAACGATTACTAACGGCCAGTCCCAATAACAAATCTGTCGATAGATTTACTTACTGGAGATAGGATTTTGACATTACTTGTACTGACCTTATGTCAAAATCCTATCTCTAGTAAGCAAATCAGTCAGTAGCTGATTTGATATTGTGACTGGCTGTAAGTGTGTTACAGTAAAGACTCGGGACAATTTTTATCCCAGAAAAAATGCTGTCTGTAAGGAAGTCTCCGCTTTTTATTTTTGTTCTTCAATGTTGAGATAAATAAGTACTATATGTTGTATATACTTACCTATTCCGATCACAGGTTGACATGTGGGTACTAGAGAAATCTTTCAAATGAACCGAAGTAATCTCTCGTGAAACCGGCCCAAAGTAACATAGTTCTCATAAAAAACAACGCATATACACACTGAATATAAAAAAGTGAAAAAAATTACACAAATGTTGTGAAAAAAAATAAACAAAGAAACATTGTAGGATTGTAATGAATTTACAATAATGATTAAATTTTTTTACAGTTCGTCCTTGAAATATTAATATTTAGATAGGTATGTAAATAATATTTTAAACATGTTTAAATAAAATGTAATATCTAAACAAGCAAGCAGCTAGGTACAGTCGACAGCACATCATATAATCCAAAACTGTCAAATTTCTTCAATAGATTTTCCAAATAATAGAGTTTATTATCCATTGGGGACAGTTTGTGGTAATTAACTTGATGCGCTGTTGACTGTACTTTACCTGCCGCGATACTGACATAATATTTTAATTGATGATCGGAAGGATTACTTTTTTATAGGGTTTTCCTATTATATGGGACTTTAACATACTGGCGAATGTTGGTGTACATTGGTACACCTCTGCCTACCGTGATATGGTATTTATTGCTAATGTTAGATAAAATCCAAGGTATGAATTTAAACTGCCACATCAACCTAACTGGCCGTAAGCGCACCTATTAAGCGTGAGGTCCTGGGACCGTATTATAACGTGTTAACGCCATCATTTTTACGTTGTGAAAAAGAAATGCCGCTCTACATATTAAATAGCCTCATCTCTGTCTTACAACCTAAAAATGATGGTGTTAACACGTTATAATACGGCCCCTGAATTCGATGTCCAGTTCTAGCAAAGTAGTTCTGGGCATACATACATACATACACTCACGCCTTTCTCCCACAGGGGTAGGCAGAATAGTTCTGGGCATCACTATGAAATTTCCAGCAGAAATTTAGGATTTGTTGTTAATGGTTAATGGCAATAGGCTTGTCCTCTTACATGGGACGCACCGGAGCACTGTGAGTGTACACGTCTGCTTAACAGATTGCCTTAAATTACCTTAACAATTTACCAATTGTCCATTACATAAAATGTTGCCTAAATACCAGCTATATTACTTGCTAATGTTGTTTGCCTCACGATAATACCACCTGTCGCTTTAGCAATGCGACCCGCGCAGGCGCATCGTACAGTGCCACTGCCAAGCATTCACCGACTCTCACAGTACTTTTACTTTATTATGATAAACAGATTTGACATGCTATAAGACTATTATCTGTACACAATTGTTGGAATTTTTGTTGTCTCAATAACTCTTCAAGGTGGATCGCAAAATGAATTATGGCAGCTAGGGGAAATTGGAAAAATCTGAATTATGTTTGTGCTTTTTCTTTCGCCTTTTTAAATGCGGTTCGGACCAGACACCTAGGTCAACATTAAAAACCACTTTTGAAAGATGTTAGCAGCTTCTAAACCAGAATAAAATTGTGTGTAGGTAGTAGGTTTTAATAAACAGCTTACATTAGACCTAAAAGGGTGACCTAGTGCCCTTATCGCTGTTTTCACCTCAAGTGTATTTTTGGAATCTTTCGGAGTGCGAATTTGTAGTTCTTAATTTTTTGTTGACACATTGTAAGATAGGATTGAGACTACAATGAAAATTTACCCGATTTACAGAGGTTTACGCAATTATTTTCGCTGCAACTCTATTCAAAACAATCACAGACCTATCTGAAAAACAATATTATATTTAACCAGGCATACTCTTTCAAGTGACATACACCTGCACAGTATTTACAAGCTGAAACATCGATTTGTACAACATTCGACACAAGAGTGTTAAGTACTCCACATCGGAAAGTTAAACACACAGATAGACACGCACACGCACTTACTCTGTATGTCTTTGTAATTGACACGCAAACTCAGCTTGCCTACCACCTCACTGCCTGGAACACACGTCATAAAGATCAAGTACTTCCAAGTTACAAAATCCTGTCTAGGTATAAGAATATTATATTGGAGAAAGCTGTAAAATATAAAAAATTGGGCGTTACATCAATATTATCCTACTAAAACGCCACGGTGGCCATTTCTCACACATTATGAGAAGGGACTCTTGAGTTCTCCAAAGGAAACGCTACCTAGGGCCCTCAGAAATGGACAGCGGGAAGAACGTTTCCTTAAAGACGGAGGAATTGAAAGTTTGTCTAAGGCAGAGATTAGCACTCTATCTGAACCAAATCCGTCTTTAAAGATATTATGTTACCTAGAAAAAGTATTTATCAGTGAATGAATAATCCAAATAATACAAGGTAGAGTCTAAAAACTGCGGTAATTATTATTCACCTGTTCCTGCAAGTTCGCAAGTCGTCCAAAAAACATTTGATACTTTCACTGGCTGAAATTATTATGTGCGCACTGAGAAATTACCGATGCACCCGAACCACAGGTCTGGCGAGCTCCCAAGCTACCGAATTATGTCAATAACCTGCTTGGATTTGTTCCAATTGCTCTCATCACGGAAATATTGCAATTCTATTCATCTGTCTAAAAATATTTTGCGTAACTGTCTTCCTAATGAGGCAGAACGGATCGTTAGGCGTATACTCACTTTCGAACACAAAAGGCATCGGATCCTTTTATGGACGCAAATCAAGAAAGGGAACACAACAATAATTAAATCTAGATTCCTGAGCGTTATTTTAAGAGAGAACTGAAGTCACTTTTCCCAATTTTAAAACACTCGTAATAAGAGGTGGTGTCATTTTTTTTTATGGAATAGGGAGCAAACGAGCATACGTATCGCCTGATGGTAAGCGATTACCGCCGCCCATGGACACCACCAGAGAAATCGAAATAAAACATTAGATACTAGCATCCAACCTTTAACAAGTCTAACAAATCGTCAAGAAACAATTTTAGAAAAAACTTCGGCTATATTTTTTTCAACTGTGGAACAAATAGTTTTGATATTTACTTATCAACGTATACTACATAATTAATGAGATTATATTGGTAGACGGAAGACTTAAACGCGCTATGACGTATGTAGCTGTCTTCAAGACTTACAGAATTACTCATCCACACCCATTTGACATAGGGACGTGGGAAAGTATCCGAAATATTCTGTTATCATTAGGAAACCGGCTAAAATTGTCACTCAACATTCAAATTTAACTTACACGTGTTTTTCTGCGTCAGTACATTTATGACGTTAGGTCAGAAAGTCGGATACGGCTTACATTACACGATATGTAAGCTATGTCTATATTGTAAATGTTTTCGCTGGCATGCACCCAATAACCGGGAACCGGGTGCTGATTGAAAATAATTCTGTTACGCGAATCGTATATGTATTTTAATTTTCGACACTGATGGATGTATTTTATGTGTTCTCTGCTAAGAATACGATTACAATATTATGTATGTTTCGGTATGTGTATGCGAGGATAGGGATGATAAAAATATGGATATAGAAGCATGAGAAAATCGTACACTGCCAAATAAAAGAAAAAAGAAATTAGATTTGTTTTCATGACCAATATTACGTTACTTGTGAGTTATCTTCATTTTTTCTTTCTATATATTTTACATAGGTGCTGGTTTAATAGGTTTTTTGGGATTGTTAGTTACTTCTACACTATCGGTTTGGGAATTTCCTGTAATGGAAGCTGTATGTATGTTTTAAATAAATAAAATAGGGCAAATCTAATATATTCTATTAACACATTCTATTTCCATGTGTTTAAAGCTCTTTACTTCAAGGTATTTGTCCTTTTACGGTCAAAGTAAAGTCAAAGGCGACTGAGAGCGTTTGAAATTATAGTAGTGATGTCATAGCTAAGTGTTCATCATGGCTATGATCTCATTATGATAAGTCATGTCCAAAAGACAAAAGTTCAAAGCCTTAGGAAGAAGATATTAAGGAATCCGAAATCGGTGCCAGTGCAATGTGCTTAAGTGAATGAAAGCAGCAAAACCGCATAAATACTAATTACCGGCTAATGTGATTACGCCAATAATACGGGAGTGAACGAAATTCTATTTGTGTTAGCTAATTGATACCAATTCATTACACATCAATGTTATTAAGGTAAATGGAGTGAATTGGTGATTGTGAAATATTTTGCGTTATAATATTTTTTCCTTGATTTTGTTATTTGAAATATTACAGTGTACCTATATGTCATATATACTAATATATACTCATTTAATAATACACATTTTTTGTGATTTCTATATGTATATATTTTTTTAAAGCTTACTAGCAATGTGGATCGTACATTACTAGTATTCTTGTTAACCCCTCGTGCTAAGCTAAATGCTTGTGTTACGAGTGACTGTGAGTTTACGTCGGTAGTGTGGTTCGAACGATGGTGGTGGGGTTCGATCCGACAACGACATTATCACAAGTCCGACGCCCTAGCCATTAGGGCTACCGCCGCTTGATATACGAGTATAAACGTGGACAAAGCAATAAAGGTAAATTGCGCTCTGTAGTTTCTGCCTATACTTGTAGAGTGTGTAGCCTTATGTGTATATTATAGCTATTTCTATAATTAACAAGATGAGCTGAGACTATGGAAAATGATAATAAAATTCTTATGTGAATTTGATTGTCAGATAGTTGGCATAAAATAAGAGAAGCTTACACCTAACTGACTAAAAAAAATAGTGAATCATAATGATTTGTCAACGTACGACAAAACACAGTCAGTGTGACCATTGTTGAAAACTAAGAAACTACTCGAGGGAAGTAAGACAAGTTGCAGACACGCAAGTCTGCTTCCCACGTGGTCGTGAGAATAATGATATAATATCAAAACAATCTTTGTCTTCCGCTCTCACACACGTCGTTATGAAGGGAATGTTATCGTTGGAATAATACGCGTGAAATAACTGCCGCCATGATTGCAATCACACGAGAACCTTGGAGTGTGTTTCGAGTTTTGGCGCGTAAGAGCCAGTTTCCCTTCGGTTGCTGCGGTTCTTAGTCTGCAGGCCGTAGGGGCTCTTTTGGGCCCGCAACGCATCCACAACTCCTCTGGTGTTGCAGGTGTCCATGGGCGACGATAACTACTTTCCACCAGGTGGCTCAGCAGTTCGTTTGCCGACTTAATCAATAAAAAAAACAAGGCGCCGCGTTGGGGATGATGGAGCGGATGCAAATCTCTTATTGGGGATTATGAATACTGGTCTAGAAGTAACATTAAACTTAAGAAGACAGAGAAATCTCGGAAACTATAAATCTTGTGAAAACCATGAAAGACATCGCGACATCTCTCCCACCAATACCTATGCTCCAATTTCAAAATTGAATGGAGATGTAGGTCTGAGAGGAAAAAAAGAAACTTTAAATTCGGTAGATAGGTTTCCAATAACATAATTATTTAATAACGCGATTTGCACCTCAGAGCAGAGATACTTAACTTTTTTATGATTTAAGTCAGCAAACGATCAGACAAGCTACCTGATAGGAAGTAGATAACGTAGTATCATCCCATAGACACTTGCAACACCAGAGTGTCTGATGAGTTGCCGAACCTTAAGAGAACACCGGGACTGCAGACTGCCGGAGTCACGTATAAATAGAAAATGTGGAATAAATTATTATTTTTCACATATATGCAAATTATTCAAATGAGTTCGTTGAACTAATTCTGATAATGTCACAAGGTAGTTTGCATATATTTATTTGTCAGAGTTTGTTAAAGTTTTAAAAGAAACATACTGGTTTATGTCAGTCGGTCAGAAATTCATAATCCGGGTCCTACACCATAGGGCTCTACAAATTTAGAGGATGTCGATCTATCTTCCCTGACTTGGGGAGAGTATACCACGCTTTTTAACATGACAGTCGGACTGTCGGATTGAAGTTCAAAAGCCTGAATATAAAACCGGTCTCATTGATACTGGTATTGCCAAGTAACTGGTTTGTGGAGCTAAAAGTAAAAACATTGATCTATTGATCGAAAATACAGTAAAATATACATACATATATATTTTTTATTAATTTTGCAGTGGCACTTGTATGAATTGTTATAAACTATCTATTCCAATAAATATGCAATCTGAAATCACAGCTGGCACATTAAACTGGACAAGAATTAAAAATTACCTCGAACGAACCACTACCTCGAACATGGTGACTTAGGGAGATGATTTACGTAAATAAAGAGTCCAAAAAAATTGCCCACTAAGTAGTATGGCGTATACAAACAATGGCGTATCGTAGAAATAGGATGTTACAAAATTCCACGTGGGTTATTGTTGTTAATGATGATATAATACCTAACAAAATAAACACGTTCGTGCATATAAAATATACGAGTATCTAACATTATTTTGCAGTGGAAACTGAACCGCAATTAAGAGCCCATAAACACGAAGATAAATATAATTTTAGCCAAGTCCGGTGACATACTAACACGAAATGTTATGAAAATATGCATTTGTAAGACATTCACAAATTAATAATACTTAATAGAACATTTATAATGATTTTCACATGTCAGCAATATTTTGTGTCCAATTATTATTATTTTAAGAATAGAAATTGCTGTAATAAAGAAGAATTATCAATTTATTTAAGAAAAACAAATAATGTAAGATACTAGAACTTGACATCGATTTTGCCAAATGCTTTGAGAACATACCTAAATATGAATGACACATTTTTTGTGGTAAATTATCTATTAGGAATTTATATACCTATTATTAATTTATCATGCAAAGGAAAACTATCATTTGACACTGGCTTAAGATAACAAGACTGTTACAATACCTAATTAATTAAGTGTTATATTAATTAAATATATATATATATATGTAGTTAATAATATGTATATAGATATCCGAAACAAATAAATTATCGATTGTTTTAAAGTAGGTAGATTATATTGAAAATAAGTCGTTAATTCAGACTGGCGCCTGCGCATAATCGAATGTGACTGGGATGGCAATACAAAGTTAACTGTCCTTAACCATAAATTATGCAAGAATTTTTAGATAGGCTTATGCCCATACTTGCTTCTGCCCGCGACATTGTCTGCGTGGACTTCAGGATTGGGTCCAACCTGGATCAAAAGTAGCCTATGTGTTATTCCACGCTATAATACAGGGTGTTTGGTAGAACGTTGAACATACGAAAATGGTGGTTAGTTGGGGTCATCTGCTACCCACTTGGTCCAAATTATTTGACCTAGGCC
Source organism: Acronicta aceris (assembly GCA_910591435.1). Classification (NCBI taxonomy): domain Eukaryota; kingdom Metazoa; phylum Arthropoda; class Insecta; order Lepidoptera; family Noctuidae; genus Acronicta; species Acronicta aceris. The sequence goes on along the minus strand of OU342775.1, from coordinate 13,596,529 downwards.
GCACCGTTTTTTTTTACTTTTTTAATTTCACAGAAAATTACCAGTTTTTTATCAATTTATCAGATGTACAGGATATCTGTGTGCCAAATTTATCTGGGCCCCATGTCATAGTTGAGCTATTTAATTAAAATCTCACATACTAGTCTAGGATATCCAATATGTCCCAGTATCTTTTAAAGTTTTCTCCGAACAAAAGTAAATAGGGTGGAAACAAGTATACGAATACTTAGAACAATAGTATTAAATGTTTTCAGCTTTTTTATGTCGAGCAATAATATAAAAACCTTTGAGCATGAAATCGATTTCATAGCGCATTTGACACGCGTAAATCGTCAAATGTAACTAATTTGATTAATCTTCAAGTTATTTGATAAGATTGAGATTTGAGAAGATTTTGACTTCAAGTGAAACAGAGCCTATATTCCGATTAAAACAATTAAATTATTTCATTTGTGCTACGTTACAAGATACATAAGCATTAATGAAATAATACAGGAACTGTAAGAATACATATGTATATTCCACCTTCTAGGCATGTATACACATTTGAGAATACTTGATAAATGTTGAGATTGTATAAATAAATATGTATTGTCTTTTTCAGCTTGTATTAATTAAAGTTATAAAACAACAGCTCGTAATAACAGCATGCTTTGCTGCTGAATATCGATCAAGTGTAGGGGTCAAATGCAGCAACTACTCAATATTTAATGACCGCAATTATGTACTGGTTCATGCATTTATAAGAAACTCCCCAGTCATTGTATAAGACTTATGATTATGTTTTTGATGATGTCACAACGAAATAAACCCGCTATTTTATAAAGGGTGACTCTAGCACCATTTATAAGGATGCCATGTTATTCATGTTAAATAATACTCTAGACCCCTAGCGTGCCTGTTTTCCGCCAAAAAGAGCCCATTCCAACTGGCTCCTACTTTCCAGAATGTATCTGTGCCGATAACTGACCACCTTGAGCTCTTGGGCGTTACTCTGACGTCAACCTTCAACTTCGGCTCCTATATAGGGTCCAAGGCTCAAATAGCTGCCAGAAAGCTGGGTATCCTCTCGAAGTTGAGGCGTTACTTCACACTGGAACAATTGCTCACATTGTATCAAGCACAAGTTGGGTCGTGCATGGAGTACTGTTCGTACTTTTGGGATGGATCGGCTATATACCAGCTCGAGGCGTTGGAATCCGAGAAACGCGCCAAGAAGCTCATTGGCAACGACTCCCTTGTCCGGGCTATACTTCAAAGTCTTGAACATCGCCGCAAAGTAAACATGGGAAGTGCGCATTCCGAACACGTTTTCTTTTACCGTAAATTGCGAGGTAATAAACAATTCAAACATAACTAAGGTCAATAAGAAAATAAAAAAAACAGGTCACGTTGTTGCATACGATACCGTGGGTACGATAGTCTATTAAATGAGGTAAAAAAAAAACAAGTAACGCCTAGATGCATACGGATTATGTTAATGCCTGCTTGTCCATGCCTGACCAACGTCGTACGTATGTACAGCCACTACGTAAAGTAGGAAATTGACCGGATTGGCATCCTACTAAAATGGAAATTCGTTATCCGATTGCTATTGAAGGATGTTTGTATATACTCATTGATTGCGCAAAGCAATCTTCAAACGGCGCGTATACAGGGCTCTTAAGGGCCGGCAACGCAACAATAACTCCTCTGGTGTTGCAGTTGTCCACGGGCGACGATGACTACTTACCATCAGGTGGCTCGTGTGCTCGTTTGGCGACGTATAATATAAAAAAAATAGCCATGGTTTTAGTGTTCATATCGATTCTACCTAACGGATTTAACGGTTTAGTGGTCAAGTGCGGACGCTGAGTGTGCGCAGCTAGGTTTCTCAGATCGAGCAGCAATAGGATCGCCCTTGTTACATGGAACCAACCACTTACCGGCAACCTTTACCCCACGAAGATTATAAGTGTATTATATTGTGTTAATCTTGCATGAGTACATAACAAAAACACTAATTTAAAGGTACTTGTTGTTTATTTCAATGTATTATTTTAAAATATTGACTAACTCAAAAAATTTACTTGGCAGGCAGGACCACTGTCAAACATACCATCTGTTCAGGCACAAACTTGTTAAACAAGGAGACTTTCAAAATTTCTAAATATTTGTGTTTACATGTATTGTATGTTTGATAATGAGGTACTGACCAACTATCTTGGCTCTATTGAATTAAGTGCCTAATTCTGTTGTGTGTGAAATTTTTTTGATAAAATTTCTCGCTAGTCAAAAGAGATTAGCTAGTTTTACTTCTAAGTCAAGTTCTAAGCATCCGTAACCGCCAACCACATTCGAACACGAGAGTCGGAAATGGGCATGTGTTAGCAATTTTAAAAAGTTGCGCAACCAGTGACAGCTTTCTAAATCAGCGGCTGCGATGGCTGACCGAGCGTCATTAGTACGCATTCTGTTAACGATAAGTACTACGAACTATTTAACCTCGTACTGGAATTTCTGTCATTTAAAGCGCTCAATATTGATCTGCAAAATCTAACACTGTGAATTCGAATCGAATTCCTTCTTCTAGTTGAACACACTCACGCCTTTGTTCCACATATATAGACAGAAAAACTACAGACCGCTTTGCTACGATTCTTGCATATTTCTATTGCTTCTACCACGTTCCGACATCTTGCCATACACACGCGCCAGTTGAGAGTACTACACACCTGACCTTTTTGAAGGACCTCCCCAATAAGATCGACGAAACTATGCCTTTCTAGGGTTTCCTTTTCCAATAGTTTCACTGTCATTCGCCTTATCATCATAATCCTTATTGTACCCAAACCATCTGAGCAAATCCAATAAGTGTTTTGTTGCAAAATAACATCTTTTTTTTATGAATCGAATGTTGGATTTAAGTCCATTATTTCAAGCTTTCAGCGGTGGATGCTAACGTGCCGACACGTGACAATGTCAAGCTCAAGTGTATAAAACCACAAGTAAGTGAATATCGTTTGTTCGTTTCAGTGCACAGATCCTATTACATTGTTATATTCCGGACGTAATAGGAATGTCTGCGGTGAGCTCACAATGCGCATTGATTACCAGCTGTTTGCTATCAAAGGGACCATTGTGAGTGCATGGATTTGAAATGAACATTCTATAGGAAAGTATTTTTTTATTGGTTAAGTTTACCTGATAATAGTAATCGTTGCCCATGGAGACCTGCAACACTAAAGGAGTTTCTGATGCATTGCCGAGCCTTAAGAGCTCCTACAGACTGCCACATCTATATTTCAATTGCAAAGTCAATGGACAGCATCATTTCATATGAGTAAAAGGTCATTCGGTCCTGGAGAAAGGATCAAAAGCTTGTCCTATTATTTAAACAACAGCTAAGATGCAACTTCAACTGAATAAGATGCTTTACAAAACTGACTTCGAATAACCTTGATAAACCTTAATAAGGTTATCTATCTCTCAAATACGTATACCTATAAAAGGAAAACTAGAATGTGAGGAATTTGCAATATAGTTCAAATTGTAATGTTACAATACCTTTGTAGTATATTAACCTGCGCATGCTACTCGGCCCACTTATAATCGTTCTGTACAACCTTGAATTGAACCCATCGAGTAGGTCGGCATCCATTGCAGTTGAACTGTCGATACTATACGGGAGTGTCAATGTAATAAGAAGAAATCTTAAGCTGTGATTCCTGCCTCAACGCCATTGCCAGACGATACGGAACTAATCTAATGATCAGTCAGGGGTAAGAGAATATGTTATGTAGCTGAAGGTCACCGCATACATTATGGCACGGTTGCCAGGTCGAGGGACTTGTTATTGTTTTGTTTACTCGTTGTAGCGCACGCGCAGCCTGAGACAGACCGTGAACTAGGATAGGCTAGACTACGTTCACCGAAGCGAAGCATCGAAGACCGTTTTTATAACGATTTATTTCTACTTTTAATTTTCCTGAAAAGAGTTTTATCAAATAGCTTTTAATCGCTATCTTATTCTGTCTTTATTGACAGACATTTTCTAACGTTTTACATTTATATTATAAAGTGTCAATTATTTTTAAAGATCATTTATCGCATGTTTGCTCTTCGCGCAATAAAACCGTAGACGCCTTTATTTATACTTTCACTGCCCCAAGCCATAGCGCCATCACAACCAAGTATGTAACATCATGCAATGCACGAAAGCGGTCAGCCAGTAATAAAGGTCACAACGACACGTCAATGAACCGTAAGGACAGTAAATTGACAACTTTGGGGGTCGTCCACTATTCAATCTTGTTATAAACAGCGCAAAGTCGAAAATGATAAATACGTGGTCGTACTTCGATAAGTGTTAAGGACCAGCGCCATGACATGTTATTGCGATCATCTTTAGGTTGTGAGAGAGGGTTGGTGCCGTTTGAGACCGCACGGTGGTATGGTCTCAGGTAATCCAGGGTGTGTATTTTTTTAATGTTGTCTTTGAAGAGTTAGGCATAATTAAACATGAAAAGGCTCATAAAAATAAATGGTTAACTTCGGAAAGCCCACAACCTAACACAAAATCAAATTCCCTTTTGATCCATGAACGGCACTAGTCATGCTAGTTACAGACAAATGTATTTCAATACTGCTGGTGATTTTTGGCATAACAAAAGATAACCGCGCCAGTCGCCGCCAGACCCAGATACCGATATAATTAGCTGTGATTACCTACACCCGGTTATGTGGTCTCGTGGTAAGAATACACCACTTCATCTGTATCCGTGGGCGTTATAAAACAACGTTGCACAGATTCTACTTGCACATGCATACATGCAAGTAGCAACATTGATGTCGTACCACCAAAATAAAGTTAAGCATGGTTTGATTGGAGTAGCGGCTGATCGTATTTGAAATAGAGTAGCCAAGCTTGGCAAGATCCGAAAAAGAAAGCCAAGAAAGGCATGTATAATTTTTTGTGGTCTTGGAAAGGATTGTGACTTTGTCTGACAGGGATTTTATGAAAAATAATTCAGGACCACTGGAAACCGATCCCAACACATGTAGTTGGAAAGCAGATAGGATGATGATGATTATACTTTTAAGTAAGGACTGTAGCCTAGGACTAGTACAGGACTAGGACATGATAAACTGGTAATGCTAAAAGGGGTTAATCGTAAGCAGAGCAGTAGGGAGGAAAGAATCGCGTTAAGTCCACCTGCTACCTGTTAGAACAAAGATGATGAGGACTTAAGTTATCAAGGAAATTAAACAGCAATCTAGTTGGTACTCTTTTGCTACGCTTGCATTGTTAGGTTTTTACCAAAGAGTTAATATAAACTACTAAAAGCGATCGATAACAGTTCCTCGTGCAGACAGAAGCTTCTTTTTATCTTGCAGGAACTATTCGTGTGCATAATAATCAGGGCACGACCCGACGGCCGACCTTTACACAAGCGGACCTTGGCAGCAAGCCGGGAACCACAAGCCGGGATGCACAAACTAGGTTTGGAGATCACTGCCGCATACTCAAGTATGCTTACGACTGTCGAACAGAACTGGGTGATGAATAGCGTATGAAAATTTGGACAGTTTGCAGTTTGACGGCGGTTTGGACTAACAAACAGAGCATCCTCTTTTTAGCTTTTTACTGCCACGATGTCACAAAAAAGGAATGCTCTAAATTCGTTTTTACTATGTATTTTATGTTTATAAATCGATTTCGACCATTCTGTATCTGATAGAGGATAATTCAGATGTCGTCGCAAATATTTTTTTATTTTCTGACCATCTGATCTGATATGAAGACACTATGGCTATGGTGCAAGAGGCTGATGATTTTTGTGATTTTGTGATCAATATTTAAGTGTTTTGTGAATAATCGTCTTTGAACTAGATAAAACTACCCAAACTTCTTGCATCAAAATCGATAGTAGGTATCTTTGTAAGTGTAAAAGTTGAAGACCCCAGTTAATGGGGAGACATTAGAAATACAAACGTCTCTATTATTATAATTTGCCAATGGAAGCCTTAATATTGTTCTTTGTGAAACGAAATAATCTCAACAAAATATATAGTTATACGATCTCTCGACTAGCTATTTAACCTCGATTGGAAATTTATTCAAGACTAGCCTACTTATTTAATTTAGTCAATCAAAAAGAATTATAATTAATTAAAATCTAGCTTAATACCGTTATTTTGGACAACTAGAAATTCTGAAACCACTTTCTGGTGTCAATTAAGAGGTCATTGAACCACGGCATCTATGTTGTACATAATTTTATAGATATTTATTTGTCATAGTAAGTTTCAAACCCACGTTCTTACGTCGGCGTGCTTATAGTGGGCGTTATTATATTCTGAGACATAATAAGACTACGATTATTATAACTTCCAGCACTGCTCAGCATAGAGACTTCTTCGCTGTGGTTTGCGGATACAATTCCCGCCCTGAGTACGTTCTTTGTGCGAGTTTGTACTTGTAAAAGAAACCAGGCGCTCGCGCCGCTTGTCTCACATACCTTCGAAATATGTGCAAATATCTCGAGACTAGAGATTATTTCAAATCTCTACAACGAAAAATTAGGGCCTATGCCTTGCCGACCCTGTATGGTGTAACTTGTTACTCCATGGTTTATGTGCCCAAGTTTGTGCTTGCTTTGATTATCGTAACAATGTCACTTACATACAACATAATAATATACATAATTATAATTTATTGTAGTATCAGCCTTTATCACGCCTTTATTTAGACATTCACTTGCATAATAATTATTTCAAAATTGCGGAAATCCACTTTGACGTCACAATAATTAGATAATTTGTAGCAATAAAACTGAACACACAAAGTAAGTTGGAGCAAATCAGTGAGGCAACCGAGAAGTAGAACATGCCTGGTTGATGGATGTCATTGTTGTTGACCAGCAAATGGAGAAGTTTGCTGAAGAATGGGAGGACCACATAACCACATCTAGATTATTTTTCCTAGTCAACATACATAGATGTATAATAACCAACTTGGTCAACATGATCACCATGGACATGTATGTGCTATGGTGATAAAGTAAGAGAAGAGTGAAGACTCTATATAGCCCTTTTTCTGTATTATCATGCTGCACTGGCAGCTTTAAAAATACTTTAGTCATTAATTATTTTTTAAAGAAAAACACTAAAACATACTTCTGTTGTCCCAAACGAGTTTATACCATAACAGAGATTAAGTCTTCATAATGGCAACAAGATATAATTAATAAATAATAATAAAGTGGTGGTTATAACGAAATCAAGCCTCTAAACAGGTATTTCTGCTTACATATGCTTTTTTGTTCATGTTAGAATTAATACTTGAAGCAAACTTTGTTCTTGTTAACTATAGGTAGTGTGAATGTTTGGAAGGTTTTTTGTGAGCTTATTATTCTGGCTTTTTCCATACTGCAATAGCTACTAGATTTCAAAAGAAGAAATTTATTAGTACAAGCTAGTCAATTTAAGAAATAAAACTTATTATTGTTCCTAGTTTTTTGCAGCCAGACATTATTTAATTAAAATTCTTATCTAATTTATGTACTTTCTGTTGCAAATTATTAAAGTTATGATTATTAGTTCTGATATCAAAGATTAAATTGGCATCACAGCAAGACTTGGTTCAATCTGAATACATAAATATGTTGCACAATGACTCAATCAGTTTTCAGTTATATGCATCCTATTTATCAAAACATACTGTTACTGTTTGACTGGTTAAAACAGGAAAGGAACTTGAGATAAGAGTACAATTTGCGAATCTTATTGGTTATTCAATTTGCTAAATAATTTAGATAACATCACTATTATGATAGGAAAATGGGATTTAAAGTGCACAACAGATTTTATTACTGATCTTTAAAATGAATAAATAGGTTGCATAAACAGACCAAAATCAAAATTGTCTTTTTTGTAATAGATAGATATGTGGCGTTACTTAGTTGATGTGGTTACTAAATGAAGGTTGATACATTTCTATATATATTTTACTGGCCAGTTATACCATTATAAATACATATTAATTATTAACTACAAACAACCTAACTGATTGGATGTGGGGAGATGACTGCTATGCCGTGCTAATACAGTATAAGTATATATCAGCAGTGTCCCTACAGATGGCTATAGTTTGACAGGCCTTTTCCCAGCAGTGGGACAAAACAAAGTTTACTGAACTTTGTCTATAATATGTATGATGTGTAAATATTGTTGTGTCTAATAGATCAAAACAAAATTTATAAACAATCTATTTCAGATAAAGGGTGACCTTTACATGGTTCAAATAACACAACGCATAAAATGCTAATATGTGAGACACAATGGACTTGTGTACATATATGTTTAACAGTACATAATACGATATAAACAATGTGATGTAGTAAATGAGTCCTAGATTCATATTTATTCAAGACATACTTGTTTGTAAGTCTGTTAACCATGTCATATTTGATAATGGGTTTAATGGAGCTTGCAAGTGGTTCAAATCTTCAATTAATTATTAAAATGTACCTAATATTGATTGTTTGTGGAAGGTAATCGCTAAAACTACTGTTCCTATTCTGAAAATGTTATGCTGCATACTACTTATGTCATGTCAGAACATATCATGTTTTATTGTGATCACAACATTATTGCAAACAAAACTATGGGTGGAAACTAGTATTGTAATATAATTGATGTCAGAAACAAATCTGTTTATCAAACTAATAACTACAGTAATTTTCTCTTTGACCATTTGTTAAACAGCATTATTACAAAGAAAATATTTTTTTACAAAGCATCAAGAGATTTTATAAAAATAATTTAATTGAATAATCTGTATTCTTAGGTAAGACCTTATTTTTTAAGGGTATTTAAAAATGTAAATGTTATTTACAATGTTCTGATAGCAAATATCATCACAATATCAAGAAGCTCACACTTCAAATTGACACTCAGTCACAGAAAAATGTAGCCTGCAAAGTATAAAGAATTCAAACTTAAAGAGAAGGTATAGGTAATTTCAAATTAATTATCTTGACAGTCGACAAACGGTAAAACTGATAAACAACAACAGAAGCTTGAGCTATTACAGAATAGAAATTGAGCATCTGACAACTGTTGGAGGTAAAACAACAAAACAATAGTTTAAAGTAATGACCTTGAAACTTAACTTTGTATAAAAAAAATATAAGAAAAATATAATGAAATTGGTATGACTTGTCAATTCCTAATGACTGGCGAATTACCAAATTCAGATTGTTCACACACTGTGAAACATTCTAATTGGATAAAGAAAGGAAACATTTCAAATTTTAAACGTTGTGGTTTAAAACTATGCAATAACATACGGCGCACGAGCAAAGTTCAACACGTCGCGTTAGACCCGCGCATATAAACAACATTGTACGTTTTAATTTATCGCACTTAACCTCGGCTAATATCGAATATTACAACAAAACAAATGCAATACCTGAGTGGAGGCTCCTGTCCGCGCCCCCGGTCATTTTCACTAGAGTCCGTCCAACGGTACCACTCAACACGTCAGGCGGGTGGCGCACTCCGCTCCTGGCGGTCCCAGCACCACAAATCCACGCAGCAATTATAAAAAGAACCCAATTTCAATGTCACAAAGGTAACACGAGGGTAACGGAGCTCAGCGACACAGCCGATCCGCACTGACGTTCGCGATACTCACTAACCACGCACCCTAACCATAAATATCATAACATAATTTACCTTCTCCCTCATGGTTATTAGTTTCTCGATGTTTATGTCCTTCGACTTCAGCCATATTCAATTTATTTATTTCGAGATCTAACTGGACTGAACATAGCGACATAAAAATTTTCCAACACGACGCAAGTTGACAACCTTGCGGAGAAAAAAAGACGTGTCATGTCATCCTGTCAATGTCAGATCGGCTCGATTTTATAAAAATGTTGTCATATTTTTGTCCAATGAAAAATAAGAAATTTTTATAAATCGTTTTCGCGTCAACATTTAGAGAGTACCTACTGCACTACTGTAACATTTCAAAAGAGCACTTGGAGCAATCTTTGTCTATTATTTTCAAGATTATTTTAAAAAGCGCGCGTTCGTATTAATGTTTAAGGCGGATCGTTTTGCTGTGCCCGCGAAATTCAAATTTCGAGTGGATTTTCGCAGTTTGTAGGTCTATAATAAGTTCTGCATTCATGGTAATGGTAATTGCGACGTTAAATAAACAAAATTTACAATTTTTATCTAAAACCATTGCTTAAAAATCAATAATGGATCGTTTCGCTGTGCCCGCGAAATTCAAATTTCAAGTGGTTTTTCGCAGTTTGTAGGTCTATAATAAGTTCTGCATTCATGGTAATGGTAATTGTGACGTTAACTATACAAAATTCACAATTTTTATCTAAAATCATTGCTTAAAAATCAATATTGGAGGTAAAAGTAGTGTAAATTAATGTCAATTTTGACCAATTACACAGATTGCACCAAGTTTTTGGTTTGATAAGGATTTATAAAGGTTTTAGTTCTCAGCTGTGAATGTTGTATAGTTGATGTCGCAATTACAACTACCATGAATCTAGAACTTGTTATAGACCTACAAACTGCGAAAAACCACTCGAAATTTGAATTTCGCGGGCACAGCAAAACGATCCGCCTTAAATTCCTACTAAATTGACTCCTCAAAATTTACACAAAAACATAAATTGTGAGGAGTCAATTAAGAAGCATTTAAAATAAACGAATAAACAGTAATATAAAATCCCGTATGCATTCACTCCAGTGTGGGTTCCTTGAAAATGTTTTATCCATTATCCAGATTCCTCGTTACATTAATAAATTGTAATTATTTAAAGTCAAATTTTTAATCGATTTGAAATCTGCCGCTAGTCATGTGCCACAGACTAAATACTATGTAGGTATACCGATAGGATTGGTAAACGTAGCAGTGGCAACGTGGCAGTGGCGCCGCGTTCTGTAGTTTCTATCTAACCCTGGGCAGAAACCAGAGTACAGAAATGAGAAACTATGGTACTTTAGAAGACATTTCATTAAAAATAGTAAAAGTATTACGAAATAGCGTCAATTAATGCATACATTGACTTGACGTTTTGATACGATTGAAGGATACAGATGCAGATGTAGTAATGCATCATAAATTCTACATCATTCGCGAATGATGCTACGAAATCAACAAAAAATCAACTTGAAACAAATGAAATACATCTAAGAATTATATTTATTTATGACAAACTACACAATTCATAATAATAAAAATTACTTTACACCTTTACATAAGAATTATAGTTTTTTGGCCCACATTTCAAAAAAGAATGTAGGTATAATTATCATAAAAGAGAGTATATTTTAGATAATTATATTGTTTTAAATTTGCTTAATAAAGAATGAGTCAATAATTCCAGAATCTGCCAACTCCACTGGTTTACACTAGCAAATATATTTACATTTCTTTTTTTTATTACACACCTTTTTACCATAGGGATAGGCAAAAACTAACAGAGTACCACTAGCTACTTGCTTACTTCTTTTTTACTATCAAAATACAGAAAGATATTTCTTGGTAATAATATATCTATATTTAAAATAATACGCATTACATTAGCTAGTGGATAAATACAATTAATTTGTATAGGGATATTATATACCTACACTCAAAACTTATTGAATGTAGAGTTAGCAGGTATTGGAATGATATTCTCAGATTTGTTAGATATAACTAAGATTATAGTTATATCTAACAAAGTTACTACTAGATATCATCAGAGTTTTGCAGTGTCAGAAGGCCCTGATATTCCATCTCTTTGTACATAATATCCTGGTTTAGTGTGTGCAAGATGTCTTGGAATCTCTGCCTCAGAGCTAGGTTCTCCATACCAGCTATCTCATGCTGAGTTCTTTGTCTTCTCTGCTTCAACTCTTCTAGCTCAGCCCTCAACTGCTCAATCCTGAATGTCATATTGTCTTTAGACATGTCTCTTGGTTGATAATCACCATCATCCTCGGATGATAAGCCTCCACTCTTGGACATTCCAGATGCTGCAGGTGTAGTTGCTCTACTGTGACCTGGGAATGACTTCGGAGCCAAATCTTGAGGAGACTGGAACATGTGTGACCTAAATTGTGTAGGTAATGGCTCCCTTTTGGATGGGCCTTCACCATGCATCGAATTAGTGTCAGACAAGCGGCTGTCATATGCTGATAGCCGGCTGTCCTCCATCTCAACATTAATATTATCATCCTCTAAGTCAGAATCACTGACAGCTCCACCAAATATGTCAACAACATTAGAGGATTCATGGTTAGAGACATCTACAGAAACAGACTCGCGTTTAGGGTTGCGCTCAGCCTTAGGTTTCTTCTCTGGTTTGAGGTTGATAGGTGTGCTCGGATCCTGTTTAGGATGATCATCTTCTTCTTTAAGTACTTCCCAGGTCACACTGACAGCTTCATTGTCAGCCCTCAGTAACCTCTTAACCTCTTTTTCAATCTCTGGTGCTTCAACATACTTTTTCTTCAGTGTTTTTCTGAATCGTCTCTTACGCACGTTCTTAGTGGGTGGTGTTATACCGTGCGGCCAGAGGAACTTCTTGTCTACTTTGTAAGGGTCTTTCTTTTTATTTTTTGCTGGTGATTCCTCTTCTGTGGATGGTTGATCTGGTTCCTCTTTGCATATCATCATTTGGCATATGTCTGCTGTTTTGTAAAAGCTTTTATTATCGATCGTTTTCAAGGATTCTATAATCGTTGGTAGGTCGACGATTTTGGCGTGCATCAGCCAGTGGTCAAACCTAACCTCGCCATGCCGCATATCATTCTCTATCTGTATAGTCAAACGATTCTTGAGGTTCTCGCCTGACTTCAACACTTCTTTCAATACTTTTGAAGGCTCTTCGGGCAGACGCATCACGAATTGGGACTCCAGCTCCGTCGGATACTCCGGTTCCCGCTTTTCCCTGTTCATGGTAGCGACTTTTTATACTTATTAACTATTGTAAACTGATTAAACTCATATTTTTTGGAATTATGTATAATTGTTTACAATTTTTTTAGGAATCTGAGTAATTGAATTGTAATAAATCTGAAAGTATGTCACGGAAAAACAACAACCTCCATTTTTGACGACTTCTTGACAGAACAGCAATGACAAATGACAAGACAAACCTGACAAACATCTAACTTTTCGAGAAACAATGTTGCCCTTTAATTTTAACGGTTAAAAAACATTATCAAAATAATAATGATAAAAAATAATAATTGTTATATCATTATTCATCAGTTCTCAGCTCAGTTAGATTTTCAGTAGTTCTTCTTCCCGATCCCTGTGATTCATAGCCGTTACATGATCATTCCTTTTAATTAAATGTTACCTTAGTCAAATACCTACTAGTATAGTCTGTCATTGCTGTCAATTTCCAATTCTCATGTCAATTTTGATTTTGATGTAGTGGTGTCAAATTTCTGAAGAGTAAAATTTTTGATACCTACTAAAATAAATAGAAACTAATTTATTTCTTTCTATTATAAAATGCAGGTAAATTACATAAAAGCTCTCGAAAACTTTTCGGCGAAAGTAAGCCTTTGCGGTAGATTATAATTTTAAATGGAGTTTATTTTTAGAATCCTAATGAGGATACAGAATGGAACGATGTCCTTCGTGCGAAAGGTATCATACCTCCCAAGGAGGCGGAGGTATCAGAGGACCAAATCATCAATATGATAGAGCAGACCATCCAACAGAAGCAAGCAGAAAGTAAGTATAAACAAAACTTATAGGTTATGAGGACACCTGTTGCCTCTTTTATAGAAAAACTTTAATGGAGTTTGAACTATCCATGTAAATCCTCGCTTCAACGAAAGCTAAGTTTTCTATGAATAAACTGGTGTAATTCCTGACTATCTGAACAATAATTGAAACAGTACAGCATAATACATTTGTGCATGGTATTTGTTCCACTTGAGCGATGACATACTCAAATAACAGTAAACATACAAAAGTGTTTCTTTGACCTGTGATACAAGGCTTAAATAAAAAGGGATGTATTTTCAGAGGATAAGCAACTATCAGAACTTGATTTGGATGGTCTTGATGAGCTTGAAGATTCAGAAGATGAGGCTGTCATAGAAGAATATAGACGGAGGCGCATTGCAGAACTGAAGAAACTTGCTGAGAAGCCTCGGTTCGGTGACATCAGGGAGGTATCTGGACAGGACTATGTGCAGGAAGTCAACAAGGCTGGAGAAGGCATTTGGGTGGTGATACACCTGTATAAACAAGGGTGAGTTGAAATTATCAGGTCCAACCCCAATTAAGATAGAGTGCAATGGTGATTACACCGCCTTCTTTTTTGTTGTTCTGTGTTTGGCAGAGTGGTTGTGGTTGTTACAAAGAACCATTGTCAAGGCAGATGTAACTCCCTCATTTTACACCACTTACACTAATGTAAATGAAGAAATTAATAATAGAAAGAAAAAAATTTTTTGCTGCAATAATACTCTCATTTGCTTCTAGTATCCAGCAGTGTGCCCTTATTAATCAGCATATGCGCCAACTAGCAGCCAAGTACCCATACACCAAGTTCTTAAAGGCAGTAGCCCAGACCTGTATCCCCAACTTCCCGGAGCGAAACCTGCCCAGTGTGTTTGTTTACTTTGAGGGAGATATGAAGAAGCAGTTTATTGGAGGTGCTGAATTGAGAGGAACTTCTTTAACTGTTGAAGGTATGTTCAACATTAAACATTACAATATAATATCTTATATTATGGGTTTATTTACTAACACAAAACACATATATCTAATAATAGGCTATCTCTAATTATTTAAATAATAATGCTCAAAAGAGGCTTGGAAAGTATTGTAGTTTTTATTTCAATGTTTTTATAAGTTTTGGGTAAGGGTTTACTAAATTCTTTCTCTATTTCAGAATTTGAATATATTCTTGGTCAAGTTGGTGCAGTGGACACAAAGATAACAGAAGACCCCAGACCAAAGATTAAGGACAAAATGTTCACTGACCTTGGCTCTAATGATTGGTGATATGGTGCGAGTGCATCACCAGTGTGTAGAACTGTTGACATTGTGCTTGGTGTCGGATTTCGTGCTTAAGTTACAGATTTATTTATTTTAATAAGTAAAAGTATCAAGTATTATTTTATGAAATAATTTAGCAGTTTATTTCCTTTACCAAAATGATTGGTATAGTTTCTTATACAAATTTTAGTTTTATACACGATAGGATTTAAAAAATATATATTATTTTCATGGCTATTATAACAAGTGCAAGTTTTTTAAATGTCTTATGATTGACTACATACTTGAAAGTGTGCATGACATGAATAATTAGAGGTTCTAACTATTGACGAAATTATTTGTTATAAGTGAATAATAAATGAATACATTCATGTTTTTAAAACATTTTATTGGCATTATTTACAGGGATTATCTTATTTCTACAATATATTCTTCTAAGGTGTCTACCACGCACTACCGATTGTTTGCGCGTACAGGAAAGAAAAAAAGCGATATATGCGAGAGTGTGTACCTATACCTAGATGTTTATTCGATTGCGTTTGGTTTACCGTAGTGCGTGGTAGGCCAAAATCTATTCGGGTTCATAGTTTTGAAATATAAAATAGATCTTATTCAACCCATTACAGGTTACTATCATTTTTCTTCAACCATTAATAATTCGTACATGGTTTCTAAAGATCGAAAATCTAACCACTGATCCTGGATTTGTTTGTGGAAAGAATATGTTTCTATTATTTTCCAAGCCAGGTGGAATTCCGCTGGGCATAGGCCTCTTCTTAACAGTACAGCAGACTAGATAGTGTTACACCAGTACCGACCTGGTCGTCGTATTTTCTCTTTCGTCACCCGCAACTCCTAGTCATGTCTAGCACCCTCGGTGCAGGTTGATGGTGGTGACGCACTTGGCAATGCAGGGCTCCACGGGGTGGCGCGACTTGAGCCCCAGGTCGAACACTCGCATCAGGATCTTGGCGGCGTGCTCCTGCATGCCCACTAATATGTCAGGTAGCTTGTCCAGTAAGGATTGGGTTACTTCAGGTTGGTGTGAGTCCAGACATTCTAACACTGCCTGTAGACCTGAAAATTGTAAAAGTAGGTTATCTTATCAGCATCAGGTAAATTGATTGCGAATACATTTATATTATATTTTTGTCCGATAACAAATAAATGAACAATGACGCATCGGTCTGGAACGATCCAGGTTTAATCACGTGGCTTCAGCAAAATGTAAAGAGGTGGTGAATAACCTTGAGGTATACACATAGAATTGAGAATTATTTAAGTAGGTTTGTTTAAAATGGGGTCATTACCCGGCGTGGTATCGGTGACGGCGGGCAGCAGCTTGGCGAGCAGCGACAGCGCCGTGTTGCGCAGCGGCGCGTGCGCAGCGGCCGCGTGCGGCGCCGCCCCGCGCAGCACGGCGCCCGCCCACGCCGCGCCGCCCCACGCGCCGCCGCGCCGCGAGCCCCACGCCTCGATCTCCTGTTATTATATTTTGTTACTATTATATATAATATATATTTTATTTTAATATAATAGATACAAATATATATTTGGTACATTCAACTCCTTTAGCACCAACTTTTATCACTAAGAACTGCTTAAAACACAATACAAGGAAACATTAGCTTGATTTTACAAATTCACTTTTTTTTAATTTGTTATATTTCTACCAGCAAGATAAGGAATGCAGAGCTAAAAGCTGCGTCTAGCTCGAGAGAGCCCTATATTCAGCAGTTGATTGGCGCAGCGTGGTAGCAATCAAGACTTAAGCACAAAAATCTAGTTAATAATCTGTTGTGTTAGTAACTGACCTGCAGCACCCAGTGCAGGTTGTCGGGCGAATCGTAGCGGCGCTGCAGCGCTTGTAGCGCTAGCGGCGGCGGCGCGGACGATGCGGGCGCTGACAAGTCCGCTGCCTGCAGCGACGACAGCGCCGGCGTGCTTCTGTATATGCGTACGCGGTGAATTAGAACACATTATTAAGCAGGGTCAGAACGATCGATGTAATAATTATGTTTACTTATGAATATTGTTTGAAATAATTATAAAAATAACACATAGCATACTTTTACAATTAACAGACACAAATATATTGTACGTTTGTTTCGAGTCGTGTACGGGTATGTATTGTGGGACGACCTGCAATGAAAATGAACGGACAATCTAGCAAAGATCGCTGGGAATCGTTGGATTCAGGCGGCATATATAATATAACAAGTTCTTGTGGAAATTTATTGGGGTGGTCTTTGTTTAGTCGTGGCGTTCGTCTTACAAGTGGTGCGTCGCTTGTTAGTGTGTGTACTCACGCGACGGTGTCCCTGTGCGCGTGCAGCAGCGCGTGCGCAGGCTGCGGGCGGCAGGCGCGGTAGCGGCGCAGCAGCGCGCCCACGCGGTGCAGCAGCGAGCACGCGCCGCCGCCGCCGCCGCCGCCCTGCTGCCGCGCCAGCGTCAGGAAACACTCCAGGATGCTCACCAGTTCCGCACTGCAACACAAGTACATTTCAGTGTCGGTTCCGAGCGGCGGGGGAGCTCAATCTAGTGATGAGGCGGTGGTGGTGCGTACGTGTTGGCGGGCGCGAAGAGTTCTTCGTCGGGCAGCACCTCGAGCGCGGCGAGGATGTGCGTGTGGTGGCGGGTGGCGGGCGGCGCGGCGCCGCGCAGCAGGGCGGCGGCCAGCGCCAGCGCGCGCGCGCCCGCGCCGCCCACGCGCGCCCACACCGCGCGCACGTCCGCCTCCATGCGCCACAACCTGATGCACACACACACCTATTTACTATTTTATCAACGACCAATTATTGTCACCTCACAGAACACCGGCGTTAAACAACGCTTACGTTGTGTTCGCCGAGTGAGTGAGGTTACCGGAGGCCTTTTAAAAGGTCGGCAACGCACTCGTGACTCATCTGGTGTTGCGGGTGTCCATGGGCGGCGGTAATCGCTTACCATCAGGCGATCCGTCTTCTCGTTTGCCCTCCTATCCCATAAAAAAAACCTATCAAAAGTAAAATTTCTTCACTCAATCGCGCTTATATCAATACGCTATATTTATGGAATTTCTTGCCGTATTTTTTCCATAAACGTATTTATTAGAACCATGCAGATAGTTTCCCCTTTAAAACTACTTACTTTAGTCATCATCATCACCATTTCATGTCACACTACTAAACACTACTCTGAGTTAAGCTATAGTCCAAAAACGACAGCCCGATGTGGATTATCAATTTTTACAAGCCGTGAAAAAATCCCTCAGGCGATCCAATTTCCTCACGATATTATTTCTTCACCATTAAAACGCGTAATAATTAACCTTACAAGACTCATATTCTTGAATAACATTTTACAACACGTCAATGATTATAAAATAAAATAAGAGCATCAAAACAGTTCCTTCAAGTCCAAGGACCTATACCACTAAAATACTTAGTAAACCTTTAATACATAATATAACTTTATAAAATAAAACGTCCAATAATCTAAGTCAGTCAGTGAAAATGTCTAGGAGACAAACTGAAAAATGGTCAAGGAGCATTATCTAACGCTGTAGTTGACTTGTTCTGCATTATTCAATCTGATAGTATCTATGTATTTTTACGAGTTTAAATGTGCAATATTTATTTATATGTATTTGTTTATTTATTTTTATTTTATTTATCTTGTAAATTTAGTTAGCTTTAATTAATTTGTGTAACTAATAATTTGAGAACCCTGTTTCTTTTTAAGTACGCCAGACTACCTAAGTATCACCTTTCCTTTTTCTCACGAGTCCATCCAAAGGTTGTCTGTAAGAGATCGCTATTAGAAATAAGACCGCCCATTGTACCATTATATGATTTATAGAATTGTATTGTACTATTAGTAGTAGTAGGTAGTATACTATTAGTTTGTGGTGTGCAATAAAGAATATTCTATCTATCTATATGAGTAAGGTTATTGGCCATTAAGTATGGTACTTGTGGGAGTGTTCCTTGTTGTGGGGGTGGGGCGCGGGCGCGGCGATGGCGGTGAGCAGCGCGTGCGACACGCGGTCGGTGGCGCTGGTGGAGCGCGCCGCCGCCGGCCGCAGCGCCGCCGCCGCCGCCGGCCACTCCGGCGCCGACAGCGGCTTGCCGCGCCCGCCCGACTGCAGCAGCAGCGGCAGGATCTTTGGCACCTGACACGATACGACAACCCCGATACAATTTGGTCAACACCGACGCTGTAAGCGTGTCGCGCGAGTCCCGCTAGGTGCGAGTGTGACTAGTGGGAGGTATGTGTACATGGGTGTGTGAGTTACCTTCATGTAGAGCAGCAGCAGCAGCAGCGGGTCGTGTGTGTGCGCGGCGGCGGCGAGGGCGAGCAGCGCGTGCGGGCGCGGCGCACAGCGCAGCAGCAGGCGCAGGCGCGAGTCCGCGCGGCGCCGCGCCGCCTCTGCGCCTCCCTGCGCCTCCAACGAGCGCGCCTCCTCCGCCACGTACCGCACCAACATGCCCAGCTGAACAGGAGTACCTATGTAATTCCTTGCCGGCTCGTACCCATAAGACTCACTTTTTGGGACAGTGCAATTAGTTTTGATTATTTAAAAGTACCTATTTTAGTGGTCTAATTAAATTGAAACATTTTGACTTTGAACACGACACATTGAAATGACGGGAGTTTGGATAATGAATTTAAAAACAACAATCTCTAGTGTTGAAACAATAAGCGGGCACTATGAAAAAAGATTATAAAATTTCACCAAAAACGATCGCCTAATCAAGCTTGCGGGACCGGGTGGGATGTGGGAGTAGTAGAGAGGAGGAACACAATAGGGCATTGACCTTGAACTCAGGGTCACTGACCTTGAGGTCGAGGTCAAGGTCAAAAGTCCGACAGTCATCTTGGACGTCAACGACCTTTGAGGTCATGGTTATGTGACCTCGGAAGGCAATGACCTTGTAGTCAAGGTCAAATTTACGACTGTCTAGATCCACGATTCTGAGCCCAGTAACTAGTCAATTTAAGTGACTTTGGTGGTCATTTTTACGAAAGTCAAAATCCGCCAGTCTGAGCACAGTAGTAGGTCAATATTCATTGTTAGTAACCGGTCAAGGACCGTGCCTAATGCTAAGGTCAAGTTATCCTGGAGGTCATGGTTGAGTGACCTTGCAGGTCGAGTGACTTTCGAGGTCATAGTCAAGTGACCTTGGGAGTGTGGAATGTCAGTGCAGAGACAAACTCCTTGATTTTTTTGTAATTTTGCTTATATCTCGAAAACGGTGTGTCCTATCGCAAAAATAATGAAAAATGTGCCCCCCTAATTCCTTCCTGCCGCGTAATTCTCAACATATAATAATTTTAAAAAAAGCGAGGCCAAGCCTCGGAATGGCAATAGTAGGCGTAGTCGACGAGCCCCGCTCCTACTTCTGAGTGATTTAAAAAATATAACCACGAAGCTAACCTAACATGTCCGAGTCAGGGTGCCCCAAGTCTCGAGCTCGCTTCGCTTGCTCTTGGTTTTTTTCAAGTTCTGCGCCCCTAAGGATAGAGAAATAATGTCCGCCATCTTGGATTCCAACATAACATAACATAAACATTTTTTTTATGGGCTAGGAGGGAAAACTAGCAGACGGATCACCCGATGGTAAGCGATTACCGCCGCTCATGGACACCCGCAACACCGGAGGAGTCACAAGTGCGTTGCCGACCTTTTAAAAGAGGATTGGGCCTCCGGTAACCTCACTCACTCAACGAAACACAACGTTTGCTGGGCCGCTAGTTATTAGATATATTGTATAAGACAGAAGTTTAGTTATTTAGAAAACTACTATACGACATAAATAGGATTCAAAACTAGATTGGAATTAAATTTTGAAAATTTTTTAAGTACCGGAATCAGCATTCAGGTTAAAGTTTTCTGGACTTAATGCAATAATGATTTCGATGCGCAATTGCCATGTAAAAGGCAAACTCATATTAAATTATTAGGTCATACTTTATGAAGGTTTAATCAACATAATAAGTAGGTAACCTGTTGATGGTCCAGGCGCAGCGTATCATCGGGCACGTAGTGTTTGGGCGTGGTCTTGTCTCTTCCCTGCCACACGCGCGGACTCTCTGTGAGGGTTTCCGCAAAGTCCAGCACGGCACTCGGAGACCAACCCCTAGGAGTAATCATTTGTAAAGGTGGAGTAGTATTATCTTATGTATGTATATAAATTATGCGCCAGCAGCGTCACCAGCAGCAGGAACATGAGCTGCAGCTGTACACACTCACCCGTCCGGCTGCAGCAGCGTGGTGAGGCAGTAGTGCAGCGTCCGCCAAGATGCGCGGTGCGCCAGCAGCGTCACCAGCAGCGGCCGCCACGGCGCGCAGCCCGACCGGAACATGAGCTGCATCTGTGCAACACAATTACACATAAATATACTACCACACTCAGGACCCCAAAAGTCGCTTCATTCCACTCTTCTTTCGGCGAATGAAAAAAAGTAAAAAAGAGGATAAACTTACCTGTCGTTGTCGCTGGTCGCTGTGCCCCAGTGCTTCCCGCTGCAGCTCCGACATCCAGTCCAGCAGCAGTCCGCAGCCCAACCCACCGCGGGAGAACACGTGCACTGGTCCTGATCCTCCGTCTTCATGCTTTATCTAGAAGAAGGCAACTCTTTAGTACTAATCGAGAGGACAAACGACTTTTTTATGGCCATCATGTATGGAGATCTACAAGACATAGCTCTCTTGAAAAACTGGTATTGAATTGACAATATAATAAATGGCTTTGCACAGTTGCTAAATAGTGATATGAATTGAACAGTTCACTAATAATTGATGTACTCGTGTTCTGTGAGAGAAAGTATGCGATGCGATGTTCACTATTCATATTTATTTTATCGTTTTGATTAACTACAAATAATAATCAATTTCATAAAAGCAAAGTTCCATTGTTGTTGTGAAATCTGTAATTTAGTCCATAAGGGGCAGCTAAGAGAAGGTAAACCCGAATAGGATTTAGTTGTACTCACTTTAGACTCGTAGTATCCCTCCTGGTTCTTTTCTAGTATGTGCGTGATGACGTCGACAATGACGCGCGTGTCCTGGCTCGCAATGATGCGGTTGCCAAGACTCTCTAGTGTGCTCGGAGTGGCTGCCTCCAAGACTAGTAAGAGAATATATTCCTTAGTCGGGATTGTAGGGAGACTTAGCTGCACGAAGGTTGAAATCATTCACAATCGACGTTCTAGTGTTGCCTTATCTAATTGCCGGATCTTCTCCCAAAGCAGTAGACATGCGCCCGATATATCAAAACGTATATTTAAAATCCAATTTCAGTCAGAGATCGTATCATATCGATAATCCGAACGAGACAAACCGATTTCACAAAACTGAAATCGATGAAATCTAATTCACTCCTGAAATCGATGTCTAAATAAAAATCCCAGATTGCCTAATGATACAACATTAGAATGCCAAATCGTATGTCTCGAGTTCGAAACCAAGGCACATACCTAGTACCTCTGAGTTTTCGTAATCATGTACCTAATAAAAATAAATGATCACTTGCTTGAACGGTGAAGAAAAACGTCGTGAGGAAATCTGCATGCGAGAGAGATTTTCTCAACGGCATTTGAAGATTGCCAATTTATAATGACCAGCGTGTGCCACACTATACTAGAGTTAGCTTAAACTCAATACTTTAAACTATCATTTAAAGGAAGATTTATAAGGAAGAACGAGTCTCAAACACGTCTATTTAAGTATAGTGTTACTTAGCAATTATTATTTTTTTCGTTTATTTGTGTTCATCTATGTACTTACTTGAGATGAGTTGTTGCTTGGTAGCGTGCGGCGGCACTTGCGCGTCCAGCTCGCACTTGACACTGCTGCTGCTGCTGCTCTGCATCATGGCACGCAGCACGTCCACCACCGGCCCCGTCAGCAGCTTGCACTGCATTAGTAGCGTATCTGCGATCTACGTGATGAGAGAAAAGTCGAGAACGTTAATATTAGGATATAACTGTCAATCTTGCACTGTTTCAACCCTTTGTCCGCCACGTCAAGACAGAAAAGCGTGTCCTCAGCGCCAAGCTTCTGAATTTCTTGCAGAAAATCGTAGCCAAATAACATAGCTCCGTGCTATGTTGCGTTCCTAACGGTGAGCAAGGTCGCCAGAGCTCCGCGAGGAAGCGTTGTATTGGTAGTGTGGGGAACCGGTGGTGTTTTGTTACCGCGGCTATCATGCATGGCAGAATGTCTCCTATGCTGCGACTGCTTCTGCCCGCGACTTTGTCTGCGTGGACATCGAATTTGGTCCGACCTGGATAAAAAGTAGCCTATGTGTTATTCTAGACTATAATCTGTGCCAAATTTCATGCAGATCCGTTCAGCTGTTCTGGCGTGAAAGAGTAACAAACATCTATACATCCATACTGACAAACTTTCACGTTTATAATATTAGTAAATGTCAGTTTTACTAGGGGTGCTGGTCCAAGTGTGTTGCAGATATAAATTGTAACTTAAATGAAAGGTTATTTTTTAGTAAAGGAAAAAATTTCAATCATGTGGGTAGGGTTCGCGGTGGCTTAGAGGTCAGAGCGTCTGGTATATCAAACCAGAAGACGTAGGTTCGAATCCTGCCCGCGATTCTTTACTAAAATATAACTTAATAATCTTAGTATGGAAAATGCAAAAAAATCACAAAAAGATAGTTAAATGAAAGGTCTCAACCAGTACAACATTTTTTATCATGGCGTAAAAAAAAATATCCCAGAGGAACTGAAATTTTTTCATGGAAACAAAAAGCGGAAAAAAATATTTTCTTTACTACGCGACTACGAAAAAAGGAAGGGTAATGAGTTTAGCAGTTTATGTATGTATGTATCGTATGGATGTTGGATCCTGACTTAAAAAGTACTTATCAGATTTTAACAAACGAGATGTCGATTGATGCGTCTTTACAATACGAGTGTGATATGAATTTGGCTATGAATGGCTGGCTATGAATTTTTGAAAAAACATCAACGGCATCAACGACGACGTCCTATACGGCTTAATAAGTTAGAATGTTTGACAAAAAAATACCCTTATTGGGAAGTTTCTCTGCGCTGTAATCTGGACAGTCGACAATTCTGGCAGCTGACCGTTTTTCACCCTTATTATGAATACAAGAAGGTGTATAATTAGTTAATCGCTAACATAGTGTGTGTACCTGCACCAGGTCGGTGTGGTGCAGCGGCAGCAGGGCCCGGAGCAGCGGCGCCGCGTGCGCGGGGCGGCGCACCAGGCCGGCCGCGCCGCCCGCGCTGCCCGCCAGCGAGCGCAGCCAGCCCGCCGCGCTCTGCACGTACTAACATAGTGTGTGTACCTGCACCAGGTCGGTGTGGTGCAGCGGCAGCAGGGCCCGGAGCAGCGGCGCCGCGTGCGCGGGGCGGCGCACCAGGCCGGCCGCGCCGCCCGCGCTGCCCGCCAGCGAGCGCAGCCAGCCCGCCGCGCTCTGCACGTACTAACATAGTGTGTGTACCTGCACCAGGTCGGTGTGGTGCAGCGGCAGCAGGGCCCGGAGCAGCGGCGCCGCGTGCGCGGGGCGGCGCACCAGGCCGGCCGCGCCGCCCGCGCTGCCCGCCAGCGAGCGCAGCCAGCCCGCCGCGCTCTGCACGTACTAACATAGTGTGTGTACCTGCACCAGGTCGGTGTGGTGCAGCGGCAGCAGGGCCCGGAGCAGCGGCGCCGCGTGCGCGGGGCGGCGCACCAGGCCGGCCGCGCCGCCCGCGCTGCCCGCCAGCGAGCGCAGCCAGCCCGCCGCGCTCTGCACGTACTAACATAGTGTGTGTACCTGCACCAGGTCGGTGTGGTGCAGCGGCAGCAGGGCCCGGAGCAGCGGCGCCGCGTGCGCGGGGCGGCGCACCAGGCCGGCCGCGCCGCCCGCGCTGCCCGCCAGCGAGCGCAGCCAGCCCGCCGCGCTCTGCACGTACTAACATAGTGTGTGTACCTGCACCAGGTCGGTGTGGTGCAGCGGCAGCAGGGCCCGGAGCAGCGGCGCCGCGTGCGCGGGGCGGCGCACCAGGCCGGCCGCGCCGCCCGCGCTGCCCGCCAGCGAGCGCAGCCAGCCCGCCGCGCTCTGCACGTACTAACATAGTGTGTGTACCTGCACCAGGTCGGTGTGGTGCAGCGGCAGCAGGGCCCGGAGCAGCGGCGCCGCGTGCGCGGGGCGGCGCACCAGGCCGGCCGCGCCGCCCGCGCTGCCCGCCAGCGAGCGCAGCCAGCCCGCCGCGCTCTGCACGTACTAACATAGTGTGTGTACCTGCACCAGGTCGGTGTGGTGCAGCGGCAGCAGGGCCCGGAGCAGCGGCGCCGCGTGCGCGGGGCGGCGCACCAGGCCGGCCGCGCCGCCCGCGCTGCCCGCCAGCGAGCGCAGCCAGCCCGCCGCGCTCTGCACGTACTAACATAGTGTGTGTACCTGCACCAGGTCGGTGTGGTGCAGCGGCAGCAGGGCCCGGAGCAGCGGCGCCGCGTGCGCGGGGCGGCGCACCAGGCCGGCCGCGCCGCCCGCGCTGCCCGCCAGCGAGCGCAGCCAGCCCGCCGCGCTCTGCACGTACTAACATAGTGTGTGTACCTGCACCAGGTCGGTGTGGTGCAGCGGCAGCAGGGCCCGGAGCAGCGGCGCCGCGTGCGCGGGGCGGCGCACCAGGCCGGCCGCGCTGCCCGCCAGCGAGCGCAGCCAGCCCGCCGCGCTCTGCACGTACTAACATAGTGTGTGTACCTGCACCAGGTCGGTGTGGTGCAGCGGCAGCAGGGCCCGGAGCAGCGGCGCCGCGTGCGCGGGGCGGCGCACCAGGCCGGCCGCGCCGCCCGCGCTGCCCGCCAGCGAGCGCAGCCAGCCCGCCGCGCTCTGCACGTACTAACATAGTGTGTGTACCTGCACCAGGTCGGTGTGGTGCAGCGGCAGCAGGGCCCGGAGCAGCGGCGCCGCGTGCGCGGGGCGGCGCACCAGGCCGGCCGCGCCGCCCGCGCTGCCCGCCAGCGAGCGCAGCCAGCCCGCCGCGCTCTGCACGTACTAACATAGTGTGTGTACCTGCACCAGGTCGGTGTGGTGCAGCGGCAGCAGGGCCCGGAGCAGCGGCGCCGCGTGCGCGGGGCGGCGCACCAGGCCGGCCGCGCCGCCCGCGCTGCCCGCCAGCGAGCGCAGCCAGCCCGCCGCGCTCTGCACGTACTAACATAGTGTGTGTACCTGCACCAGGTCGGTGTGGTGCAGCGGCAGCAGGGCCCGGAGCAGCGGCGCCGCGTGCGCGGGGCGGCGCACCAGGCCGGCCGCGCCGCCCGCGCTGCCCGCCAGCGAGCGCAGCCAGCCCGCCGCGCTCTGCACGTACTAACATAGTGTGTG
This sequence comes from Acronicta aceris, assembly GCA_910591435.1. Lineage (NCBI taxonomy): Eukaryota > Metazoa > Arthropoda > Insecta > Lepidoptera > Noctuidae > Acronicta > Acronicta aceris. The sequence continues at coordinate 13,570,168 of OU342775.1, read as the reverse complement.
TACCTGCACCAGGTCGGTGTGGTGCAGCGGCAGCAGGGCCCGGAGCAGCGGCGCCGCGTGCGCGGGGCGGCGCACCAGGCCGGCCGCGCCGCCCGCGCTGCCCGCCAGCGAGCGCAGCCAGCCCGCCGCGCTCTGCACGTACTAACATAGTGTGTGTACCTGCACCAGGTCGGTGTGGTGCAGCGGCAGCAGGGCCCGGAGCAGCGGCGCCGCGTGCGCGGGGCGGCGCACCAGGCCGGCCGCGCCGCCCGCGCTGCCCGCCAGCGAGCGCAGCCAGCCCGCCGCGCTCTGCACGTACTAACATAGTGTGTGTACCTGCACCAGGTCGGTGTGGTGCAGCGGCAGCAGGGCCCGGAGCAGCGGCGCCGCGTGCGCGGGGCGGCGCACCAGGCCGGCCGCGCCGCCCGCGCTGCCCGCCAGCGAGCGCAGCCAGCCCGCCGCGCTCTGCACGTACGGGCCCGCACTGCCCGCGCTGTCCGACGACGACGCGGACGATACCTCTTCTGTTATCAACTGAGACGGACACACGAGACGATTAAAATGGTCAGTTTTGATGATCTCGCATTGTTTAACCTTTTTGTACAATTCGAGATCAGTGTATTTGTCGTTAACAATACAAAATGTGACGAAAATATTTATCCTTTAAAAAAGTAATACGCTTTTGTGCGACTTTTCGAAACTGGATTCGATATTCAAAACTATAATATTGTTTTAATTGTTAAATAGAAATTAATGTTTTGACTTACAGCTATGAGCTGCGTGAAGGCGGTGTCCAGGTCTCCGGGGAAGGTGTTGGTGGAGGTGAACACGGTGCTCAGCAGGTTGGCCACCAGCTCCGGCTGCAGCGGCGACGGCACCGTCGAGCTGCCCCATTCGTCCTCCGGCTCAACGGGGAGCTCTTCCGTATGGAATAGCGTGTCATCTGGCAGAAAGGAGGATATAAAAAGGATGCTTTCATTTTGATTTGAAATGAAGATACGGATCAATGATACTTCATACGTTTACTGAAAACTGAGACTTGCCTCATGAGTCTGGTGGTCTGGTGACTGTTACGCTAGTGGTCTTGGGTTTGATTCCCAGGACCTAAACATACCGACGAACTTTGGGTGTATATTAGAGTGTACCTCTGCTTAATCCTTCGGGGATGCTGCCTTTAATTCTGGGGGGCTGCTGCACCGGCAGCAGTACGTACCGGGCGGGTAGGTGGGCGGCGCGAGGCGCAGCGCGGAGGCGAAGGCGTGTCCGCCGGTGGCGCCGCGCGCGCTGCACCGGCAGCAGTACGTACCGGGCGGGTAGGTGGGCGGCGCGAGGCGCAGCGCGGAGGCGAAGGCGTGTCCGCCGGTGGCGCCGCGCGCGCTGCACCGGCAGCAGTACGTACCGGGCGGGTAGGTGGGCGGCGCGAGGCGCAGCGCGGAGGCGAAGGCGTGTCCGCCGGTGGCGCCGCGCGCGCGCTGCACGAGCAGCAGCTGCGACATGTAGGCGCGCTCCACGCTGAGCCGGACCACGGCGCCCGCCGGGCACGCGTCCAGCGCGCGCAGCAGCGCACTAACAACAACACGCTAATAAACACTACGCCAAACCAAACCAAACTGTGGAATGAACTTACGCCTGCAGTATTTCCGGACCAAGACGACCTTTAAACCTTCAAGAAAAGAGCGTAGGGACTCTCTTTTATAAGGCCGACAATGCACTTGTAACTCCTCTGGTGTTGCAATGTCCATGGACGGCGGTAATCGCTTACCATCAGGCGATGCGGCTGCTCGTATGCCCTCTATGCCATAAAAAAACCAAATGCAGTCAAGTAGCGTGGTACAACATATGGCTACTCATCGTACTATATATAGCCAATATAAGCTGACCTCTTATTACATGAAAAGCCTAGACAATGTGAGGTCAACTTATAATAGAATTGTATAGTACGATTTGTACTATACCCCATTATTGGCCAGGCACGAGTGGTTTTTAAAGATAGATATATATGTATACTTGTATAGTAAACAGCAAATAACTTGAATAACGAATGAAAGGGACGGCTAGTGCAGCGTAATACACCATTGTTGTAGTTATCCTTTTCTTCTTTACTTAAGATATCGGACCCTATTGTAGGTACTTTTTGAACATCATATTTATATACGACAACCCCCAAAACACTTAATCGCATCCTAGTATTTTTGCTAGGAAGAACAGACGGCACAAAAAAGTCAATAGAGTGATCGTTCGATGTTGTCGGGCTGACCTCACGGCGGCGACGGGCATGCCGAAGGTCTGTATGAAGAGCGCGAGCTTGGAGGCGGGCATGGCGCGTATGGCGGCGTGCAGCAGCGGCGGGCGCGCCGAGCGCACCATGTGCAGGCGCAGCCAGTCCGGCAGCAGCGCCGCCTCGTCCGCGCCCGCCGCCACGCCCACCACGCCCGCCACCTCCGGCGCGTCGTTGCCCACCCACATCGACTGCAGCCACGAGTACATCTCCTGGTTTGTGTCGTCTGAGAGGGAACACAAAACACCTCATCAACAACGTGGGATAGAACAATTTGTATTCAACCAAAAAAAACATCCAAAAACCATTTTTTTTATGTCTTTTTTGGTAAGCTGCAATTAATTTTGGTTTTAAATATAAGCATTGATCTTTTTTTTCTTGATAGACTCACGCTTGACCGCCAGTTCGCCTGATGTTAAGCTACACTGCGATTTACGATGGAGCGCGCTTGTCTAGAATAAACCGATTCACGCGTGATTTAAAGACACCCAAATTATATCTATCGAGTCGGGGAAAACCCATTCGGGAAGCGCATTCCACGTCTCGGCGGTACGCATGATAAAAGTGGACTTAAAGCGTCTCGTTCGGGTTTTTGGAATGTCCAGCTTTTTCGTGCTTCTAGTCGAATAAATGAGTGTAATTGAGTTACAGATGGAAGGTCCGATGCAGAGCAGCTTGAAGTAGGCGTGCGCGAGCAGTAGGCTCATGCGCACGGCGCGGCCGCTGCCCCACTGCAGCACCACGCAGTCGCCCAGGCCCCACGCGCCCGCCGCGCCGCCCGCCTGCTCGCCCAGCAGCACCGCCGCCGGGACCGCGTTGGCCCGCACCTGCAACGACAGATACACCTAGAAACCCACAGCTCGTCTGAACTCAACTGACAGGCCACGTCAGATGATGCGTATCCCGTATCGAGCAATTCCATAGTTCGGCCGCCCACGAAGAAAACGAAAACCTACGCATTCGTACTGAATAGGCCGATTACATAATTACATCCTAATAATATTAAAAAAATGTGAAAGTTTCAATGCTTAGATACTTAGTTGAAAAGTGGTATACTGATAGTTTAGCTTATAAACTCCGCATACGATATTATTTTATTCAGGTTGGATCCAACTAAACGAAGTCGCAGGTAAAAACTAGTTAAAAATAAACGAGACAGAAGTTCACGGTCATTATTCATTCGCCAAAGTCTCGTAGAATGGTTAATACATGTTGAAATATTGAATAAAAGATGATGTCAGCGATAGCACCGGGAGAAGTCGCTTTAGAAGGCCATACGCCGATCTTATCGGCGAGAGCCTTCAAAAAAGGTCAGGTGCGTAGTACTTGCAACCGCCGCGTGTGCATAAATGTGGAAGAAGCAAAAGAAGTATGCAAAAATTGTTGTCACTGCCTGACCCTGTGGAAGAAAGGTGTAAGTGTATGTATGTAGTCTCCTAGAATACTTTGTGTCCTGACCTTTTTCAGATGCTCGTATAGTATCCTGGTGACAGAATGTAGTGCCCGGTGCTGCGCCAGATGGTGCTCCTGCAACTCGTCGGGCCGATCGCCAGAGCCCACCACGTTGTTCATCAACGTCACCCGCTCCATTATCATCTGACTTAGATCCTGAACCCGGAGACAAGATTATTAGAAGAAGAAAAAGATTATTATTAGAGAAAATATGACCGCAAAAATTGGGAAGGGAGCGCAGAAATAAAGGATCTTGAAAATTAAATAATAGAGCTCGATTGTCGAACTATAATCAGAGGACATGCTCTGTCCCTTTCCCGCAAAACTTCGATTAGTATAGATTTTTTATGGCGCACGGAAATCTTGAATTCGTTATTTTTGTAAGGATTTTAACTTTATTTTTGTGTTATTGGGTTTTTCTATGAAATTCTCAGTAGCAGCTCGGAGTCTCGATTTGTGCCCGGTTAATGGCAACAGGCTCGCCCCCTATTACATGGGACCTAAACATACCTGCGAACTGTGGGTGTACATTAGTACGCCTCTGCCTAACCTTTCGGAGAATACAGGCGTGATGGTATGTTTTTTAACTTTATTTTTGTTGATCGGCTCTATTTTGGTCAACTTTTTCAGGAGTTATAAAAATAATCAACTACATTTAATCAAAAAGTCAATATCATCCCACTGTAAGCACAACTGTATGTGATAGTAAAGATTAATATATTTACTGTCACGCGATGTTGAGGGCAACCACGTTACCGGTGAAGACGATGCCTTCTAACAGGACCTAGTAGCGTCTCATGACTGGGAAGGGAAAAGTAGAGGCGGGAGGCCTTTGCTGATTTTCTGCTGATTTTGACAATACGGAATATGCATATCTTTTTTATATTTCTAATCAATAGTTTACATAATTAAAGCATCGTAAAAATATTTCTTTTAAAAATATTAATATTTAATCATAAAAATAAAAATTCATAACTGCAATCAGATTCGGAAGATTTGAACACCGCCATCTTGGCCGCGTGTACTGTGACGTCTATTCCACAAAAACAGTCACTTATTTATCGTTTTTAAAATTTATTGATTGTTTTATCCAATCAATTTTAAAGTTTTCTAATTTATTCGAACATGGGAGGGGACTGAGATCAATTTTATACCATTAATTACAATGTTTACGGTGACGTCACAAGAGCGTTACAACATCTGTTTTTACATAAGTTCCGTTTTGATCTGTTAAATTTGCCGCGTACTTTTTCTACTTTTAAATAATTAAAATCTTGCTGAAAAGGCGATTATATAAAAAAAATATGGCATGTACATCATTCTATAGCAAAAAAATATTTAACTCTTAACGGGTTAAAGAAGAAAATAGTCGACTAGCCCATAAATTGTAATATTGATTATGATGTCATTACGCTAGCGTCCGGCGTACTTATCTAGTAGGACCCAGGTTCGAGTTCAGTCTAAGATTGTTTTTTTCATTCAGTAAAATTTAAAAACAAATCACGACACGTTTGGCGTAGCGGCTAAGATAAGATAAGATCATTTATTTGTAAAAAACATAATAAGGTGTTGAGAAAATAATTGAGCGATTGGCTGAGCGATTGGCTTCTGCATTGTGATGCAGACGCAGTAGAAGCCCGGTCCGGCCTGGTTCCGGGTCTGTGTATTTGTGTATGCGAGAATTTGTATTTGTAAACGCATCCACGATGCAGGAGGATCCTAGTGTGGGTTTAAAAAAAATGGTTTTATGCCCAACACTGGACGAAGGTTAAAGTCCAGTCTGAGATCAACTTTTCTGTCACTAAAATTTAAAACCAAATCGTAAATAAAGTGAGGTAGCAGTAGAGTCGGGCTGACCAGAGCGAGTCCGCTGTAGTCGGCGTGCGGCGCCTCGCAGATGTAGTGGCCGAGGAAGGCGATGTAGGCGGCCACGTGCGCGGGCACGCACTCCACCAGGCAGGCGGCGCGCACGCGCTGCACCACGTCCTCGCGCAGCGCCGCCCAGTGCGGCAGCGCCCACAGCCGCCCCAGCCACTCCCTGCGCACCACCACCACCACCACCACCACCGATATCACAACTACACTACCCCCGCAATAACTGTGCGCGTCTGAAGTTACGCGCAACTGATATTGCCGCGATCAATTTTAATATGACAACTCCGGTGTAAAGACTAGTTTTACGTTTTAATTCTACTAATATTATAAACGTGAGTTTGTGAGTATGAAGGTATGGATATTTGTTACTCTTTCACGCCAAAACGGCTCAACGGGGCTGGATAAAATTTGGCACAGAGATAGATTATAGTCTGGAATAACACATAGGCTATAGCAATTGTAAAGTCTACGCAGACAAAATCGCGGGCAGAAGCTAGTAATTCATATTATTACATGTAACATCAGAAAGCTAATATACCCCTTGTCATACTTCTCTACTCCCCTCTCCCATTACGTCACACCTTACGAGGAGGTGTGACGTAATATATGTTAATACCTTACAAACTGATTACGATATTTTTGCACATCATTATCAGTCTATACTAGTCCACTGTTGGACGTAGGCCTTCCCCAATGTGCGCCATTTCACACTGTACTCGAGATGTCGCACCCAGCTCCTGCCAGCAACCTTTCGCAGAGCACTTAACTAAGTTATTTGACCTGTGCGGCTGTTCGCAATGGCTAACTTCAGACGCACGTTGTTATTTTGGGGGTACTGTACTTTACACTTGCGCAACTAACGTTATAATGAGTTCATTTTTTATACCACTAAAGTGGCAAACAAACATACGGCCCGCCTGATGGTAAGCGGTTACTACGGTAACCGCGGCTACTATGCTACTAGGCTACTAGTCTATGGCCTATGGACGCTTGCAATACCAAGGGTATCACTCGCGCGTTGCCGACCCTTTAAATTAAGGAAGAGTGGGCTCGCAGCATAGGAGACATTCTGCCATGCATGACAGCGGCGGTAACAAAACACCACCGGTCCCCCCCACTGCCAACACAACGCTTCCTCGCGGAGCTCTGGCGACCTTGCTCACCGTTAGGAACGCAACATAGCACGGAGCTATGTTATTTGGCTACGATTTTCTGTAAGGTGGAGGTACTTCCCCAGTCCAGCAGCTCCAATTGTGAGTGGAATTATTAGATTCCACTATGCCCTACCTCTCTTCATGTCTGGCGTAGCGGGTAAAGTAATCAACTTGGTAATAGCGTTGCAACGCGTGTCTTGGGTACAATTCCACCAAAAGCAAAATATCTGTTGCTCTTAGATACAACTTAGTCTGGATGTACTGTTTGCAATACATATACCTTATTCCCTAGAGCGAGAATGGTCTTTAAAAAGCAATATGAACAACGACCTCTGTTAACCAAACATAAAACTAAATTAATTTAGATAACACAAGATAAACTTTACTTACTCGGGGCTGACTAATTCCTCAGTGTAATCAGTTTCTGTGGCGTCCTCTGCCGGCTGTAATACTAGCTTAAGACCCTGCAAAAGGAATTCTTCGATGAAATAACTCTTCAATTGTCCAAATCTAATCAGTAGTAGCCAGGATCTAACATCCATACAGATCCCTTCCTTCTCCGAATTTGGTTAAAAAGTTAATTAATTCATTGAGTATAGAGTACACAAACAGAGTACATACAAAGAACTTAAGGTCTAGTAGCAGGCATGTTTTGTTATAGGTGGTGACAGCACATCAAGTTACCTCAAACTGTCAAATTTCCCCAATGGATAATAAACTCTATTATTTGGAGATTAAATTGAAAATCGATTGAAGAAATTTGATAGTTTTGGATACCATCATGTGCTGTTGACTGTACATTAAATTACAGAGAGACAAAAAGAACATAATAGGGTATTACACCTATTTTTGAAAAGTGTCTCAATTAGATTCTATTAGTGCTAATAAACCAATAAAAAAAAACATTTTTATTCCATCGATATGTGATATGAAAATGCATTTAAAATTTCGCGTTTAATTTGTAGAAAACGACGAACGCATGGATGCCATATTGCTCTATTGTTATGATGTTAGTTGGCAATGTAAACAAATTTATTCTTGTTAAATTTGTGTTGTCTCCCTTTACAAAACCGTACCGTACCATAAACACTCGCGTTGTAGACGGACACGAGACATGTCACAATTTTATTTCCTGTAACATCCCGTCCCCAGCGGCGATATTGTAGATCTCCCTGTACGGGCAGAGCGGTCGTACATACCCTGTTGGCGCTGGCCCTGGTGGGCGCGTGGGTGTGCGCGAGGCGCTGCATGTAGTAGTCGAGCACGGCGCGCGCGCCCTCCTCGGAGTCGGCCACGGTCCTGCGCAGGTGCGCGCACAGCTCGCCCGCCTTGCCCACCTCGCCCGCGCCCGCCCCGCCGCCCGCCGCCCCCGCCGCCCCCGCCGACAGGAACTCGCACAGACACTGCACGGGCAGGACGCTGTCACACAACACCAACATAAACATTGTGTATATGGATCTGAAAAATTGCCGCTCACAAAGGAGAAGCTGTGAAAAATTGCTCAAAGAATACATCTCCTAAACATTGAGATTAGACGTCGAACAAAGGTCGGAGATGTAAGTATACGAATCACGAGATTTAGGTGGATCAAAGCAGTTACCGAATGATAACCGAGGCTCCTATATAGAGTCCAAGGCTCAAGTAGCTACCAGAAAGCTAGATATTCTTTCGAAGGTGCATCGTTAATTCACGCCGGAACAATTGCTCACATTATATAAAGCACAAGTTCGGTCGTGCATATAATATTGTTTGCACCTTTGGGATGGATCGGCTAAGTACCAGCTCGAGGCGTTGGAATCCGTCGAAAAACGCGCCAAGAAGCGCATTGACAACTCTCTTGTCCGGGCTAAACTCCAAAGTCTGGAACTTCGCCGCAAAGTTGCTAGCTTATCAGTTTATTATTTGTGCGTCAGATCTCCTGGATCTTATTCCCCCTAGCTCTTTTTACTATCGGACAACCAGAAGCACGACGTCGCTTCATGGTGGACATTCCAAAAACCCGTACTAAACCCATAAGTCTACTTCTATCATGTGTGTGAGGCACACATCCGACCTGCGCAACTGGCAGATTGTCACTGACAGTGCACGGCAAGCGCGGCCGTATTTATTGCGTCTGTTTAGAAAGCGTTGCATCGAGGGACGTGCTCCTAAGCTGGTAGCTGTGTGATACTAAAAAGGGATCGCGCGCGTCAACTAGTTTTGTATACCGCACTCTGCGCTGATTGGTCGATTTAGTTTGAAGTCCTCTATAAATATTATTGCTCAATAAAATAAGTTAACCCGTCTCTAAATTGGCGTTTCACTATTCACTCCTGAGAACTTGAGTTACCTTACACATGCATACCAAATATCGAATGCGCTTCCCGAGTGGAACTTCCCTAATAGATATAATCTGGGTGTAATTAAATCACGAGTGAATCGGTTTCTTCTAGGCAAGCGCGCTCTATCGTAGATCGCAGTATTGCTTAACATCAGGCAACCTGGCGGTCAATCGTAAGCCTATCATGAATAAAAAAAGGAATGTCAAACGATCGCATGTCAGACCATCAGCCCGATGGTCGGACAATATTGTGAGGGCAACAGAGAAACAGTGGGTGCATTTGTACAAAAACAGCGACGGTGGAAGTATAGAATATAGAAGTAAATAAAGAAGAAGTAGACAGTGGAAGAAGAGAATAGATAAGTAAATAGAGAAGGCGAGTAGAATAGAGAAGAGGCCTCCATTTAACAGTTGATGTTTCTGGATAAATTTGCTCAGTGGTAGGTCCTCTTGGCAGTGCCTGATTTAGAGTTCTGACCGCCCTAGGCTAACTATGAATATGCGCCCCCCAGCCTGTCAGTCCTCTGTTTTCTTTCAGCTTACGTTACCTATAACATCTTTGAATCAGACTGTCAGTAAGTAGGTAAATGATAGGGACCAAATAATTACAACATTTATTTTAACAATCTATTTATTTTGTCCTAAAAATGTACAAGAAGAAATTAAAAAAAGATGTTGAATCCTTGCGACATTTGCTCTATTACTTTGAGAATCCTTACTAATATTATTTAATAGCTGGGAAGGGCATTGAGGTCGGAGGAACGAGGTTATCTAACCTCCGTTTCGCCGACGACATTGTACTGTTTGCATATTCCGCCCAAGAACTTCAAAACATGCTTGAAGACCTAAACACCGTAAGCCTAGAAATTGGACTTTAAATGAACATAACCAAGGCCAAAACCATGTCTAACACAACTAAGCGCTCAATCGCTATTAATGCAGCGGATATACAATATTCATATTCATATTTTTTATTAACATACCATAATGTACAATGAGGTGGTGTAATTTAAACAAGAACCATGATGGACCCTGTAGGGCACATCAATATTAAAAGAGATACGCAATACGTTGATGAGTATCTTTGAAAATGCCTGGAAGAGCTATTGGTCAATGAAGGACTTGATGAAGGGTACTGTTCCTATTTAATTAAAAAGGAAACTCATGGATATGTGTATCCTCCCCATATTAACTTACGGAGCACAGACTTGGTCACTCACGAGTACTCAAAAGTCCAAACTCAGGGTTTGTCAGCGGGCGATGGAGCATAGCATACAAATGAACAGATCGTATACGAAACACTACATTGCGTTCCAAAACCCAAATCGCTGACGTAGTCCCAACGGTCGCCAAGCTTAAGTGGCGCTGGGCTGGCCACGTCTGTCGCATGTCCGATGATCGGTGGGATGAAATGATCACTAAGTGGAGCCCTAATACCGATAGGCGGCGTCGCGGCAGACCAAAGAAGATATGGCGTGACTATTTTGATTCTTTTAATGTAGATTGGGTCCAAATAGCAAAAGATCGCGATATATGGAGACATGAGGGGGAGGCCTTTGCCCAGCAGTGGGACACACCAGGCTAATCATAATCATAATAGTATAGGTAGTAATCGTATAATAATGTAGTAATTCTGACACCTGACGAAAGCCCCATAATTATACACTTTTATCCCCAAATTTAAGGGGTTGAGGGATGATTTTAAAAACCTGAAACACGCATTTTTTAATTTGTAATATGAACTCTGTGTACTTGTATAATTCTCAGATCTCCAGCATGAAATTAAGTTTGTATGGGAAAACATATATAAACTTCCATCCCCAATTCAAAGGGTCAAATCACCCCCCGATTTACTAAAAATCCTGAAATAAGTATTTTATTATTTAATAACAAGGAGTTCCTATATAAATTTTCAAACCTCTAGCGTCAAAAGTCTCATACAAGGATCCATCGCCAAGTTTAAGGGGTTGGGGGTAAAAGTTTTATAATTTTTTTGTTGCTTGTGTACTAATACTAGCTTTTATAGCAAATTTCAGCTTTCTAGGACTACAGCAAATACCCTATGATTTTTGATGATCATCAGTGTATGTGAGTCAGTGATGAAGTCGGGGTTTTTAGATATCAATAAAATCTAAAGTATAAGAGCTATGCAATTGAAACTTTATATGTTTAATAAGTCTACTATAGATATCATATCCCGAGGATTTTGGGTATCTCCACCCTCACAACATTGATTTGGATTATAATCCAAACCAAAGTTGTGAGGGTTCAAAAAAACGACGAAGCACTTCGAGAAAAGGTAGGTATGTAGTGCCCTTGCGCCCCACTTGGCTCGTCTTGATTACTTGATTATTATGCAATCAAAATAAATAACTCCTCACTAACCTAATTACTTCTCTTTTTTCACTCAATCCACCTATCCCACTCTCACCTGAGTGTCAAACGAAATGAAAGAAAAAATAACAAACAGCCGAAAAAAACTGTTTTAACTTTCTGTGCAATGAACGCGCCGCGTGGCGCGGCGGGTTTACGTGCCGTTTAGTGTGAGAGCGCACGCAGGATTTCCCAAGATTACCAAATAATATTATGTTCTAGGCAAATGCGCTCCATCATAGATCGCTGTATCGCTTAACATCAGGCAAACTGGTGGTCAAGCGTAAGCCTACCACGCATAAAAAAAAATGTAAGTAAGTCTCAGCTCAGCGCCGCACCCGCCGCCCCCTAGGTCCCTGCGCCCTAGGCTCTAGCCTTATTAGCCTATGGGTAAATCAGGCCCTGCCTCTTGGGATCTGACTGGCTCGCGACCACCCTTACGTCAGAATCTGTCGTAAAGCACCTTGGTGTGCGTTTCGACTTTTGCATGTAAGAGCCAATTCCCCTCGGTTGCTACGGCTCTGGCAGACTGTAGTCCGTAGTGGCTCTTAAAGATCGGCAACGCATCCACAACTCTTCTGGTGTTGCAGGTGTTCATGGGCGACGATGAATACTTACCACCAGGTGGGTCGTCAGCACGTTCGCCGATTTAATCCATAAAAAAATAGAGATATAGAAGAGGCTGATTGCAGGGAATAGACGCTGGTCTTCCAATAGAACCGCTTGGTGTTGTTACAGCACACATATTCACTAAAATATTACAATCATTTTATTATACAACATCCAACATCTTACCTGAGTTCGAGTTGATCGTGCCTGAGCAGTTGATGCAACCAAGGCATGGCCCTCTTGGTGCCGTGTCGCTCCACTAGATCCAGCAGCAAGGCCGGCTGCCGGCACAGCAGCTTGCCCAGGCGCATCTGAGAGTTCATAGCCTGCAGGGTATCGATGACCGTCTGCGGAGGCTTCCGAGCTGGACCCAGGGGCTCAAGGATTGTGAGCTGAAAGAAACAAGGATAATGTACGCCAATTTTCTGGGATTTTTTCTGAGAAGTGTCACAACTTACTTAAGAGTTACACGGTTTAGTACAGCTGGCATCAAACACATCCGGAGTCGGAACAAACAGGCTGTTAATAAATACGTAAGAAAATAACTAAATGAAACTTTATCTCAACAAGCTAAAATGGTTCAGTCGCAGAATGTACCTTTCGCAAAATGCACCTTTTTTCTACATTACCTCTTTTACAGTACTACAGGTAATGAAACGGCAAATTAGGGATTGATAATTGTATTTATAAACAAATAAAATAATAAATAATGTTAAATATTGCAAAGACTTACGACGCTATGATATTTTTCTTAATTAATAAGTTAAGTACATATATCGCCATCTATTGATAATTTTTACAACCATGTAACTCATGTATGTGCAAACCGAATAATTGTGGTTTCTTTGGAAAAAATAGGATCAACATTAAGCGGCAGTGGCCTAATGGCAAGTGTCGGACTTGCGATCATGTGGTTCCCGGTTTGAAAGCCACACATTGCACTACCGACGTGAACCTACTCGTAACGAGCAATTGGCTTAGCACGAGGGGTTAACAAGAACGTTTGGCGTAGCGGCTGAGCGATCGGCTTCTGCGTCACGTGTTGTGGGTTCGATCCCCACACGGAGCAAATATTTGTATGATCTACAGGTAGTTGTTCCGGGTCTGGGCGTTTGTGTATGTGAGAATTTGTGTTTGTAAATGCACCCACGATACAGGAGAAAATCCTAGTGTGGGGCAACGTTTTTTAAAAAAAATACAAATAGTATGCGACCCACATTACTAGCAGATCATCAAGCAGATGTTGTATCGAGCGGAAGAGATAAAGTTTATTGTGTTATGTGTGTGTTATTTTGCTTAGATTGATTACTATATGGAAAGAATGAATCAGGAAATCAGTTTTGCTACTAATCAGAAAGGAAAATGTACACTAATTCATGGTACGCACAGATATAATAAGCATAGGACTATTAAAAATTGAAGTACCCTGTGGTGGTGTGTGTGTAGATGATTCTGAAATATCCTCCGATATGTTTTAATTTTCTTAGTTGTGCAGACCATTTTGGACAGTTTGTGTGTTCAGATTACGAGGATGTCTAATGCTGACTGTACATATGGCCTCACATCAGGTATATGGTTCCAGTATAACGTCGCATTGGGTTTCCGTATAATAAGAGCTATATAAATATGTTTAATGTATATATGTTTAGTCGTTCGTAACACCAGCGTACCTGGCTGAGCAGACGCGAGGTGTGTTCGGTGACGGGCAGCTTGGCGTTGCTGGCGGCCGCCAGGTGCGTCTCCAGCTGCAGGATGGCGGCCCGCTCGGCCTCCGCACGCTCAGCCTCCGCCGATGAGCTGCCATTCCACTCTATGCTCGGCTTGCTGATAACAAATTGCATATCAGTACCATAACAGTACTAGCAAAAATATTAGGAGGCAGCGAAGGACGGGCGTTTTGGGGATGTCTATAATGTAAAAATTACGTTCAAAAAGTACGACCTAGTAGTCTATTTTTAATATTGACTTTTGATCTCTACAAATTGACAAATATTCAATATCCAGTTTGGCAATGTTCAATAGGCTTCATGACTGACATGCGTACCACGAAATAATTTTGTCGTAGTTTATCTCGTACCGAAACAATGGCTGGAGATGACATAATGCAACGATAAAATTATGTCAAGGCATACACAAATTGGTGAATAATTCGAAATAAAACTACTTTTATGAACGCTCGATTTATGGAATGTTTATTCTCTGACATTCTGCAATCCGTAAGAAAATAGGATTAACATTTGGAAACATTGCATTCGATCTGATATTTGTGACGTCATCATTATTAGGTCACAAAATGGTTAGGAGATTTGCGTCACAGTTGTCTTTCTGCAAATAAGTTTCATTCGCTGTCTATTATTTATTTTAAATTTTATCCAACTCAAACAAGATAAACAGACAGTGTAACTTTAGCGTTTAAATTATGAATATGTATGTTTACTTGGAGATGCACATGTCGATGAGCGCGCGCAGCGTGGGGTAGAGCGCGGCCATGCGCTCGGCGAAGCCGTGCGGGTTGTGCGCCGCCAGCATCGTCAGCAGCAGCCAGCCGCGCCAGTACAGCGACGTGATCACCAGCGCCGGCGCCGTGTACCTGCCGGACGGGACCACCACTATAACATTTCAACAAATACAAAACAAAGCCATTGCCCCACACTAAGGTTTACTCCTGTATTTTTAGGTCATACAAATATTTGCTCAGTGCGGGGATCGAACCCACGACCCGTATCGCAGAGTCCGATCGCTTAGCCACGGGTCGGCAAACTTTTTACACAGAGCCAGATGCCGATTAATATATAATGATATCGATTTTTCGGAAACTCAAATCGCCGCAGGTTTCTACTTCAGATTTTACACTGTGTACCAGCCCTAGAATTAAAAAAAAAAACGTTGCCCCACACAAATATTTTCTCCAATATCGTGGGTGCGTTTACAAATACAAATTTTCACATACACAAACGCCCAGACCCGGAAAAACTACCTTGTAGATCATACAAATATTAGCTCTATGTGGGGAACTGGGGATCGAAACCACAACACGTGGCGCAGAAGCCGATCGCGCAGCCGCTACGCCAAACATGTCGTCAAAATTCTTAATAAGCGCATTTAATTTTTAGCGAACGCAAGTAGCCGATTGGTAAGGCGTGCGACTTCCAAACAGGAGGGTCTGAATCCTGGAATTCAGCTTTTTTGAAGAACCGTAACTGATTCTTCAAAGAGCCGCGGTTTGCTGACCCCTGCGCTCCGCCCAACGTGTCAAGTGTGTGTGTTGATCGATTTACTAGCAGTGTATTACTGTTGTTTGCAGGTGTCCATGGTCAACAACATGGACAATGATGTGGGTATTTTACCACATAGTTCATTTATTTTCTTATAATAACATCGAGTTTTCAAACACTGAGAACCTTCTAGTAATTATCGACTTTCACCCATCCTGATATGGCAATTTGTACCAGTGAAGATTGTAACACCATATATTTTAAGTGTCCATGGAGTTTCTTGCCGGATTCTTCTCCATTTGGAACCGTGCAACTAGAATCATAACGATTCATAAACACTTGTAAAAGCTTATTTGAAATAAAAACATTTGAACTTGAACTCTAACAACGATGACTATTTACCATCAGGTGACTCATCTGTTCGTTTGCCGACATATAAAAACACTAAATATCCAAGAAGCTTACCCAGCGGGCAGCGTGATGTTCTCCGGTGGGTTGAACTGGCACAGCTGGAAGATGTAGTCGGCGATCTCTGGCTTGTCCACCTGCAGCGGGTTCTCGTCGACGGGCAGCGCGCATGCGCGGCGGACCAGCTGCTCCACCAGTTCGAACACTTCCGCCGGAGACATCGGTATGTCCTACGCGAAAAGTTTTTAGATGTTACCTATTTAAAATCGATCTCAACTGTCCTTATAGACATAGAGACAGAGTCCTATTATTGGGTTATTCATTGAAATTCTCTGTAGCAGCTCGACTTCTGAGTTTGGATGTGCTCGATTTATGGCAATAGGCTCGTCCGCTATTACATGAGACCTAAACATACCAGGTATGATGTGTTGTTATTTAAAATCGAAATTTTGTGATTTAAATATGCGTATTAACAATAATCACGCGCTAAAACGGTGAAAAAAATATCGCGAGGGTTTCCTCATGCATGCTAGAAATCCTCATCAATGGCGTGTGAAGGCTGTTAACCACATTAGCCAGCGTGGTGGACTATTTTTAGAGAAGACTCGTGCCGAGCATTGATGATGATGATGATGATGATGATGTTTAGTGTACCTTAGACATGCCGATGAAGATGACGCGCAGCAGCGTGTTCTGCGGCAGCGGCACCTCGCAGCACAGCCGGTACGTGGCGGCGCGCTCCGACTCCGGCGGCCAGTTGTCCGCCTTGCTGTACGACTCCGCCGGCTCCACGAACATCACCTGAACAACAACACCACCGACTAGCTACTTAATATACTGGGAGCCGATTTAAGCCCAGCGGACATCTGGGATAAACAAACCACATTCTCGGTAAAATACCCTGCCTCCCCTGGTGTGCCAGCGCACACCAAACCACTAAGTACAAACGTGTTTGTATTTGATGGCAGTACCTTGTTGAGTGCCAGCTGGTAGTCATGCCGCGAAGGTCTGAAGATGGGCATGGAGGTATCGAGCAGCCAGCCCAGCGCCGCCGCCTGGATGCCGCACACCTGCTGCTTGTACTCGGGCAGGTGCTTGCTGTGTGATGCCGTCACTAGGCAGCAGCAGCAGAACAGGTCTGCTAGGGACGAGAAGGCGCGCTCGCGGACCTAGGAGAAAAGTGAAGACATTTATTCAAGCTATATTAAAAACGTCGTGTTGTTCCCGGGGGAGGGGGAGGAGGAGGGGCTAATAGCCACTAGTGTAGGCGTGTCAGTGGATACAGATACCTCCGGGCGCAGCACCGGGTCCTGTACGTGACATGTGTGTACCTCGTGCGCGGGCTCGTGCGGCGGCGGGTGCGCGAGCGCGCGCGCCAGCGGCAGCAGCACCGGGTCCTGTACGTGACATGTGTGTACCTCGTGCGCGGGCTCGTGCGGCGGCGGGTGCGCGAGCGCGCGCGCCAGCGGCAGCAGCACCGGGTCCTGTACGTGACATGTGTGTACCTCGTGCGCGGGCTCGTGCGGCGGCGGGTGCGCGAGCGCGCGCGCCAGCGGCAGCAGCACCGGGTCCTGTACGTGACATGTGTGTACCTCGTGCGCGGGCTCGTGCGGCGGCGGGTGCGCGAGCGCGCGCGCCAGCGGCAGCAGCACCGGGTCCTGTACGTGACATGTGTGTACCTCGTGCGCGGGCTCGTGCGGCGGCGGGTGCGCGAGCGCGCGCGCCAGCGGCAGCAGCACCGGGTCCTGTACGTGACATGTGTGTACCTCGTGCGCGGGCTCGTGCGGCGGCGGGTGCGCGAGCGCGCGCGCCAGCGGCAGCAGCACCGGGTCCTGTACGTGACATGTGTGTACCTCGTGCGCGGGCTCGTGCGGCGGCGGGTGCGCGAGCGCGCGCGCCAGCGGCAGCAGCACCGGGTCCTGTACGTGACATGTGTGTACCTCGTGCGCGGGCTCGTGCGGCGGCGGGTGCGCGAGCGCGCGCGCCAGCGGCAGCAGCACCGGGTCCTGTACGTGACATGTGTGTACCTCGTGCGCGGGCTCGTGCGGCGGCGGGTGCGCGAGCGCGCGCGCCAGCGGCAGCAGCACCGGGTCCTGTACGTGACATGTGTGTACCTCGTGCGCGGGCTCGTGCGGCGGCGGGTGCGCGAGCGCGCGCGCCAGCGGCAGCAGCACCGGGTCCTGTACGTGACATGTGTGTACCTCGTGCGCGGGCTCGTGCGGCGGCGGGTGCGCGAGCGCGCGCGCCAGCGGCAGCAGCACCGGGTCCTGTACGTGACATGTGTGTACCTCGTGCGCGGGCTCGTGCGGCGGCGGGTGCGCGAGCGCGCGCGCCAGCGGCAGCAGCACCGGGTCCTGTACGTGACATGTGTGTACCTCGTGCGCGGGCTCGTGCGGCGGCGGGTGCGCGAGCGCGCGCGCCAGCGGCAGCAGCACCGGGTCCTGTACGTGACATGTGTGTACCTCGTGCGCGGGCTCGTGCGGCGGCGGGTGCGCGAGCGCGCGCGCCAGCGGCAGCAGCACCGGGTCCTGTACGTGACATGTGTGTACCTCGTGCGCGGGCTCGTGCGGCGGCGGGTGCGCGAGCGCGCGCGCCAGCGGCAGCAGCACCGGGTCCTGTACGTGACATGTGTGTACCTCGTGCGCGGGCTCGTGCGGCGGCGGGTGCGCGAGCGCGCGCGCCAGCGGCAGCAGCACCGGGTCCTGTACGTGACATGTGTGTACCTCGTGCGCGGGCTCGTGCGGCGGCGGGTGCGCGAGCGCGCGCGCCAGCGGCAGCAGCACCGGGTCCTGTACGTGACATGTGTGTACCTCGTGCGCGGGCTCGTGCGGCGGCGGGTGCGCGAGCGCGCGCGCCAGCGGCAGCAGCACCGGGTCCTGTACGTGACATGTGTGTACCTCGTGCGCGGGCTCGTGCGGCGGCGGGTGCGCGAGCGCGCGCGCCAGCGGCAGCAGCACCGGGTCCTGTACGTGACATGTGTGTACCTCGTGCGCGGGCTCGTGCGGCGGCGGGTGCGCGAGCGCGCGCGCCAGCGGCAGCAGCACCGGGTCCTGTACGTGACATGTGTGTACCTCGTGCGCGGGCTCGTGCGGCGGCGGGTGCGCGAGCGCGCGCGCCAGCGGCAGCAGCACCGGGTCCTGTACGTGACATGTGTGTACCTCGTGCGCGGGCTCGTGCGGCGGCGGGTGCGCGAGCGCGCGCGCCAGCGGCAGCAGCACCGGGTCCTGTACGTGACATGTGTGTACCTCGTGCGCGGGCTCGTGCGGCGGCGGGTGCGCGAGCGCGCGCGCCAGCGGCAGCAGCACCGGGTCCTGTACGTGACATGTGTGTACCTCGTGCGCGGGCTCGTGCGGCGGCGGGTGCGCGAGCGCGCGCGCCAGCGGCAGCAGCACCGGGTCCTGTACGTGACATGTGTGTACCTCGTGCGCGGGCTCGTGCGGCGGCGGGTGCGCGAGCGCGCGCGCCAGCGGCAGCAGCACCGGGTCCTGTACGTGACATGTGTGTACCTCGTGCGCGGGCTCGTGCGGCGGCGGGTGCGCGAGCGCGCGCGCCAGCGGCAGCAGCGCCTGCGCGTCCGCCCGCGCCGCGCGCACCACCTCCCGCGTCAGCGCGCGCAGCGGACGCAGGTAGTCCTCCGGCCGCAGCACCAGCTCCTGTACACAACATATCCGAGTTGGATCGTCAGTTGCTAAATAAAAGCAGTGTTTATTGGCGCGGATGTTAGTTGGCACGATGGGACATACCTGGTAAGTGTCGGCCATGGCGGCCGGCACGAGTTGCGGCTGCGCCTGTATGAGCGCGGCCAGCACGGCCATGTTGTTGGGTGAGCGCACGTTTGACAGCTCGTTGTAGATCGTGTGCGTCACCACGCTGCGCAGGAGTGGCGGACTCTCCGACACCATCTCTCTGATCAAAATATCAAACATTTTTGTGTTATGTATTTTTTTTTTTAAATTAGCTTCCTAGCTATGTTCGTCGCACATTATTAGTATTCTTGTTAACCCCTCGTGCTAAGCTAAATGCTTGTCAGAAATGAATGAAGAAATGTAAGAACAGCTGATTTATCGATAATTTCTAGGTGTCATACTCTAAATAGTGAGTACCTGAGGCAGGCCTGGTAGGCGGCCTGCAACGGCTTGGTCTTGAGCCTCATGCGGGCGAGCTGCGCCAGCACCTCGTGGTCGCGCGCCGCCGTGGGCCCGCACGCGTCGCAGTTGCAGCACACGTACGCCAGCAACTCCTGCGCACAGCGCCACAGCTTGCCCGAGTGCAGCCACGCCTCCAGGCGAGCCGCGGATATCATGCGGATCTGCTCACAAAAAAAGAACAGAGTTAAAAAGTAGCTCTTTTCTTAATTGTCGGTCAAAATTAACTGATTGTCTAAACTTTAGAAATATGTTACTGCAGTGTGATGACGTCATTACTATGACGTCATATCATCAACATCATCATCATATTAGACAAAAGAGGTCCACTGCTGAACAAAGGCCTCCATTTACTCCCACAAGGACCAGTTATATGCTACCTGCATCTAGCAACTCCTAGCGACCTTTACCAGCTTGTTTGTACATCTTGTTGGAGATAATTCCACACTACATTTTTCGGTACATGACGTAGGGAGTAATAACCCTGAAGCCGCAGGTAGCAGACAATAGCTTGAGGAATCTCCGGCTGATGGAGACACCACAGTAGGTATCTTTTGTGACATGACGTCATCACACAGAAGCACGAGCACTCACCTCGGGGAAGCCGCACGTAGCAGACAGCAGCTTGAGGAACCCCTTGCCGATGGCGTCGGGAGCTGCAGATCGCCGTTGTATCTGGTCCTTGATGGCTTCCAACACCAACGCCTCCACAGCTTCGTAGCTGGTTGAATACCTGCCACAAATTATAATGTTTTAGAATTAGGATTTATGAGGCTAATAGGGAATATGCATAAGATTCAAATTTGAGTAAAATATTTTTATTTGTAATCTTTATTGCTAAAGTTTATGTCCAGCTTATGTCAAGCTTTATGTCCATGCCATATATTTTTTACATACCTAATCTCTTTTCCAGCCAGGTTTTAATTATTAAAAAGTAGAAGAAGTGCGTGGCAAATTTAACAGATCAAAACGGAAATTACGACAAAGTCTACGTTCTAACGCTCTCATGACGACTACTAGGTATAAAATTGATTTCAGTCCTCTCCCAAGTTCGAATTAGTTAGTAAACTTTAAAATATTGATAATTGATTGGATAAAACGATCAATAAATAAAAACGATAAAACTACGGAAACTGACGTCACAGTACACGCGGCCAATATGGCGGCGTTTAAATCTGCCGTATCTGATTGCAGTTATGAATTTATATATATTTTTATGATTAAATATTTTTTATGGTGCTTTTATAATGTAAACTATTGATTAAAAATATAAAAAAAGATATACATATTCCCTATTGGTCTATTCTTAGCTCGAACAGTGTTATTAGGTTCTCTATTAGGGCATTGCCAGTAACATCAAGGATTTGGCAATAGCCAGTAGGGCCTAAGACATGCTGGTGTTCCATATATATCTTTTTTGTTATTCGTGATAGGCTTACGCTTGACCGCCAGTTTGGCTGATGTTAAGCGAAACTGCGATCTACGATGAAGTGTGATTGCCTAGAAGATACCGATTCACTCGGGAATTCATTCATCTCCAATATATAGGATTTTCATACACTCAGCTTATACTGAGAGCAATGGGCATGTTGTGTGGTGTGCAGCTTGGCTGGTGTTCAATTTGGCAATTTCATCATCTCATAAACTTACCTGGGGAAAACTGAATATTCTAGCTCTGTATTATCTGGGTCCTCTTCTGTGCTGCCCATCAGTGGTGATCCGGAGCCGGAAGGAGACATTGTACCTGACGGAACAATACTTACAAGTTACATCTTTATTATCATGTCATATTTATAATATAAAACTGCTTTGTTAGCTAGTGATCCTAGCGCGACTGCTATGCTAGAATTCGTTGGTTCGATTCCTAGGTTGAGCAGAGTTATTGGGGTTTTTCTGTGAAATTCTCAGTAGCAGCTCGGAGTTTGGAATATGTGTCTAGTTAATGGCAGTAGGCGTGCCCCCTATTACATGCGACCTAAGCAGAACGGAAGGGAACGGAACTGTGGGTGTACATTAGTATGCCTCTACCTAACCGTTCGGGGAATACAGGTGTGATGGTATGTTATTTACAAGAAAATCATTGCGCTTATTTCTCTTATGATTAATTTTCAACCAATGACAGCTCAACATCATGGACGTAATAGTCGCGTTGTTAGGCAAAAAGTATGGCACTATTCATATGTTTCTCCCGTAGTGTCGATTTAAATTAAGCTGATTGAAAATCATCCTTATCTAATTTGAATAAAGTCGATAATAGTGTACAGTGAAACATGCTCTATAACAGCAGATGATTACTTGTGTCAAATTTTCAACTCTATCTGAACAACATAAGGATGATTTTTAGAAAGGTTACTGCCAAAAAAGAGGCGTTGCCATGGCAAGTTAGTAATCTAAATATAATAATACTATCTTAATTCCCTCTGGTTCTCTTACCAAGTGTATTATCGGTGGGTATGAGATGAGATGGTGGGTGCTTGGTGCTGAAGGCAGTCACCACATTCTCTACAAAGCATTTGCACCATGAGCATTCCACCCAGCAGCGCTCATTTAGAGCATCCTCTATGTACACCTAGGGATAGAAGAATGTTTTACTTGTCTTTGTTCCTGATTACACTAGGGTAAGTGAAACATCAATGGGATTATGGAATACCAATGCAACCTAAAGCGAGTTTCCCATTCTGAACTAGAAGACAGCAACATAAACTCGAAAGAGATTGCTTATAAAACATATATACAGTAGTATACATACATAGTACAGTACAAACATACAAACATAGTACATTTCTGTACTATTTTTGCCCATTCAGACTTTCCCATACCTTTATAAATATATCAGGCCAGTTATTACTCTCTCTGTGACCAGCATACAGCATGTTGCAAGCCAGCACAAACACCAGTGGGTTCCCTTTATTCTTGAATGCGGCGCCCTGTTCCCTCTTCAGTAGAGTACACAGGCTTTGAGTCACAGTTTCATGGGCGAACATGTTGGGACGAATTTTGGTTAAGTACAGTAAGCTCATGCATAGGATTGAGTCTGGTTTTGAGCGTTGCGACTTAAGGAGACGTATAGAACCTGTGAGAAGTCCCAGCTGTAAGTAAAAAGTAAAAGGATTTAAGAAATTACGTATTACTTTTTGGACAGTTATTATTTTTTTTTTTTTATAGAAACGTTGCCCTACACTAGGATTTTCTCCTGTATCGTGGGTGCGTTTACAAACACAAATTCTCACATACACAAACGCCCAGACCCGGAACAACTATCTGTAGATCATACAAATATTTGCTCCGTGTGGGGATCGAACCCACAACACGTGGCGCAGAAGCCGATCGCTCAACCGCAACGCCAATCGTGTCGTCGAGTTATAATTCCAGATTAAGAGCCTCTTAATCGTAACATTAAAAAAGTGTGGAACAAATCTAGATAGAATTAGGCAGATTTAGAATGAGAATAATGCTACACCAAGTGGCTATTAGTACGGAGATGGGTCACGAAGATTCTAGATAAGTAGAAGCACGTAGAACATTCGAAGAAAAGCCGGGTTCAAGGTGAATGACCGTAAACAATAGACGATCGGTTTATCGTCTATTGTTTATAAGTAGGTACTTACCTACTTATATTTTGTGGACCTATCGAGAATGTTCGATTCTAGAATCTTCGTGACTCCTATAAATACTGGTCGTGAGGGTCGGCCGGGGCAGTTTAGTTCTGAACACGGTGAAGTGAATATCGAAGTGAAGTTAAGTGATTACAAGTGCGACATTATAGTGCGATAAGTGATACTGTAGTGACTCTCTCAGTAATTTCTGTTGTGTATTTGTCAAGTTAATTAAAATATTTATTGTTTCGGTGAAATTAGTGTTAATTAAATTTATCCCGAACCCTAGCTCGTAACAATAATAATAGGCTCTCGTTGTGTGGCTGGATCTAGGGGTTGACATACAGTACTAGTACTTCCGGATGCGGCACGCATTGTTAGGTTTCTCTCTGTGGAGCCCTGACCTGAGGTGGCTTGAACCCTGCTCCAGATACAAGTGGGCTACTATTTTTTTATATTTTTAAATGTTTTTCTTATTTTTATACAAATCAAAATGTATACAAATCAATAAAATTAATACAATATTAAAGCTTATAGGTACAATAAATTTAAAGTACTAACCAATTTGTCAGAGTTATGTGTGTCCAATGCCTGCAACACATTAGGCACGAGATCTACTGGGTCTACCTCTAGGGATGTACCTCCTACGGCCTCAGCTGGTGAGCCAATCCTAGCCCTTTTGCTAGGAGGCTGACTGCCAAACCCTGAGGGGTCCCTTTTGCGTTCTACACCTTAAAGAAGTAAACATTGATATAAAGGGTCCAATGCAAGCAAATACAATTCAATAATGCCATTATATGTTATGCTACGACCGTTACAACTACAGCTTACAACAGTACTACAGTGAAACACAGTACCTAATTCAAAGGTTAACACAGAGGCTAAATGCGTGTATCAATGGTCGTACATACCACTTGTGGTAGGTTTGTGAATGTTTCTCTTCTCCGCGTCTCGAGAGACCACTACGGTGGACTTGGTCCCTAAGGCGAATATATCCTGGGGGTGCTGCGGAGCCTTGCTCTTGGCTCCTCGTCCCGCTGACGGCATCTTTCCCCTTTCCATTACTTAGATTATCACGTATTTCAGTTCGTGTCTTTGTAGATCATCGCACATGTAGGCAGAGTTCTGTAATGATAATGTAGACCACAGAAACACAGATGCGGCTAACAAATCGATAACACAAATAAACTGCGACTGCGTGACTTTTAACTTGACGTTGATTGACAATTTGACACAAACGCGGCTAAGACTTATTTCGTCCAATAATCGTAAATTTTGATTTTTTGAAATCGTTGTTGTTGTCGTAATTTTTTGTGATTATAATAAATTGTAATATAAAATTTTCCTACCTAAATAATAATTAAAATTACACAACTTTAACAAATTATGTGGGTTATAATCGTAAATAAAAAGAATGATTTAGACTCTGTGTAACCGAATTTTTAGGTGCGATCGAACCTCAGAGGAAAGGGACAAGATCGAACGAACCTTAAAAAAACCAGACTGTCAAAATTGTCAAAAGTACTAGACAAGTGATTACACGTAAAGGTAAATTTTTCTTCATAAGTTTAATAATTTGGGCGTTAAATAACATTGAATTTGATTGCTGATCTCTCTATTCATGCTACAAAAATAATGTTTGGTAAATTTTATCATCGAAGTTATGTAACTGGTGTAAGAGGTTATGTTGGTTTCAGATGCTTACAACTAGGCTCATGAGCGGTTTGAAGGCGGCACAGGCCTCCGTCGTGGTCACCAGGAACCTGGCGGCGGCGCAGAAGGCGACCGATCCAATCCAGCAGCTGTTCCTCGACAAAATCAGAGAGTACAAACAGAAGAGCGCGTAAGTTATTACACCGACCTTGCACATTCATTTTTCTATCTAGTTAATGTAGGGAGTGGACCAGTGGAGTAAAATTTAACTCCTGAATATGTCTAAGAATATGAGGCATGACTTGGGATTCTTGTTAGGTTTTTTCATCAAATATCAACTGGATATCCCTAAATCAATAGGCAATTAAGAGCTCGCTGATACTACTATGCAGTAAGGTAGTAAATTTTATTAATTACTTTATTATCTTATGTTTTATCTTATTGGTCCTTGTGAAAATTGCAATACTTTTGATATATGAGGGTAAAATGAATAGAGAAGGAAATTAAAATTATTTTATTATCTTTTTGTGATTTTTATGCATTTTCCATGCTAAGATTATTAAGTTATTTTTTAGTAAAGGAAAAGAACATTTTTTATTGTTAAAGAACATTTACTACATGAATAAAATATTATAATGGTCATTGTCATTTTACTACTGACTTGACATTTATTTATATGAGAATTTATTTTTTCAGTGGTGGCAAACTAGAAGTCAGCCCGGCCATTGCAAAGGAAATGAAGGCTGAAATGGAGAAGCTCGAAAAGCAGTATGGTGGTGGTCCCAGTGTCGACATGACCTCATTCCCCTCTTTCAAGTTTGATGAACCTAAACTGGACCCCATCAACGAACAGGCTGCTAAGTGAACTCATTGTCATGGTATATTTGTAAGTGTATAATAAAGTCATTGGATTAGGACAGTCCATGTTGGTTATTATTTACATACCTGGTTTTTTTCTTGGGGCTCAGATATTTTTTCTTTTTTTTAAATACCTACTTAATTTAACCCATCAAGAAAACAGAAATATTAGTAATTGCAATGCTATGTAAAAACGAAATTACAAAGTACCTGGAATATCCTGGATTTATTCCAGGTACTTTGAATACACAACAAAATAATCAAGCTATGGGAATTTTTAACTCATTCAACATCAGGTGTGGTCCCAGCCAAAGCCTGGGGGGTCATAGTCAGAGATGGTATTCGTGACTAACGGTCAGTCCTAATATCAAATCAATCAAGTAGATTTGCCTAGTAGAGAGTTAGAGATAAGATTTTCACATAAGACATTTGACATTACAAGTAATGTCAAAATCATAATTATGTAGTTTAACCACTGACCTCTATAATATATATATATATATAGAATATATTATAGACCTATTTGTTAATTAAGTAAATGTGTACCTATGTTTTTTTTCTTTCGGAAGGCAAGTGATTGTAAATCTATTAAATTATATTATAGTCCTTTACATCAAGTTACATGATTCTCACATTAAAGTTGTAAAAAGGAGTATCAATGGAGTTTCTTGCTAGTTCTTCTTCATAAAACCCATTATTTGGAACTGTGCACTTAGTTTTGTCAATTCAAAACTTACCTGTAATATTGGTCTAATTTAAATAAAACGTTTGAATTTGACATTAACCTCGGCCGACCCTCAGGGTAGGGTAGGTATTTTGGTCGTGCCCTACAAAATGGCTATTCTGAAAATGAGGGTAGTTAGTCTTTACCCGGTTATGTACCTACTGTAATACTGTTTAGTTTAAAATGATGGCGGCAAGTGTCATTTCAATTGGACCTCATTAAAACACCACTATTTTTGATAAAAAATTATAATAGCAATGAGTTGCAATTAGAAACGTATTTGCGTAGTGGGTCGAAATCGGTTGTCGGCACCTACATGTCTCTCTTGAACTTGTTCAGGGATGAAAATGTATTTCTTAATCAACCCATTATACTGTCCCACTGCTGGACACGGGTCTCCTCTCAGATTGAGAGGGATTAGGCTATAGTACACCACGATGGCCTAGTGCGGGTTGGCAGACTTCACACGCCAAGAAAAAGAGAAAATCTCTCAGGTATGCAGGTTTCCTCACGATGTTTTTCTTCACCGTTTATGCGCGTGATAATTAACTATTTAATACGCACATGACTTCGAAAAGTCAGAGGTGGCCTTGGGTTTGAACACGAGACCTTTGACTTGGCAGTCCAACGGTCATACCACTAGGCTATCACTAGAATGTAAATTATGCAATAAGGTACGGACAACTTGCAGACAGGCCAGCTGATAGAAGAATTAAGCTGTAGTTGGTATGATGCGAAACAATGGGTAAACTCGGGATGATCATAGTTATCGTAGTCCAGTGTTCATACCATCTTATGACATAGAATAATTTTATTTTTCTTTTCTTTTTATCTAATAAAACATTGCCTATGTATATTACTTGCTGATAATTGTAGTTTTCTATAGTTGAAAGAGTTTCAGTTAAGTGAAACAACGCTTACGTTGTTGTGTTTCGCCGAGTGAGTGCGGATACCGGAGGCCTAATCAAAAGGCCGGCAACGCACTTTTGACTCTTCTGGTATTGCGGGTGTCCATGGGCGGCGGTAATCGCTTGGGCTGTTCCACTAGTCCCTACCAGCTGTCCCCCCTGGTGGGGACAAGTGGAATTTATTTTCCACTCTTCCCTACCACACCGTCACTGGTTGGGATGATTACCATCAGGCGAAGCGTCTGCTCGTTTGCCGCCTATCCCATAAAAATGTAGTTTTTTAGTTTATCCATTGCAAACAAATATACAAAAAATCAAATCTTTCCACTTTTATAATAATGAGTTTCGATTAGTTTAGATAACATTCTTGGTTCTCCCCTAACCACATTTCGGCTCTGTTGGCGTGTATCTACTTTTTAAGATAGTGTTATGGAGGTCAGTGTTCCCAGTAAATTATTTGACTGTTAATTTTATACAAATCCTTTTCCATTTGTGAATTAATTTACTGACTAGCGGAATATAAAGAAATTAGATAGGCCCAGTAGTTATTCTCCTGATAGCAAAGGCCTAACACAGTTCCTAGGTAATGCTATAACACAAATCAAACGCTTTATCAAACACTTTACTTTTGAGGCTGTTCCTTATCCTTATCTTCCGATGTTAGATGTTAGATATTAATAGATTTACATGCCTAGGTACGGCATTGCTGGCATGCAAACATTTATTTATTGGGTAATGGTGATAAAAGACCGCATTTATTTTATTTATTATTCACCCGCGCTGCTCCGTTCCTAAGAGGCGTAGCGTGATGTTATATAGCCTATGTTAGGTACTCAGTGCTAATGTAGCTTTCTAACGGCAAAAGAATTTTTGAAATCGGTCCAGTAGTTTTTAAGTTTATTCGGTAGGTACATACAAGAATACAATTCTTTCCTCTTTATAATATTAGTCTAGATTTATCTAAAACTAGCTGACCCGGCAGACTTCGTACTTTCATATTTATTCACCTTTTATACCGTCTCTGGAATTCCACAAATAATTCAAGACCAAAATTAGCCAAATCGGTCCAGCCGTTCTCGAGTTTTAGCGAGACTGACGAACAGCAATTAATTTTTATAAATATAGATAACCATCGTAATTCGTAAATATCTCCTGGGGGTAAATAAAATAAATGTGATGTGATGTTAGACATTGACATTCAATGACATTAAATAGTTAACTAGCCGTACCTACCCCGCGGTTTCCCCCGCTAAAAAATGACGTATTTTCATACATACATTCACCCTTTTTCACCAACTTAGGGGTGAATTTCCAAAAATCCTTTCTCGTCTACGTAATATGCAAAATTTGAAGTATATTGGACCAAGGAATTACTTTGTCCCATACAAATGTTGCCCCCGTTTTTCACCTCCTTTTTCAAATCCTTTCTTATCGGATGCCTACGTCATACAAAGAACACATCGTCTAAGTTTTAGGTCTCTACGATCAGCGGTTTAGGCTGTGCGTTGATCCATCAGTCAGTCATTCAGAACAAATAATTTTATATGTATCTTTAAATTGACATTGAACAAATTCGCGCCCATTCATCCGCGTACAATTTGATGTGTTCTGTTTTTAATTTCCTATCAAAATAATAAAACACGCTGAAAACAGCAAATCTATTCCACCAATCAGGCGTATGGCGTTTGAGGTAAAAAAAACAGTGATTGGTTTAATTTCCGTCAAGCGCTTGAAATTTTCCCGCTGATTTTGTACGATGCTGTTTCCAGCCAGTCATATCGGAGAACTGGAGGGTTGCCGACGCATGACGCGCGTTTTTGTGTGAATTTGTCATGGCGACGGGTTTTGTGGGGTCTACGAAGAGCTTTCCGTTTTCTTTTGATGTGGATGTTGAGGAGGAAGACCCCAGCCGGGGCACACCGCGGCTTAACAAGCGTATCGGTGAGTACTTATTGTCTTTGTTTGCGTTAAGATTATGTTTGAGTTAGCGGTTTAATTGCATGGCTTGTATACTTTATGGTATAATTACTTTTATATTTAGAACTGAGACTAATATTTTGATCTTAGAAGTGTAGTAATTCACGTCATGTATTCACTAGAATTAATAAAATAATTGCTTTGAGAGTGCTTTTTCGTGGTCTACCTCGAAAGGTTTTTATGTACCTAGGTAGGTACTTATTATCTTACTCCTAATCTAAAACCAACAGTAACTCCGTCTACATAATTATGACGAAGCATCCAGACAGCTGCACAATGGAAGATGTAATATCACACTTCGTTTGTTCGTTTCAATTTGCATGGCAGACATAATATCCCTCCGGAACACTTCAATGCGGCAATCTCTTGTTTTGTTGACGTTACCCGACCGAATTGAAGAACACCTTGACGCGCACTACGGAATTGAAAATTGAACCTTTTATTTTTTCCTGGGTTATAGGATCGATACCTCGCACAGCTGATTCGCGTTGCGGACCACACAGCTACACACATAACTATGTATGTGTGCACTGGGTACCTATATGTTTACCTATTACTTTTGCCTGTAGTTGTGTGTAACAGGAAACACGTAAAACAGCTAAAATTGTCGCAGTTTCGCGATATTAAACATGCATGAGGCACGAAGTTATGATCTACTTTACATTCCAGTTCAGCCGTGAGACAGTCAAATTTTTCCATTATTTTGACGAGTCTTGGAAATTATTTCTTGAGTTTTACCACCTGGTGCTCTGGAATTTTATGTACTTAGTGTATTATTTAGGTTGGCAGCTTAAATAGATATTTAAGTACTATCTACACTCACAGTTCACTCATGTCATTCAAATAAAACTACCTACGTCTTACGGATTTTATCGCGTAGTATTTTATTGATAATACTTAATTCCTGACGTTTCGGATCCTTTACACTTACAGCATTCATGGTCACGGGTAGTAGATCAATATTTGCGTATGTGTCAGCAGAAACCCGTAAAATTCTTTGTGACGAATTTCGGTGACTACTATATTTCTAACAATACATTTTATCTCGACTGTCGGTATCCTGTTTAGGCCTCTGAAAATTGACAATTTGACATATAGTTATTGAGATGTCTATCGGTCGCTTTTATGTCAGTCAAACTGATATAGTCTATCGATAAGATATGGTAATATCCCATTATGTGGGGCATGGCAACATAGAATGATTTAAATGCCCTTCACCTAACCTAACGCCTCTATATCCCGTAGGGTTAGGTAATGGTGTAGTAGCGGGCAAACTCCGTGCTGCTACAGAGAATTACTTAGAGGGAACTTAGAAGAACTCAATCAAACTTTGCTCAACTTTGGAATCGAATTCAGGACCTCTAGCGTAGTAGTCGCGCTTACGAGCATTGTAGTAATAAGGCAGTTCGACCTTCAATCATAACCAGTGCATTATCTTGACAGGCCACTTCGAAATTACAGCTACTAAACTAAGCTACGTTAATGGATCACTACAGCAACCACCCTGAGTGTGCGGTTTGGGGTTGATTCCCAGTTCTAATTTTGCCAAGCACCTTTCTTTCTGTAAAGATTTTTTCCTCCCACCGAAGTAGGTAGGTACCTAATACTTTTTGTTTCTTTTAATGTTCTCTTTTACAGTCCTAACATCTACTTTAATGGATTATTGGGACCTTTGGTAAGCTTCAAGGGCGATGGACCCATTACTTATGGGTATTAGGTATTGGAGAAATATTTAGGAAAGACACGCAAAGGGCAATCGGTGAACAAAAGACAAGTTTTGTTTTTGTTCTTTAGGCAAGTTTTGTCTTGCTACGATGTTTAAAGGATGTAGATTAAATGGAGTGTACGCAATGTACTATTCTTGAATATCCCAGCCTCCTCCCCAAGACATCGTTTAGTATCTAGGTATTCTGGTATGGTCCTGCGACTCCTACTAAACTTAATTAAACAGTTAACCGTTTAATAGATGTATTTATCTTTGGTATTAAAACGTTGAAAATAAATAATTTATGTTCCTCTTTTTCACTTTCTCATCTCTCCAATATTTTCATTCTTATTGCGCCTTCGCGAATAATGCGAGCAATGCTATCTATTTGCAAATCTGAAACTGATCACTGATACATTTGCAGTTTGCAGTTTGTCAATGCAGTTTTTAAAGACAAAATTTAAAGAAAATGCTATAATCTTTACATACGAAATGTCCCTGTTATCTTAATCGTCTGAAATAAACCTAGTTAGGGTAACCGTTGTAAGTGTGAAATTGGTGACAGTAACCGTAGATACCTATTTGTGTAGGTTGCACCCAATGGTTCAAAGAATGCTGGAAAAGGCTAGCCTTGACTTGGATTATAGGTATGAATTATCTTTATCGAGAATCGGAGTAGTATTTTCTTTGTGGTAGACGTAACCTGTTATGCAAAGTTTGAAAAAATAGGATATCTTGACTTCCGTTTCATCATTAACCTAGGTATGTTTTTAAATTCGGGCACGCCTCATGGATCTCCGTTAAGAATACGAGTGTCGAAATTTTTTTAGGTACAGTTTTTACATACCTGATAAACAAGCATACGGGTAGCCTGGTAAGCGGCGACCGGACTATAGACGCTAGCAAATAGGTACTTGGCAGTGCGGACTCTCCTGCTAAGGAGCTAGGAAATAATCTCAGGCATGCAGCTTTCCTCACGGAGAATTCCTTCATATACCTACTTGCGTAAACTTATATAAACAAAAAATATATTCTAGAAGTACTGCTCAAAACTTTTATTATTAGAATCATGAAACATTTGTTAAAATATTTACACCGACCCATCTTTGTGACTAATATTTTAAAACTGATAAAGGCGTTGAACTTGGCTACTCTCCGCCTTCCGGGCGCCCACGTGAGTTTTCTGATAGTAGATTGTAAGCTATTTTTGTTTGTAATACGTCACTGAAATATGTGGCATCTCCACAATAAGACAAAGTGGCTAGACACTTGTTTTACTGTCATAAGAAATGACGAAGAAGCCTATGGGCTGCCTGATGATAACCGGCAACCAGTTGTCATCTTCAGACCTCAGTTTGTTACGTTTTATATGCCCAGTTATTTCACGGCCTACAATGTCCTGCCTGCTGGCCTGCAAGACAATAAATGTTCACTTTAGACTTTTAATGGGTACATTTTTAAGAGATTCTCTTCGGACTTTTTGGACATATAGTGGGCAAACTACAGCGATAACTCCTGGAATGGATGGCCAAGCCATAACCACCTTTTCCAGCTTTCTCTTTCCATCGTGTCAGCTTGAGCTGCATTATTATAGTTCATACTGCCTGCATCCTACGCTTCCTAGCGACCTTTGCTAGGTCGTCTGTCCATCTCGTCGGAGTCCGTCCTACGCTGCGTACTTGAGAATCTTTTGCCCCAGCGACCATCAGTTGTACAAGCTAAGTATGTGTCCACTGCCACCCTCAACGCTATGTCGGCAACCTTGGAGCCTATGTATGGAACTCCTTATTTCGATTAGGTCGCAGAGAGAAATGAGAAGCATAGTTCTCTCCACTGAGTGACTTTGAGCTTTCTTATGAGACCTATAGTAAGCGACCACATCTCAGTGCCATATGTCATCACTTCAGTTTAATATAGC
Source organism: Acronicta aceris (assembly GCA_910591435.1). NCBI lineage: Eukaryota > Metazoa > Arthropoda > Insecta > Lepidoptera > Noctuidae > Acronicta > Acronicta aceris. Next base: position 13,537,021 of record OU342775.1, on the reverse strand, counting down.
CAGGTTATTTGCCTAGATCATCCCTGATGGAGGTTCTCCTTATGACACCCCAGGTCACTACTGCTTTAGTTAAGTATTTTACAGTACCTATACTTATATACAGATAAAATAGGTAAGTACACTTAAAATTAATTTATTCAACTGATTTATCACAGTCATTAGTTAAACAATTCTATTCTTAAACACAAGAATCTTAAAGATGATATATGAACAAGCCAGGTATATTTAGCAGTTCTTGATGTGTCGACATTAATTATGTCCGATCTCCTATCTATGCGTCATCAGCTCGCTGAACGTCCAATCATTTTGTCATCACTCGTAGTCCCATCGTCTGTGGAATGTGGCACAGGAAACCTGATGGAATGCTAGTTGATTGGTATACTTTTCAACGTTTTGCTAACTTTGATACCAGTCACATTTTGTTCATCCCCGTAAACAAATTTATTAATCAGTACATTGATTTTCATAATGAGAGGGGTTAGGCTATAGTCCAACAAGCTGGCCTATTGCGGGTCGTAAACAAAATTCATCTAGATAGGTGCCATAGAAATAGCTGAAGAAAATAATACCTTGCAAATTTAAAATATGTTTATTCGTGACCAATGAATTCGAGACCAATAATACCTAGTTATTTCGGGCAATTACTTATACTTATCAGAAAAAATATTATATATTTATCAGGAAAACTCTTGTGTAAGTAATACCTACTTTTAAAATAGCTAGATCATTAGAAAAAAGTGGCATGCCCTATTAAAATCTTTTGCAGCCTGCACGGTGAGGCCAATCATTGATTCGAGGCAAAAATCCTTCAAAGCGTTTTTCAAAGAAATATTCACTTTTTAATAGAATTCAGCGAGAAACCAATTTCCGCTTGAGTCACTTAAAATTATAAATAAACCGAGTTTTCGAACAGAAACGTCGTTATATAGCTCGCTATACTCATGATACTCGTATATAGATTACTCATACTTAACTGTAGGTACCATGGGGTACCACAATATGTGGTCTAATGCTCCTGCTTAAAATTTGGGTTATTTAGACGCGGTGGCGCGGCGGTGGTTTTCAGCAAACATGCAAGACCTAAGTATATAAAATATTTATACTTAGGTATGTTGCATGTTATGGAAGAATTGCAGGAAGAATGCTTAAGAGTTTTGTATCAATAAACACTCTCACAATATTTTGAGAAAGGCAACCATAATTTTCTTTCAGTTCTAGAATGATAAAAATTAGAAATACTTCTCGTTATTGTCATGCCTCTCACAGGTAATAAACTGCTGCTACGCTAATAAACATACTTACTGCAATTTGAACCCAAATCTTTGAGCGAAGAAGTGCAATTCACGTTAACTATCTTTCACTCAACTGTAATTTACAGTAATCGTGTGACAATGTATAATAGATCGCGCGTGACGCTCTGAAAACTGTCCGAACAAAAGAGCCGAAACGAACATCGTGCCAAGCTCAGTCTTCGGCCAAACATTGCCACAATAACATGGTATTCTTAGTGTTCAAAGTAAATAGTGAAAAACACAAATAAACGGACAGAAATCTAACCGAGTGTCCTCCATTCCGGAATTTTCCAGCTCCAAATATATTACGTGACAGGTGCATTAGTGTTCTATTTGCGTGAGTGCGATTAGCGTGTGCAATGAACAGGCAAACATGTCGCCTGGTTTCATTAAAATAGACGGAAATCTAGTTTTTCGGTAAAATAGATTTGACGAGTAGGTATTCCTAATGTAGATAATATTCTTAAGTGACAAAACGGAAGGTATAAAGAAATGCCTTTGCCTACTAAAACAGGACTTCATAAGTGAAATCTCTGTAAACGTCCTCTGTGTCACAACTCAATGCATCATCTTTTGTCCAGAAATAACGCTTAGTAATGTTATGTACTTATCTGAAACCTCTAATTTCATACGGCAAGGTGTTTTATCGGCCTATCACGTCGAAAACTGCCGCATTGAACAGCATTAATGGTTACACGACAACACTTTCAATATGATTCGATTGCCCTTGACACGATATCGATCACGAAGCTTTCGCTGAATAAAATACACCGCTCTGTGTCACACAATAAAACCCTGATAAAGCCCATTGTAGTATGATTACGTTCTGCTAGATTCCACTTCATCAAAGTTAACTTCCATTCTCTCATCGGGATTGAATTTTGAAAAATTCGTCCTAGTGCTTGGAATATAGTAGAAGGACAAAATTTAAGACTTGGTGATCATAATGTTAGCATGTGTAAATTTTATTATTTGGTTTCAGAACAATTACTGTAAATAATACAAAACTTTCTGATAAGCTTGCACGAAATCGATCGAACCTAAGGACGATCTAGCTGTATCGATAGCGAACTGACAGTTTTAATGTAAAAAATTTATTCACGCTTCTCCATTTTGTTCATTGACTGGCTGTTGAAAGTAATTCTGAACTATTTACCCTATAATTCGTTGAACTGAAATGATTCTAATTACACTTCACTAATCATAACACGGTGGTTCATTCTTTTGATACTTATTAAAGAATTAAACGAGGAGGAGACAAATTAGATTAGGCATTGAAACGGAACTGCGGAAAGCATTTCCCTGTCTCTGAGGAGTTCCAGGTCAAAGTTCTAGAATCCGACAAGAAAAAGATTTTTTTAAAGTACCTTACTTAACTACCTATTTTTGTAGTCTAATTGAAATAAATCATTTTGACTTTGACTTTGAAACTCTATGGACACTTTCAAAATAAAAAGGCTCAGAATGTTTGCTTTTTGAAAGGTCACGTATTTTCTCACACCTACCGGAAGATATCTTATGAAATTTTCCATCGATATGAGTATTACGTTAACATAGCAACAAAAACGATCTTCTAGCTGGACAATTGTAAATAAACATCGTAGTAAAACATGAATTTTATGAACGTCATGATCATAAACTGATCAACAGTTGCTATAGAACTATGATATGGACGTTCATACATCACAAATTACATGGTTCATACATACAACTACACTACACATGGCTGAGACAGCATTGGCTTTTTCTCCCTTTTTCAATTATCATGCCTTTTGTAAGCCTCTGATGATGCCTCTAATGACTTCCTGACATTTCCATGAATAACCATTGGTTATTTCAACGTAAAATTATTATATCAAGCACTCGACTTTATCTAAATCGATATTTATAACCATCACAAGGAATGATCAGTTTTCATTTAGACGTTCCGGTCTTGGAATTAATCGTGTTTGATAGGTCTTTGACTTTGAATGTTTGCTGGTGCGTACCAGTGGGCGTTTGGCAACGCTCCTGCCAAAAATAGCCGCGACTTTGTTGTTAGGAAGCTGACCGAATGCTACCTGTCTGGTAATTTGGCGGAAAATTTAAGATGGCGCCAATGCAAAATGACGTTTGACTTTGGAAGCTTTATGTGCAATTGATCCATCCTTCTCGATCTTTGGCAATCTGTCGCCAGTATAATTTGGTTTTACGAAGCCAATAAAATCGCCTACTTGGTTTCGCTTGGTACAGGATTGCAATGGATGGCCCAAAAGTGTAAGCACAGTAATTTGATCACTGTTGTTGAAAAAGTGTCTTTCGGTCTTTTCCACATCAATTTGAATTTTTCCCATTTAAACAGATACAATATAAGACAAAAATACATACACAAGTTGTACTACTGTTTCTTGCCAATAATACGGCCATCTAGTGGCCACAAACGAGTAGTAACTAGATGATGATTGCAACACAAGATTGATTCCCCCTACTAATGTTGTGTTGCAAGTGCCATCGTTTATACGCGAAGACAAATCTTCGTGCCTTGATAATGAGGCAACGAATATGAGCCCTGGTAATGAATTTATCTTTGTACTACTTTGCTTTTTTATTGGAAGAAGGACTTACTGCTGAACTCACCCTAAATAAGGCGGGCAGGATGATGACTATTAGTTGGATCAAGGATTAACTACACCTGCAGTTAAAATGGATAAACAAAAATGTCTCAATACTTCCTTTAATGTTTTTTTTTAAACAATGATATTCACGTGTTATCTATTAATTTATTCCCGCGTACATTACAGAGGTTTCAAGGATGGTGAATGAGGTGTTGTTAGAATTCAGATATACCTAGGTATATTTTATGCAGCTGTCTCAAAATCTCCATTGTCCCCAAATTCTAATTAATTACTGCCTTGTCAGTCCACTTGGGATTTCGGAATGCTTTTGTTTTGATGTTCGGCATAATAAATTATAGTTGGGTGGACTCATGGACTAGATTAGGGCTGTCAAATTAATTTTGTAGGTCGGTAAGCTATACTGATGCGTGATATATCATATCATCACTCCTTTATTCCCCGAAGAGTTAGGCAGAAGTGTAGTAATCCACAGTACACCCACAGTTCACCGGTATGTTTAGGTCCCATCATACTGTGTAATAGTAATAGGGAGTGAGCTTATTGCTATAAAACGACATAACTCCGAGCTATTACTGAGGATTTTATAGAAAAATACTCTTCGACCGCTTGTGCGCTTGGGACCACTAGGCTCATGGGGAAGTCCAGTGAAGAATATATCACTACGTCTGTATTCCTTGAAGGACAGTGCACTGTAGGGCATCCATACTTCGTTGATATGTTTTTAAGGTCCCATGTAATAGAGGAAGACCCTATTGTCATTAACCCGGCACAAATCTAAACTTCAAGTTGTTACCGAGTTGGAGAGCGTTACATTTATTTACAAAGAGGCCCCTCGTGTTATCGACAAAGTAAATAAAGTGCCAACCAGTTCAGTTTCCTTGTTCCGATATAAGTAATGTATCAAAGATATTAGAGTTATAGAATTTTATTTATTTCTAGCCATATGGACACGATCTTTAGATATATTATCCATAAAAAATAATTGGGTCTTACGTACCAAAGCAGACCAATTTGAACCTAAGAGAATTAGTTATTATCAAAAGCACAAGTCTGCTTCATTTGTAAGATGCTTACGTACTCCCGAAAAGTAATTGTGTATTGATTTTCTTTTAATTAATGGTAACAAAGAAACGATTACTCAGTGTAGTGTGTAGCAATCACTCGCTTCGTAGAAATAGTTATTGTAACTATCTATCTCGTTAGATTGTGAAGGGTATTATAGGAATTTCATAACAAGAAGCTACAACGATTAAACTGAAACTAAGTTCAGTAGATTGTGATCGCGTTTTGAGTTGAAATCATAGACTTGGGTATTATACAACCTGTAACACAGTAACAGAATAAGCGCAAAACCTGTAAGTAGTTTGTTCAGTAACGTGTTAACACCATCATTTTTACGTTGTGAGAAAGAGATGCCGCTCTACATATTAAATAGTCTCATCTCTTTCTAACAACCTAGAAATGATGGCGTTAATACGTCGATTCAATTAATAATCGATTACACTGAATTTATTGAAATAAACACATATTAAAATATGTGTTAATAAAAAAAAAATGTTTCATTACCGGTCCGCCTGGGGCCATATTTAAGGCCCCTTGATCTATCAGTGGGTCGAGGTATGGAAAACTGAAACCTATTAGCACAAATTGTTATTGTGTGCGTGTGCGCATCGATAACGTAGTCGTTGTGAGTACGATTGACGTACGGCCACAAGTTTTATGTTTAGCTGATTTATCTAATTTCTTGAAAAAAATATGCTTACATGTCTCAAAATTACTTCCGGGTTTCGTTTTTATTATTATGACTCGATATTATAATCGACCTGTTCGAAGTCTTGCGCTTATTCAGTGACACGTTGTAGCCTTTTAAGTATATCTAGCTTAAAACGTAGGCAGGTTTTTTTTTGTTCTTGAAAGATCTTACCTTACTGTTTGCTTAGGTATGATCTACATTTCCAAGACACCTGTACTCTTAAGCCAGCATGACAAAATGAGAATTGTATTAGTCTACTAGTCTATACTCGTATATATATAAAAATTAATTGCTCTTCGTTAGTCTCGCTAAAACTCGAGAACAGCTGTGGACCGATTTAGCTAATTTTGGTCTTGAATTATTTGTGGAAGTCCAGAGAAGGTTTAAAAGGTGTATAAATATGAAAGTGCTCGGAATTAAATTTTATTTATCCATTGAGGCAGTACGAAGTCTGCCGGGTCAGCTAGTCAAAGTTAAATTCAAAATGTTTTATTTCAATTAGACCACTAAAATAGGTTAAACATCAATGAATAACTAGACATAAATACATAAATATTAGGAGCACTATAGCAAATCTGATTTGCTTCAGTGGCAGTCTAGATATAGACGTTTGAGCTGTAGGTAACACCAATGTTGACACATTCAAATAAATTCTTGGTGACGATTGGTATCCCTTTGTAGTTCGCTGGTATGTTTTTACGTCTGCTGTACCTAATAGGGGCGAGCCTATTACAACCGCCTAGCCTAGCGTATTAGTAACCGGGTAAGCTACTGAGATTTTCATAGAAAACACTCCATTTCGGAATAGACACCAGAACTTTATCATCAGCAGCGGCGCTTAGCACCACTTAAACAATGAGACAGTTATTATCCGATTTATTGTTATTGCGTATTATTAGCCATAAGTACCTACAATATCTCGGGCTATCGACAATAAGTCGTAAATAGCGACAATACGCGATAAGAAACTCATCGATCACTGTTACTGATATCTTGAATACCTACAATGAGAATATGCAATTGCAATGCAGCGGTTTTGCTCAATTTATTTTACAACTTATCATGAAAACACTTTTCGAACTCATAGTTGTTATGTCCCTAAAAGATTTTTTTATCCGACTTGCGTAGTCGGATGGAAAATGGAAGCGTAATGAGGGGGAGAGAGTTCAAACTTTTATACGAGTATATTCTTTTTAGGTTAGTTAAACCCTAGATTACTTTACCCAAGTCTCAAACGGTATGAATACAAGAAGGTACATCAAAGTTTTGCTTTTACTCAATGCGCTCAAACTCCTTTGCGCTTATCACTGAAATTGCAAGTGTCCATTGTCGTATTTAACAAACAAACATACAAAATGCACCTGTGGCGTTATTGCAGATTTAATACGTTAACCTTATCATTCACACAATTGAAAATCTCAAAATTTTGATAAATAACAAGATTATACCAGAAGCAAGACACTCGATCTAAACACGTTAAATCCATGGCTTAATAAAAAAAAACATTTACTTCGAGAAAAAAAATCGGGAATGCCGAGATAAGTCAAGAATAAAAATAAAACGGATTCCAAAGAAAAAATCATTGCTTATTCTCGATATTTCCATAGTGTCTTTCATTTCTTTATTGATTTAACCGTGGATTTCAGGTGTTGGAAACATATTTAGTGATGTGCTAATATGTGCTCTTAGAGACCAAAAGACAGTTTGTGTTATGTTGTAACAGACAAAGTTATCAGACAGTGAAATGTCTATAAGAGGCGTTCCAGATGGTTCAAGATCTCCTCGGATCATCACTGATTCTTTCTTCGATGATGGTGGTAAGATATCAACGTTTATATAAGTACAATTATTATAAGTAGGGGAAGCACAAAAGATCCCATTCGGTTGAAGTGCACTGAGGCCTTGCTGCCTCGGCCCCATATAAGATAAGATAAGATAGGTATCACATTAAACCCAAGGCTGTAGCTAGGAATTTATTTCGGGGAGGTTCTAGCTTTGGACCAGACAGACAGTAAGCATCAACTTTACGTAAACCTTTTTTTTTGCGCCTTATGCACCCCGCTTCGGGGTTGCGGGACGGTTGTGTCGGGCTCTCCGGCCAGGTGGCCAGCATACCGACTAAAACCACCACCACTACCACCTTCCGCATAGTGGTGGGCTCACGGGAATCGCTCTCGCATTATCCGCGATCCCACCGCGGACGTCGAATGTTGGACCCTCCGGGACGAGGTCAACTTTACGTAAACCTACGGTCATGGCTAAAGCCCGCCGGTGTTGACCTCCTTTCCCTCATCCTATGGGAATTTCCTAATATCCTTTCATAGCAGAATCCTTCCTTTAGTTAGGGCTATATCTATTCGCTTTTATCTACTAGCTGTGAACTATGTTTCGCTCGCGTTCCAAAAGGTACTCTACTTCTAGGTGGCGCGGCGTATTAAGATGAAACATGGTTTCAGACCAGTTTTACCAGATTTTAACTCTAGCATCCAATCGTGCAGTAATGTTTGCGTGATGTGCGTACAAACATACACACTGACAAACGAAAATTCTAGTTTCAATTCCAACAGATACCTACCTTTTAACCTGTATTCCACCAATAGCCGTGAAGCACATTTTCTGTTCAGAGCTTAAAGACATTAACGAACATCTGTTCCACACGACCATGTAGGTATCTCTAGGGGTAGTGGAGCGGTAAAGAGACAGCCTTGAACACATGGTTAGGTCGGCAAAGGCTTCTGTGCCTTTGTTCACTTCACAGGCGAGTGTTGTTCAAAATAATAACTAAATAATGAAAATGTACCTAAGTATTATAGTAAGTAGGGATGTTATGATCGTTACCGAGTGTGTAGTCTCAAGAAACTGTTGCTATCGAAATATTTATCAAAACCCTTATTTTCCCTTGAACTTGCTATCAGACAGACAGCACACGTCTAGGTACAAAGTGAGAGATATACTTAAGTGATTGTTTAAGTATGTAAATAATTAGTATACCTACAATGTATGCATATAGTGTAATGAATATAATTATTGTATATATTGTTGGTAGTTTCACTATATGAATCTCTATGTTGAAACTAATAATAAAATATTACCTATCATATTCCACAGTATCTAGGTCCCTAATTATAAAATATAGCACAAGAGCTCAATACTAAAGTTATTAAAGAAAAACAAAAAAACTGAAAGTTCAAAGGGAAAATTCAGGCACAATATATATATATATACTAAGTATATATTATAATACAGTTTTATGATATGTATAAAACTGTTACAAAAACAAGAAAATACTATACTCAATTCCTCTGAATTTATTGAAAAGCACAAAGCGTAAGTAAGAAATGTTATCATAACCTCGAAAACAGTTATTTACGTTGTCACTGCAGCTGCACCTAAAGTGAAAACGGTGACCTAAAATATTTGCTGTGTGGAGCATGCCTGAGATAAATTTCTGAGAACGACGCTGCATTTTTTTATGAGGAGACTGAATACCTACTTACACCTTACTATTACTAGTAACTAAAACTGTACAAAAGTGGACCTTCACCGCCCGTTATGTAAAGTAGCATAATATAAAAGACTAGCTGTTGTCCGCGGCTTTACTCGCGTCCTAAGGATTATAGTCTTTTTTTAAAGAAAAGATAGCCTTGCCATAAATCATGACTTTCTTCGTAATCTGCTCAATGGTTTAGGTGCGAAGGGTAACAAACTAATAGAGAGTCTGACAGACAGCGGTTCTTTCGCATTTATATTGGATATTTTATTGTGTACTGTCGAGACTTGCTTGAGAGACGCGAAAATGCTTTGCAATTTATTAGATATAAGTACTGATGACATGCCCCAGGAAAATGATGCCCTTATCTACTTATTTAAATAACGGCGTCAAGTATTAGAGGTTAGCAAGTTATCTAAATATATATATAAAACTCAAAGGTGACTGACTGACTGACATAGTGATCTATCAACGCACAGACCAAACCACTGGAGGGATCGGCCTGAAATTTGGCATGCAAGTAGATGATATGACGTAGGCATCCGCTAAGAAAAGGATTTTTATAAATTTTACCCCCAAGGGGATAAAATAGGGGATGAAAGTTTGTATGAAACTTTGTCAATTTTAAACCGATCGGACTGAGACTTTGCATGCATATAGCTACTATGACGGAGGCATCCCCTAAGAAAGGATTTTGATAAATTTAGACCTATGTAGGGGTGAAATAGGGGATGAAAGTTCATATGGAACAAAGTAGATAATAAAATTAAAGATGGTATGACTGTGGAAATTTTATTACATTCAAATAAATTAAAAAAATATACATTATGTAACTGTAGTGTCCTGTATATTTGTGTTTTTATTGGTGTACAATAAAGTATAAATAAATAAGAAAATTAATTGTTTAAGGCGCTGTGCATAGTCAACATTTAGGTATTTGAGGGGGTGAAGCAGATGAAGTGGGGCACGCGTAGTCCCGCCTACTGCGGGGCGCACCGGGCGAACGTCAACCATGCGCGACGTTCTTTAAATACAGAAACATAATTTCGCAACATTGGTTAAGTGCACGGTTGGCTTAGCGCGCCGCTGTCCGGCTTGAAATCGCGCTTCCACGAGTTCGAATCTCAATAGATACTATGAGTTTTTTTTTATTTTTAAAAATGTACACACTTGTTTTCTTATTTTTTTAAATAATTAATTAATAATTGTTATTTAAAAAAAAAGAATATAGAGAAACTTAACAGATTCATCAGACGAATAATAAATAATTCATAAATAAAATGGCTTGGGCGTAGAATGGTCAATTCTAGAAATGGCCTATTCTCAAAACGGCAATTGTCAAAATTGCGAAAAATTAATATAAACAGACATTTTTATTCCCGTATATATTTTTCTTCAGAGTAGTATAAAAAACAGTCACCAAACTTGATGGTTTATTCTGAAGAAAAATAATACAGATACAGGATGTTACAAAAGACTGTAGTTATACCAAAGGAGGTCATTGTACTCACCACTATGAACATCTTTACTATGGCGCCTGCCCTAAAATCGCTAAAAAATATTTTTTCTCGTCTAACCTTTTCGCAAAACCATACATGCCAAAAAAAACTATGCCTTTTTGAGAATTTGGCATTCTGCGTCTAAACCATACGATGAACTAGTAACTAGTAAAGAAACGAGATCATTGCGAGTTGAATGAGGAATTACTCAAAATTACTGTATAGTAAGTTGTATTTTTTGAATTGACCATTTTGAGATTCGAATGCAAATTTCAATTTATTCAATTTATATTGTGATCATTTTGAGAATTCGTCATTTTGTGCCTAAGCACAGTGGTATGTTATACATAGATACCTACTAAAGTTTATAATTTACAAATTAATATAAAATAAAATAGGTATGTGCAAAGACAACAATTATGACGATAATATTTATTGTGACAAGCGAAGATTTAGCAAGTACACACAATGACGACGCTAACGTGGCCGCCGTTACAAGAATTACTTCTGCCGGTATTGGTTATTCGCAATTTTAAGAAATTACAGCATGTATCGACATACCCATATTTACGAAAACCACATATGCTCAAGATCCCAGATAAACGATTTGATTTGATTTGATCAAGACATCATTTATGAAAAATGGGAATCAACATCTGACGAATCCTGTGGCAGCAGTAGCAGGTTTTAAGAACGCATAGCTGCTGTTGTCATGGATTTTTTGCTGATGATGAATTTGGGTACGTCCATACATGCTGTAATTTCTTCGAATTGCGAATAATTCTCCAGTGGACTCGGGTGAGATTAAAAAAATAATCCTATCCATTAAATCAAATGCTGTGGGTTGTGACAACATCAGTCGGAATATGATCACCACAGTTTTGGACCACCTACTCCCTGCAATTTCTCACATTGTAAATGCTTCACTTGAATCGAGTTCTTTTCCGTCTGCGTGGTGCAAAGCACATGTTTTGCCTCTACCTAAGATTCCTAACCCTTCTCTCCCCAGTCATTTTCGGCCAATTTCTATTCTTCCTTTCCTGTCCAAGGTTCTGGAGGCCTGTGTCCACAAACAATTCTCTCGCTTCATTTATGCAAATACACTCCTAAGTCCCTATCAATCTGGGCTTAGACCAGGTCACAGTACTGTGTCTGCACTCCTTAAGGTGACTGGCGATATTCGGGCAGGCATGGAAGACACTAAGGTTACTGTATTGGTACTGGTTGACTTTTCCAATGCTTTTAATACCGTCAGTCACAATATCCTTTTGTCCATCCTTTCCCATTTCATGATCTCTCCTGAAGTGCTGGAATGGTTCTCATCATACCTTCGAGATCGCCAGCAGTCAGTCCACATTGAGGAGTCTTTCTCAACTTGGTGCAAGCTGGAAACTGGCGTTCCCCAAGGCGGAATATTATCTCCACTGCTTTTTTCAATTTTCATAAATTTTATTACCCAAAAGCTTCAGTGTGCGTATCATCTATATGCCGATGACCTACAGATTTACTCTCAATCTAGAATAGAAGATTTATCCGTCGCGATCGAAGCAGTGAACCACGATCTTGACTCAATCAGGGACTGGGCTGATAGATTTGGTTTGGCAGTAAATCCCAATAAATGCCAGGCTATCATTTTGGGCAGCCATCGCAATATCTGCAAGTTGAGCAATATAAATATTTTACCAATAGTCTTCAATGACATAGCCATACCTGTGACTTCCAGCGTCAAAGATCTCGGCTTGAGTTTTGATCCTACATTGAGTTGGCGATCCCAAGTCTCAAGTGTAAGTCAAAAAGTTACAGGTACCCTGCGATCTCTCTACCGCCTCAAAAATTTTCTTCCAGCGCACATTAAAGCAATGCTTGTCGAAACCTTAATTTTCCCCATAATCGACTATGGTGATGTTTGCTACTTTGACCTGAATGCAGATCTGCTCAATAAATTGGACCGCCGTCTCAATAATTGCATTCGATTCGTTTTTAATCTCCGTAAATATGACCATGTCTCAGAATATCGAATAAAATTGAAATGGTTGCCCATTCGCCAACGAAGAAATTTGAGGGCGCTGACTACTCTTTATTCTATACTTTTTTCTCCTAATTCTCCATCGTACTTATCATCTCATTTTCAGTATATTACTTCCTTCCACAATAAACATCTTCGTTCAACTAATAATCGTCTTCTTCGATGTCCTTCTCACCACTCTGACTTTATACATTCTACCTTCTTCGTCCAATCAATACTGTTATGGAATGCTCTCCCCCTTGAAATCAGAATGATAAACAGCCGGCAATCGTTTAAAACTTGTGTGCGCAAATACTTGCTGGATAAAACGCTGTTAGATTCATCTCGACACTGACTTTTCTTTTTATATCTATTATGTATTGTATATATGTATTGTATTTTATGTTATTTTATATTGTATATATATAAATATATATAAAATAAATATTTATGTAATGTATATAGTAATTGTGTAAGTTTATAGTTTTGGTAAGTCTTCAAGTCACACATTTCACTTCTACTCTTTTAGTGCATCTACCATGATCGTCTCTGCACCACCCTAAGGTCGTCTGGTAGAAAATGCCTAAGGCATTAAGACCGCCTTTGTACACTTCTGTACATGAAGCATAAATAAATAAATAAATAACCAATACCAGCAGAAGTAATTCCTGTAACAGCAGCCACGTTAGCGTTGACATTGTGTGTACTTGCTAAATCTTTGCTTGTCACAATAAAATCGTCTTTGCACATATTGCATCTAAAATTGAATCCGGAGATCAAGCCAATCCTTTATTCTGCTATGAGTAACAGCTGTGAGAAGTTACAATCGAATAAAGAACTATGGCTACATATAGTTTGCAACTGCTGATAAAATGCATTATGTCAACGACTCCTCGACTATGAACTGGTGAGTATGTATTATTGTCTTGAAATTCTGTTGACGGTTCAACGAATAGCACATCGTTATTGATTTCTCTGAAATAAAAATTTCTTCATTTTTTGTTTTGTTATAAACAAAAAACAACAAAGTAATTCTAAATCACAGTAATTACGCGATGTGTACAAATACAATGGATATATGACTGGGTGGACAGACAGATAGGTGGTTGTCACGCGATCTCTTTGGAGGATAACTCTTCGGAATCGTCAGCTCCCATGATTGACTGACGACCTTCGCCCATCTGTCGATACTTGCTACACATAATTTGATTACAAAGGTTGAAAGTGATTTTCCCAGGGTTTTCGTGTTCAGAATGTAAAATTGAAGCAAATAAGTTTTTAAATTTTGACATACTTACATGATTGTTTATATCAAAAAAAGTTAAAAGCAAATAGCTCTATAGGTCCAGACTACATCCCCCCTGGTCTCCTCAAAATGTCAAAAGAGTATATTTCGGAACCTCTCTGTCATATTCTTAATCTAGCTATAAGCACTGGCAATTACCCCTCACAGTGGAAACTTTCAAGAGTCACGCCTATACCTAAATCCTCGAAAAAAACTGATATCGAAGAATACCGACCCATCGCGATTCTCTTATCTCCTGCGAAGGTCTTCGAGAGCATTTTGCATAAGCATATCAACGATCAAATTAGCGCCTACTTATGTAACGAGCAGCACGGCTTTAGGTCCAAGAGATCTGTGAACACTAACCTCATAACTCTTGTTGACTTCATTTCCACCCAGCTAGATCACAGACTCCAAGTTGACGTCCTCTACTTCGATTTCCGGAAGGCGTTTGATAGGGTCAATAATGACATTTTGCTGGCGAAACTCTGTGCTATAGGTTTTGCCCCTGGACTTCTCAATCTGATCACGGACTATCTACGAGACCGTCAGCAATTTGTCAAATTGGGTATCTTTAAATCTAGACCCTATCACACGCGTTCCGGGGTAAGTCAGGGTTCCATTCTTGGGCCTCTACTATTCATTATTATGTTCAATGACATTCCTACAGTAGTCAGCCACGCACGATGCTTACTATATACAGATGACCTAAAGCTGTACGTAGCAATTAAAAACGAGGAGGACTGCTTGGCACTCCAGCGCGACATCGAGGCGGTGTATAAATGGAGCGTTGATAACAAACTTGAATTCAACCCCACTAAGTGTAATGCTATGACCTTTAGCCGAGCGCGGCACCCAGTTGTTTTCGATTATAAGTTAAAGAACGAAACTATACCTAAATCGTCGACCATGAAGGACTTGGGTGTTACATTCGACCGGGGGTTAACATTCCATGATCACATGGTCGCGGTTGCCAAGGAGTCCTATATTAGACTAGGTTTTGTCCTCAGAAACGCACGTGACTTCCAAAATACCAGTGTCATTCGAATCATTTATAATGCGCTGGTACGTAGTAAGTTGGAAACCAGTGGGTCTATCTTGAGTCCCCTTGAGAAAAGAAAAATTTCAGTACTCGAAAAAGTACAGAAGGCATACCTTAGATATCTTTACAAAAGGATACCCATATCTTTACCCCACCAAGTTTCTCCTGGGTTGTCTCGATTACAATTCTCTAGAAACCAGAAGGAACCGTGACCAAATTGTCACGGTGTGCAAAATCCTACGTGGAAAAATTGATTCACCTGATTTGTTTAATGAACTGTGTCAACTCTTTACCCCTAATAACTATCTAAGAGGCAGGAAACATAAACTGCTTGCAGTGCCAACTTGCCGTACTCTAACCCGAGCAAAGTCCCCAATACCGCGAACACTCTCTGCACTCAACGATCTCCTGAACTCGTGCCCAGATATTGATTTGTTTGAGGATGGATGGGTGAGGCTATTGACGGTATCCTTGAAGTTGTGCGAGAGGGATCTATGATCGACTTCAATTTGGTGCGAATCTGTGATATGTTTTAGATTATTGGAATTATTTAGTATATTACACCATCGTTCTATGAATTAAAAGCCAAATGAAGCTCATAATGTAGTAGTTCTGAAATTAGTTTAGTTAATCAAGAAATTACAATTCTATTTAATTAGTGTAATTGGTCTATGACCGTTCTAGTTAAATAAATAAATAAATAAATAATAAATAAATCATGTGATTTTTTGAGAAAATGATGAATATCCACAATGCCCCTATTATGCATTTAGCATTTAGAAAATTTGCCACTTTATCGATTTATATTGCGGCCACTTTACAAATTCGTCATTGTGCTATAGTCTAAACTATGGTCATTTCGTCGTCGAAGTTGTTCATAATAATGTCATTATGAACAACTTTCACTATAACTCCAACCCTAAAATCGCGAAAAATAATCTGCCGAAAAAGCTCATTCACCCGCGACTAAATGACCTCTTTTTTTTAAAGAAAAAAAGACTAAATGACCATAGTTTGTTGATTGGCACCACAGTAAAAGTTGTTCATAATGATGCGTGATGACTGTAATGACCCCTTTTCGTATTTCTGCACTCTTTTGTAAGACTGCAAATAATTTGAATATTATAAACTTTAGTAGGTATGTATGTATCACTTAGCACTGGGTTTCGGTGCAATATGACGAGTTCTCAAAATGGCCGTAATATAAATTTAATTAATTTAATTGGCATACGAGTATCAAAATGGTAAATTGTAAAAATGTCAAATTTTCTAATATAAATATGACAGTGACAAATTTTCATTTGTCATAATTGCCATTTAGAAATTGAGTAATATCAACAATGTACATTCTGATGCACATTGTTGATATTCCTCATTCAACTCACAATGATCTCCTTTCGCATTACTCACATTACCTACAATATTTTGTAACACCATAATTATATAAACATACTCGTGAAAAGTTTTCTCCGATGGTTCATCTACTGACGGATAGATCACCAGACGATTCTTTTTACTATAGAATGCAAAAAAAACGATTCAGGAAAATTAAAAAAAAACTTAGTAAAAGCTTATAAAAAAAGAGAATTAATAGGAAGTTAAATAATAATTATTGAAAATTTATTTCAAACAAGAAGATAACAAAAGTAAATAATAATAAAAAAAAGCAATTATATGCTACAAATAAGAAAATCAACAAAAAGTAAAAAATTATTGCGGGGTTTGAACCCAAGACCAGTGCATTTCTGTTCAATACACGATACCGCTAGACCAATCGAGTTATAGATTCACACATCGAATTTACGAATCTATAGATAATCTATTTGTATGTACTTACTTTACAATTTCTATCATGAGTTTTTGTTTCATCGAATAAAAATGAATATTATTATTATTATTGTAATAAAATAAATAGCTTTCAAAACGACCAGACATAAAATTATTTCTGAGCGGCGGGCGGAACAAAGTGACATAGGTCCATCAGGCAGCGCGCCTCAGCGCTCACTGTCGCTTACCGTAGAAATGAAAGAGAAGAAAAAAGACGCCACGATGCCGCGATGTTTCGTTCGACTCGTGCGAGTTATTTATCATGATATTTATTAATTATTAAACATATAGTATTTCAATCAAAAAATAAAAACAACAGTTCCCTTTATTTTTATATATTACGTCACTGTTATAAATTTGATCAAGATTTGTTAATAAATAATACAGTTACAACTGCTAGAAATTTTATTTTAATGGTTATTTTATGATTTTTTTTTATCGAGAAAATTTAACGAAAACGTGTTTTGAAAACAAAGGTTCCCTCGTAAATATGTTCAAGATTAACATATATTTTTATTGCTGTGTTAAAATGTATACTTTTTGCTAAAAAATTGTTTTAAGATGCCTATTTTGACTAGTCACAGCGCCTTAACTACGAAAGAGTTTAGTAAGCCGTTTGAATCTTGAAATAAAATATTTTATTTAATTTTATCGTTTTATTAAATTATTTAAATATCAAATATTCACATGTCAAACTGCACATAAGAATGTTCTAAAAAATAAACATGCAAATTTCAAAACCTACAAAAAATATTCCTTCGAGCCGGATTTGAACCAGCGACCTATGGATGACAACACGAATAACTCTACAGTCCACCGCTCTACCAACTGAGCTATCGAAGGCTTGTGAGACATGGCGAAATTACCGGTCAGATTCTTTGTGTAAATGTACGCAGTTTTACTAGGGTGACGATTTTTTTTTTAAAGTTGGCACAAATTCTCTTCGAGTGCCTAATACATCAGTTTCATAAAATTTCCGTTAATTATAATAAGTTACTTAACAACATAGGTTCGAATAATATCTGTTTTTTTCCTTAAATATAAATTGCTTTGTTATTCCGATGGTATTTGTGAATGCTCTTATCGCATTTTTATCCAAACAAAATTTTCTTCTGCCCGCTATCGTAAATGTTGCAATATGTTATTTGTGTTGCGCGAATAAATGAATAGTTAAACGAAAACCGATCAAGGCTGCGTAATAAAGTCACATTAAATCCTATCTTTTGTTTACAATGTCGGGTCGAGTGTGTGAAGTATCGTCGGTCGGCTGTGGCCTGTGGGGTCCGTGAGTCTGTCTGTCAGTCCGCGTCCGTCGGCATCGTCGCCGGCCGTTACTTTGGACGCACTGGGCGCTGTGATCGCACTCGCGCAATAACCGTGGCGCGTGGCATTCCATATTGAAATTTCGACAGCTCTTTTTTTAAATTCAATGACACTGTGATAAGACGATGTTTGTATTCATTTTATAATTAAGAAAGTTCCCGTTTAGTGTCGGTTTCCTATTATTATCTACATTTGCCAAAGTTAAGCCGAGTAACTTGCATTATATGCAACGCAGTTTGCACTTACAGCTGTTTCTAAGCTAAAGGCTCTTTGTTAGCAATTTATCATATTTTCTGATTAATTTGTGTTGAATACTCTGGTATTCTGTGCAAACGAATGAATGTAGGTTAATAGGTCTAGCTTGCTCTTAATTTAATGACTATCATTAATAATATTATAGTATACAGTTGAATCTTGTTACGATCAATGCTAATTAGTTTAACTAAATTACATCATGGTTTAGGTCAAAACGTTTGCGTGTTCAAGAAATCAAATCAAAAGTGGGGGAGCAGTGAAAGTAATAAAACTCTTACGTTAAGAAACTCGTTCATACATCGTAAAAATCTCTATTGGATACCTTTATAAAACAATATTAATTTAAACGTACGAGTTCCTAAAATGTAATACCAATAATTGGAGATAGGAATGTAAATATTAAGATTTATTAATTTAAATAGCAAATAAGCAACGATTGATTAACTCTTTTTCATTAAGAAATACCAAAACTTATAAAACATCATGGAAACCTAGTGCACCTCAGAACATAAAGGGTGAATATGTGACATCCATCCATTAATGATGCTTGGTAGGATGAATTTTAAGTCGCTTAGAAAGGAGACTCCTGGAAAGATTAGGGGGATCCCTGTAGTGAGACCGTGAGTAGTCTGATGAGGTTACGAGCCCTTAAACTCACTTATGTACACAAATATATAGATTAAGTTTGTTTATATTATTATTATTGTAAATAAATTATCGTCAAATTTCGACGTATTACCTATTTATAACCATTACTAATTAAGTCACGGTATTTTGCAACGCAAAGTTAAGTAGGTAAGTGAATTGTAGGATTATTTTTATTTTGATTTGTAAATTAATAAACAGCTTCGGGAATCGCTGAAAGATCGTTTTGGGAAATTCACTATTAACTGTATATTTAATTTAGATAATTCAAGCCTTTAGCTTGTCTTTGTATTATTATTGTCTATGAATACCTAATGCTTCTATTGTAGGTAATTATTTAATTGACATATTTAACGGGGTTGGTTTTTAAAACCCTTTATATTTTCCTCTCTCCATAAGTTTCTAGACTTTATCTTAACCAGATCCACCTTAATCTTACTGGACCTTCTGCTGTTGGTATATAAGTCAGTTTTTCTATTTCTTTATTATAAAGAGACATCTTTAAGACTATGTGGTAATCGGCAAATCACATTGGCCGTTAATGGGAAATGTTTCTCTGATTACGTCAATACGAGTAACTGGGATGTTTCTCTGCGCTTAATTACGTATTCATGGAAAAAATCCCTCGCTATGGTTAGTCATTATATTGTACAGTTGTTGGATAGCGAAAGACTCATAAATTAGCCATAAGTGGGTTGGTAGTACGCCTTGCCTTAGGATCATGACGGGGCTCTGTAAATACGCGTACCTACCTAATGGCTCTTGCCTCGCCTTTCGTGTGGTTATTTACTTCGGGAGTACTACATACTACGTGACTTATGTTCTTAGGGAAAATGATCCTCAAGCGGCAACTTCCACTTGAGCACGAATTAGACATTGCTATTCAATACTGGCCTTTAAAGACACATTAAAAGTTCAAAAATCGTAATGAAATTAAATAAAGCCCATGTATGTTCCAGATAGAAATAAATATTTTGCTATATTTAATCACGTTCTGCTGAACCAATCCAAACAGAGCGTTTCGATGGGTATCTAATTCAGTAAGTGTTTTTGGTGTTCTCTATGGAAAATGTAATATGTCTTAGGAGTGAGTACAAGGAAAATTCATACGGCTAACTGAGGTCTAACGACTGAAAATCCTATTCCTATTTCAGTAAGAAAATATCAAAATATGCTTGAGCATCGACAGGGGGCATGAATCATGGGGCGGCTGTGGAAGATGCAATTGCAAACTCAAAGTTTACTCTAAATTGATAGCTGTAATATAACTGGCGAAAAAGCCAAACATATTGCCAGACGATGACGCAAGAAGCAAACATACATAACTATTGAATGTGACAATACAAACATATCACTAATAAGCTAACACATGCACAAAAACACCAAAATAGTGCTAAAAACTGACATAATAAACAGGTACAGAAAACCTAAAGGATATAATTTTTTTATATTTTTATTTCGTGTTCGCAAGTTAAGATATTCGGGGACTAGAGTATGCATTACCGATTCACTGGGCATTTTATATTTTATTATGACTATGTTGGGCGTACTTATTTATTTTCAACAATTATACTTTATTTGGATAATCACAGCATATATTTATTATAATAACAGTAGAATAAATTAACTAATTGCATTCTAAAATTAGAGAACCTATTGTTTTTAAACTAGATACGATCAGCTATAAAAAACTTATCAGTATCAGTGTTCAGAAGGTCAATACGTGAGTAGACTTGCTGGGCGCGATGACGTAGTCGCTCAGCTGTTTGTTCGTCGCCATTGCGGGCATCGCCACACAAGGGTCGTATTTGGGTCGAAGATTATAATCTGTTGCTACGCGCCTTTCTGATTCGCGTTGTCGCAATACCGGTTTATTTTACATCCTTATTTTAGATGTTCAACAAGTAATAAGTTATTAGTGTTATTACTCATTACTTATTATTTTTAGACAATCTTTATGTGTAGGTAAACATATTTTTATGATGATAAACAGAATTGTGACAAATAATTAACTGTTCACAAAATGTCAGGAATTATGGTCAATACACTGTTTGTTGATTTGCAGAATTCCACTTAATTCCTACCCAATCCTACTGTCTGTTATGATATGATATTACTGACTTACAATAGTGTGACAAGGTATAATACTCCAATATTAAATCGATTTAAAAATATTT
The DNA here is from genome assembly GCA_910591435.1 of Acronicta aceris. Lineage (NCBI taxonomy): Eukaryota > Metazoa > Arthropoda > Insecta > Lepidoptera > Noctuidae > Acronicta > Acronicta aceris. The sequence continues at coordinate 13,515,813 of OU342775.1, read as the reverse complement.
TCTTAAAATTTTTAGACTAATGTGCTAGTGACCAAAATCAGCACTAATTCATGTCAATCATTTGCCGACTTACGACCTGTCATTTCCGTTATTATAGTAGCTGTTAGTGCCACATTATCATATTATAGGTACTGTAGGTACTTAATAATGATGATATCCGACCAGTCCACTTCACTAGTCTGATTAAAATTCATATTTGGAATACTTAACTTCATTCAACAGTAACACGTCAAGGGCGGCGGTTGTCTTATACGGTGTCATTATCATCTTTAACCGATAACCTTTCAGTGATCTATAATGAAATAAAGTTAAAAAGTGATGCGTGTTGTTACACTAAAGTGAAACAAGTACTTTCTGAAGATGTACAGCTTCGATAAGGATTTGTGGCATGTGCGGAGGCCATCCGAGTCCCAGGAACAGGAGACTCCTGATACCACTGCAGAGAGACAGCGTAATGATATTTTTTATATAAGTATTTAGAAACGTGATATAAAAGATCCCTTGGCCGTTAGCCTCGTAGAACAAAAACAAAAAATAAATTCGAAACGAAATATTTTATAAGTAGGTAAGTATATATGTACTTAGTACAGAAATAAAGTATTTATTGTTCCAAGGAATCCTTTATAGTGTTGCTCAAGATTTGTTTTAGAAATATTGAAGTTTGATTTTGTTGTTCTTCAAAAGCCGATATTCAAGGAATTTGCATAGAACTTTGTTGGTTGTGGCAATCCAAACGACTTATTTATGAGAAAAATTCTGAGAATCCTAACCGTAGGTACTTGTATTTCACATAAATAAATATTTTTCGATAACATTATGAAAGTCAAGACCGTTTTATCTTAGCTGTAGGTACTTATTGTAAATAACGTTCTCGTAAACATCATAAACCGCCTTTCATAGATGTATTTCTGATAAACACGTAAATCAAATTAACAGAACGTAATAAAATAAAAGAAAATAGGTACTTAATTACTTATATGAATGTTGTAAATATAAACTATATTTTTTGGTTAAGAAGCGTGGTCACCCCGGATTTAAAAGCTTAGAATCCGGACATGAGTGGGACGCGTAGCGGACCGGTGGCGGCCGCATATAAAAAGCCTTATGCCAAACAAAACATTGTGGAAAAAGCATCAGCGTAATTTTTGAGCATAGAAGTCATCAATGACATTGAACTATCATTATTCCTTGCATTTTGTAAGACAATCTGATTGGACATTACATATTATATCAAATGTACCCATCTGTTTTGGTTACGATACTTAAGTAATCCTTAATAACATATTATACTGCAGGTTCCGTACCACAAAAAGAGAAATAAAACCGCTGCGCGCAACTCGTCTAAAAATTAAAATAAATAACTTTAATATTACATCCAAGTAGGGTTGCCAACCCTACCTACTATATAATATACGTATATATATATATATATATATAGTATATATAGTATCCTACTGTATTAGAGGCACGACTACTATATATCTGAAAAAAAAAAATATAGTAGGCGAATTTACTATATTTTAAAGGCATCAAACTCAAAGCAATAATAATTTCATTTAAAATTTCAATTAAATTGTAATAATAGCTATTTGGCATTCCTTAAAAATAAAAATTTATTAATATAGGCTAAAAGTAGCAAAAAAATATACTTTCAAGAAATAAAGTAGGTAAATATTTTGGAACCTAATATTTTTGTTTCATCTTTTGGTTATCTACTATATTTAAGGGTAATAATTTTAGAACTACTATTTTTAACCGACAAATAGTTGGCAATTCTACATCTAAGTCATAAAATTGGCTGCTTCCACACCCTGGCTGTATAAAAAGGAACAAAATACTATCTTACGCATTGCGTGTAGAATTAATAGCGTGCTGCTGGCAGCACGAACGGCTTAACGACAACACTATATGGTATTTTTCAAGTAGGTATCTACCCTGCATGCTATGACAATTGTCATGTTGTGTTTCAGAAGGGTAGACAGAACAGTAGCGTCCTGTTTTTGTAATTTTGAAATTTGCAAACGGTAAATACCTACTTACGAGGCCGGATTTAGGGGATCCGGAGCTACAGCTCCTGGGCCTCTACAAAAGAGGATTCCCCACAATCTACTTCGAAAAAAAAAACATTCAAATTCCCTCGAGTAAACACTAGTAAATTAAATAATAATTAATAACTTACGATAGGACAAAAAGAGTGATTTAAGTACTATGATTTCAGCGAAATCATCAACTCCTCGGAAAAAAAAAACATCATTTTATTCGGAAAATAATTAGGGACCAGGGGCCTCCAAACCTATTAATCCGGCCCTGCCTACTTATTTGAAAAAGAACCAATAATATCGAATTGCCAAGTTACCACCAATACCGAAAACCTCCTTTTTCTTAGAATTAACGAACATAGTACCTAGACCTACCTATCGTGAAATCAGGTCTAATTATACTACTTAGTTATTAATAGTTCCGATTACGTACATCACAGGAAAATAAACAAGCGATTTATTTTCATGCTCTATTACTGTTAGCGACTCCGCATAAGCTACCTTACATGATTACGCGTGTATATTAATTTGTGTTAAAATAGAGATAAGTTTTATTAATTAGAATTCAATTTGTTCACTCAGATAGTGCATTTAAAATATTATTGTTAATATTAGAATAGGTAGTTGTCGTTTCCTAAGTAGGTAATGAAGCAGGTTCGAACCTGTCAAGGATGACGCAATAATATTATTTGTTAGGTAAAGGAGCAAGTTGAAACTTGTCGTTGTACTATTTGCTTCGAGAAATGGGAACAGGTTCAAACCTGTTTTAGATTGTCAAGATAATATGACGCAATCTTAAGGAAATTCTGAATTGTGATTGGACGATACTACCGAACACCGAGTCACACTCGCCACTACTTCTACGACTCAATTTTAGTATTTAAACAGGGTGGGTGTGATGTAAGTGAGTATAAAAAGAGAATACAAAGAATACAAAGAAGAGAATAAATAGAATAAAAGAATAGATAATGTTGTATTTAAAGTGATAGTTGTTATTGTTACGTAATTATGTAGTGTGATATTGTAAGTACGTAGTCGATTGTCAACGAACGAAATAAAGGAATAATCTAGAAGAGCAATTGGTGGTATATCATTCAACAACGTCCCGCCAGCGCAAATAAGGGTTACAAGAGACAGTGTACGCGTCTCACCGTAACAATTTATGGTCCTTCGAGCCGGATCGGGAAGATCAAGAATATTGAAGAATGCCGACCGTACGCTCACCTAGTCGTTCAAAATTAGAACGTGAAGCATCAGCCGAGACGTCGACTACGGATTGGTCAATGAACACGCCGACTGAAAGAAGTACTGCCGCATCAACGTCCACGAGAGTCGAGCCTCCCGCACGCCCCGGTGCCGCCACTACTGCCAGCACCATCATGTCGTCAAGCAGGAGAACAACGCGCGCCGCCACTGCTGCTGCTACAGGTACTACGATAATTGCCCAGGTGCCAGCGCGCCCCGCCTCACCTACAATCAACGTAGCTCTCGCTTGTCCTGGTACCTCCGCACACCCTACTCGCGGCCTTGGTACTAGCGTCCCATCTACGGAAATGAGCTCAGCAGCGCCATCGCAAGTGCAAAGCAGTTCGAGAACTATGAAACCGAAGAACATTGGAGGACAAATAGAAGTACCACCGTTAGCGTCTTCGGGAGCTTTAGTTCCGCCGCCTGCCCCGAGGTCAACAACGAAATCCACAAAGAGGATGGAGTTAGAAGCGCGTAGAGAAATGCTGAAGAGGCAGATGGAAGCAGCGCAAGCAGCAGCAGCTCTAGCCCAGACTGAGTTTGAACTTATTCAGTACCAGTCAGAAGAAGAACTAGAGGATGAATTCAATGTGGAGAAATCGATGCATGTTGAACAATGGGTAGAGCAGACTGCTACCTACGTAGAGGAACCGAAGGAACCGATCCAGAAAAGTGAAATTAGAGAATTAGCCGATGCCATAGCCACCGCCGTGAGAACTGTGCAGCCAGCCACGCCATTCGCACCGCCGAAGTATACCTGGGTTTTGCCGGACTTCAATGGAGCACATGAAGAATGGCTCTCTTTCAAGAGGGCATATATGGATAGCGCGGCAATGTGCAGCCAAGTGCAGAATATGGCCCGACTTAGAAAGTCGATCAAGGGTCTAGCGAAAGAAGCTGTCAGAAGTCTATTGTTCGTTGCTTCTGATCCTGAAGAAGTAATGGCCGCCCTTGAACGTAGATTCGGGAGACCCGAGCAACTTGTACTCGCGGAAATCGAGAAGATTAAAGAGCTGCCACGTGTTAGTGACACGCCGCGAGACATTTGTGTTTTTGCGAGTCGAGTCAGCAACGCAGTGACTACGATAAGCGTATTGAACAAACCTCATTACTTATACTCGCCTGAAATGAGTAAGTGTATCATTGAGAAGTTGTCACCGATACTGCGATACAGATGGTACGACTTCAACGCACGCAGTGGTGAAGAGCCTGAATTGATAAAGATTAAGAATTTCCTGAACATAGAAGCAGACTTGTGTGGAACGTTCGCTCCACCGGAAACATCTAAGAAAAGACATGGTAATCAACATCATCCGGTGCATACGACACGTGACAGTGAAGACGATACCACCAAGTCTACGGAAATTCGCAAGAAGTCTTGCCCCAGCTGTGAAGGGGAACATTGGATCACCGACTGCAAGAAGTTCAAAGAGGCAACTACGAACGAAAGATGGGAAATAGCGAAGGAAAAACGCCTTTGCTTCAGATGCCTACGCCGTCGCCATATGAGAATGAACTGCAGAGGACAAACTTGCAAGAAGTGTAAGCGACCGCACCACACAATGTTGCATTCAGAATTGATGCAGCAAACGACTGTATCAGTGCAGCAAGAAAAGCAGTCATCCTCATCGGACGACCACGCCACAGACACGGAAGACTCTGATGACGTCACGAAAGCCGTATATGCAGCAACAGATGGAACCAAGGTCTATCTAAAAATGATACCAGTAGATATCTACGGACCGAAGGGCTCTGCTCGTGTCATCGCTCTGCTGGATGAAGGTTCTACTGTGTCATTGTTAGACTCGAAACTCGCTGCATTTCTAGGATCTATAGGAAAGCATGAACCGCTCATCATATCGACTGTTGGTGGAAAATTGATAGAAAAGAAAGATTCGCAGCGCATGGATCTGAAGATCAAAGGAGCTCATCGAAACGATAAAAGGGTTCTGAGAGGTGTCCGAACAGTGGAAGACTTGAAGCTATCACCACAGTATATTAGCAAGTCTACCATCGAGAACTGCAAACACCTAAAAGAAATGATAGATGAACTCTTATATGAATGTGAGAAACCAGCTCTACTCATCGGTCAGGACAATTGGGACCTGATAGTGTCTAGAAAGATCCTAAAAGGTAAACCAAATGAGCCTGCTGCATCACTGACAAGTCTTGGATGGGTACTGCATGGACATTGTAGTGACAGTATTGCTCCAGTGAACTTTGTAAATCATTGCCGACCTATTGGTAATGAAGAATCCATAGAGAAAATGATCAAAAATCACTTTGATCTTGACTCAATCGGAATACAGCAGCGACGGCCAAGCAACGACGCCGATGGAAGAGCCCTAGCACTACTAAGTAAAATAACAAAGCAGCTTCCCGAAGGGAGATATGAGTCTGGCCTCTTGTGGAAAACTGACACCGAAACGCTACCAAACAACTACACCCAAGCACACAACAGGTTGCTTGGTGTGGAGAAGAAGCTGGATAAGAATTTAGCACTTAAGGAAGAATACGCGAAGCAACTGGACCACTTACTGGATAGTGGATACGCTGAGAAAGCTCCGTCCAGCTCTACTCCAGGCCGTACCTTTTATCTACCCCACTTCGCAGTGGTGCATCCTACCAAGAAAAAGATACGAATTGTTTTTGATGCTGCTGCCAAATTTGACGGAAAGTGTCTGAACGATGCGCTACTTACAGGGCCAGATCTACTCCAGTCTTTATTCGGAGTGCTATTAAGATTCAGACAAGGACCCGTAGCAGTAGTAGCAGATATTAAGGAAATGTTTCTACGGATACAGATAAGAACAGAAGATCGAGACAGCCTAAGGTATCTATGGCGAGGAGACGACAGAAGAAGGGAGCCACAAGAGTATCGAATGACTTCCGTAATCTTTGGAGCAGCTTCGTCACCAGCTACGGCCATCTTCGTGAAAAACATGAATGCAAAGAAACATGAGGAACAATATCCCGAGGCAGCAAAGGCAATCATTCGTAATCACTACATGGATGACTACCTCCAAAGTTTTGCGACGGTGGAAGAAGCATTGAAAATAGCAGGAGATGTGAACACAGTGCACAAAGCAGCCGGCTTTGAACTTCGGCAATGGGCAAGCAATAGAAAGGAAGTCCTACAGCGAGTAGTTGGAGCAGAGGAATCATTCAATGTAATAGGAATCACTGGTCGAGAGGAAAAGACGCTCGGACTGAGATGGGTCGTAAATGAAGACGCAATAGCTTTTAATATCGGGCTAAGAAATACACCAAGTGAAGTTGCTGCTGGAAAACGAAGTCCAACAAAACGAGAAGTTACAAGTGCAGTGATGTCCACGTTTGATCCGATGGGTCTCGTTATTCCAGTCCTGATACAAGGAAAAAGATTAATCCAAGATATATGGCGAACTGGTACGAAATGGGATGAAACCATTAGTGAAGGACAACACAGGCTCTGGCTACGATACATGGAAGATCTAAAAGCACTGCAAAATTTGAAGATTCCTCGGTGTCTCGCGCCGACAAGTAAAAAAGGACAACTACACATATTTGTCGACGCCAGTGAAAATGCTTACGCTGCTGCATCATATTGGAGGACAATCGCAGCAACCGGTGAAGTCTGCACCACACTGATAGCTGGAAAAGCACGAGTGACGCCAGTCAAACAAACGTCAATTCCCCGCTTAGAGCTACAGGCTGCATTATTAGGAGCTAGACTGGCCGCAACCATAACGACAGAAACCGAACTAGAAATAACGGAAAGAGTCTTCTGGTCCGACTCTAGCACAGTACTTCAGTGGATGAAATCGGATCCCCGACGTTTCAAGGCATTCGTTGCTCATCGCCTTGCTGAATTAGAAGACTTGACAAAGCCATGCGAATGGAGATGGGTTCCAACTAAAGAAAACCCTGCAGATGACGCGACACGGGATGCTCCTAGAGACTTCTGCAGTAAATCGAGATGGTTTGTTGGTCCGAAATTTTTATACTACCCTGAGTCAGAATGGCCTGTCAAGAGATTTGAAGAGTTAAAGTACACTGGAGAAGAGAAAAAGCAGCAAGAAATGGTTGCGAACATCAGTCCGGAACAGAAGCGGGGATTGCCAGATCCGAAAAGGTTTTCAAAATGGATGCGGTTACTCCGAGCGACCGCAAGAGTATTCATGTTCTTAGATCTGTGCAGAAGAAACAAATCACACACTAATGCCACTCGTCATAAAGAAAAGGATTGGAAGCAATGTCAGAAAAAAGAAAAGAAGATGACCACCCATCTGAAGCCGAAGATCAAAGAAACAAAGGAACGACTTCCTATTAGCAAAGATTACCTATTGAAAGCGGAAATCGCACTCATCAGAATGAGTCAACAGGAATCATTCCAAGAAGAAATCTCTTGCATTAAAAGGAAGTTCCCCTTTGAAAGATCAAGCAAATTAAGGAAAATTGACGTTAAACTTGATGAAAAAGAGATATTGCGACTCAATAGTAGGACAATGAAGATTGCAAATATCGGAAAACGTGACAGAGAGCCCGTTATTTTAGATGGAAAACATGAAATCTCTCGCCTACTAATCGACCATTATCACCAACGGTTCTACCATGGAAATCATACAACAGTAATCAACGAATTGCGGCAGAGATACTGGATTCTGTCATTGCGCAATTCCGTTAAGAAGATTGTACACCAATGCCAATGGTGTCGAGTAAAGAAGGCGAAACCTCAGATACCTCCAATGGGTGACTTGCCACTAGAGAGGTTACAACACAACACTTACCCATTCACGTGTACAGCGGTCGATTACTTTGGCCCCATGTTTGTGACAATTGGTCGAAGAAAAGACAAGAGATGGGGAGCTCTTTTTACCTGCCTCACCACGCGAGCTGTGCATTTGGAGCTAGCATCATCTCTCAGTGCCAACTCAATGATAATGGCCCTACGAAGAATGGCTGCAAGAAGAGGTAGCCCTCGAACTATTTACAGCGATAATGGGACAAACTTTATTGGTGCCCATCGTGAATTAAAAATAGAAGCTCAGAAGATAGAGGAACAAGAAATTATCCGATTAGCAGAACGCGAAGGTGTACAGTGGAAGTTCATACCCCCTGGAGCTCCAAATATGGGAGGAGCTTGGGAAAGAATGGTGCGAACAGTCAAAGTCGCGCTTGCAGCCATCTTGACCGAACGAAGTCCACCAGAAGAAGTACTGCAAACGCTCCTAACTGAAGTAGAGCATACCGTTAATTCACGTCCACTTACACACCTGAGTATGGATCCACAAGATGAAGAATGTTTGACACCTAACCACTTTCTCCTAGGCCGTTCTAGCGGTTCTGCAATTCTGGGAGCCTTCGACGATGCAGAGCTTATAGGGAAGGCAAGCTGGAAGACTGCTCAAAGATTAGCAGATCATTTCTGGAAAAGATGGCTCAGGGAATATTTACCAACTCTCATGCCACGAAAAATAAATGGTAGAACTACTGAAGATCCTCAACAAGGAGACATAGTTATTATCGCGGATTCGTCGCTTCCTCGCAACACATGGCCACGAGGGCAAGTCATCAAAATTTACCCTGGACCAGACGGGAGAACAAGAGTCGTCGATGTGCGGACAACGGGAGGAACATTGAGGCGACCCACTTCACGTCTCATCGTTGTGGTACCAGCAGCATCGTCGCGACCGGAAAGTGGAGTGCCCGCCGCAGCGAGCACTGGGGGGGAAATTGTTAGCGACTCCGCATAAGCTACCTTACATGATTACGCGTGTATATTAATTTGTGTTAAAATAGAGATAAGTTTTATTAATTAGAATTCAATTTGTTCACTCAGATAGTGCATTTAAAATATTATTGTTAATATTAGAATAGGTAGTTGTCGTTTCCTAAGTAGGTAATGAAGCAGGTTCGAACCTGTCAAGGATGACGCAATAATATTATTTGTTAGGTAAAGGAGCAAGTTGAAACTTGTCGTTGTACTATTTGCTTCGAGAAATGGGAACAGGTTCAAACCTGTTTTAGATTGTCAAGATAATATGACGCAATCTTAAGGAAATTCTGAATTGTGATTGGACGATACTACCGAACACCGAGTCACACTCGCCACTACTTCTACGACTCAATTTTAGTATTTAAACAGGGTGGGTGTGATGTAAGTGAGTATAAAAAGAGAATACAAAGAATACAAAGAAGAGAATAAATAGAATAAAAGAATAGATAATGTTGTATTTAAAGTGATAGTTGTTATTGTTACGTAATTATGTAGTGTGATATTGTAAGTACGTAGTCGATTGTCAACGAACGAAATAAAGGAATAATCTAGAAGAGCAATTGGTGGTATATCATTCAACAACGTCCCGCCAGCGCAAATAAGGGTTACAAGAGACAGTGTACGCGTCTCACCGTAACAATTACAGTCTAAAGTTCTTTATCGAAATTTTATGGAACGAGTGGCTGTGTATGTTTCCTTGCCAGTTAACAATCTTATGCGTACCTAAGCAATGCGAAGTTGAATTAAGGCCAGTCACTATATCAAATCCGTTGATAGATTTGCTTACTAGAGATAGGATTTTGACATTACTTGTATAAACCTTATGTCAAAATCCTATCTATAATAAGCAAATCTATCAATGGCAATTATAGTGTCGAGTACTTACTTTAATGGAGCTATTTCTTTCAAGCTATGTAGTTGTCGTTATTAAATACCTAGCCCACAAGTTTATCGACACATACGTAGTACTTATAATATTATATAATTAATGATTAAACGAACTTACCTCAAGTGAAGTTCTATCATAATTATACGAAGTGTCTCGTCCGAAGAGATTAGGATACCTAAGAAAGAGTATATTCAACATGTAGTATCGCTTCCGGTGGTACTACTCATCCACTAGGTTGAGATCTTTTATTTTTGTTTTTTAAACTGTTCCCGCGCCGCGCTGAGCTGTCATTTAGTTCAGAGTAAAGTTATATTACCAGAACTCTTTTGGGCTATGGTCATTAGGGTTGGGAGGGTGTTCCTAATCTCTTCGGACGAGACACTTCGTATAATTATGATAGAACTTCACTTGAGGTAAGTTCGTTTAATCATTAATTATACTTTGTGTCTCGTCCTCGAGATTAGGATACCTAAGAAAGAGTATATTCAACATGTAGACTTTGAGAGTAAGTTCTGGTAATATCATCTAAATATCATAATTAACATGATATAAGTATATGTACGATTATATGATAATTATGTTATCAAGGTTTTCTATAATTGTAAAAAAAAAGATTTTCATGGCTTAGAAATCACAGATTTATTATTTTTGAAATTGATCTGTTATAGTATACTGTATATCCATAGTTTTGAAATTCCTTGTCTCAACAGATACAAGTAAGCACCTAGTAAGCTCTTGTTATTTAGGCTAAGTATTTATGACTAATGTGCTTAAATAAATTTTAAAGCTAAAGCGTTTGTACTGAATGATGAAGGATTTGAATTCTGCGAATTCTTTCTCGGAAAATTGTTAAATCTTTCCACAAGACATTATTAAGTACACATCTTTGTAAAGCGGCGGAGCTCGAGAATTACCTCGTTTAGCGATATCTATGAAATCATAGGTATAGAGGTTAAAACATTAGTAATGGTTTCTACGACATCAGAGTAAGGCAATTAATTTGTGCTGAAGCAAATAGCGCTGCACTTCTATCATATTGCTATACGCATAGCGTGAGAGGATATATTGTGATATACTCCGTAATAGGTATAACCGGTTCGGATATCTTGAAATTTAAAGCCAAAAGGATTGAAGAAAGAACATTTTTCAGACGATATTGACAATATTTGTCTCGGATTTGTGCAAGTACCTATTTATTACATAAAAATTATGGATATAATATGATATATATATATATATTTCCAGTCTTAAGCCATAAACAATTTAGATGTCACAATATTTTGTTGTAATCATTTAGATTTATAAACGACGTAAGGAAGCGTTTGTCAACGCATGCAACATAACATAGTACTCTGTGTTTTTGGGGCAAATATCTAGGTGTAGATAAGTAGGTGCTTTTGCCTATACAAAAGGCATCGTTTAACTTGTAGGGTCTTGGTTCATAAGTTCTGAAAATAAGATTTATGACCCATACTCTTGTATGGGTGAATATAAAAACGTACATAAAGTACTAAATATAGAAACAGACTGTAAGAGTCGGTATTAGTCATTTATACATATTTTATAGGAGTAAAATGAATTATGAACGTTTGTCTTTATGAAATATCTCGAAAACTGCTAGTTTTTACTTGTACAAATTGTTCGTTATTTGTTATTGGTTGATTACATAAATAATCATCAGACTGTTGAAGTTAGGTACCACTCCTATCCATGCAGCTTAATGCTTGTTTAGGAATTTATAATAATTTCTAGTTTTTCATTAGCATCTGGTTGATGCCAATAATACACTTGCCTAATATCATGTTAAAAATTTTAGGGAAGTAAAAATAACTGAGAAAAAAATAAAAAAGGAAAGGCCAAGGGGGCTATGTTCTCAGTAACTAGATAAGATGAAATACTGGTGTTTTCAACATATTGTTAACATTCCTTGAGACAATGTTGAATGCCTGGGCATTCAACATAATGGAACAAGTTGTAATTTTAATTATATTTTTAATTTCCTACAAATGAACTTGTATGGGAATAGTGGAACTCTGCTATGCTGTAGACCATTACCTTTTATGCATACCAATGGGCATGCATAATTCCTGAAAATAGTGATAAATTGTTAATTTAGTTGACAGTTCAATCACAGTTCTAGGATTTAATAGATACCTACAGAGTTACTTAACATGTACCCAAAGTGACATTAAACTTTGTGGTGGGTAGTAGAATGCACCCTTGAATAATCATAAATATAGATAAGTATAGATATTTATTACTATAATTATGTTAGGCCTCCATATTGACCATTGTCAATAGCTTCAGTCACATGACTGCCACTTTAAAAGTAGTGTATTTGTCCAACTCAGAATAATGAATAATAATTACTTAGTAATAATTCATAGCACAACTCAATAGTTTTATGAAAAATTGCATAAAATTTTCTAACATTATTTTATTATTAGATTAAATTATCAGTTTATATAATTATGTTGATTAGATGTCATCTAATGACTGGCTGATCAACCTAATGCTAACCTTGCTATAAGACCACCTTACCATAGGGTAAGGCTTGCATATTAGCAAAGAGCAAAAATTTATTGTGACATCCTATTACATAGGTATGTCAAGAGGTAGAAAATACTTCAAATCCTCAATTATAATAACGGAGTTGTTGGTAAAATAATATTTAATTAATATACAGCACCTAGGTACATATTTGCCGCATTTCTATTTGGCACACCAAGTCTGGTTAAAAAAGTTTAACTGTCAGATGCAAAAAAATTAAAATTAAGATGTTAACGGCCCCGGGCCGTTAACATCACATACTTCTTACTTGATTCCACATTGGTTACGGTGTATGTAACTATTAGACTATGTCGCTGTTTGCACCAATAATACAGGTTACTTTGCGAGACAAAAGGTAATTCTTTGCAAGTTTTTAAACGTAGAAGTTAAACATTGTGGGGCAAGGAATGTCGCCAAAAAATATCAGAGGATAGTAATTGGTTATACCTGGCACTCTGACCGTTCACTTATCCTGTCTCTCTTAGCAACACTCCCCCCCCCCCTTGTTGAGGCGTTAGCATCATTTAAGTAGGTAAGATATTTTGCTACATTAATGTATTTTCCATTTTAGGTACAGTACCTAATAATTTTACAGAAAATAATATAAGTACTTATACATTTTTTTCAATTAAGTAGATATTAATATTAGGTTTTGTTGAAAGTGAAAAGTTTGTATGCTATTGTTAGCATTAGGTACTATCAATTATGTTGCATTTGTAATTATATGTGTACATTTAATTCTTGTGTATGTTGACAACCATCTGACCATAATATTGTTTAAATGTTCATAACAAGATTTTCATGAGAAAACTAAGTTATTGACTTTTTTAACATTCAAGTTTTGTTTCACAGCTAGCCACCTATATTTGGTGGCATCTGAGACTATCTGTATCACAATATCAAGTTTAATTTGATGTTATTAATTTTTAATTCTATCCTTATGTACAGATTTCTATACATACTTTTGTATAGATGGTAAATATTGTAGGTATCCAATAAGATAACTATGATTAATTGTATGTATTGTTATTTTTTCAGAAAATAACTAGTAAAATAGATGATTTTCCTAGAGTATGTAAAGTCCTGAAATGTTTTGTTGTGTAACAACCCCATCAACCACAAATCCGTACGGATTTGTTACATCATTAGTTAAGTTTTTATCACATTGAATATAAAGTAGTGTTTATAGTATTTAATATAGTATCAGGTATTTATTAGGCTAGTGTGGTGGTACCATAGCCTAATCCCTCTCATTCTGAGAGGTGACCCTTGCCCAGTAGTGGGACAATGTAATGGGTTGCTTATGTATTATATATCATAGGTATTAATACCTAAAAAAAAAGAGCATATTATATTTTCACATGATTTTAAAATGTACCTATGCTTAAAAATGAAAAGTATTTAGGGTAATACTTGAACTCATAATATTTTCCAAAAGGTACAGCATCTTCCATATTCTAAGAAATAATTATTTTAAATTAAAATTAAAATAAATTATTCCAGCACCTCCGTCATTCACAAAACTGAGTTTTCTCTTTTGGTATATATAAGACAGGTATTAGCAACCTGTGATAACACTACTAATGTGTGAAAAGGTAACCGCATACATTACCAAGATTGGTGATGTCAGGATTGTTTATCTGCAAAAAGATAAATTGGCTCACTCAAGCGGTCTGCTGCTGCTTCCGGCGACGCTATTGCAAGTAGCTATGTTGCTTGGGGGGCTTCCCTTAAATTTCCATACTTGTATGATGGTTATGCTTCATTAGATTGCAACTTTTCTGAGCATTGGCCGCTGATTTTCAAAGGTCTGCTTGGAGATGTTCTTGATTGTTCTGGTCCGGCTGAGGTAGCTCCTTTTGTTTTCAGCATGTTGTCACTGACTGCATCTGAAGTGTTAACTTGCTCGAGATATTGCCTCCCAGCAGAGGCAGGCAGGCATATGAAATATTGCCATTTATTTTAGACCTCCGTCTGGTCAGGTTAATGGCTTTATAATATGTTTTATACGGCATGTATAGTACTGTTTTCACAGTATTGGTCCTGTTAATCAAGGTTTCCTGAAGACAGCATTGGTGAATGTGTTAGGTAGTAACACCTTCAAAGGGGCCATTCTGATAATATGTACATAGGTACCTATGTATATTGATGAAATGAACTTGAGTTCTTCGAGTTCTTTACAGGGTTGTAGGTTGGCTTGCCATCCTGGTCTTACCCTTATTTGTTGGCAATACTTGAAATAAAGCACCAAAGCATAGTTCATTATGCCTACCTGCATTATGATATTGTCTTCATAATGTGAGTTATCTGCTGGAATATTGTGATATAAGTGCACTCGCCTGATTACCATATTATGATAATTAAGTAGGTATTATACTTCCTTGTAATATGTGTTCATTGCTGTCAAGCATAATTTACATGATTCTGTTGTTATATTTCTGATGAGTTGAACAAACTCTTGAACAACTGGTAGGTTATTGATGGGTGATACTTACATTCCAGTGGTATGTCCGAGAACACTTAATGGCCATGCAGTGGGACAGTCCTTCTGGCAGCCCGAAATTGCATTGTTTTATGTGGTTGGAAGTAATTTGTTTACATATGGGTATGTAACATAGGTCATCATAGAATTGGAGTTTATTTAGCGTGGGCAGTCCTACATGATCTGTCCGAGTTGCTAAATAAATTTAATGCGTTGAGACAGCCCAGATTTGACTGCTCGAGGTGCATTGTTATTCCCAAAACCTTTTGATAAAGGACTTTAGATTATTCACCGTGGACAATCCGATGATCTCTGAGTGCCAAATAAATAATAATGCGTTGAGACAGCCCAAATTTGACTACTCGAATTGCATTGTTTATTTTCAATTCATTGTAATAAAAATTATATAGGTACCGGCAAGTTCCGACTAGACCGGGTTTTCCTTAGATCACATTTCTAAAAGTTAACGCTAAGATCACTTCACAAACACTTAATAATATTTATTTTACATACTTCTTGAGTGTTTTGGCTGCAATATTGGACAATTTACTCGAAAAAACAACTACGAGTAAATTTCCTAGTGGAGAGCGTTGCGCACTAGAAACGCGAATGACAGCTCAGCGCGGCGCGGGAACAGTTTAAAAAACAAAAATAAAAGATCTCAACCTAGTGGATGAGTAGTACCACCGGAAGCGATACTACATGTTGAATATACTCTTTCTTAGGTATCCTAATCTCGAGGACGAGACACAAAGTATAATATTAGTTATTATAATATCTAGATAATACGGTCTAATTAGCATCCCTCTGTAGATCCTAATCGTTTATGAATACACGTACCACACACACGTGCAAATTTTTACTACTGCAATTTGTTGTGACTCTTTAACAAGCCATGTTGTTGTGCCGAACAAGTCCCTAACAGTCTGTCAATTAGCATGTCAGAATCGATTGCTGGCGGGTTTGTGACCTCGCCGCCGCCGCTCGAATAGTTGGGTTGGGCCAAACGTGTCAACTGGTTGGAGTTGGAGGAATGAAACCTCGGTCCCATAATCCCAGCAAAAAGGCAAGGTGAAACACCTGTATGGTTTAGTCGGTAGATTACCGATTCTGGGTGGAGTCCGACGCACCCCATCCTCTTCTCCCGGTGGCAGCAGTCCAAGAGGATATCCACACGCAGTACTAGATGAGCTGGTGACACGATACCACCTGGAAAATGTGTCAAGTCTTTTCTAAGCCGGGATGATTTAAACTTTAACTTTAGCTTTTCGTAGTATCAAAGATCTTACTTGTTGCTCTGAAATAACCAAACCAATTTTAATTATTTCGGCATACACATGTTAAATAATGTTGATTGGTTCATTTACGTTTAAAGAAGGTTATTCCACTTACGTGCATATTCTAGGGTGTTCGGAGTTCGTTTGATTTTATAATTCTGAAATAGCAAATCAAATGTCAAGTCTAGATATCATCGTTTCCATCGGATTACTGTAATGCTTGAGCTAGAGCAAGAGATAGACTGACAGTAGCTTATCGACAATTTAAATAGTACCTACCGAGGTAACACAGCGGTCATGAATGTTGGTTATGCGGTCAAATGAATGTCTGCATACTTGCACAATAGATTTTTTAATCTTTCCTTTGAAATAAACCGTAAACGCTCCAAAAATCATAAAATTTTAAAATTATTCATCACATTCGCAAACGATGTAATTTATTATATCGCGATTCTAAATTGACGTTAATAATCTATTACGTCTAGACTGGTACATAGAAACAGTTAATTAATTACGTTTGGCATTGGCCTCATATACTTACAAGAGTTTTACATTAGTCTTTTCAACCAGTGAACTCTAGCGTCAACTAAAACATTGTAGAAGCTCACCCTCGAAGGCATTAGATGCAGTGACTCAGTAAAATCTAGTGTTGCTAGGCTACTTTTGGCTCGGTTCTGTCGTTCCTTTTGTATCATTATGTTCTCATATATTATCTTTTATTGTAATATTCCCCTCTACGTTTTATTGTCTAGTCGCTAAGGTCGACTGCGCAGGGTTGTGCAAAACGAAGAGTTCTACTCGTCAGATCCTTTATTTATCTGCTAAGTATTATGTCTGGACTTTAAAAGAGACCATGTTTCTCCGGCAAATGCCAGTGTCATCTAGTTAAAAAATAATAATATTGACTTGTAAAAGTGTCCAGATCTATTCACAGAAATAAATATCATTTATCCTCATAGAATACAAGGTGCTGATTTAATTACTTGTTCTTGTTAAAGGACTGAATAAATACACTGAAAAAATGGGTCACTGTCATACAAGCCTAAATGTGGTTTGTGTATTTCTCTATCCGGTGGGCCAAATCCAATTCTACAACATCATATTTATTTCACAGGCAGCGAAAGCCCCACGAGCGCTGTTGGAGCTGATATACCCCGCGAGTTGCCGAATGAGCTGTCTGCTCCTTATGAGGTGCCGCAGTTCCCCATAGAACAGATCGAGAAGAAGCTTCTCATCCAGAGACAGCTGAACGTTAAGTGAGTAGTAGTATAGTAACTGATATTTTAGCCCTTTAGCTATGACTATTGCTAGTTGTCCATAAAAATCACTATTTGCAACGATGGAAACGCTACAATTTTTGATAATTCTTAAGTTTCGGATATACATAATGGTTTTAAAAACGTCTAAGTTAGTCTAGGGAGCCTATACTGTACTATCACAGAGCAGTGGGTGTGTAGTGGTTGGATTGGCGCACTGATCTTGATAAGGTTCAGTGTTCTAGTTGCGGATATATATAAGGACTAACATCTTTAGCATACTCGCGTATAGCAGCGAAACAATTGCGAAATGGGGTATATGAAAGAGACACCTAAGGAACGAGATTTTAAATTATGTAATAACATTATTTTAATAAACGTTAGCATGCAAAGCATGCAAATATTAGCACTCACACAACAATGCGATTATGCGAGCCAGACTCATCAATATTCCAGTTAAAATTTTTGTTTTAGTACAGTCAACAGGACATCACGTTACCACAAACTGTAAAATTTCCTCAATGGATAATAAACTAACTAATTTGGAGATTATATAGAAAATCAATTGAAGAAATGTGACGATTTGAAAGTTTTGGATACCATGTTGTGCTGTGCTGTTGACAGTACCTAAAAATGTACCTAATGTTCATCTTATAAAAACATATTCTTGAACACTTTTATCCTTATAATGGATTCTCCAACAAAAAGCTAGACGGCTATTGTTATGAGTAATGCTTTGTTACCTGTATAATATATCGGTATGTAGGTATACTATATAATAATAATGGGTATGGATAGCATTCGTATCGAATTGATAAAATTAACGTGTCGCTAGACCTAGTCCTTTCAATAAAAGTTATTGATTTCCAAAGGCTTTGTTCGAATAACATTGAAAATATTTCTATTGAGGTATTATTGGATACACACGTACAATCGAGGGAAACCATTGAATTACAATCTAACAAACTCAATTTACTGTACATGCTGTCGATATGGAGCATTGGCGGTGGTTCAATGACCACTTGTTTACCAAGCAGTTTTTAAACACGCTATCATAATACCTACGCCCTGTAGGTAACTTTCCTTTGGTCTTCCTTTCTATAAGGAATTAATAGAAGCAACAATTTCTATTGGCTATTACAAAACCTTAAATGCATTGAATTGGGAAAGAAATTCCATTGGCCGTTACTGATGCAGTGCAAAACAAGTTGTAGCTTTGATTTACTCAGGGCTAAGCTAATATCCTTCCGAGAATTGCTAAGGTGTTCCACGGTTCATCGCACGACAGTATCCAGATCCATGCGCTCACGGATGGTTAAAAATCTTGCACAACCTGATTAATTTAAAAGGTTACAAGGGTCGCGTTGTTGAATGGCAAGTATCCCACTTGACAATATACCGCTGCCATGAGCAGGCTTACAAAATGGCTGCACCGCTGCACCTAAGACGAGCAACTGACGCAAGTTCACCGCTGTGTGCAGCCCCTTTTATTCCTTCTTACAAATGCGTATAAATCCGGTTACATGACATAGGTATTTGTGTTCAATTGTAATTCAATTTGCGCGTCCTTGAATTACTCGTATGTTAGGGTCATGAAATACACGTGTTCGTTTTACCTTCAGTATTCGATAGAGTAAATATCTTTATAGTGCAGCAGTCGCGCTTTGACCCACTAATGAGGTTGTCAACTGATAAATATTACCTAATAATTTAAAACTTATTATCTAGGTA
The DNA here is from genome assembly GCA_910591435.1 of Acronicta aceris. Taxonomy (NCBI): domain Eukaryota; kingdom Metazoa; phylum Arthropoda; class Insecta; order Lepidoptera; family Noctuidae; genus Acronicta; species Acronicta aceris. Next base: position 13,496,583 of record OU342775.1, on the reverse strand, counting down.
CTAAAGCAGTGATAGCCTAGTGATATGACCATAGGACTGCGAAGTCAAAGGTCTCGAGTTTGAATCCAAGGCACGCACCTCTGACTTTTCGAAGTTATGTGCATATTAATAGTTAATTATCACGCGCTTAAACGGTGAAGGAATAACATCGTGAGGAAACCTGCATGCCTGAGAGACTTTCTCGACGGCGTGTGAAGTCTGTCAACCCGCATTAGGCTAGCGTGGTGTAATCCCTCTCATTCTGTGAGGAGACCCGTGCCCAACAGTGGGACAATGTAATGGGTTGATTATGTATCTAGGTACTATTTGTCAGTTCTGCAATAAGCATTCTGGCCGGAGTCAATTGTCGTGGCGGATCGTAAACGGCGGCCCGCCTTCCCATAACTTTTACGATCTATTTTGTCTGCTCTAGCTTATAATAGGGCTAATAAAAGAAATGGCTTCGTTTATCGAGCGAGACTATAAGATGGTGATAACTGATAAAGTGATAAGACATGACTCACATAGCCCGACTATTGGAATAGTTGATGAATTTGTTTCTTAGTATTTAGATAATTTAAGGTGTTAGACAGAGTCCTACTCTGTTGCAGAGTTGTCCAGAGCACTGCCAAGTATTCTGCCCATAACCAAGCCAGTGAAATTCTATTGGTGTTTCTGGCTTACAAGTCTTGAATCTTGGAAGCTAGAACATTTTGCAGAGGCATTATTACCAAGGAGTGTTCGTTCTAAATCTTTTCTGGTACCTATCTACTGACATTAGGTACCTATGAGGTTTGTTGGAATCTACCAGTGGGCGAGAACGTATTGAGGTAGGCACCTATTGGTACATATTGGCTAACTCTGGCAGTGACTAATAGGCCGCATTTAAGGTTCGAGATGCAAGATGTAGTGTTCAACTATATACAATGGCCCATTAAAATACTTAACCAACCACTTTTATGCCCATTACCATTGAGTCATGTCATGAAACATCATCATCTACGCCTCTTCTATCAACATACGTCAGTGTGCCTAATTACCCCCATTGTGTTCGAGAAGCATTAGAATAAAGTCTTAGGCCAGTCTATAAATACGTTCAAAGCCTAAGCTCCTCTCTAAACCTATCGATAAACCTCTATTTGCGGCCAACGCGTTCACACTAGCATGCGACACACCGCTGAGTCTGGATATTATTAGTGGGAAGTAATTGGATTAACCTTGAAGCGACAGTAACCCTTACCGCAAGGGATGTCGCGTCATTTGTAACTTGATTGCATTGCAAAGCGTGTCGGTGGCTGAACGCGGCTGTTCCATTGCCACTGTTGGTTATTCAAAAACTAGTTACGTTTTGGCGGGAGATGTGAATTTGTGACAGTTGTTTGTGTGGCAATTTTATTATGTTTGGAAGCAAAATAGAGTGTAAAAGATGGACTTCAACGAGGAATTCTTGGTAATTTGTGTTTCTTTTTGTTATACCATCCAAACAGGTAGATACTTTTAAATTAAAACAATAAATGGGGATCGTTGGAAAGCGGAAATATCCGAAGTTTTGCATTTGTTCGTTTCAAATTCCAATGCGTATCTACATCGCTGCTGTTTTATAACATCCGGTACTGCGGTGCAACAATGGGTTTGAAATAACACGTCTTTTTTTATAATCCGCAATATGTACCTAAGTATTATCAAATTGAGAGTGAGTAACTTCGAGAAAAATATAATTTCCTTATTTCACTCTAATTAAATAAGTAATTAAGTAGGTAGGTAGGTACAAGACGAGATCCCTGGCCTCTTTCGATAAAAATCTTATACAAAATACCTAATTAGTTTATTTACTTTTAATCGTTATGATTTTTTCTGGTTGGTACACCATGGACTACCCTAAATCTCCCGTTTTTTCATATCATTCCTGTCCATCCAAAGGTTGTCTGGTAGATATCGCTATTAGCGATAAGACCGCCATTGTACCCTTAGTTTTTAAAAATTCTTTAATTTATTTTCTCATATGGTGTGCAATAAAGATTATTCTATTCTATTCTAATTAGTTTTTTAAGTAAGGACATTAGCTATTAAAATATTCATGCTTTTAATATTACTTCACATATTTAAGGTAAGTATAATTTTAATAATTTTCAATTCAAGGTACATAGCTAAGCAATGATTATACTTTGATGATGATTTTAGTTGTCGCCTTATATTTATCTTACACATAATTGGGTATTATTTATACTATATTAGAGGAATAAGATTTTTATTCCTTTATCATTTACTTTGAAAGTCAATGATAAAGGAATAAAAAAAATAAAAATAAATAAGGATTTATATTTTAGAGGAATAAGATTTTTATTCCTTTATCATTTACTTTGAAAGTCTATATCGCCAGATAAAATAATTGGGCACAAAGTAGGTAGTTACCTACGTATAAATTAGGTACCTGTGACTGGTAGTCTAAACTAGGTCATGTGTTAGGTGTGAAGATATAACCCTTCGGGGAATAGGTACAGGTGTGATGGTATGTAATGTAAATAAATCTAAACTATTTATTTAGTTAGGTCGAGTAATGGTCGATGATCATATTGATCCTAATGCTAGTCATTTTAAGCTCACCTATGTGGCCACACTTATTAATACACGTTTTCTTGGAAGTTAATTTTGTTGAGTGACAGCCATGACATTTGATACGATGGAGGATTCCTCGCGACTCCTCGGATAACCGCGAGAATGTTAGGAACGTAATGATATTTCTTTCAATATAGGTACCGTCTGTATGCACTCCGTCGTAGTTAATGGGATTTTGATAAGTCTATGGAATAAACCAGGCACATTTGATATAGTACCAACTGGTTTTTTGTTGGCTGACATCCATAAGTCAACCTGTACTTAGCTTTTATTACGCATAAGCTATTTGTAAAAAAAAGTTTGGTCCAAGCAACAGTTAGAGCAGTAGTGGGCGATATTATATCCTAGGTAACATTAGATGGTGATTATATTGCTTACTGTGTGGTATGTGACATCGACACCCAAAGCTGTTTAATTAGTAAACTAAATCAATTATCTTACGTATCAGTTTCAGAGTTTGATACCCGTAAGCACATAGAGGTAATCAAATACATAGTTATATATCTTACATACCACGTTCTGGAATTAAACAATAATTATATTTGTCTAGTACCCAACGTGATACACGAGGCAAGGGGTAACATCTATCGAAGTTTTTGTGTCACATACATCATTTATTTTTTGTGTTTATTTGTACCTTTTTTACCTTGTATTTTGTTTTTATTTTTTAAGACTTTATTAGGCAAAGGCTTCGTCGACACCCACAGCTCCATGGCGACACCCACACCACACACTCCATCCATGTAATAGGGGGCGAGACTATTGCCATTAACCGGGCACAAATTCCAAACTCCGAGCTGCTACTGAGAATTTCACATTAAAACCCAATAACACTTTGCTCGACCTGGGAATCGAATCCAGGGCCTCTAGCGTAGCAGTCGCGCTTGGGACCACTAGTTTAACGAGACAGTTTAGACTTATTTATTCCTTAATATTTAATGCAGTGAAACAAATTCGTTTTCTATATAATTTGTATACCTAATTACCTACACTTAATTGTCTTTTGGAAACAATTTATGAGGACGCTATGTGAGGCCGGAAAATATTTCTACTGCACGCGACAATAATAATTTTGAACCAGAAAAATGACCGCGCAAAAACACAAATACTGGGTCAATGCGCCCATGGCATAAGTCTGTAATGGAATGAGGTTCAATATATTAGCTAGTTAGTATACTTTACACGATGCGACTGTCATTTGACCTCCACAGCAAAATTACACCGCGCCAGATGAACTGTATTAAAATAAAGAGCAATGTAACATAACATACTATCACGCCTGTGTTCCTCGAAGGGTTAGGCAGAGGTGTACTATTGTACATCCGCAATTCGCCGGTATGTTTAGGTCCCATGTAATAAGGGGCGAGCCTATTGCCATTAACCGCGGGCACAAATACCAAACTCCGAGCTGTTACTGAGAATTTTATAGAAAAACCCAATAACACTTTGCTCGACCTGGGAACTCTAGCCTAGCAGTCGCACTTGAAACCATTAGACTAACGAGGCAGTTTAACCACTAGACTAAACAGGAATGTAATTAGCCGAAATACCCAAAATGTTAATTACTGTGCTAATATTTGAGCCTGTATTGTGTGGGCAGTAGCTAGCGATAGTCTATTAGGTAAGTGCCAAACTCATTTGTTTGCAATCAATCATTCGTGGGTTGAATTAATATTGACTTGTAATTGTATAAATGGCGCCGAGACTATTGTGGAAAAATGCTTACGTAGGCACTTTATTTACTTATTCGTCTTCAGATAATGGTCGATACAAAAATACAAAATATTATACAAATACAAATAGAATACTGTTCCTCACTGCCTTTCAGATAGGCATCCCGTAAGAGGCGTGAAAATATCTGCCTTGCTCGGTGGTAGGACCTCTCGGGGTCTGACTGGCTGGCGACCACTCTTACGTCAGAGTCTGTCGTAAAGCACCTTGGTGTGTGTTTCGACTTTGGTACATAAGAGTCAGTTCCCCTCGGTTGCTGCGGCTCTGGCAGTCTGCAGTCCGTAGGGGCTCTTAAGGGTCGACAGCGCATCAGCAACTCCTCTGGTGTTGCAGGTGTCCATGGGCTACGATGACTACTTACCACCAGGCGGGTCGTCAGCTCGTTGGCCGACATAATCCATTAAAAAAAAACTAGTGTATACTAGCGTTATTGAGAAAATACTTCATGGTAGGAAGCTGTTACTCTTTGAACATACCGACACACCTGTATTCCCCGATCGGTTAGGCAGAGGTGTACCGATGTAGACCCACATTTTGCTAAACGGTCACGTATCCAAACTCGAGACTCATAGAAAAACCCAATAATACCAGTTTGTTCAAACTGGGAATCGAACCCAGGACCTCTAGCGTAGCAGTCAACTGGACTAATGAATTTTTTTGTTTGACGCTGAAAAATTATATAATTATGTATCTATGATAGTATGTCTGTGTCCCTGAGAACGATTACGTTTACGTTCATATTGTATGCGTAGATTTTCATAAGAAAAAAAAATAGTCAGTTCTCTCATTGTCGTCACTAAATTCATCTGTTTTTCTCTCTGTCTTTAGGGCAGCAGAATGCGGTCAATCAGTCCGTTCGTTCGGTGGCAGCGAGGCGGGCGGCGCCGGCGCAGTGTTCGACGAGAGGCTGCGGGCGGCTGATGATGATGAGACCGACTTCGTGCTGCCGCATTTCCAGAGAGTGGCCATCAGTGGAGAGGATACATCTGGGGTAAGTGGACACAGTAATGAGTATTTATGATACGAGAGTGATGAGCTGGGGGTCAGCTAACACTGGAAATTAATGGCAGGTTTTAAACCACTTGAACCGTTTCGACGAGTTGCAGGTCAGGATTTAGATCGGAGATTAATAAAATCTTTCAACTGTGAAATTAAAAAAAAAAGGAAATCCGGTACTTAAAGGAGCATGCCCAGGAATTCGAATTTCTGATGACTAATGGAAGTATGTCGTTGATAACCTTTGAAAGACAGACCTTATTAAATAGTTTATTAGTAGAAAATTCTCGAATCTACTGTTTTCGAAGCAAGTGCAGATTAACAAACATAAACGTCGTATAATGCAAAAAAGTACCAAATTTTTCAAAAAACGTTAATCGTATATAATTAGGTTTTTGCTGGGTAAGCGTGCATCGTCGACCGCACTGTTGCTTACCAACAGGCAAAGTAGCGCTCAAAGGTAAAAAAGAAAAACTTATCTTTTTGATTCGTCGATTTCCCAGGTGCCACTGGAGGATCTGCAGCAAGCGTCGTCGTACCTGGTGCAGGCGCTGGAGATGCGCAAGCGCTACATGGAGATGTCGCAGCAGAGCTACGCGATGATCACGGCGCGCTTCGTGCGCAGCAACGACGTCAACGCGCCCGCCTACGTGCCCAGCGTGCACGTGCAGAAACACATCGCGGGTACTTCACACTAAGCCTTATTTTTTTAGGAACACTGAACTTTGCCATTCGCCCAAAGCCGCGCAGGTCAAATAACTGATGCTAAAATATCGAAATCAGTAATAACAATAATCACGAATGCGAAACATTTGCTAGGGCTTCGGACTTGCGATCTTGTGGTTGCCGGTTCGAAACCCACCCATTGCACTACCGACGTGAACCCACTCGTAACACAAGCATTTAGCTTCGGACGAGGGATTAACAAGAACCTTTCGTCAGCAACCTTTATCTATTAAAAAAAAAGCTATTTTTTTAAAAGATAAAGTTTGCTGACGGAAGTTGGATGTGATAAGCCGGACAGGGTGAAATAGCCGCCATATGGTGAGACCTGCGTCCAGTGATATAGCCAGATGATGATGATGAGAGAGGGTTGCCACTCTATGGGTTAAACAGTGCCGTACATCCTTCATAGCCTAAAAATAATCACGTCAAATTTAGTTAACGTAGCGTTATATCCGTTATGCGCACTTTGTCCCATTCACACTTTGTCCCATTCGCACTTCGTCCCATTCATTATAGCATATAGTATAGTAGAATACCTCGCAGCGGTACCATGGAGGTCTTCGAGGTGTCCACATCACAAATCGATTTTATCTTCAATTCTTATCTGCAGACCACATAGTCCACCCTCCGTTCAGGGCGGGTAAGGACCCGTGGGAGTGCCACAACCCTGACCCCAAGGGCTACATCATCAAACCAGAAAGCGGCGTGTTCAACCTTTATAAGAAGGGAGAGGACGGCCAGGAGACCAAGCTGCCGTACGACTACATCACACTGCAGCAGTACATACAGGACAAGAACACCATGTGCAACATGATGTCCGATGGCCCACTGTGAGTAGTTTGCTGTCATTCTGAGAGGAGACCCGTGCCCAGTAGTGGGACAATATAATGGGATGATTATATTATGATATGTAAACTATGTTTATTTCTCTAAATAGTCTATCTTCTGAGGGCAGTTATACGAGTCGACAAACGTAGGGTAGGACGCCCTCCGGCAAGATGGAGTGATGATTTGCGAAAAGTTGGCGGAAGCTGGATGTGACAAGCCGAGGACAGGGTGAAATGGCGCACATTGGGCAGGCCTACGTCTAGCAGTGGACTGCTATAGGCTGATGATAACGATACAAGTCAATGTTTTATGTTTTTTTTTAACTAGATGGCACCGGCATTTCCTAACTGAACTTAGTAGGTAGCAAATATACAATGCAAGACAATGTTTGAAATGAGCTTTTGAGGAAAGACCCATTGCGCTTTGACGGCACGCATGCATCAGTCACTATATTATACTGGCTTCTGCCCGCGATATCGTCTCCTTGGGGTTCAGAATTGGGTTCGGCCTGGATAACAAGTAGCCTATGTGTTATTTCAGACTAGAATATATCTCTGTGCCAACCGTACTGTCGTGAAAGAGTAACAAACATCGATACATCCTTACAAACTTTCACGTTTATAATATTAAAAGTATGATTATATCCTTTTCATACATGTAGGTACCTAGTTATTTACTGATGAAACTCTTTACTGAGTAATGCTTGTTCGGAGCAACGCAACCGAACAGCTCAGCATTTTACCTTTGCACATTTTTATAAATGCCTCAATCAAGCCACTTAGAACTCAGTACGCATACAGCGGGCAATCAAATAAAATCATCTTTAGTCTAAATAACTATTTTCACCATTATTTTTGTAGAATCTAAATATAAATCTAAAACCATATCTTTGCTAATTTTCCATATCTTACCAAGCGTCATCGCAACTATCAAATCAAATCATAATAACTACCCAAAAAGGGGTTTCGTAACGTATGGTGGCGACAGACTCCTTTTAACAATGCTTCTTTTGTATTTTTTGCAGTAAATCGTTCTGCTACCGTCGCCTGTCGTACCTGTCCTCTAAGTTCCAGCTGCACGTGCTACTCAACGAGCTGAGGGAGCTCGCCTCGCAGAAGGCTGTGCCGCACCGGGACTTCTATAACATCAGGTCAGTTCATTGTGGCCATCTGGACCAGACAGTGTCATATGCAGTCTCGAAACTGTATCTGCTGGGAGTTATCATCTTCCTGCCCTTGTCCTAATTTATTTGGGGTCGACGAAGCATATCCTTTTCTACCATTCATCCCTATCAGGCATAAAAGTGTGAAAACATTCACATCAGGACATAGCTAAGGAGTTGCTAGTTCTAAATATAAATTGTTTCCAAATGTAAATGATTATATTAAATGATAATTATTACTGTTGCTTTTTTATCCCTGTATTGCCATATTTTGTAGGTTGTGACGTTGTGAGGCAGGTATGGCGTTATTTAATGTGAAGAACAGCATCACAAAAAAAAAACCAAAAAGTTATCTGACTACTAATCATTATAAAAAAAACTATTGGCATGGATCGGCCATTACATGGGACCTAAATATACTGGCAGAACTGTGCGTATATTAGTAAACCTATATCTAACCCTTCGAGGAACATAGGCCTAATGGAATGTTTTAATTGGTAACATAACATAACATACCATCACGCCTGTAATCCCCGAAGGGTTAGGCAGAGGCGTACTAATATACACCCAAATTTCGTCGGTATGTTAAGTTCCCATGTAATAAGGGGCGAGCCCATTGCCATTAACCGGGCACAACTCCCAAACTCCGAGCTGTTACTGAGACTCCTGAGAGTTTCATAGAAAAATCCAATAACATTTTGCTCGATCTGGGAATTGAACCCTAGACCTCTACTGTAGCAGTCGCGCTCAGGACAACTAGGCTAATGAGGCAGTTGAATTTTTTAATTGGTAGCATACAGATAAGGTGATAAAATAGATAATAGATTTTATACGTGGGAGAGCCATGCTTCGGCACGAATGGGCCGGCTCGACCGGAGTGATACCACGGCCTCACAGAAAACCGGCGTCAAACAACGCTTACGTTGTGTTTCGCCGAGTGAGTGAGGTTACCGGAGGCCCAATCCCCTTTTAAAAGGCTGGCAACGCACTTGTAACTCGTCTGGTGTTGCGGGTGTCCATGGGCGGCGGTAATCGCTTACCATCAGGCGATCAGTCTGCTCGTTTGCCCACATATCCCATAAAAAAAAAGATAAATAATTTCTTGTCCTTCAGGAAAGTGGACACTCACATCCACGCGGCGTCGTGCATGAACCAGAAGCACCTGCTGCGCTTCATCAAGAAAACACTCAAGACTCACGCCGACGAGGTTAGGATGCTTCAAAATTGTTAATTTTTCCACAGCATATTATGAACAATCTTTGCTTTGTATGTAGGTACTAGATTCTAACATTAGTTATTAATTATCTTTTTGTGTTTTTTTTTTTTGCATTTTGCATGTTAAGATTATAAGGTTATTTTAGTAAAGGAAAATTCAACAACGTCACCTTATGACGTAAATTCAGAACGTGAATTCAAAATTTCAATCAGGCGGGTGGGGTTTGCGGTGGCTTAGAGGTCAGAGCGTCTGGTGTATACAACCAGGAGAGACAGGTTCGAATCCTGCCCGCGATTGAATTTTGCCTTTACTAAAATAACATTAAGTTATTTAATAGTAAAGGAAAAAATTCAACAACGTCACCTTATGACGTAAATTCAGAATGTGAAGGCAAAATTTCAATCATGCGGGTAGGGTTCGCGGTGGCTTAGAGGTCAGAGCGTCTGGTATATCAAACCAGAAGACGCAGGTTCGAATCCTGCCCGCGATTGAATTTTGCCTTTACTAAAATAACATTATTTATTTTGTTAGATGTTTGTCACTTTGTAGTTCAATGTTGACATTCACTTATTTAGTGTCACATTTATAAGGTAAAATAACTTCTCCTTCACTTAACCTCCTGATTTTGATAAAAATTGGTGAAAATCAAAATGGCCTCCAGAAGCTGCAGTTATAGTGGCAAATTTTTAAGTTTTGCTTTCTAATACAGTTTGAAAATTCATGAATTTGAATATAGCGTAACGCTTGTTGTACAGGTGGTGACCCTACACAAGGGAACCCCGATGACGCTGAAGTCGGTGTTCCAGTCTATGAACCTCAGCACGTACGACCTCACCGTGGACATGCTGGACGTACATGCGGTAAGCATCTCACTGCCAATCAACCATCAACTTAAAAATGGTCCACTTTCTCGTAAGGAATATCAACTTTCTATGTTGGTATTAGTATATATATATACGACCGGTCCTAATAACAAAGACGTCGATAGATTTACCTACTAGATATAGGATGATGACATGCTTACTTAAGTCAAAATCCTATCTCTAGCCACACCAACATGACTGTCTTAATTACCTCCCCCAACACACACGTACACAAGCACACATCCACATTCATACATATCCATATCATAGGTAGCCCAATATTTTCTCTGTGTATTCCTTGTTATTTAGATTACGAATAGATTAGATCGGCATAAGCTACACAATACCTTATAATAAATGTAGCTTAACGAATAGATACTTAAATACATACTTGATAGATCAACTGAATGCAGTGTGCGTCAATCATTTATGCATTTCGTCACATGTGGACATTATTTTAAATGATTCTGTAAATAGATCATAAAAAGATACTTTTACAAGTAAATGCTTAACTTTTTTTTTGAAACTAGATGGCGCCGGCATTTGGGGCTGTCCATTAATCACGTGAGGCTCGAAAGGGGGGGGAGGGGTCCATAAAAACTCACGAAATATCACAAGGGGGAGGGGGGGTGTAGTAATATATATCACGTGTATTTATTTTTTTGCGCGATACTCCGAACCGAAAAGCGGCGTTACATGTATTTATTGTTTCGTCAAACGCGTAGGTACAAAATCGGAAGCGGCTTGTAGTGAACCTTGATTGATTGAAGTGACCTTGATTCGCCGTTACCAGGCAACGAACGAAGTGAAGTTCCCGCGAGCCGCGCGCGACAACCGCCCGCCGGACTCAGCTTGTCAGTGTCAGTTATTATGTTGTTTTGGCACGTATGCGCAAATTGTTTAACCTCATACGTTTTACATTAAAACAATGTCTGAACTAGATGATATATAAACCTGTATTTTTTAATATTAAAAAAAAATTAAGATTCTTTGTAGGTACTAAAAAATACACGTGATATAAGGGGAGGGTAGTCTTAAACCTCATCATGTGTCACCAACGGGGAGGGGGGGGTTAAAAATGCCAAAAATAACATCACGTGATTAATGGACGGCCCCTTTCCTAACTGACGACCTCTGAGAAGAAACACCGAAACAAACTCAGAGAATCATGGTCTCTTTTAAAGTCCAGACAGTAGTAGTGGTATTACAACTATGTATAACATTATATGTGAGTGTTACGATGTAGGGCAATATCTGAACAGGCCTTTTAAAGAAAGAGCCTTAGTAGCCTTTTAAACCTTGATGTAGTTGTCATAGGCCTCTAAGTATAGCAAAAGTTTCTTCTAAGTGTTTTTAATTGTGTGTTAGGATCGCAACACATTCCACCGTTTCGACAAGTTCAATGCGAAGTACAACCCGATCGGCGAGAGCAGGCTGCGCGAGGTGTTCCTCAAGACTGACAACTACATGAACGGGAAATACTTCGCGCGCATCATCAAGGTAATGCATTAGACAATTTACTGATACCAAGTTGTAGAAGAAATTGTTGTTATCATTCTTTTGAAAAATACACTCGCTATATATATTTTTTTGTTCTGAGGTCATACCACATGTGTGCAATTAACTTGAATGACCCACAAAAACGTAATACCGAAATAACTCGTAATCCAGACAATATTCTATCAAATTATGTTATTATACAGATTTGGATATCGTAGACCGGAAAATCGTTCCAAACTTGGTAAAGTTATCAAAAATTGCATTCGCTTACATTTATTTCCAGTGACGTATTTTGGACGAAATGGCAGAGTAGGAACCTAGATTAACGGTAGCGGAATCCGAATAATAACACAATTTGATTAAATTGTGTTTGAATTACGATTTATTTCGGTATTACATTTGTAAGAGAAATTCGGTCCGCCCGACTCTTGAGAGAAGGATGCAGCTCTACACGTCAAATAGTGGCATCCTTTTTTAGGACTTACACGAATACCTACATGTAATCCTATTACAGTGAAAGTTATATCAAGTAATAGTCATAGATTAGGTCCTTACATGGTTAGCTTGAGGATAAGAAAAAACTGACAGTTCATTTCAAACGATTAAGTAGATTCTATAACTAATTTGTTTCCGTCTCTTTAGGAGGTAGCATCTGACCTTGAAGAGAGCAAGTATCAGAATGCAGAGCTACGGCTATCGATCTACGGCAAGAGCCCCGGCGAGTGGGCCAAGCTGGCCAAGTGGGCCATCCAGTACAACGTGTACTCCGACAACGTGCGCTGGCTCATACAGATACCTCGACTATAGTGAGTGCTCTAACTACTTACGCTCCTTGTGGAACCTGTCGGGCTCCAAGGGTAGGCAATTTATTTTAATATGATATTCCTACCGCCTCCTCTCGCAGTGGACGATCCATGAACATTTTTCGCACTATAAAAGAGGGTCCTTTGGAATGTATTTTTTTGGCTTCTGTAGATATTTTTGCTACCCAGTGAGCGAATTTTTGCAAAAATTATAATAAAATAATGATATCAAAACGACCCATAATTCTTAAATGGTGACTCAAATTATTATTATAACCATATTTTTCTGTGTGTAACTACAATAGCTTCGCCAATTGTAAATCGATTTCGACTTTTCTTTTTTTCTGACAGAATATACCTCCCGAGATGGTCTCATATAAATTTGGTTGATGTCTGTCATCATCGGTCTGAAGATACAAAGAAAAATGCCCAAAGTCTGATTTCTTTTCCTAAAATGTAAATTATTGCTCGGAAGGTCTTGCCTCTTGGATAGATATCTGTTCATTATTTACATAGTTTACAGCAAATGGGTAGACAAGAACAAAAAAAAGAAATCAATAGAAACATTACCTAAACTAGATTGGCCCAGTATTCTGCTACGCGTACGGCATTTTCTGTAGCGGCCATTATGTGCTTAATATGGCAAACCTCTGGTATTGAAGACGTCCATAGGTTACGGTAACTCCTTAAGATCAGGCGGCCCGTAAGCTTGTTTGCCACCTCAGTGGTATAAAGAAAGTTTCAAGCCACAATGTAACTAGCTTATTAATCTTCCAGCGACATCTTCAAGTCCAACAAGATCATGAACAACTTCCAGGAGTTCCTCAGCAACATTTTCCAGCCACTGTTCGAGGTCACCAACGACCCCAACAGCAACTACGAGCTGCACAAGTTTCTTACTGTTAGTATATCGAGACATTTATTAGGTTCTGTGGATCAGGAGGTTATTTCTGAAGTCTACAGGCGGCTCTTGTCATGCTTGTTTTTCATTACATACATAATGAACCCATTATACTGTCTTACTGCTAGGCACGGGTCTCCTCTCAGAATGAGGGGGATTAGGTTACAGTCCACCACGCTAGCCTAGTGCGGGTTGGCAGACTTACAGACATACGCTATCGAGAAAATCTTTCAGGCATGCAGGTTTCCTCATGATGTTTTCCTTCACAGTTCAAGCGCGTAATAATTACCTATTAATATGCACCTGACTGCCAAAAGTCAGAGGTGCGTGCCTTGGGTTCGAACTCGAGACCTTTGACTAGGCAGTCCAACGGTCATACCACTAGACTAAACAGATAAAACTAAAAATAAAACCGATTTGGTTTCCTCCAAGAACCATAAAAGAGCCAAAGATCCTGAAACTTTTACTTTAAAAATAAACGTTCAAAACCAAAACTTCTTATTGCTTTTTGCATTTTTAATTTTAAAGTTTAGCTGGAATTTAAAGTTGTCTTGTCTTCTTTTCAAACCGGTTCCTGTCTCTTACAGCACGTGGTCGGGTTCGACAGCGTGGACGACGAGTCGAAGCCGGAGAACCCCATCTTGGACCCCGACGTGAAGACCCCCGAACAGTGGGACGACGAGGAGAATCCTCCCTATGCGTACTACCTGTACTACATGTACGCCAACATGACCGTGCTCAACCACTTCAGAAAGTAAATATACCATTACCAATATTATAAGCCATATACATTTGACGATATAACTAGATCAGTGGCTCCCAACCTGTTTTGACCAGGGACTACTCTGATTTTATTTTGTTTTCAGGAACCACAATTTTAAAGTCAATTAAACTATCAATCTGAAAACTTTTAACATAAGTATTCAATTATTTCTGCGGATCATATTTTAGATCTTGAAGACTACTGGTTGGGAACCACTATAGATTAAAAAGTAAGACTGGCGAACTATGGGTGTACATTAGTACACCTCCGCCTAACCCATCGGGGAATACAGGTGTGATAGTATGTGATGATAAAAAAAAACGGCCAAGTGCGAGTCGGACTCGCGCACGAAGAGTTCCGTACCATTATCTATAAAAACGGCAAAAAAACACGCTTGTTGTATGGGAGCTCCTTTAAATATTTATTTTATTATGTTTCTTAGTATTTGTTGTGATAGCGGCAACAGAAATACATCATCTGTGAAAATTTCTACTGTCTATCACGGTTCATGAGATACAGCCTGGAGACAGGCAAATAGACAGACAGACGGACGGACAGTGGAGTCTTAGTAATAGGGTCCCGTTTTACCGTTTGGGTACGGAACCCTAATAAGAGTAAAGTAATGATACATATTTGTGTGCAGGGAGCAAGGGCTGAACACGTTCGTGCTGCGGCCTCACTGCGGCGAGGCGGGCCCCGTGCAGCACCTCGTGTGCGGCTTCCTGCTCGCCGAGAACATCTCGCACGGACTGCTGCTCAGGAAGGTAACAACTAACCATACAACAATCCGCTAAAATATTCCTAGCTATTTGACAAAGCAGATATTACTATCATGCCACGGATTGTTGCAAAATATGCTGATATTTTTATTTTTTTTAAAACGTTGCCCCACACTAGAATTTTCTCCTGTATCGTGGATGCGTTTACAAACACAAATTCTCACATACACAAACGCCCAGACCCGGAACAACTACCTGTAGATCATACAAATATTTGCTCCGTGTGGGGATCAAACCCACAACACGTGACGCAGAAGCCGATCGCTCAGCCGCTACGCCAAACGTGTCGTCATATGATATGTACCTAGACCAACTACGAATCGTATCTGTTACTTATAGCATAGGTTGTAAATTAGTATAATGGCTATAGGCTCGCCCCCTATGACATGGGACCTAAACATACCGGCGAATTCTGGGTGTACATTAAGTACGCTTCTGCCTAACCCTTCGGGGAATACAGGCGTGATGGTATGTTATGTAAATTAGTTTCAGCGACAGTGTTAAACATTGTTGACATAAAAATGAGAGAACAGATATCACCGTCTTAAAGCAAGAGAGGGGCTCGTGGATAACTAATAACTGTATTAAAAAATCGATCTGCAAGGTGAAGTTGCGCTTATCGCGGTCAGCCTATGGATGGGTGACCATTCATCAAGATCCCTCTATGCTTCGGAGAGCCCCGAAAGTGTTCTATACTAATCATTAGTTAGTTAGTTGTTCCGTGACCCGCACTACCGATGACACGCATTGTAAGAAATTGTATTGGTTAGGTATTCGCAAAATTAATTTGGAGTCAATTAAATATTTCATCATTATACGACCTTCGGACTTTCATTGAAAACCCTGCACACACGGTCACCCCCCAAAAATGGCAATCAGAAACACGAAAAACCTGACAACCAGGCCTCATGATTTCGCTATTGTTCAGAAATTGTGTTGCGGAGGTCTGACAGCAGTCGCTTTGTGTAAAATATTGATATATTCAGCCGTGTTTGGTTAGACTGGAAGGCAACATACTTCGGAAACGACTAGGAGGATGATGAGACTCAAAATAAGAACTTTTCCTCGTAAAAGCTGAAATGGACTATTTTTTTTTATTAAACGTTGCCCTACACTGGGATTTTCTCTTGTATCGTGGGTGCGCTTACAATACACAAATTCTCACTGCAACAAACACCAGACTCTGAACCATGCAAATATTTGCTCCGTGTGGGGATCGAACCCTCAGCACGTGACGCAGAAGCCGATTGCTTAGCCGCTACACCAAACGTGTCGTCGTATTAAAACGAAAACCGAATTTTCTTCGTCAGGTGCCAGTCCTGCAGTACCTGTACTACCTGGCACAGATCAGCATCGCCATGTCTCCGCTGAGCAACAACTCTCTGTTCCTCAACTACCACCGCAACCCCCTGCCGGAGTTCCTGGCGCGGGGGCTCTGCATCACGCTCAGTACCGACGACCCGCTGCAGTTCCACTTCACTAAGGTAAGGAGTAACATCAAATAAGAGCTTGGTTTCTGATTTAAATAACTCTCGTGATAGTCAGTGTAGTGGTTCTAAGCGCGACAGTAACGCCTATCTACATTTTGGGTATAAAAGGTAGGAGAAAGGAGGCGTACCCAGCAGTGGGATAATACAAGCTGTGAATGATGATGATTTTGATCGAAGACCTAGTATATGAATGAGGCAGAGACCTTGCCTTTTTAAGGTGTGTCTAAAATTCAGGATTTAGAGACGTAATCAGAAAAAGCAGCAAATTTTCTATTAATACAGTGTTTCCACAAATAGAATCAGTTCGAGTTATATTTGTTAGTGCTAATGTTAACGAATTGTTATCGTTTTCCCTACAGGAGCCGCTGATGGAGGAGTACAGCATCGCGGCGCAGGTGTGGAAGCTGAGCTCATGCGACATGTGCGAGCTCGCCAGGAACTCCGTGCTCATGTCCGGATTCCCACACGAGGTATGACATTATTATTCCCCTTAGGAATAAGTAAACATACAAATTCATTATAAGTACCCACGAAAGCTAGAAAGGACGTTGATTTCGATAATAATCATGGGACGTTAAAAAATATGGCAAAGGCTTAAAGTAAATAAATAATAATAATTATTATAGTAGGACTGATATTTTTTAGTCATTTGGATGTGTCGAAAGTATTTTGAACTTAATTTTCTCGATTATACCAGCAATTCATTTTTAAGGTTTTCCATTCAATTTATTGTATTTTGATTTCATTCGCATTCCAATGGACTTTTTGAAATGACATACCTATGGCCATTCTTTAAAGTCCAATCAATCTGTACCGAAGTTAATATTCAATATACCTACTCTCCGATTCACCAATGACCATAAAACAGATGAAGCAGTACTGGCTGGGCCCCAACTACATGAAGGAGGGCGTAGCCGGCAACGACATCACCCGCACTAACGTGCCCGACATCCGCGTCTCCTTCCGACATGAGGCACTGCTCGACGAGCTCACCAATATATTCAAGGTAAATTTAATTTGTACTTATTACTACACACAACAGCAAAAACTCCACCTTTCTAAACATACATTTGTTTACACAATGACGACAACGCTATTTAGTACTGACTAGTACATAAATATTTCTTGTGACAGTTACAAGGATAGGCATAATATACAATTTGTAAATATTTTAAACAAGAACAATATTGATAATTGATTCGACTTAGAGATATCATCAAATAAATATAAACATCAGTGTGAATTGAAAATATTACTTGATTGATGAATTATAGTAATTTAGTGGTCTAACTCGCACCGTTCATACAATACAGAAGACAACATGTACTTGTACCACATAGGTACTTTACTTTTAACATGAAGATTTTGGATGTTTTTGTCTATCTCGATGACTTATTAGTTGTTCACAATATTTTCGTCGTGTATATTTTGAATACTTACTATATATTCCATGGGGATTGTATAACTTTACACATTTAAATTCTATGTTTATCATGGCAAGCGTTGTCTCACAATACATTTATACAAGTCTATATCGTGTCCAGTCAAACTACCCTTTGCATGTGATGTGTGCCTTCATTATGATCGTTGTTTGTGTTTAATTTTAACAAATGGACATTCTAATTTTGTTTTTGTAATTAATTGTTTTATCCTCCGTATACGACTTCAATTCTTTTTCTAACTTCTTTGTTGTTGAAGCTTCCAATACGGGCATTTTTTTCGCAAAGTTGACAAATAAACAATTTAGATAAAAAAATAATTCTATTGGTATACTTCAAATGGCAAATCTAACAAATATCGTATATGTAATTTCAGGACGGTATGTCAGCTCGGCGATAAATACATTCACAGACGAGACAGTGGATTGTGACAAACAACATTAATATTAGACTTTTACTAATTTTTAATATTTACTAAAATCAAGTTAGACTGTATATTAATCAATAAATTGTTTTTATATATAAAAAACCTAAAATCAGGGCTATAGTGCCTCTAAATAAAAAAAAGTTATATATTTAAGGATAGATCCTATAGATTACCCCTTGTGATAATTAGGCGAAAATGAAAGATTGAAAGTGCCATTTCATTGTTATAATGAATGAAGTTCTGCTGCTCTTGAATTTATAGAATATATGTAGATCTATATTATATACTTCATGACGATGAATGTGGATGCAGGTGGCTAGCTAAATTGTCAGCATTTTTTGTCCAAGAGTATTTTCCCAACCAATATTCCAAGACGGCTTCGTATGACGAATTAAAAGATGAAATCATGACTTTAGTAACAAGTATTTATAGCGCTTCGTTCTAACAATACGTTTTGCGTGAAGACTGACCTAAGCATTTCAATCAGTTACCTTACCATTATTATTAATCCAATGTTTTAAAAACTTTGAGAATTTGACATTTATCAAGTACCTATATATAGCGCATCCACATTCATAGATCTTATCAATTTCGAATCTTATCTTAAGTAGATTTTAACGCTTTTTCAATTGTAATTTTTTTTATATACCAACTCGATTTACCCTATCGTCGTCAGAGCTTATAACAAAGTCTCTCATGTTCTTTTTATCGTTAAAGTTCTTATTTAGTGAATTATCATACAAGAATTAAATGAAAAAAAAAAAATATATTAAAACAAACCAAATCAAGAAGACATAGATTATCAATTAACTTTGTTTTTAAATTAATATTAAAATACTTTTTAAGGTGTTTACCTACCTATCCTTTTCCAATTTTATAATATCATCATGATTATAAAGTGCCTAGCAGTACCCTACAAAAATAAAAATAAATACCTACAATTTAAAATTCATTCGATAACCGGGCCCCGCAAATTATTTGATATAATATTGACCTTTTCGTGAGTTAGTGAACATGCATTCAATATTACTCAAAATTGATTTTTATATCGCTTGATTGTAAATGTATATCCCTCTATTGTCTTCTGCTTAGAAAAGATGAGTTGTTGACGCAAGCTTTACTGGTTGTATCATCCTAATTACTTTGTGATCGTATAACTTGTGTTATTGTGACTATACTTTAATTACCTATGTTAATATACTTACCTACATATATGTTTATTATAACGTTACTGAAAATATAATCAAAACCTCTTATTATTTCACCACCTTGGTGGAAACTTCCTGGAACTTCATAATTAATCTTCAATTTGAAGTCTTACTTTCGTTAATAGGATTTTGAATATATTTTCAATATAGGTATCTTGTGTTCTTCTGTTAAAATGGTATTGGGATTGCGATGTCTTTACCTCCTATTTTTATATTTTACATATTATATTCGGTTGGTATTTAGTATAGCTATATTATATAAATAATACAACCCTTTTCATGAGATTTAAATCAGTACCAACTTGAGAACAAAAAATACTTACTGTATACTTTAGAAAGAATCAAACATAAGTTTTAAAACATTTTGATCATTTTTAAAAGTTAGCTTTCTACCTCAACGAGAATCTAAACATTGTCCCAATTAAAAATGATTCCTATAGCATTTGTACAGAACTATCCAACTAATTGTTGTACTTAACAATAACGACTTGTGTAATAAGTTTATACCAATATTTAAATTACCATTATTATAATATACATGTTATAATTGTTGAAAATAAAAACGCTCGTACCAAAATGTTTTCTCATTATCCTAACATAATAGTATATTATGAAACATTGGGGAAGAAATAATATTAATAAAGATGTGATAGACAAAACTGTACAAAAAGCCTCTGCCATGAACATAGGCTTGAAATCAGAAGTGAACATAACTGAAACATTGTAAAGATTCTTCTTAACTTAGCATTACGATACAAAACACTACAAAAAAATTATACATTTTACACACATAATGACATAACATTAAGGTTTTTATTTGATTACCTACTTGAAAATACACTCTGGACATCAGAAAAAAAGGAAAAAGAAAACAAGAGTTCAGTTCGCGTCAAATAATTTTACCGATGTCGCGATGTGAGCAAACTCGGCACCTTTATTTCTCTTCAATAATACAATTTTACCTGATTAGTGATTGGTATACCTACAGCCGGAGAGTAATTTGGAGAGTAAAGTCTTCTACAAAGACAAGGCAAATTCTATTCATCATCATAAGAAATCCAAATATAGATTCCTTGTAGTTTTAATGGGAATTAAAATTGGGATTGTGCCTAGTTTCTTATCAAAATGTATTTGAAATAAAACTATTTTTTACGGATTTTATCGCGTTGTATTGATATTATTTGATTCCCGACGTTTCGGACCCTTTACAGCATCCATGGTCACGGGTAGACTAACAGCTACCAACTTAGTTCACCCGTGACCATGGATGCTGTAAAGGATCCGAAACGTTCTCCGTAAAAAGTAGTTTTATTTCAATGTCTAATATTCGCGTAAGTGTCAGAAACCAAAATGTATTTGGGTAATCTTGTATATATTTTGCTTAACGACGATATTTTCTAAAGTGTTTGTTTGTCTGTAGCTAAAGCGGTGTGCCACACCTATCTTCTTCTAAGGTACACAGTGTGTTTTGAGTGTATTTGTGTAAATCTATCACCTGTAGATATAGTCGGCTGAGAAATTGATAATACTACGATGACACCTGTGTGATTTAGCTAAGTTCCAAGCAAAAATTGACGTTGTTCATAAGCCGAATATATCCTACATACATATCTAAGTGTTTCTTTGCAACGAAACATTACACGATTTAAGACCATAATTATTAATAATATCTACGGTATTTGTATTGTTTGATTATGTCAAAGAAATACCATTATAACGTTAATAATATCAGTTGTGTCTAATTTTATATTTTTCAATATTTCATGACTGTCTGTCTGTGGTTATTAATGGTTTGTATTCCCCTAAGTCTACAAACGTCAAGGTTTGGTAAGTATCGAGCTAAATAATTGTCCTATAGTAGTGGTCACCATTCCTTTGTTATATTTACTTTGTCAATAAATTCATCAACATCATAATCGTTCATTATAACCCACAGCTGGGCACGGGTCTCCTCTCAGAATGAGACTGTAGCCCCACAAACCAATAAATTAGATATCTTAAATTTTTGCTATGTAAACGTCCGGTAACGTCATAATTATTCCTATACTAGCTTTTGCCAGCGACTTCGTCCGCGTGGAATAGTTACTTTGTTCCCTAGTTCTTCGCCCGCGGTTTCACCTGCGTTGCCCCGTTCCTAAGGGTTGTAGCGTAATGTTTTATAGCTTGAAACCATTCTCATGAATCACTCATTTTCCCAACATTTCCCTTCACTGCTCTGCTCCTATTGATCGTAGCGTGATGAAAAGTATACTATAACCTGTGGTTTGGGCTGTGCGTTGATAGATCACTATGTCAGTCAGTCAGTCACCTAACGTAAGAGTAGACAAATATAATCAGAAAGCTCCGAACTGCTAAGCTATCGAGAGTTACACGTGTTATTGGGAGTCAACCATAAAAGATAGACATTTGCTGTCGTGGAATATTTTTTATATAATTTTAAGGAGAACATTTCCGTCATACATGATTTCTGTGTAGCTTTAACCATTAAGGCTGCACACGCGACGGAAGCTTAAAAAATGGAGTAAGTTCTCCTGTTTTCCCAACATTTCCCTTCACTGCTCTGCTCCTATTGATCGTACCGTGATGAAAAGTATACTATAACCTGCCCAGGAGTATGAAGAACAATTGTACCAAGTTTCGTTGAAATCCGTCGAGTGGTTTTTGTTTCTATAACGAACATACAGACAGACAGACCGACAAAAATTTTACTGATTGCATTTTTGGCGTCAGTATCGAACACTAATCACCCGCTGATAGTTATTATTTTGGAAATATATTTCATGTACAGAATTGACCTCTCTACAGATTTATTATAAGTATAGATATATCCATATTTATGCATAATTAATGTAGCATTTACCCAATTGAGTACCTCAGGAAGCAGATGAATGATTTTCAGATGTTTTTATGTTCATAGCTTTGTTCTATTCTTAACTTCGTAGGTAGGTACATGTTTCTAATTTCTGAATAATCTTTGAATCCTAAATGGTGTCCTTGTTTATGTTGATGCATCAGTTTCGCCTTTCCCCAACTCTCATCATCCGCCCATGTTTATCCCCTCCTGGTCCTTGACCTCTCCCAAAACATCACAGAGCCCAATGTTCAGCTTTTTTCATCCAGTCGTTGCCTTCAGCAAGTCATTCCACTTGTGTTATGATCTCATCAGTTAACGTTATTATAAATCCTGTGTACTAATACAGACATCGATTAAAAAAACCGAAGCATAGTGTAATAATAGAATCATTATTATAACTTATCTTGGTTTTATGTCTGATTTTGAATTAAAGTTTATAATCTATTGGTTGATAGGTTCACTCCTGCTCAGATCTAGATTTGGTAGATGTTATGCTCATCTTCTTGGGCCGTATTATGACGTGTGCCATCATTTTTAGGATGAGACTATTTAATATGTAGAGCGGCATCTCTTTCTCACATCGTAAAAATTATGGCGTTAACACGTTATAATACGGCCCCAGAAGATAAGCAGACGTACTCAATATGATTTGCCAACATTACATCTCTACCATGACGTGTAATTGCCATCATTTTTAGGTTGTAAAAAAGGGGATCGCGTTATTTAATGTGTAGAATGGTATCCCTCTTAATCGCAAAAAAATCGCAATAACGCCATGGTGTGGCCTCTGATTTACTCGTCCACTTGATTCACAATCAGACAACCAATTGCCTATTCTTTCCACGTATTTCATGTTCGTTTAGGTTTTATGTATGCTCTTAAAAATGGTTTTCTTATACTTGAAACTCCGCAGGCCCGCTTCACCGTGGCCGGAATACCTTCGACGTTCAGCGGGGTCAACGGGGGGGTCTCGCCGGCTATACCCAACTTCGCGGCCCCCATCGTCAGCCTGAAGCGACCATCACTTGTATAACATAATATTTATCAATAATATTTACATATCATAGCAAATACAGCCATTTGTGGGAACGGGTTTCCTCTCAGGAAGACAGGGATCAGGCTTTATACAATATGTTAATAAAATCCTGTCCGATCCGAAAAGGGCACTTATATAATATGTAGATACGTACATCACCAAATAAAATAAGAAACATTAAATATTCATGAAAGTAAACATATTAATGAAATTTAAAATTCACGTTCGTCGTGCCCAAATTGCCAGAATTACCCAATTATGCCTTATAAAGTTTGGCACCCAGGGACGGTGTCGCTGTCACTGCACTGTAAATATTGCCATTTTATTAGGGGATTTTTTTTTTAAATTGAAAATGATTATATTATAAATAGAACTGGATCTCGATACCTAGTAATACCTTCACGTGTCGGACAGCATTTTCTTAACACATTGTGTATATGTGTATAGTCCACCACCGCGTGCAGACTTCACGCCTTCAACAACTTTCATTAAGAAGTCTTTTTAGATGTCCTTACGACATTACTTCAGTTAGTAGGTACTCGTATTAATTCAGATTCGGGTAATAATTCAGAAGTCAGAAATTTGAGGCCAGCATTTAGCTAAATGGTCCAAGCCTGCATGAGAACATTTAGAATTCTGGCAATCGTGCAGGATAGCCTAGAGCTCTCAACACCAGGCTATATGCAACAGAAAAGTATATATAAGAAAAGTGAAAAATAAGTGGAATTTGTTTAAATAGGTATTGTTTTTTGATGAAATTTACTGGTAGGCCAATCGTACTTAGAGGACGACATTGCGCAGTAGATACTTATATCTTAGTGAGATATTAATAATATTTTATTTACTAATTTTATTACAACAGTATTTAATACAAAGTAACGGATTTATTATAAAATATTATCTGTTACTGCTTGCACATACTCAATTTATGAGATAGACATGGCATATATTATTACCATTTTATTTAATTGTATGCTAAATAAAATTTATCAGAGTTACTTGTTGTTTTAATTCCGATTACTTATTGTGTACCGTGTAGCATCTAGTACCTACTATGGTTTTGACTGCAATGTGGACTGGCCAGAAGTATGCCTATGTTCAACTATGTTTGTAAAGTGACCCCATACACCCCAGATGATATTTCAGGGGAGTTCCAGCGTATAATATTCTTGGCCAAGCGTATCATAATATTCGAACAGATTCGAACTCTTGACCAGAGACAATAAGTAACAACTTTTTTTTAATTAATCACAGGTTTTAACCCTCATCCTCCCCCAGGCCTCATTAGTCATCAGTATAGTGGTCCAAACGTTGGTTCGATCCTCAGGTCGAGCAAAGTGTTATTGGGTTTTTCTATTAAATTCTCAGTAGTTAGCAGCTCAGAGTCTGGATTTGTACCCGCTTAATGGCAATAGGCTCGCCCCTATTAGGTACATGGGGCCTAAAACATACCGGCGAACCTCTGTCTAACCCTTTGGGCAGGCGTGAAAGTATGTAATCACAGTTTTCAACCGTCATCCTCCCCTCGGCCAATCGTCCATGGAACCCACTGCCACAAACCCAAACTCTGAGCTGGTGTTTAGAAATGCAATAGAATGGGAAAATGTAAATGCGAGTATTATGTAAGCTAGTTAATTAGATACACACAGATTTAAGCGGTCTGGCGGCTTTGAGATTTTTATCTGGTCTACGCAAATGTTCCACTGATCTGGTATCGCCGTTCGACGGGTTGTTTAGCTCCCTAGATTATGGTCGAGCTGTCCAATGACTGACGCATGCGTGCCGTCAGATGGGACTGGTCTACCTAAACCCGCTATGGCTCTTTCTTCTAAAGGACATTTCAGACATTGTCTTACATTGGAACTCACATATTTGCTACTAAGTATTATGTATGGACTTTAAAAGACCATGATTCTCTGAGTTTGTTTCGGTGTTTCTTCTCAGAGGTCGTCAGTTAGGAAATGCCGAAGCCATCTAGTTAAAAAAAATTGACTTGTAAAAGTATCCTTAAAAGATCTATTTACCGAAATAAATATTGTAATGTTCGTTTGTTGCTCTGAGAGTTCTCAAAGGGCGTGGAATGAGTAGGACACGAACAGCTGTAAAAACAGAATATTGATGAATCGCACAGTGTAAAGATTAGGCACAAAAACACAAAATAGAAATATAGACACACGAACACGACAGGATAAAAGTTAGCGCCTGCCTCGTGAGCGTGGGCGGTTCGGTGCTTCTCTCGGCGTGTGGACTGAGTCTGTGAGACGTTGGCGGGATGCGGGGGAGAGGGTCGGCCGATCGCTGCCGCGCGAAGAGGTGTTTATGCCTACACTAAGTTAGGGTCCCGCTACCATCTCGTTTAAGGCCGCGTTACAATATCATTTAATATAAGTAATAGTTAATAGAAAACATAAAAACATAGCTTGATCTTAAAATCAGAGACCCATAGGAACTCACTCTCAACAGCTGCGCTTATGACGCGAGATCTACACGAGACCAATGAGTGAGTTTGGTAGACCAGTGAGGCAATGTACGCACGGCTATACAGTTTACGCTTTGGTCCACTCGTATTCCGTCGCAATAACGGTGATTTTTATACTGTAGCTTGATTTTGCTGACGTTGCTAATTTAATACTAGCTTCTGCCCGCGACTATGTCTGCGTGGACTTCAGGATTGGGTCCGACCGGGATAAAAAGTAACAAATTTTATCCAGATCCATTAAGCCGTTCTGGCGTCAAAGAGTAACAAACATCCATACATCCCATACAGTAAGGAAATGAAGGTTTTATTACCCTTTTACAAACTTTTATTATTTTCCTAGTTAGTTCCTAGTTAGTAGGAACTGATATAGGTACCAATGTTAATCTAATAGACATGATTTGCAATCTTCTTGCAATACAAGAAAAATCTAGAGAGTTAATGCCCAGAGAACTAAGATCTACATAATAAAAAAAATTTAGTTAGGAATTCCTTCATATCCTAATCTAACCTAACCCTAACAAAAGGCTTCTAAATATAGGTACCTAACAAAGGGAATCATGAAAGTTTGTGAGGATGTATAAATGTTTTTTTTAAGCTATTGCATAGCTATTATCGCGGGCCTTGAGCGTGGGAACCGAATCCAGAAATTCCGTAACGAAAAAAACCTAACACGCTTGTCTCTTTAGTTCAGCAACCCGCCTTTAGGTGGCATTGGTTGTATTACATAAGTTGATAAAAAACGCTATGCAATAGCTTTACCGCGGCAGTCGAGTGCCACATGTCTTTTTTATTTAGAGGTCGGCAAACGAGCAGACGAGCCACCGATGGTATCTAAGTAGTCATCGTCACCCATGGACACCTGCGACACTAGAGGAGTTGCTGATGCGTTGCCGGCCCTTAAGAGCCCTGTATACGCGCCGTTTGAAGATCCCCATGTCATAGCGCAGTGGGAACACCTCAGGAGAAAGACCATTCCAAATCTTGGAGGTGCGCGGGAGAAAGCCTGGCGATGCTCTAACATTCTTGCAGACCCAGGTCTCCAGAATGTGAGGATGGGCCCTACTCCTGAGGCGGTTGGTGCGGTGATGAAAGGTGACGAAGGCACCAGTTCGAACAGTTCCTCGGACTACTCCCCAAAAAACAGGCGGTAGAACACGCACAGAGAGCCAACGTCTCACCGAAGACTAAGGGTCTCTAGATCGTTTGTGAGTGTGGGATCGTCGACAATACGAATAGCCCGGCGTTGGATGTAGTCAAAGGGAAGACGTTGGTATTGGGGCGCACCAGCACAGATATGAGAGCAATACTCCAGATGAATACTCGGGATGTTTTTAGGTACTCAATCACGTCAGAACGGCTGACCTGATCTGGATAAATTTGGTACAGAAATAGATTATAGTCTGGAATAGCACGTAGGCTATTTTTAATTCAGGTCTGATCCAATTCTGATCGTCTACGCAAATTACGTCACGGGCAGAGCTAGTTCAAAATAAAACCTCTTTAGACGAAGTTAAAATTTTAAATAAATAAAAAAGAAACACGTCACAGTGACATAAGATCTGACCACAGATTACCTACTATCTGACGCGTGCCGCGAAAATGGGAGGATAAATCTTTTGTGTTGTTAAAATAAATATTCATACGATGTTACCTCGACCTTCCAGGGCTAGCGGGTCTACCACATCTAAACTTCAAATAATTGCCCCGGGACCACACAAAGAATATAAGAAATGGACCAAAAAACGTCTGTTAGTATCGATAATTTTAACCAATATCGGATCACAATGATGATTACTCAACAGTATTGTTGAGTAATACGTATGTATACGTTCTTCAAAAGTTCAAATAGACACCCAGGAAAGTGTTCTATCTAGATATTATACCAGGATCCTGAAATATTCATCATGTGCAAATGTGATGAAAGTTTATCTAGGACTTCTGCATGAATAGTTTGGGCCTGTGTCGTAGTTTTAGTTCAGTTGTTTGTGCATATAAATGAGCAATTTGTTCATCATTCCCCAAAGTACTCGTCGTACCTACTACTCGTACTCCAGTACAGTGATTAAGATACCTACCTACCACTAACAAGAGTGAATAAATGTCTAATATACAAAAATGATAGACAATTAACGGCTCTATTACTACACCATAAAAAAATATCCTATACTAGCTTCTGCCTGCTACTTTGTCTGCGTGTTCTTCAGAATTGGATCCAACCTGGATAAAAACTAGAATACCTATGTATTATTCCAGGCTATCTATCTCTGTGTTAAATTTTATCCAGATCCATTCAGCCATACTGACGTGAAAGAGTAACAAACATCCATACATCCACACATCCATCATCTTCACAAACTTTCACTTTTATAATATTAGTAGCATTTAATCATGATAGTACCTACAGGGAAGCAGAAATGGATACATTGAACAATTCCTCTGCAATCAATTCATATTATGTAGGTATATTTAGAACCAATTGCGGGGGGCTTATGGGCTAGTATTGGCAATTCTTCTAGAATGAATTCATATTCAGTTAGGAGCCATAGCAGCCCCTTAGTAGTATAGATCGGAAACAATTGTAGAATTTTAAGTTTAATGTTAAATTCAGAGTTTACTGCAAATATTTTGGCATTATTGTCGATACTCATTGATACATTGTTTACTTGGCTATAAGTTAGCATTCTCTTTAAATGTGTAATATTTTGAGAATTGATACAAATGATCCCACCCCGCGGGGTCTGCTACCCTGCTACAATTGTATCCGGTCTACCCTATCGGTCACAGTATTGGGGACTAATTACATTTATTCAGCTCCAATCGCGCTTCGCTGAACCATTTTGGTCGGACTTATACAGTTCTGGTTCCATCAGCCGCGCTGTTCCGCCGCGTTCAGAGCTGAACGTGGACTGTTCATGACTCATCGTCAACAAGTTGCGACCGCGTACAGCTGGAACGTGACGGAACAGCTCTGAACGCCGCGGAACAGCGCTGAAATCTATTTATAGTCTTCGCATGATTAAAAAACATTTGTCTTCATTTTATACCTGTTTGCCACGAAAACTGAATAGGGCCGGAAAGCTGAAGGCGCATTTCCATACAAAATCGTTATTTTCTATGGAAAAAAGATGAACAGAGCTGAATAAGTGTGGTTAGTCCCTAAATATGAATTATTCACACGACCTCTCAAGCCTAACATGCTGACTTAATTATATCAATCCACACCATACCGATCTCGCTGTTCGAGAATAGTCTAAATTGTCGAATGTGTGCAGAGCCGCCACGAGCGGGACGTCGAACATGAACATGCGGGAGCTGGGTCGGCTGGCCACACGAGACTGCGCCCGCACGCACGTGCGTGGCCCCGGCGACAACACCAATACCGGCGATGTGCGCTTCCAGCGCGTCTCCGTCAGCGGGATACACGTCACTGGGGTTCGTAGGCTCTATTTTGTAGTAGCTAGGGAAAATTCTTATGGATCGTCTGCCAACTGGGAAGGCAAAACGGTATGTCCGATTCATTAGGGACTAAAACCGCACTTGCTTTCCGTTATCCTTTAGTTATATCATGGCGTTTGTGACGTTTTCGACTTCGCCACGAACCTCACAACCTATGGGTCTGGGTCAGTCTCTGAACCCCATCCACGGTCGTATATTCTTTTTACTTTTACAAGCCCATGAACGTACGATATACTCGCACTAAGTTATTTAGTCATAACTAAGAGGATATTGAGCAATCCTAGAGGTATTGACATAGGAGGATGAGGATATGGAGGTTGATTATCGCCAACAAACTATCCATGCCAAATATCAGTTCAATGTGTACAAACATTTAGATTAGTTGCAAAATAATTTACCTAACGCGAATCCATTAACAGAGACCCTACAAAGAGATCATTGTGATTAATATACTCATGAAAGTTTTTTCAGTGACAGACATTAGGACATAATATTTCCACAATTTCGCCACACACCAGTAATTCCGACGACTATGAAAAGTAGAGTTATTATGCTGCCGATTAAACAGGTGCCCCTCGAGGACTTGATCCGTGCAGCGACACAGCTGTTCCAAGCATTGTCCTACCGGCAGGACTACATGAGAAGGTCCAATCAAACCATCTCACCGTTGCTGGAAAATTACCTGCACGATCAAAGGAAATCTGGCGTCAATTTACTCACCTCGGATTATCCTGAAAACCCTAGCATTAACTTGGATAGTAAGTATGCACAATAATAAAATTATAAATTGATTCTTTACATGCGTAATTGACACAAGTAAGTTATCTTTATCACAGCAGCGGGCCTTTGGCGTAGGGTTTGGGCGATCAGCTTTTGCGCCACGGGTTATAAATCTGATCCTAGCACGGATCAAATATACACTTGAAGCTGAGTCGAAATTCGAGACCCCACTGAGTTCACGGCTATCTCTCTCCTAACATTTTTTAGCAAATCGATTTTACCACGAAGAGCAGAAGCCCTTCTCCAGTGTGTAAGTACTTACTTGTAGAGCAGAGCCAGGATAGGGTACAATCCTGGTCACCTTGGTTATGTTACCCTCTACCATAATATCACCTTTACTGCGATTTACCTATTACTGCGATCGGATTGGCATTGTTGGGAGATTTCCAACATTACCATTTCGTCTACTACTACTTCATTGGAAATAAACGACCGGAAAACCGGTCAAAACTTTGTAAAGTGATCAAAAATTATATTCACTTACAATTATTTACAGTGAAGTATTTTGCACGATTTTGTAGGACAGGAAGCTAGATTAATGATATTTGAATCCAAATAATAACATAATTTGATTTAATTCTATTCGAACTACGAATTATTATGGTATTACGTTTGTAAGGGCCAATTCGGTCCGCCGGATCCATAAGTGGCTCATGGGACAAGGGAAACCTAATAATAGTCAAGAACTATTGCAGGTACATTTGCTGAGCGCTACATGCAACTAACGACGTGCTCCTCTGATGAGCTGGTGAGGCCCATGCCGCACTTGCGTCCACAGCATTCGGACCAAAGATGTTAGCACTTTTACTTGTCACTTTAATTCTAGTAGCGTAACTATTAGCAAAATTTAGGTAGATACCTAAATTTGTTTGGCACGAGTCGTGATCAGAAACGTCTCGTACGTAGAGATTCATTTAATACAGCTTGATTGCCTTCTCACCTTTGTCATTCATTTGGGTAAGTCTCTTCCATTAGGAATGAATCGTAAGATGCAACAAAAATCAACAATATTTTGTTTCTACTTCTTAACACAATAACAAATTTAAACCTAGATTATAACTACCAAAGAAAATTAATAAAATCACGATGCACTATACATATACCTATTAAGTCTATAGAAAAGTCTTCTCTGTAATTGTAAGATAATTGAGAACAAATAGGTGGAAAAGACTAATTAATCGATACTGAATCCGAATTAATGGTTTTTGGAATTGCTGTCTGTATGTATGTACCTATGTATTTCTGTATGTCCGTTTTTAACTCAAAATCTACTTGACTGTTTACTTATGAAATCTGGTGTATAGGTAGGTTATGAGCCTGGTCAACATTTAGGGTATTTTTATCCGACTACAACTGCGCAAAAAAGAGGGATACTGTTTTTTCTATTGGAAAGAAATGTATTAGCAGTATTGGCAGTATCATATGTCATCTTTTAATTTTATTTTATGAAAATCTGTTCACTTTATCAAAAGTTATTGTAATATTTATTAAAGTAAGTATGTACCAGACTTGCAGAGGTTTAAATTATAACAAAATAAACCATAGATAATAAGTGTTAACTCGTTTAAAAATTAGACCAAGCTCGTCTCAGGCAGAAAGATACTGAATAAAATAAAGTAAATGGATAACATACTGACTAATATTTAACCAATTTTAGAGTAAAGTAAACAAGTTAACAAAGGGTATATTCTCTAACAACTGATACGATGTCATCAATATATCATTCAATATTTGATATGACATTACAGATGTTATTGAGTTGATACGACAATTGTTTTCTTCCTTTGATGGAACGTAGACAGTCATTTTATAACGTAAAACCTCCACGGTTTAGAAACAGTAGGTATATTTTAGAACTTCATGACTCGATTACTTACATACTTTTTTTTAGTCTAGGAAATATTTTTAATAAATCAAAGACCAGTCCACTACCCTATTGAACAACGGAGATAATATTTTTTCGACATACGATTGAGTTTTTGTCTATTTTGCCCGCAGTGCCAGCGGCTATGGCGATCCCAGGGAGTCTCTTGAATCGTTCAGATGCAATGGGAGCAGCCGCCGAGAGTTACGAGGAACTTACTACTGCTAGTTCGTTAAACCTTCCGCTAATATTTATTCACAAACTGTAAAATATGGCGTCCATAACACAGTTCAGGATCTTCTATCTTGGTCTTCTTCATACAACGTTGGCAAAAAGCGATCGACATCATGTCACGTCCGGGCCCGCGAGTTCGACGCTGCGGTCTAGGATACCTAGTTACTTACGTTACCTACAATAGGTACCTATACAGTTTATTTTAAAGTATTAAATACCATCAGAAATCGATCCATGGATGTGCGTGTTGCCGTCGGACCAACACTATGTGTGCCAGTGGCAGAATGGTGTGAAGGTGCTGTATCGCAACCAGATCGATCTGGAGTCAGGCCGGCCGCTGCCATACGACCCGGTGCCTTTTAAGAAGTTCGTGGAGGACCTCGCATACCTACAGACGATCATTAACGATGGGCCAATGTTAGTTTAGATTGTTTTTCCGAATTTTAATTCTGCTGAGTCATTTTTCTTGTGAGTTTCATCAATCTTCTCAAACTTACGTATTCACACATCACCATACTCATCGTAATATCAGAAAAGAGACGTCCAGTGCTAAACAGAGGCCTCCGCCATGGACTTACAAGGGCCGACCCTTTACCATAATCACACACAACCTATATTATTCTTATTCACAAAGGCACTAAAATTAACATTCCTAGTAGGTACAACCTTAATATTGTTAGTGTTGAATTTTTTTTGCTATTCCTTACTCTGGTTTTATGTAGGTACTTACCTTAGGTAATTCAAGTACCTAGTTTTTCTGTAATCGTTTTTTGCAACCGTTAGGGAAGGCGCCGCTCCCGCATTTTGAGAAGTTGGTTTCTTTGTTAAGTAGGTAACGATAGTTTATTGTGTCACCTTACCAAAAGATGTACCTACCCAGTCGAACAAATTTACAACATTGTTTTGCAGCAAATCGTTTTGTTTCCGTCGCCTGTCATACCTGTCGTCCAAGTTCAAAATGCACGTGCTACTGAACGAACTGCACGAGCAGGCGCTGCAGAAGGCCGTGCCGCATCGAGACTTCTACAATGTCAGGTGAGATGACCATGGGTTCAAACTATTTTTTGTTGATTTTTTAGTAGATAGTATATTTTTGATGAAAATGTCGGCAAACGAGCAGACGAGTCACCTAATGATAAATAGTCATCACCGCCCATGGACACCTGCAAGACCAGATGAGTTGCTTAAGAGTCGTGGGAACTGGCTCTCACGCGCTTAAGTGTATCGAAACCATCACCAGGAAAGTGGACACTCACATCCACGCGGCGTCGTGCATGAACCAGAAGCACCTGCTGCGCTTCATCAAGCGCACGCTGCGCACATCGGCGGACGAGGTGGTCACGCTGCAGAACGGAACGCCCATGACTCTCAAGCGTGTGTTTGAGGACATGCAACTAGAGTCGTATGATCTGAATGTGGATATACTGGATGTGCACGCGGCAAGTTTATATATTCCTTCTTCGTCCAGCTCCAGCGTGTAGCTGGTTTAATTCATTTTCCTATTTATATCATAGCATACCATCATGCCTGTATTCCCGAAAGGGTTAGACAGAGGTCTACTAATGTATACCCACAGTCCGCCGTTTGTTGGTGTGAAAATGTTTAGGTTTAGGTCCCCATATGGGAACTCTATTGCATAGGACTCCCATGTAATAGGGGGCGAGCCTATTTACATAAACCGGGCACAAATTCTAAATTCCAAGCTGTTACTGAAAATTTCATAGAAAATCACAACAATACTCCTCGACCTGGAATTGAAACCAGGAACTCAAGCTTAGCAGTCACGCTCAAGACCACTGGGCTAATAAGATAGTTTATAACATTGTCTACATTACAATACCGACAATATAACTATGCCACTCTAAATAAGCAAATGGTTACGAACTTACGATAAAAGCAGTGGCAGCGCATGCGCTGACAGGGTTGATACGTCGTCGCATGCTGTCTTACGCACTCTTATATTCTGTGAATGCTGCAGAAGACAGTCGGGATCGTAAATGTTTCGTTCGTGAACTTTTATATATTTGCACAATAGGTAAGTAAGGTGTGTCGGTCATCTTCATATCGAAGTTAGCCGATGTCCATTTATTATCTTGAAGTATTGTAACATTTTTTATGTGACTAAATTCATTCATACACTATATTTGCAGCACACGCATCGTTGTCCTTATTATAGAACTAGCTTTTGCCAGCGACTTCGTCCGCGTGAAATAGTTACTTTGTTCCCTAGTTCTTCGCCCGCGGTTTCACCTGGGTTCCCCGTTCCTAAGGGTTGTAGCGTGATGTTTTATAGCTTGAAACCTTTCTCATGAATCACTTATTTTCCCAACATTTCTCTTCACTGCTCTGCTCCTATTGATCGTAGCGTGATGAAAAGTATACTATAACTTGCCCAGGAGTATGAATAACAATTGTACCAAGTTTCGTTGAAATCCGTCGAGTGGTTTTTGTTTCTATAACGAACATACAGACAGACAGACAGACAGACAAAAATTTTACTGATTGCATTTTTGGCGTCAGTATCGATCACTAATCACCCGCTGATAGTTATTTTGGAAATATATTTTATGTACAGAATTGACCTCTCTACAGATTTATTTTATGTATAGAAGAAGATTAAATAAAAATAATGCTATGCCCCCGTCAACCTATTTCTTATTTTGGCTAAGTTCCTATTCCTACAATCGTTCCTACCTGTTCCTTATGACTAAATAATTATGAACAGGACCGCAACACGTTCCATCGTTTCGACAAGTTCAACGCGAAGTACAACCCTGTGGGTGAAAGCACATTGAGGGAGGTGTTCCTCAAAACTGATAACTACATGAACGGGCAGTACTTTGCCAGAATCATTAAGGTACGTCGGTCTTTGCTACCTCGATACACGGTTATTTTTCAATGACCTGCCAAATTTACAGAGGCTGTTCAGAATCGATAACATTTTTGATCTTCTACGAATTAAAAATTAGGTGAAAGCAGGTAGATACTGTCGGAGGCGTGAGCCCAGGTACGATCAGGGATCAGAAGAAAAAATCCGTTTTATATTATGTGAACTGGTTTCTGTATTCGCAGTTAATTAAAGACTGAATCATTTCACAATTTTTTCTCTGTACGTCACTTTTCAAAACACTTCTACATATAAAATTTGCCGTATATTCCTTTAATAAAATTCTCAACCTATCAGCTGGATGAGACGTCACCTGTTTATGGCAACCTCTACAGTACCTACCATGCCTTTTTCATGATTTCAAGTTCAAGTGAACATATTTTCAACTTATATTATTTTAAATAAGACTAAGTAGTTTCAGTTTAAAAAAGATGATCCTATTGAGAAGAATCCATCAAGAAACTCCACGAAAACCAAGTTCATTATTCAGTAACTTAATTTTCATTTTATCTACTTATTCTTTCCTGATCGATAGGAGGTGATGTCGGATCTGCAGGATAGCAGGTACACATACGCAGAACCGCGGATTTCGATCTACTGCAAGCGGCAGAACGAATGGAACAAGCTGGCGGCGTGGGCGCTGCGTAACGACGTGCAATCCCCGCACGTCAGGTGGCTGGTGCAGGTGCCCAGGCTATAGTGAGTCTATATTTTTTTTGACATGGACTCTTAATTCAGAGAATCTTCACAGCGTAACCGAACTAGATGGCGAGGTAGCGAATGCCTCCAGCCTGGAGCAACTTAAAAACTAAGTAATAGCAGCTAAGGGCGTTCCCTAACGGCCAGTCCCAAAATCTAACAAATCATTAGATAGATTTGCTTACTAAAGATAGGATTTGGATATCTTTTTTTAAAAAAGCTTACTAGCAATGTGGGTCGTACATTACTTATCCTCGTGTTAAGCTAGAATTACTATTAGAAGGTCTATGCGACGGGCCTCGCCGGCGAGGACGATATATCGGACGGCTAGTCAGTCTTCTTACCCTAAGTACTTACGTTATATACGTTTCTAGCCCGAGGTTTCACTCGCATCCCAAAAGGATTTACATACTATATATAACTCGACTTCTAGTTGGCGTATCAAGATGACAACTGTCAAAATTGCATTCAATTTCGTGTTTTTGCGTGATGTGCGTATAAACAGATAGACAAAAATAAAAAAATAAAATATTTTGGCTTCTGTTCCTCCAATAAAGACCTCGTTATTAGTTTTTCTTCAATATCTCTATGGTATATTTGATGTATATTTATGCGTCAAAAAATTACCTGCTAGGTATAAAGGGTCTAACATAGGATCTTCAGGCAGTGCGCTAAAGTTGTGCTCCGTTTTTCACTTCAGTGATATCTACCGGTACAAGAAATTGCTGAAAAACTTCCAGGAGTTCCTCACCAATCTATTCGAGCCGCTGTTCCTTGTCTCCGTGGACCCTAGCTCCAACCTTGAACTACACAAGTTCCTAACGGTAAACTGCAATATTGCTATGTGACTTTCCAAAGGAGCCTTTTGGCTTCAACTGTTGAGTTTGTTACATTTTGCTTATTGAATGAATGATTGATACTTTATTTGCTATAAGTATTGGTACAGTTCGATCTTATTTATATATTTAGAGCCGAAACACTTAGTCATAGTGGTGACATACAAATATTATTTTTTATATTTATCTATCGATTTGTTTTTCTTACTAATTATAATTATTTTTATACATTATTAGGAGGTCGTTATATTTTTTTTTAAAAGGATTACCTGCATTATCATGTTATAATTAGGTATTAACAAATTTATATTAAAGAGTATTCAATACAATCAATTACATAACATATCATTTACCGAATAGATTTTTTTTTCACTCAACGACTCAACCAAACTTTTAGGTTTTTAACAAATTTCTATACATTATACGTTGTCTTTGGAATTTCGGCACCACAATTCTGTTACGATTCCTGATACTCCTCGGAAATCAATAGCTTTTTTGAACAATTTTAGATGTACTTTGACAAATTTAGCGCATTCTAAAATGTACATACAGGGCAAATGCGAAATTTTATATTATTTAAATTTAAAAAAAAGTTCAGTTTTTATTTTCCTGTACCTATGCAAGAATTGATAATTGTTTTATTGTTTATGCTTGCTTGTTACATATAATTATGTCATTAATTAATCTATCCTTTAATTAATGCTACCGGAAGGTAATCCTCCCTGGGAATTTGCCACGATTTCATAATCAATTTATGATATGATATTCCATATTCCTGAAAGCTGGTATAAGAAGCTTTTCAGGTTCCAAAGAAACTTTAATTATTGTTAGTTTTAATCTCGTGGCCATCTTGCCGGCTTGCTTGGCTTACCACATTGATATTATATATCAAAGATAGTAGGTTAGGTTGAAATAGAGGTTTACAAAGCGTTTTGGAATAAGGCTCTAAATATGTTGTAGCATGTGATCGGCTTCGACAGCGTGGACGACGAGTCGAAGCCGGAGAGCCCACAGCTGACGGAGAACATGAAGACTCCTGAAGAGTGGGACGACGAGGAGAACCCGCCCTACGCGTATTACCTGTACTACATGTACGCCAACATGAGCGTGCTCAACCAGCTCAGGAAGTTAGTGGCCACTTCTTCTATCGAGATGGAATTCATACCATCACGCATTTATTTGAAGAGATAGGCAGAGGTGTACTAGGTTTAGGTTCTATGAAATAGAGGGTCAGCCTGTTGCAATTACTCGGGCACTAACTCAAACTCCCAGCTGCTGCTAAGAATTTTATAGAAAAACCCAATAAAAATACTCGACCTAGGAATTGAAGCCAGGACCCCTAACGTAAATGCTCCCATTACCGCCAGTTTTAGCTGTCTTAGGTTTCACTTTAAAAAAATAGATATAAGCTGTTATGTTAGGAAAGATGTTATAATTTATAATTAATGTCAACGAAGTATTCTTTGCAATTCAGTACTTAAATTCAATATTCAATATCACAATAGTTACTAAATAATTATTTTAACCAAAAGAGTAGTTGATTCTATTACCGACCCATAGAATGCGGCAAGATTCTATTACCGATTTTCCTACTTCTTTTACCGACCACTACGAAGTTGTCACTTCTTCTATACTATTAAATAAAATAAAAAATCGTTTTTTTTCTTCCTCCTCCGTTAAAACAGTTTGTTTTCTACAATGTTAATTTATATATATTTATTATTTCTCTTGTCACGCAGAGTTGTCCTCGGTATGCCATAGGTTTTTGAAGCTTCGTATATGCTGGTCCCTTCATTTATAGCTAGAAGCGCAGCTTCTAGTTGAGCAGAGGCGTACTGCTTGCGCTTCTGCGGCTCCATGATTCTATAAAAGAACAATCTTTAAAGAGATATAGAATTTAATTCTTCGAAAGAAGCTTTAAAAAGTTACATGTCCCCCATTCCGTCCCGCCATTTTTATTTGATTTGAAAACATATGAAATATAGCCAATGCCATGAAGCCATGAATGAAACTGGATAGCAAATATTATTTTACATTAATAATATGTCCTGAGACAAAATCTCTCAAAACGTCACGTATGCAAGAAATAAGCCAATTTGTTCAAAAATATACACTTTGTTTTTGTGTACTGTAATATTACCAAAAATATTGTCACAACTGTGAGTCGGTAATAGAATCAAGTATGAAGGTTTCAATATTCTATTAGCGACCAATAAAATTAATAATAAATAGATAAAATATCCGCTTTATGAAATACTGTTAAATTCGATCTCATTGCTATATTATTTCTTTTAATGTCAGTTAGTCTTTAATTCAGATAATAAAGGTTATTTACAGTATAATATCATTATAATAATAGGGATATTGTCTAACGTTGAATCGAGTTTTACACAAAAACTTTAAGAAATAGCTTTGTCGTTAATAGATCTAACGAAATAATATAATTTTAAGAATTGAACAAGAAAAAATATAAAATCAAATGAGGTAGTTTATAATAGATATTATTTTAAAATACTAAATGTTCTCAAAGTTTAACAACGCCATGGGTCGTTATTAGAATCAAGTTTTGAAATTTTGATTCTATTACCGCCTTAAATTAAAACATGATTTTATAACACAAAAACCAATAAAAAGTATTATATTATGAGTTAGTTTAGAAAACGAATATATACGTTACAGTTGTAATGTGATAGCAAGAAGACAAATCCATTTTTAGTGTGTTATTTTCCTTAAGTAATATTTAGGTGTACTTACGTGGCCAGAGACGCGACACTATGAAAAGTGCGTCCGCTTCGGGCGCGTCCCACTCATTGTCAAATTATTTCTTTCACTGGCTATTTAAACACACAAATTTTACTCTTTTTGTTGGACAACAAAAATACGTAACTAATTTTAAGGTATGACTTTTCTGGAACCCTATATTATGTCTAATATGAGTGATTTAAAAATTAGATCGTTAATAGAGTACACATTTTAGGGGGTCGTTAATAGGAGCTTTTACGTTAACAATTTTTTTTTAAAGCTTAGTTACTAGCAATGTGAGTCGCATATTACTAGTATTCTTGTTAACTCCTCGTGCTAAGCTAAATGTTTGTGTTACGAGTGGGTTCACGTCGGTAGTGCAATGCACCCATTTTCGAACCCGGTTTCGAACCGGCAACCACATACATGATCGCAAGTCCGACGCTCTAGCCATTAGGCTACCGCCCCATAAGCTATTAATTTAATAATTTCTGCTACATAATGTAAGAAAGAAAGAAATTCATAAAGATTTACAGACATTTAGAGCACTGCCTCATTAGCCTAGAGGTCCTGAAAGCGACTGCTACGCTTGAGGCACTGGATTCGAGTACCCGTCGTGCTAAGCTAAATGTTTGTGTTACTAGTGGGTTCACGTCGGGAGTGCAATGGGTGGGGTTCGAACTGGCAAGCACATGATCGCAAGCTACCGCCGCTTCATATGGATTTAGAGTTCCTTTTTCAGTATAGTAGGTAGTATGACTGCACGATTGGTGTAACGGTTAAAGTAATCACCTCGCCCCTACCATTATGCCAAGTATCGTGGGTTCCCGATATCCATTGAGTAGGTACATAGAAAACTTTTCCATTGTCCATCACCAGTGAGTTCAAAGAAAACCTTGGAGTTCCTACGAGGGATCACTACAAGGAAATATTTCACTCACTCAACTGAAATCAAGAAATTATTGATTGTGTCATTTTTAGGGTTCCATACCTCAGTAGGAAAAAGGAATCCTTTTAGGATTACTTCGTTGGCAGTCTATCTGCCTATCAAGAGTTCGAAACCCTGTTTCTCAGGAACGTGTGGAGTCATTAAGTTGATGATGACAAATTACGTTCCTTCTTTAAAAGAGTCTCCTATTTTACGAGAACCTTAATAGATCTATATACTTAGATCCAATGTATCATTCACGTGTATTCACATATGTGGTTGAATGTGGATTTAAATTGTGTTGAAACATTTCCAGGGATCAAGGGCTAAACACATTTGTGCTGCGACCTCACTGTGGTGAGGCGGGGCCCTCCGTGCATCTCTCCGCTGGCTTCTTGGTCGCCGAGAACATATCGCACGGACTCATGTTGAGAAAGGTATACTATCACGCCTGTATTCCCCGGAGGGATAGGTAGACGTGTGCATATGTTTGCCGTTACGTTTAGGTCTCATGTAATAGGGCGGTGAATATTTGAACATGATTTGACAAATCATTCTTCTCATCATAGTAGTTCTCTCTTTCATAGTTGAGATTGTTTTTATTCTTGTCTTATTGCTTCTCGGCAGTGGTGTAGTTAAAGTTTTCATTACGATAAATGTATAGTTTCAAACATTTGGATTCATAATTTTGGGATGAAATAACGTTCTAATGTTTTTCAATTTTTCACTCGGGCGAACTTATTGCCAAACTTTGATCTGCTACTGAAAATTGTATAGAAATACCCTAGAAAATTGCTCGATCTGAGAATTAAACCTAAGACCTCTAGCGGACCACTAGACTAAAGAAGCGGTTACGACTCATCGTCACATAACCGGGAGCTGTTGTAGTCAGATTCTTTATCCTGAGAAACCTACAAACCGTTCACCGACCACGTGAAGCTCGGTGGTAGGACCTTTCGGGGTCTGATTGGCTGGGAACCACGCTTACGTCAGAATCTATCGTAAAGCACCTTGGTGTCTGCTTCGACTTTTGCGCGTAAGAGCCAGTTCCTCCTCGGTTGCTGCGGGTCTGGCAGTCTGCAGTCCGTAGGGACTCTTATAGCTCGGCAACGCATCAGCAACTCCTCTGGTGTTGCAGGTTTCCATGGGCGGCGATAACTACTTACCATCAGCTGGCTCGTCTGCTCTTTTGCCGACATAATCAATAAAAAAAGTAACGAGGCGGCTGACAGGGATAGGTCGAGGATAGATGAGATTCTAGCTCTATTTGGCGATATTTTTTTTTTTTATTCGTGGTAGGCTTACGCTTGATCGCCAGTTTGCCTGATGTTAAGCGATACTGCGATCTACGATGGAGCGC
Source organism: Acronicta aceris (assembly GCA_910591435.1). NCBI lineage: Eukaryota > Metazoa > Arthropoda > Insecta > Lepidoptera > Noctuidae > Acronicta > Acronicta aceris. Next base: position 13,455,001 of record OU342775.1, on the reverse strand, counting down.
GCTTGCCTAGAAGAAACCGATTCACTCGTGATTTAAAGACACCCAGATTATATCCATCAGGGAAGACCCACTCGGGAAGCGCATTCCATATTTCAACAGTACGCATTATAAAAGTGGACTTAAAGCGTTTGGTTCGGGTTTTTGGAATGTCCACCGCGAATAGATGACGCTTTTTCGTGCTTCTGGTCGTCCGATAGTGGAAAGGGCTAGGGGGGATAAGATCGTGGAGATCTGATGCACTCTCCGAAATGTATCCGATAAAAAACCGATAAGCTAGCAACTTTGCGGCGATGTTCAAGACTTTGGAGATTAGCTCGGACAAGGGAGTCGTTGCCGATGAGCTTCTTGGCACGTTTCTCGACGGACTCCAACGCCTCGAGCTGGTACTTAGCCGATCCATCCCAAAGGTGCGAACAGTACTCCATGCACGACCGAACTTGTGCTTTATACAATGCGAGCAATTGTTCCGCACCTTCGAGAGGATACCCAGCTTTCTAGCAGCTATTTGAGCTTTAGACTCTATATAGCAGCCGAAGTTGAGGGTTGACGTCAGAGTAACGCCCAAGAGCTCAAGGTGGTCAGTTATCGGCATTCCGGAAAGTAGGAGCCAGTTGGAATGGGCTCTTTTTGGCGGAAAACAGACACGCCTGGGTCTTGGCAGCGTTGAATTTGACCAGATTGGCATCGCCCCATTCGGAGACAGCCTGAAGGGACAAATTCAGACGCTCGACCATGGCCTCTCTTAGAGACTGGATTTCTGGTCCACCGGTCCGTGCGCTGGCTGTGTAGCTCTCTACAACGGTGCTGTCGTCTGCGTACCCAAAGATAACTGGCTTCAGGAGACCATCGATGTGCAGCAGGAAGAGTGTCGCAGAGAGTACCGACCCCTTTTCATTGAGATCCATTCGATCGGACGAGCACCCGTCTATGACGACTTGTATCGATCGATTCCTCAGGAAGTCCGATATCCAAGCAACGAAACCTGATAAGGCTATCATGCCAGACCCTGTCGAAAGCCTTAGAGATGTCAAGAGTTTAAGAAATTAATTAAAAAGTTGTATGATAATGATTAGTTTGATCAGTTTTTGTAATAGGGTTACTATGGTGATTATAACTGAAGCTGTGGGAAAGCTACCTACTAGATTAATTTACAAATATTGCAACTTTTGGATGCCCTTAAGTTTTTACTAGCTATAACAAAACTGAGAAGACTTTTCGAGACAAAAGGTAGCCTATGTCCTTCTCCAAGGTTCAATCTATCTCTATACCTTCAAAAATCATTAAAATTGATTCAGGGGATTAGCCGGGTTATTTTGGCATTTATAATATTATCTTTTTGTGATTTTTTTTTGCATTTTCCATGCTAAGATTATTAAGTTATTTAATAGTAAAGGAAAAAATTCAATCGTCACCTTATGACGTAAATTCAGAATGTGAAGGCAAAATTTCAATCATGCGGGTAGGGTTCGCGGTGGCTTAGAGGTCAGAGCGTCTGGTATATCAAACCAGAAGACGCAGGTTCGAATCCTGCCCGCGATTGAATTTTTTCCTTTACTATTAAATAATTTATAATATTAGTATTGATTCGCAGCTGCCGAAAATGGCCTTCAGTTCCATGCACAGGTAGAAAACGCTATTGGAAAGAAATAAACTGACTTGCAAAACTCCTCTTCTCTTTCCAGGCACCAGTGTTGCAGTACCTGTACTTCCTGGCGCAGATCTTCATCGCGATGTCTCCGTTGAGCAACAACTCTCTGTTCCTGCGCTACCACCGCAACCCGCTGCCCGATTTCTTCTCCAGGGGACTCCGCGTCACGCTCAGCACTGACGATCCGCTACAGTTCCATTACACTAAAGTTAGTATAGCTGTGGAGACTAGGGGCCAAAGGGCCAAGGTTCCAATATAAAGCTGACCTTGCGCTATATAGACCTTTCGTTGACTGGACAACTTTAAATGGCTGCGGCTCTGGCAGTCTGCAGTCCGTAGAGGCTCTTAGGATCAGCAACTCCTCTGGTGTTGCAGATGTCCATGAGTACCACCAGGTGGCACCTTAGATCGTTTGCGGACTTAATCCATAAAAAAAAACATTTTAGCAATGGGGTTATACATAGCTAAAGATGAACAATAGCGATTAGGATGATGGACGGTTCTTCTTATAAGAGATCCCTCCACTCCAAATCTAGAGGCTGGATCTCCAGTTGCTTTTCCAATGGATACTTATATACCTAATGTATTTTTCAGGAGCCGCTGATGGAAGAGTACAGCATCGCAGCGCAGGCGTGGAAACTCAGCTCATGTGACATGTGCGAGCTCGCACGAAACTCGGTCATCATGTCGGGATTCCCCCACGAGGTTTGTTTACCTTATTGTCTAATCGAAAGAAAAAAAAGAAACCTTTCATATTGATCATAGTAACATAGAATGTCAAACGCAGTTGAGAATGGCAAAGGTCATACAAAACATGTTAAAGTTCTCAAAAGTTTTTGGTTCCAAAAAGCTGGTGATATTATGCGAAAAACCGCAAAAAGAGCAAAGAAATAACCCCGTTATCCCGTGTGGGAACGGGTTAGAATACAGTTCCTCGCTACCATTCAGATAGGCATCTCATAAGAAGCGAGAAAATATCTGACTTGCTTGGTGATGGGACCTCTTGGGTTTGACTTACTGGCGACTACCTTACATCGGACTCACTCATAAAGCACCTAGGTATGTTTCGACTTTTGCGCGTGAGAGCCAGTTCATCAGTTGCTGCAGCTCTAGCAATGTGCAGTCCGTAGGGGCTCTTAAGACTTGGCAACGCATCGGCAGCTCCTCTGGTGTTGCAGGCCTGTGGCGATGACTAATTACCATCAAGTATCTCGTCTACTCGTTTGCCGACATAATCAATAAAGAACTCCATAAGTACCTACTCTCATGTGAAGCTCCCGTTACTTCATTCAATGTGGCAGAACTGCTGGTAGCTTAGTTCCTTTTAAGACACATAAGTGTTTATTCAGATGAAGCAGTACTGGCTGGGCGCGGACTACATGCGCGAAGGTCCAGAAGGCAACGACATCACGCACACCAACGTGCCCGACGTAAGGATCTCATTCCGACACGAGACCCTCGTAGACGAGCTCGAGAACTTGTTCAGGGTGAGTTATTCACATTTAGGCTATACATATAGCCGTCTTTCCAATGGGCACTGGGCAAGTATCCCAGGCCCCGCGATTGATGGAGCCCCCTAGTTCCTACTCCTTTTGATTTTGTCCCTGTCATATTATTATCATAGGGTAAGGGTAAAGTGCCCATGGCCTTCAATAGGTTATTAACAGCCCCCGAATTCGATTTTGATTCCGAAAAGTGAGAGGGTTTTCATGGATTCGCATTCAAGATCTATGCAATGAAGCTGCGGTAGGGCGTCGGACTTGCGATCATATGGTTGCCAGTTCGAAACCCACCCATTGCACTACCGACGTGAACCCACTCGTAACACAAGCATTTAGCTTAGGGACGAATACTAGTAATGTGCGACCCACATTGCTAGAAAACTTTAAATAATAAAAATAATATTGTCATTTTTATAGGTACCAATTTAAAGAGAAATAAGAAAATAAACAAATACATAAGAAACAAAACAAATTGTACTGTAAGTTATTTACTTAAAGGAAGAATTCGCGGCACTATATATTCACAATCACTGTACATAACATTACATACATAATAGAATAAATACATCAACTATAACATACGTTTTATTTACATTCTTACGTCTAAATCTACAAACTACAACTAAAATAAAAAACAGCTAATTACATTGATGTTTAATGAGCGTGCATGCTCTGCGCGGACGCAACTTGTGTGACGTCAGAAATCCTAGTGTGAGTTTCACGTCACCGACTCAATTATACGCATCTGCGTTCGGCTGATTGGTGTAGAGTGGTGAAGGTCACGGAAATCGCCAATCAGCACGCCAAACGCGGTCCATGCTGAAGCTCGCATTTGGCCCTCTGACGTCACACAAGTTGCGGGCGGGGCAATATGATATTACTACAGTTCCGTAAAAATAATCGTGTGTGTCTGAAAATACCCGTTACGAACGGCTCGCAGCATAGTCGCTTAATAACTAATATCCACAACTAAGAAAGATTTTTGACCACAACTGTCTTTATACCAAGTTTTTTTTCGTAAAACTGACTACTTCGCAATCACTTGCGTACAACTTCAGACATGCACATTTATTTCGTAGGAACTATACTGAGAGCAGCTTGCAAGACAAATTAAAATCATATATAACAATTGTTATAATATTTTTTGTCGTAATGACGATTGTATAATCAATTTACCTACTTAATTTATAATTTACTTCGATATTTTGTTGAGAAAATATAAAGCTTCCGGCAAAGCTTCATTAGATTAAAAGCCAGTGACACTCTTGATGGCCTTTTCCTCCTCGAGTGGCGACATCTGGTGGTGCGAGTGGAATTCCATGGTGAAGGTCGCGAGCCCTGAGCTGAGCGAGCGGAGCGTCGACGAGTAGCCCAGCAGCTCTGACAGCGGGGCTAGACATTCTATCACCTGCAAATGGCGAGATCGTCATTTGAGGTCTGAGAGACATGGAAAGCAACCAAGGCCAATCCAATCCAACATTCAAGAGATTCACGACTATTGTTTACGCTTGCAACACATCCATAATCCCACCAATTTCCCTCTCCATCTATCCGCGAAAAAGGCTTACCGCGCGCCCCGCAAGCGGCGCCACCGTCAACACGAAAAATCACGAACTGACCGGCCGCCATTATCAAGCGCCGACAAAATAAATCAACACTGAACTTACGGTAACTGATCTCGTGCAAAGTGCCAATTTCACCACTGTAGTGTGTGTACTATCTGGATATCCATAAACTTTAAACGGTGATAGTGTACTTCCACCCAAATTCAGCGCAGCAGCCGCCAGCGGTGAGTACCTACCAACCTCCTTCTTACTTTATACTCATAGTCCGTTGCAGTGCGTAATACAATCTTTCTCCACATTTCGTAACACGAACAAATTCGTCAATAAAATCAAAGGCCACTGACTTACGGTCAAGAAGCGCCGTTCAAGTCACACCAACTATAATGACAAATTGAACGACCATAAACAATGCCGACTAGGAAGGAGGTAGGTAGGCATTTCTTTTTAAATAGTGTAATGAGGCTTCGGGCGGATGGATAGAACTTTTTGAGGCCTTTGTCTTTGTGGAATTAATTTTAATGATGATGCTTAAAGAGAAATGTAAAGTTATAAATAAATTTAGTGTTAATTGTTTATTGGAAATTAATAGTTTCTTCTCAACAAGCGCGCTCCATTGTAGATCGCAGTATCGCTTAGCATACGAACTGGCGGTCAAGCATCCTATTAAGTCATCAATCATCCTATATAAAAAAATAATTAAGAAATCATTTTTTTATGGCGTTGGGGGTAAACGAGCAGACGGATCGCCTGATGGTAAGCGATTACCGCCGCACATGGACACTCGCAACACCAAAAGAGCAGTCACAAGTGTGTTGCCGACCTTTTAAAAGGGGATTGGGCCTCCGGTAACCTCACTCACTCGGCGAAACAACGTAAGCGTTGTTTCACGCCGGTTTTCTGTGAGGCCGTGGTATCACTCCTGTTTCTCCTTGCAAGAGCGAGGCCGACTGCTTGCGAGCTGGCTGTTGCCCTGCTCACGGCCTTCAAAGGCCGCCCCTGGCCATGGGCATTACAGCATATCGTATACGTCTATTGACCGTCATCCTTATCAGAAATTACTTCATCATCTTCTACACAATCTATCCATCTTGTTTGGCCTCCCTCGTCCCATTCTCATTCGTCCTTAAAGTTATTTGTTGTATATGTACCTTGTTCTGATGTCTGATATGTATATGTTGTATCTGCGTCCGTCTCCTCGCTAGGTCTGCGAGCACCCGCGCGGAGTGGCTCTCGGGACACACCACCTCCAAGGACATTAGAGGCTCCAGCAGGATGGAGTCCGCCTCCTCAAACACCTGGAAAGAGTATATTCTTAGGACTTCGGTCCATATAAAAATATCGGTGTGGATTTCGATTCCTACATCGGGCAAATACATAATGTGAAAGAGAGTTATTCCGTGACTCATAATCGTCAACATCATAGCAGTGAAAGGAGATCCAATGCTGAACAAAGGCTTCTCCTATTGACTGTTACAAGGACCGCTTATATGTCGTTTGCATCCAACGACTCCCAGCGACTCGTCCGACCGTCCTACGTTGCGGTTTTGGCTGCGAGGACTCTACTCTAGAAGTTTTTTGCCCAAACAGCCCTCAGTTTTACGATATATTTAGTTATACTATATGCCCGACACAGTCACTTGTTTATCGTTTCAATTATGTCGGTCGCTCTGCCGTCTGGTATTGACTGACTTACTTACTTACTGACATTTTGTTACCTTTTGGTAAGTAACAGTGTAATCAACGATGATACACGCTTACCCACCAAAAACCTATTCACTTGAGTTTTGAAAACATTAGCTGAAATATTTAGGTTGCGTTCCAAAAAAACGTTTTTACCTTTCTGAGACATTGGGCGACAGTAGCTGTGATAACAGAGTCGGACGTGCCGCGACCTAGCTCGAACCAGTGCAGCGTCACTTGGACATCCACTACCTGCAACAACATTCATATTATTATTGTCAACAGAAGCGATAAAAAAATACACCGCTCTTATCGGTGAGGTCCTTCAAAGAGGTCAGCGCGTGTTTATAACATGTAAGCGTGTGTGGACAAAGAAAATAAATATGCAAGAATCGTAGCAAGTGGCGGTCTGTAGTTTCTGTCTACCCCCGTGGGAGACAAGCGTGAGTGTTATATGATTATCCGTTTAGATTGTTTTATTACAAACTACTTTTTACAGATTTTATCACGTTGTATCAGTAGTTGATTCTATTTTATTTTAATGTCCAATATTCTGTTTAGCTTTATCTTTCTTAATGACAAAAGGGAATTCTACGTGGGAGAGCCATGCTTCGGCACGAATGGGCCGGCTCGACCGGAGTGATACCACGGCCTCACAGAAAACCGGCGTCAAACAACGCTTACGTTGTGTTTCGCCGAGTGAGTGAGGTTACCGAAGGCCCAATTCCCTTTTAAAAGGTCGGCAACGCGCTCGTGACTCCTCTGGTGTTGCGGGTGTCCATGGGCGGCGGTAATCGCTTACCATCAGGCGATCCGTCTGCTCGTTTGCCCTCCTATCACATAAAAAAAAGAATAGCTAAGCTGTAAACGATGATAAGTTAGTTGCTCACCGGACAGCCGAGCTTGGCTCCATGCAGCATGGCAGTGGAGACCCCCTGCTTGATGGCCTGCAGGTGACGAGGGTGCAGGTGAGACAGGTTGGCTGCACTGTCGCCGCTCCTGTCCAGCCTGGCAACACAAATAATGAAATAGTGATACTTCGATGAAAATCAGTATTTTCTTTTTTTTATGTATAAATTAGAGTAAAGCTGTATTTTTAACTTCAGTTTAATTTTAAACTTAATTTAGCAGGCGTGTCTTAAATTAGCTAGCTGTAATCACATCTAGTAGATGTCAATCACATGCACCGTGTATTACCCTTTAATTAATTGCTTGTAAGATTGTACATCAGTTTTGTGATTCAAAATTAAAAAAAAAAAAAATACATACCAGAATACTACAGTAGTAATATAATATTATTGTTTATTTCACATCTAGTACAAAATTGCGTGCGAACAGAACAGTGGAAATAAAAGACTGAAAAGACCGAAGCGGCGGTAGCCTAATAGATAGGGCGTTGGACTTGCGATCATGTGGTTGCCGGTTCGAAACCCACCCATTGCACTACCGACGTAAACCCACTCGTAACACAAGCATTTAGCTTAACACGAGGGGTTAACAAGAATACTAGTATTTGTCGACCCACATTGCTAGCAAGCGATCATTATATTTCGTAACAACTTTAGATATTTTTACACAATAACACATTTTTATTCGACTGCACCTGCGCTGGCAAAAAGGCTATCTTTAGAGAGATTCAGTTATATCACTCGAACTGTTTCAAATGTTGAATATTCAGATTGTTTTAATGTCGATTGTTTTTTACCTTTTTAGTTTAATATAAAAACTTACTTCAAAATCTTGTCCTGCGCGATGCCCTTCACGCCTTTAGCGGACATGGTGACTTTGCACTGCTGCCTAACGCCGCCTATCTTGCGGTCCACGGCCAGGGTCTGCGTCGCCGTCCCCGCCAGGGTCTCCTTGTAAGCTATCTGCAGGGGCCCCAGCTCCACGTCAATTTTATACTCGCGAATTATGCGCTCTTTTATTATTTCCAAGTGTAATTCACCCATTCCTGGTTGAAGAGAAGGATATTGATTAAAAGGATAACTAACTGCTTGCCCTTACTATGTACATGAAAAGTAATGTATACTAACAATAACTCACCAGCTTTCATAGCAATTGTATGTATGATAGCAGTGATAGCCTAGTGGTATGACCGTTGGACTGTCAAGTCAAAGGTTACGAGTTCGAACCCAAGGCACGCACCTCTGACTTTTCGAAATCATGTGCGTATTGAATAGTTAATTATCACGCGCTTAAACGGTGAAGGAAAAACATCGTGAGGAAACCTGCACGTCTGAGAGATTTTCTCGATGGCGTGTGAAGTCTGCCAACCCGCACTAGGCCAACGTGGTGGACTATAGCCTAATCCCTCTCATTCTGAGGGGAGACCCGTGCCCAGCAGTGGGACAGTATAATGGGTTGATTATGTATTATGTATGTATAGATGTATGATAACATAAATAAAAACATAGAGGATTTTTTTTTCAGTCAGTTTTTTTGTGGTGGCATTACCAAGCTTCTTCAACTAGCTATCTTAGGTAGCTAAAATATCTGATGATGAACAGCATACGTACCAGCGAGTACAGTCTGCCCGCTGTCTGCGTCCACGACGACCCTGAGGCTGGGGTCCTCTCGTTGCAGCTCTGTCAGGGCTACCTCTAGAGCTACCTGATGCGCCACGCTCGGAGGCTCGATGGAGCACAGGAACACGGGCTCTGGGACTGTCGTACCTGATGACCAGGAATTAGGAAAGATAGCTTTCATGAAGTTTTTTGCTTTAAGGAATATTTAACGATCTTCCACAAATGTGTGTGGAATTAATCTGGCATCAGAAATTGAATCCTGCAACACAGGATATTCTAATGTGTGATCCAGTGCCCAATAATAAACCAACTATGTATTTTTTATGAAAATAATAACGAGAAGTTGGGTTTTTAGTTTATCTTTATTTTATTATATGTATGTTAGATGTTAACGCAAAATGTTGTTGTTTATAAATCGACCGAGCAACCAAGCCAGATTAATTGATTAAGTACGTAATCATTTGTATGATAAGAGACTGTTGTTAAACTTATTGGAAATTTTATACAAGTTTCCAGTTCTTCTTACCCATCCCCAGCAGTATTTCAGCAAGTTCGTCATTGGTGGGCTCTGTGTCCAAGGCTTGCAGTCGCTGTCGTGCGCTGGGCAGCAGGAGCTGCTCCACCACGCCGGGGCCCTGCAGCGCCTGCGCCAGCTGAGCGCGTGCGCGGGACGCGACCGTCTGCGATGACGTCACCAGGTCCCCCGTCATGGTCGCCTGCGCACGGCTACCTTATTTTATTAAGCTGATGGTGGAGATTGAGACCAGACCAACTTGCGACCGATCGAGTTTATTTTGTGTGTATCTTGTACATAAATAATCTTCTAAATAAATATAAATCAATTGCTTCATGCATGCTAGATCATCATTTAAGCACAGCTCGACCGAATAGGCAGTTTTTTTTTGTTCGTAATTGTGAGGACAAAATATTTATGAAAGTTTTTTTTTATATCTTTTAAGTTCAGATGTGAAAGTTAACGCAGGCCCACGAATCGCTAGTCAATGATATGAAATAAACTGCGAATTCAACACGACGTCACTGTATTTTAAGTTCATACGTGGGCTATAGCCAAACCAGACCAGGTTGATGATGATGATGGATGATACGTGAAAAAAAATAACGTAAGTTTTAGATTACAGAAATTACAAAAATAAAAGTAGCTACCTTGAGCGAGCCGACGACTGCAATGTTCCCTGCAGTGACCTTCTCTACTGGGCGATACTCGTCTGCCAAAGCCACATACAATGCTCCTGCCTGTAAAACATTATCACCATTACCTTTGTAGTAATTATTTGATTATTTTGTTGCAAGCACGGTATAACAAGAAGCTCTAGTATCCTTTTGACCGCAACAGTCGGGTATCCTTACTAATATTATAAACGTAAAAGTTTCTGAGTATGGATGTATGAATGTTTGTTACTCTTTTACCCCAGAACGGCTGAATGGATGTGGATGAAATTTGGCACCGAGATAGATTATAGTCTGGAATAACGCATAGGCTATACGCTAACGCTTTTTATCCAGGTCGGACCCAATTCTGAAGTCCACGCAAACAAGTCGTGGGTAGAAGCTAGTATCCGATAAATGAGTTTACCCGAATGTCGATTTTTTGCTCGGCTCTTCCTGACCTTGGCGTGGTGGGCATATTTTTATTTGTTTCTATAAATTGTAAAGGTTATCACAAATATGATTAGCGTGACGACGGACGAGGTGTGATGTCGATCCAAAGAAAGGATCCTTCAACTGGACTGGCGTTCTGTCTGACAGGTGGCGACGGTTGATGTCAGGAGTCTGTATAAATCTAAATGTTAGCGTGATCGCTTAGTATGTTCAAAACCCCACCAACCCACAACACGCAGCGTAGAAGCCGATCTCTCAGCCACTACCCCAACCGTGCCGTTCGGTCGCAGTTCTTAGGTGATGATGTCAAGGAGCGTTTTATCCAGTAGCGAGATAAACGTCGCTACAATATTAGTAAGTCACTGATGTCTCAGTGGCTGCTTACCTGTTCACTTTTATCCCGGCCAAGATTATAAATCTTCTGTCCCTTACTGATGTCCCCGCTATACAGTCTCAGGAACGTCAACACCCCTCTCTGGTCATCATGCTGCACCTTGAAGGCCCGCGCCGCCAGGTCCGGCCTGAAGGTCTGGTACAGCCTGTGGCCCTCGTCAGGTGACGGCAAATAGGAGATGATGCCGTCCATCAAGGTTTGCACTCCAATGTTTTTGTAGGAGCTTCCGCATAGAATGGGAAAAGCCTTCATTGATAGAGTGCACCTGCGGATGGCTTCTACTATTTCCTTACTGCTGATGTCTAGGGATTCCTAGTTGGAGAGTTCCGTTTTAAATAGCATACTTTCATAGCACATTCATGAAGAATATTGATGAGGGATGGGAATAGTGTGAATTACAGCTATCTTGGAAGGTAAGACTAGGGTTGCCAAAACATTTCAAGACATTTACAGACTAATTATTTCTAGAAATAAATATCATGTTGCCCCTAGCTAGCTGGCTAAAATATAGTAGATTTGGCTACTTTATATTTTTTCAGCAGTATTATGTAGTATCCTGGCCTAAAATATACGAGTAATAGGATACTATAATGGGCATATTGCTACGACCTTCAATTATATTTTGACAAAACGGATTTGATCGATTTCACAGTATCAGGAACTAACCTGTTGTATGATATTCTCGGCTAGCGTGTCGTCGAGGCCGGAGAGCGTGTCGACCAGCTCCTTGTGTTCTGCCATGGCGGCCTCCCACCGCTGACCGTCGTCTTTCTCCGTCAGCTTCCGTCGTGCCATGTTTTGACCCCTTCCCTTCGTCCATATCACTTCTTCTAAGGTTATTAGGTCTATTAAACCTGGAATAGAAATGGTGGACTGCCTCATTAGTCTAGTGGTCCCTCCCAAGTGCGACTGCTACGCTAGGTTCGATCTCCAGGTCGAGTAGTGTTATTGGGTTTTTCTATGAAATTCTCAGTAGCAGCTCAGCAGTCTGGATTTGTGCCCGATTAATGGCAATAGGCTTGCCCCCTATTACATGGGACTTAAATATACCAGGTGAACTGTGGGTGTACATTAGTACGCCTCTGCACTGCACTGGCTGTATCTGTTCATAGCGATTTAATCCTTAGCGTGGTTATGGACTTTTGAGTGATTACTGTACATTATTAAAATTTACCAATGCAGAACCACTTGTAGACAACGTCAGACTCGCACCGTTATATCGACTGAAGTCTTATTTATGGTTTTGTCCAGGCTATAACATGCTTTCCCGAAAATACACATGAATGGAAGGTATCTGAATGTCAATTCTGCTTATTACAGTTCCTATTATCACTAACCTATTAGCTTATCATCTAGCCTGACGTCGTGGTGCAGCAGCAGCGGCTGCGCGTGCAGCTTATCGCGCACAGAGCGCGCGCACGCGCTTGCGTTGGCATCGCTGCGGTCCATCTTATTCAGGTATAGGATTCGGGGAACTCGATAGCCCGATGCTTGTTTCCATACTGTCAGAGTTTGGGCTTCCACACCTGATGAAATTATATGGGATTTAATACCATGATCCATCAAAAAATTCACTGTAAAAGTCCTGGGTTGAGCCTTCATTCACAAGTGATTATATAAATCAGTTTTTTTATAATATCACCTTAGTGGGGAGCCAATGTTAGGACTTTAGATAGAGGATAGATTTCACAAACAAGTTTCTGTAAGAAATTAAGTAAAAAATTTTAAACAACAGGATATTTAACCATTGAACTGAACTCTCTGATATGTTAAACTCACCAGCTGATGCATCCAACACTATGACAGCTCCGTCTAACACAGCAAGACTCTGTTCGACCTCCATGGTGAAGTCAATGTGGCCTGGAGTGTCTATCAGGTTGATCAGAGTGTCCCGCCATGGAAATGACACAGCCGCAGCTGCAAGTAGAATATTGTGTGTGGTTATTGGTGGCAGGAGTCATCCAATCTAGTAGCATAGTAGGAACAGTGGAGACCGAAGTCCATAGGCAATCTTACAATGCAATAGCTTGACAATTAGTTTGACTTACAACCTTCTAATCATTGCCGTTAACAAGTGACACACACTGGCTGGACTGTTACATAGCAATGTATTAACCTAATAATCAGAATGTCTATTTCATCCAAATTTGATAAAGCAAAACTATGAAATGGCCATAATAAAGACCAAACCTTTAAAAAAAAATTCAATTTCCAAATTTGGTTCAAATATATTGTATTCATATATTTCAAATAGGCAAATATACAAAATATGAGAACAGTTCTGTTATCTTACAATTTATGTCTTCATCTGTTAATGTGTGTCTTTATGTCTATAAATGATCAATCAACTAACATGTAATGGTGATTCCCCGCTGTCTCTCCTGCTCCATGTAGTCAGTCACTGTGTTGCCATGGTGCACCTCCCCCATGGATCTGATGGTGCCCGAAAAGAAGAGCATCCTCTCTGTTGTGGTTGTTTTACCTTAAAATATGGTAAACTTGCAATGAAAATAAATACATATGCAATAGATACTTTAAGATTTATTAGTTGATTTCTCTAATAAGTAAGTCCTCAATTCAATTCCAAAACTCTGGGTGTCTGGTGTACATAAGTACACCTCTGCCTAACCCTTCGGGGAATACAGGTGTGGTGGTATGTTACTCAATTCTCTATAACATTTACATACATATCAAGACTAATAAAAGCATTACAATACCTGTATAATTATGTAGGTTATATTTTTTATGAATGCCTCAAATTTGAAAATGAAGGTCGACATAATATAATATGGTTAGAATAATACATTATTTTATAGGATTGAATAATACTAACCTGCATCGATATGAGCCAAGATGCCAATGTTGCGAATATTTTCGACACCATTCTTGTCTTTTGTTTCGCTGCTAGAGTAATATCTTCTAAAGCGGACATTTTTCAATAATTTGCGGTATATGTTCATGTAACAAAATGACTTCATTTTCGAAAAATAATAAGTGTAAATACACCATGCATCCAACTTTTCTGACGTTTCTGTTTCTGTAACCCTAACCTCAAAGGCTCAAACCTGAATCGTGACACTTTGACAGCTGACTGATTGCAAAAAAAAACAATGTCAAATTGACTGAAATTTGACAGTTGGTATGAGTGTGGCTAACACGAGCTTTGGAAATTCCCAATGTTCTATACAAAGGCTAGCCGATCTGTCAGTTAATACACTGCTCAACAAACTTTAGGCAACAAACCAACTACCTACCTATTTATGGAAAGTCTTTAGAAAAATTATTGATCAAAAATGTATAAATGCAGGTTTAAAGTGCAATAAATGAATGTTCAAAATTTAAAAAATAAGACAATAAAGCTGTAGATTTTAATGTTATGGACAGGTAAACGTAACTTGGTCGCAAAGTACGGGGTTTGTTAAAGTTTCCTATCGTACAAACTTGGGAGATTATTGTTGGATTCACTTTTTCTCGTGAAGGCCAAATTATCGCTGTATTTCGTCATTTTCAAGACTGTGTGCCACGTCATCATTTAATACGAGAAGAGTTGTTTATGGCTATGGTTAATAAGTTGTGCACAGTCAACGCAAAATTGCGAACGCCGTCAACACGCAATTAAGCGTAATTTACCGATTATGGGAATGCTACAGGGCTACTGGAGATGTGACGGAACCTCATTGAGGCAAGATACAGGATCACTATCAACCCAGAGATGAAGTTGCTTTCTACAACAATTATAGGAATGCAACCCCAGATCCAATATTCTAGCTTCTTATTTGGTCGGAGGATTAATCCTAACACCAAGTGGTTAACAGTGCCCAAACTGTCAGGAGATGATAACATTCATTCTTACAGACCGCTAAAAGTGCTAGCTCTGCTATTTTGAACTCAAAGACGTTGTTTATTGTGGGCTAACGCTTATTTGCGATGGACCGACAATCAGTGCCTTAAAAATATCTGCAGTCCAATACTACGTAGTATCTCTTATTAATTAATATTCAGTACCTATCTATTTCTCATTAACAAACATTTGCATGGCCTACACTACACATGCAGCTTGAAATCAAGCGAGTCTGAGGGCAGCAGCCATTTCTTATCTGGCAGTCGATTCACCAGAATGCTGGTGTTTTTGTGGGAATTGGCAACATTGCTATCACTATCTCAATCATTATCGTCACTGTTAAATTGTTAATGACAAATAAAGTTAACGTTCGGTAATGGGGGTGCATTAGTTTTAAATATTGCGATCTTTTTATACCGTAAAATTTAAAGTAAACCATTTAAAATAATGACAAAATAATAGATTATCGGTGGATTCTCGTCAAAAAATATTCAAAATACACTATTTTCAAACGAATTCAAAATCAATTCCACAATTCAAGCAAGCTTTTAATCACTGACCTTTCTGAACGAAAGCTTTTCTCTTTTTCAATCTGTCTCTTTCATTTCGAAATGGCATCTGCGTCGATTTGTTTGTGTTGAATACGTAACAAAATATAGACGAAGTGTAAAATCTGACCAGATATTTTAAGTGAAACTTTAAGATGGGAGTACCAGCATTCTTCCGCTGGTTGAGCAGAAAATACCCGAGCGTCATTGTAGAATGTGTTGAACAGAAGGTAAAACATAACCTAGAAATATTATTTAGTTTCCTAAGGCTTGCTTGCGTATTCTCGAATCTGTATAAACCATAACATACAAATTGTGTTTCTTGGTCTTGAAACTACCAAAAGTACCAAACTTAGTAGTATGGTCCCTATTCCCCGAATGCTGAGGCGGAGGTGAACCATTGTAAACCCACAGTCAGCCAGCGAAATTTCATGTAATATCGGTCGGGTCTATTGCTGATACAACCTAATTACTTGGAATTAATCTTGATCTGGAAATCTGTGGGGAAGCCTTGGATTATGTGATGATAATTATGAATATTGATCAGTCTTTCACAGTTTTATGATGCCTATGATCGAAATGGTGATCTTAACTTCAACAGCTAGTTGTCTAATATGCTCACTAATCGTTTATATCCATAGTGTCAAGTTATAACATACAATGAACTAAAATGTAATCTTATGTACCTACTTATATACAAATCTTGTTTTAAAAATACAGGGTGTCGAATTAGTAACCTGCACTCATTAAAGGGGTGATACTACCCATCATACTGACCATAGTTCACTATGAAGCAGCGCAGCGCTGCAGCGCCCTTGCAGGGTTTCATATTGATACCACACATTATTGTAACATCCTTATTACATATGAAAGCAATAAAGATTTGAATTTGAATTTGAAATCCATAACTGAAATGTGAAAAAAAGATTGTGTAGTTATGAGCCAAGATGCCAATGTTGCCAATATTTTCGACACCATTGTCTTTGGTTTTGCTGCTGGAGTAATATCTTCTAAAGCGGCCATTTTTCAATAATTTTGCAGTATATGTTCATGTAACGCCGTATCTTAATTTTCATTGTGAAAAATAATATGCAAAATAACTTTAATGTCAAAAAAAAAACAGGTGACTAATGGCCAAAATCAATAATCTATCTCTGGATTGATCCCTACTGGAGATTGAAATTTGATATTACTTCCATGGATGTTATGTCAAATTTCAATCTCCAATAGGGTATACAATCCAGAGATATGTCATTATTTTGGACATTAATCTGCACTCTGTATACATTTGACTTGATAATGCATATATGAAGATTCACTACATTAGATTAGGTATCTTAATATGTCTCTGTTCTCATTCCAGCCAACCGATGTAGACGGCCAGCTGATTTACATAGACTCTTCACTCCCAAACCCCAATGGGGTGGAGTTTGACAACCTATACCTGGACATGAATGGAATCATCCATCCCTGTACCCACCCAGAGGACAAGCCACCCCCCAAGGATGAAGATGAGATGATGGTGGCTATCTTTGAGTGCATTGACCGCTTGTTCCGCATTGTGAGGCCCAGGAAGCTGCTGTATATGGCTATTGATGGAGTGGTGAGTTTTCTTAAGCTACAATAGTGACTGCTATAGCTATTAGCTAAAATAGTACCTATGGTTGTTCCCCAACAATAAACCAAAATGTGAAATCTAGTCATTGTATGATAACTGTAACTGTGAAATAATAGCCAAAAGTCTTGAGTTACCCTGAAGAGACTTATGATAGGCAACTAGATCAAGGGTTAGATGCAGTAAGTGGTACTCCACAATGGTGATCATTCTTTTTGTTGTGTCTACGACTGACTTAAGTGATGCTGCATTGTAATTTTTTACAGTGTCCTCTCCAGGTGATTATATAAAACATGTTTATCTACGTCCCTAGGCACCCAGAGCAAAGATGAACCAGCAGCGGTCCCGTCGTTTCCGTGCTTCCAAGGAGACACAGGAGAAGATCGATGAGATAGCCCGCATCCGTGACGAGCTGCTGGCTAAAGGCGCGTACTTGCCGCCGGAGAGGCCCAAGGAGGCGCACTTCGATTCCAACTGCATCACGCCGGGCACACCTTTCATGGATCGGCTGAGCAAATGCCTGCATTATTACATACATGATAGGTATGTAATGGAGCCCTAAAAAATTTCCTTTTGAAAACAATCTATGTGTCATTGCTAACTAAACTTGCTGTCTATTCTATATATTATGGTTGACCTACACATACTCAATACTCAATATTTATTGCATTCCACAACGTAGTTTACATAATTATAGTATAGTAAATTTAACAAAAAAATTTAGTCATTATGGACGGTTGGGCACAACAATGTAGGAGAGAGGATTTTTTGCCGATTATTGCTCTCTGTGGGGATAGGTCAATTAATAAATTGTTAAACTCACAATAACCAGAACTATGTCTGAAGACTTTAAATGACACCTTGTCCTCTGAGTTTCTGTTGGTATTTCTATTCAGGGTTGTCAATTAGCAAATTTCTGTGCAATCCTGTATAAAGAAATATCTAAATAAACTTTTGGATGTGTCTTTCATTTGTTAAGTAACAAATATCAGATACAGTAAAGTCTATTGTACTTGTGCCCACATGGGTCTCACTGTATGTTCTTTTTATTCACCTCAAAAAAGGAGGTTTTCTTTTTGATCTGATGGTGACAATCATAATATGTACCTTAATAATATACACGTCGACACTTGCCCACCAGACTGAACAGTGACCCTGGCTGGAAGGGCATTAAGGTGATTCTGTCAGATGCTAATGTGCCAGGAGAGGGTGAACATAAGATTATGGACTACATCAGAAGGCAAAGAGGTGAGGCTCTCTTTCTCTTTTTTAAAGTTTCGACAGTATTACAGAGAAATTGCGAGACTAGGAAGGTGTCTGGAATGAACATAGTAAAAATATACGTTATGTTATGTATGTTATGTTACGCTTGATCGCCAGTTTGCCTGATGTTAAGCGATACTGCGATCTACGATGGAGCGCGCTTGCCTAGAAGAAACCGATTCACTCGTGATTTAAAGACACCCAGATTATATCCATCAGGGAAGACCCACTCAGGAAGCGCATTCCATATTTCAGCAGTACGCATTATAAAAGTGGACTTAAAGTGTTTCGTTCGGGTTTCTGGAATGTCCACCGTGAATCGATGACGCTTTCTCGTGCTTCTGGTCGTCCGATAGTGGAAAGGGCTAGGGGGATAAGATCGTGGAGATCTGATGCACGCTCTCCGAAATGTATCCGATAAAAAACCGATAAGCTTGCAACTTTGCGGCGATGTTCAAGACTTTGGAGATTAGCTCGGACAAGGGAGTCGTTGCCGATGAGCTTCTTGGCACGTTTCTCGACGGACTACTACGGACTACTTTTTTTTCGGCGTCTGTTATAAGAAAATAATTGAAATGTACTATATAAACATTCAATTAAAAACCATTTACATATTGTGTAAATGTCTATAATAATCTAATAACAAAATTAAATATGATAATATTTAATTTTGTTATTGAAATGATAATTTCAACACCTGACTGCCACTTTTCTATAGTCTTCTCCCTTGGAGAAGTGCTTTGAGCAATTCATTACTGACTTGTCTTCTCGAGTAGTGTTTTTGATGGGTTGAGTGTGGCATTTGCTTGCTTTACATGTTTGGTATCTGTTAACCTATGATAATTCTTTATTCATCCAGTGCAGCCCGACCACGACCCTAACACCCAGCACGTGCTGTGCGGTGCGGACGCTGACCTCATCATGTTGGGGCTAGCCACCCATGAGCCCAACTTTACCATCATCCGTGAGGAGTTCAAGCCGAACAAGCCTCGCCCCTGTGACGTTTGCGGACAACTGGGTGAGTTCACTTAATTAACTGGTGGACAGAATCTCGGTTATGGAGGGGTTTGATTTCCCTATTATAGCTTCAGAGTTCCTCGAATTATGACCTCAGTTCACATGTTCTATGCTTTTCCAGGGCACGAGATGAAAGAATGCACAGGCACTAATCCGGACGCTGCCCTCGTCCGATCAGATCCTGCTTTCGGGAACCAGGACAATTTCATCTTCGTGCGCCTCAGCGTCCTCCGGGAGTACCTGGAGAAGGAGCTCCAGATGCCAGACCTGCCCTTCCCTTATGACTTCGAGAGGGCGCTGGATGACTGGGTGTTCATGTGCTTCTTTGTGGGCAATGACTTCTTGCCGCATTTACCCAGTCTTGAGATAAGGGAGGGGGCTGTGGATCGACTGGTGAATTTGTATAAGAAATGCGTTTATAAGACAAGGGTGAGTTGATGTGTATGTTGATCGCTTTATGAGGCTTATAGAGCATAACATTATCATATCTGAAAGGAAGATAGAAATCATTTTATTTCAGACTTGCACAGACATTACGTACATAAAATAGATGATTAAATATCTATGCAGTATCAATTAGTCAACATAAAAAAAGCAATTGTTTCGACTCTCGAGACAGACAGTATTTGAAAAACGAAATAAAGTATTTTCTCTTTGATTATGTGCTATCTTTCTTATTTCTCCCACAGGGTTGGATCACAGACTCTGGCGACGTGAAACTGGAGCGAGTACAGGTCATCATGACGGAGCTGGGTCATATGGAAGACGAGATCTTCAAGAGGCGTCACCAGAACGAGATCAATTTCAAGGCCAAGGACAAAGCGAGGAAGAGGCAGCAGCAAAGGGTCAATTTCGAGATGCTGGAGAAGACACAGTTTGAACCCATGGTGAGGCTTTTCTGTATATTTAGGTGCAAAGGTCGAGCTTCACAATGACTGAAGCATGCCGTCAGCTAGGACTGGTTTCCTGCCGCTATAGCTACTATCAGTTTTAACTGGTTCCCGATAGGCTCTCCCCCTATTACATGGGACCTAAAATCATACTGGCGATATTGAATAAAGTCGTGATTGTATTGTCCCACGCACCCTGATTTTAAGTACAGGTTAAGTCAAAAAAAGATACAAAGAAAAACATTTTCGGCGGGTACTAATTTTAATTAATGTATCTTAATGATAATAATTATGTTATTGCAGGCTATTGGTCAAAACCAGTCGAAGCCTTTGGAGAACGTTCGTAGAGAGGCAGCCAACATGCGCGTCGCCGGCATGCAGAATGAAGCTGTAAGTTGTAACACATTCACTGATACTATGTAAAAAAACGATTATCATCAGAAATTAAGTGTCACATTAAATCTCGGATTATCAAATGTACTGCAAAATTTCAGGTTTATAATAATTGCTTTCATAAAAAGTTCAAGTCTTGGGTCTCCCAGGTCGAACAAAGTGTTATTGGATGTTTCTATGACATTTTTACCATGTGAGCGCCATGTTTCGGCACGAATGGGCCGGCTCGAAACTAGAAATAACTACTGGACAAAAGATCTTTCTTTCATCTCTCTATCTTAGTCTTATTTAATTAACAAAGCTAATAAAGTGAGGAATGCGTGCAGGATGTTGTTTCCAATGTTTATTACAGCAACAAGAATCAGAGTCGCGTGGTCGCAAGCGCTCGGCGCAGGCAGCCGGGCTTGACGACGATGACGATGATGACAAACATGATGAGGTGCGCCTGTGGGAGGACGGCTTCAAGGAGCGCTATTACGAGAGCAAGTTCGAAGTGGCGCGGGACAACCTCGAGTTCCGGTCAGTGATGAGAATAAACAGCTGTTACTGAGGAGCTAAAAATGCTACTTTTGATGAATTATCAATTACTAGATTCTGCACGCGACTTTTGCGTGGATTTCAGAATTGGGTCCGACCTGGAGAAAAAGCTGGATAGAAATGAGTTATTCCAGACTATTTCATGAGTCAAATTTCAACCAGATCCGTTCTGGTGTGAAAGAGTAACAATCATACATTCATCCATACATCCATACATCCATACTCACAAGGATTATTACCACTATCATTGCGTACTGTACGGTTCCAGGAGAACTTCATCCCATGTACAATCAGACTGTGGAATGAGCTACCTGCCGAGGTTTTCCTAAAATACTAAACCCCATGTTTAATTGTGTATTGAGCAAAAATGGAGTGAAAAGGTTTTTACAGAAAAACCTTTGGTAGGCAGTTACCATGGATATCTGTAATACAGATATCCATGGTAACTGCCTACCATCAGGAAGGCGTAAGCTTGTTTGCCACCACAGTGGTATAAAAAAACATTAGAAAACAAAAACATTAGAAATTATGATTCAGAAACTAAATTATGATTAGAAAATTTCTAAAGAGTATCTCTGAAGTCAATTCATATCTGGAACCCATGTTGAATTCCCAAAATGTGGGCTTTTCAGCACCACCAAGTCTGCTATTTTATTTGTATCAGAATTTTCGTCCAGTAGAAACCCCGGTAAACCTAACTGTATTAAATGATTCCGTTCATTTCTATATTAAAAGTCCATGTGTGTTGGTGGTGATCAGGTACCGCGTGGCGCTGCAGTACGTGCGCGGGCTGTGCTGGGTGCTCCGCTACTACTACCAGGGCTGCGCCAGCTGGAAGTGGTACTTCCCGTACCACTACGCGCCCTTCGCCTCGGACTTCGTCAATATTTGCGGACTCTCCACCAAGTTCGAGGAGGGCACGCAGCCGGTGAGTCACTGTTCTAGATTTGATGTTTATTGTAAAAGGAGCCTAAAACCGAAGGAGTAGGCCAGTTCTCTGATTTTTATAAAGAAAACCGTCTCATAAGGTTGTTGACCATAAATAGAGCTGAATATCATGTCAATATATATCTAAATATAATTTATTGCGAAACATAGAGCGTTCGCACGTTAGGACGTCAAACAGTGTGTACATCATACAAATTCTATACCTACTGATATTAGTTTTGCGGGAACAGAACATCTCTCAATCCCCACCAAAACCCCTGTTTTTCAATCCATGCAGGGATTATAAATTCATAGTAACGATTTTTTTTATTCCTATAGTAAATGGTAGCCATACTTTGACGCAAAACATGACGTAGGTTCATCCAAGGTCTTTAAATTCCTCCCAAACGATATATAAGCATGATCTATCTCTTTCAAAGAGGAATGCGAATTGGGCTATAAAGAGGGAATGCTCTAAATTATTGTAGCGTTGCAGGCGATTTCGCCAAGGAATTTATTAAAAAGGATATGGTGTATTTGGCAGTTCCGTCCGCTGGAGCAGCTGATGGGTGTGTTCCCGGCCGCCTCCTCCACACACGTGCCCAAACCTTGGGCGAAGCTCATGAGCGATCCCGTAAGTTTTTAATATATGACCCTAGTTTAAACCCGCGCCACTAGAGTGGAACATAATTATAAATGATAGTGCTATATAATAATAAAATCAAATTTCAACTTTAAAATAGTTAACGTAAAAAAAGATACGGCCGTTTATGCCGCAAAAAACGTAGGTATATTTCGACACTCAAGGGAATCAAAATTTATAGGGTATTTTCCGTTGACGTAGAACTATGAAATTTAGCAAGTTATACCGTCTTATACAACAAGTATAGGGAAAAATCTGAAAACTATAAACTCGGTGGGCGAGTCCGACTCGCGCTTGTCCGGTTTTTTTAATTTGCCCCTACGCTATAATTTTCTCATACCAATACGATATGACCTGTAACGATACCTTATCATGCAAAAATTTCTTCCATATGGGGGATCGAATCCATAATACATGGTCCAAAACGCCATCGATAACTGTCCTCCCGGCGAATCGTGGTGTCTTATTCGTTTTGATTTGAGTAGCTTAGTATTGAGTGTCAAACATAGCTAATTGATTTTTACCTGTAACTAATTCTGTTTTCTGTTACCTTAGTTCTCGCCGATAATCGACTTCTACCCAACGGACTTCAAGATCGACCTGAACGGCAAGAAGTTTGCGTGGCAGGGGGTGGCGCTGCTGCCGTTTGTGGACGAGGAGAGGCTCTTCAAGGCCCTTGAGCCTTTCTACGCGGAGCTTACTGAGGCAGAGAGTTAGTATGGTTGCTTACTAACGTGTCTTATATATTTGGGCATAAAAACCTATAGTTACTAAAAGACTATGTCAAAAAGGAATAAATAATCTCTACTATTTAACATTAACATACCATCATGCCTGTATTCCCCGAGGGGTAAGGTAGAGGTGTACTAATGTACACCCACATCATCATTAGTCTAGTGGTCTCAAGCACGACTGCTACGCTAGTGGTCCTTAGTTCGATTCACAGGTCGAGCAAACTTTTATTGGGTTTTTCTATTAAATTCTCAGTTGCAGCACAGATCCAGACGGATCCGGCCACAAATTCAGACTCCTAATCTGCCCGGATCGGTTAATGGCAATAGGCTCGGACCCTATTACATGGGCCCGAAACATACCGGCGAACTGTGGGTATACATTAGTACACCTCTGCCTAACCCTTCGGTGAATACAGGCGTGACGGTATGTTTATGTATGTAATTATTTTTGTACAGAACAGCGCAACATCCGCGGGCACGACCGCCTGTACGTGGGCACGGGCAACAAGAGCTACGAGTACCTGCTGGGGCTGTACTCGGAGGCCGGCCAGCGCCTGCGCCAGCTCGTGGAGCAGCAGCAGCGGTACCCCTACATGAGCGACGGCGTCACCGGGGAGGTCATGCTCAGTAAAGACTGCGTCGTCATCGGCGGGTGAGTGTCAATGCATAAAGTCAAATGTCTTATTTCAATTAATCCGTTTTTACAGGTACTTTTGAATTGACAAATACTAGAAGCACCGTCCCAAATAGTAGGTTTTATATACAGGAAAAACGGCAAGACACTCCATAGATTGTTGGTATTGTACTCGTAGTTGCCAAAGAGACGCTTTAGTATTTTTGTTTTCCATTTGTCGAATTAAGTACAGATTTTTTTTCTTTTCCTATTTTATAAAAAACGTTTTTAGATAAGTATTTTTACCAGGACCGTGGATGGGTGAAGTGTTCCGTGCTGACATCGAAACCGCGACATTCTAGCACAGAACCCCATTGCTCAGCTCTACATTTTTCTGAACTATTGTTATTTAACATTCCCTTTCCTCTCACAGGCAACTCCCATCCCCCGTCATCGGCTTGCAGCCGGTGCTCGGCAACCACGTGGTGTGCGTGCGGTTCTTGGACCCTTCCTACGACAAGGAGTTCCCGGCGCGGCGGCTAGAGGGCGCTGTGCAGCCGACGCGGGTGCTCAAACCTGGCAGGCCGCAGATCGGTGAGTCTGATAGTATTTAATCCCTTTAATATAATTAATTTTTCTTAAACTACAGGCGTCAACAAACGCCAGACCTACACAATTGCTTCGAAGACTTGTTAAAGTTGTTTGTTCATGACAATATAGTTGCACCCAAAAATGACCTCTATAGCGACGGAATACGGATCGGCCAAAATGCAAACTGTTAAGCTTGCCGTGGCATTTATAGTGTAGGTACATACGGGTGGACGCCCGGCGCATTACAAGTTGATCATTAGCTAATAGCGACCACATAACTACAACCCGTGCTATATATATAATGAAACAGTAGAAAAATGTGAATGTACATTGAACAAAATTACAAAAAAAAATTTGGGCGATGGAGACATTCTGTCTGTCTGTTTGTACACGCAAATCTCCGGAAATACGGGACGAATTCGAATGAAACTTTTTTGTTTTAAAGCTATTAAGCCTGGGCAACATATAGGGTATAATTGATTTTGAAAACTGGAACACCTGATGCAGGACCATAATGGTCCAGCTAAACTATAAGAATTATAGAAATGACGCTTTAACAAAAGTTGTTCAGCCTGATGAGCATTTTCTGTTAAGGTATAAAAATCGAAGATCTGGAACACCTGATTCAGGACCATAACGCCGATGTGATAAAGTTCACGTGAACGAAGTCGCGGGCATCAGCTAGTTAATATAAGCTGACCTCGGAATTATAAGCCTTTTCCTACAAGGAGAGCTCAGTTTATACTGGCTACTCTTATCAAAAGTGAGTACACCGTACATCTTAGTACGCTAACAACAAATTCAAATACAAGCCATTCGGCGGTAGCCTAATGGCTAGGGCGTCGGACTTGCGATCTTATGGTTGCCGGTTCGAAACCCACCTATTACACTACCGACGTGAACTCACTCGTAACACAAGCATTTAGCTTAGCACGAGGGGTTAACAAGAATATTAGTAAGGTGCGAGCCACATTGCCAGTAATCTTTTAAAAAATTAAAATTGGCCCAATATCTACCAACCATTGTTAACGGGGATAAATATAATGACCACTAAATTTAGTAAATTCACCAAAATGGATAAATGGTCACCAAATATTAAGTTTAGGTTAGGTTAGAACTGTGACCACAACGACAGAGCCGAATCATACCTATTATACACAGTTGGTGAATTTATTAGAATTTTTTTTTGATTAGACAATCATAATTTGAAGTTGGTTGCTTTATGTAGGATCGCAAGTTGTAAAATTTCTGGTTCTAATTTCACGCTAAAATGGGAATTTATTTTGGTGATCATTCACTATTTTTGGCAACAAAAAGTGATTTCTTACCGTAACATTTTTTATATCTGGTGGGTAGTTAAACATAAGCCATTGTTAATTAACTAGGTATTTACTATCGGTAAATAAAGCCTCTGTGGCAGTAATATTGTGGTAGAAGTACCACACACAACAAGGTATTAGATATTATTAAATTTGCAATGGCTATACAGGCTGGTTCTAACCATATAATATGTTCCACCAGGCATGGTGCGATCAAACACGATAGCGTCGATGGAGGCGGCCGGGCGCAGGATGCTGGGGCACCACCTGCCGCGCCAGAACCCCTACGCCTCCGTGCCGCCGCCGCAACACATGCAGCACAGTGAGTACATCTCTGATATATTCCAGGGACTTCAAGATCATCACCTGCTTCCTAGTGCACTGGGACTCCGATCAATAAGATAAAGAAATTTATTTAGCCAACTATGAGAATTTTTTTACTAGTGCTAAATTTTCAAGGTCAAAACTTAAAATGTTTTATTTTAATCAGATTACTAAAATAGGTACTTTTGAAAAGTCAAAACTTGTTGCACGGTTCCGATAAGTGGGTCTTATAGACAAGAGCCGGCAGAAAACTCCATAGACACTCCTTTTCTTACTCATTTCCTTAGGCTTCAACTATCCCCCTGAATGTCAGCGCACAAGGGGGGCGTCATAGTCCAGTTTCAGGACGACTGACTGTCAGATTTTCAGAATATTTGACTAACTAGATACTCCATAGACGTCCGCGTGAAAATATCTGACTAGCTCGGTGGTAGGACCTCTTGGGGTTTGACTGGCTGGCGACCAGCCTTACGTCGGAGTCTGTCGTAGAGCACCGTGGTATGTGTTTCGACTTTTGTACGTAAGAGACAGTTCCCCTCGGTGGCAGCGGCTCTGGCAGTCTGTAGTCTGTAGGGGCTCTTAAGGGTTGGCAACGCATCAGCAACTCCTCTGGTGTTGCAGGTGTCCATGGGCGACGATGACTACTTACCACCAGGCTCTACAGCTCGTTTGCCTACTTAATCATTAAAAAAAATATGATTCGACAAAAAGCAAGTGCAATCAACATTCGAAATAAAACATGTAAAACAATCATATTAAAATAAACATTATCCCAAACAACAAACTAATATCCTTTGACATAACAAACAGTGGAGTTTATTAAAAATTAATTCGGCCGCACGTCATTTCCGCGCACAATGGCGCGCAAGCGTGCGATATAATTGAGTCACGTGACTTCCTCCCGCCCCTGCCGCGCCCCGCCCTGCCTCACCCCGCGCACCGTCATTCGATAATTGGCCGTCGGAGGGAGCGTACGTGATTAACAAGAGGTTAATACGCTGATGATTGACCTGTTATATTTGGGTTTATATTTCTTTGCATCGAAAAGCATTGCATAATATGTTCCGGCGATATATAAATGTCTCTCTAATGCCCCGTGAGGGGTTAGAATATAGTTCCTCACTGCCATTCAGATAGGCATCTCGTAGGATGAGAGAAAATATTTTACTTGATCGGTGGTAGGATCTCTTGGGGCCTGACTGGCTGGCGGCCACCCTTACTGTGTCTGTGGTAAAGCACCTTGGTGTGTGTTTCGACTTTTGCGCGTAAGAGCCAGTTCACGCCTCGGTTGCTTCGGCTCTGGCAGTCTGTAGTCCGTAGGGACTTAAGGATCTACAACGCATCTGAATCTCCTCTGGTGTTGTAGGGTGGCGATGACTACTTACTCGCAGGCGGTTTGTCTTCTCGTTTGAATTTACAACATTTAATAAAAAAAGAAGTTATACGCACGTTGCTATGGGGTCACAAATGTTTCACATCCGTGAATATTTTCCTTATAACTCGATATTTTTACTTGCGCGGACGTTCGGAGAGGCTGACTTCAGAGCGACGTATTATCGTCTCTCTACTCAACTCTACTACACTTCCAAATGAAGATTAAAGTTTGTAGAACTGACCTGTCCTCTCTTACTTCTTCTATTCTGAACACATCTTTTATAGATAGACAATACAAATACGACGGGCCCCAAGAACAAAGTTGCATCTGAAAAGTTGACAAATTGCAATACGAAGCCTCAAAGTTGCGTGATTAATATAATTATGCGTTTCTGACCTCCAAAAAGTCATAGTAGAAGCTATTTATCACATTAGTTTACTATTGTTCATTATCAAATAATCAACAATAGGTAAGTAAATTTAGGTATAATGTTTCCATACGTTTTTGTTCCCGGGAATCGTCGATTTGTCCCGTGCGGCACGACCCGTGGCGCAAAAGTTGATCGCCAAACCACTACACGATTGTGATGTCTTTGAATTCCATTAAAATCATACATACGATGCCCTAACAAGGCACAAGTAAATTCGCAACCCGCCTCAAGCCAGGGTTGTCGCACAATACAAACATAATCGCCTCACAATCGTCGCGTCGCGCTCTAATTAGACACCCCTATTGCCGTCGCCCGAGGGCCGCTACCAACCGTACCGGTTGTTTTACAAGGCACCTAAGGCTTTCTGATTGTTAGATTTGGCGCAGAGGGAAAATATAATGTAAAAAGTCCTTCGAAAAAGGAGTGAAACGGTTTTTACAGGGTCACCAACGTTCCCTCTGGTGTTACATACGACCATATGCTACGGTAACTGCTTACCATCAGGCGGGCCGTGAGCTTATTTGCCACCTCAGTGGTATAAAACTTTTATTTCTCTGCGCAGTGTGTTTACTTCCTCAATTATCAAACAATCCCGCTTTTCAAAGACTACATTAACAAATCGGCTATTCCACTAAATAGTTACTAAGTATCCATAACTAACAAAAACCTTAAATTACACACCAATAGCCGGCAAATGTATTCCATTATACGACATTCGGAATTCAAATTGGCCAATCGCTCGCATTGACGTTAAATAGCGCGCGAGGGCAAACAGGAAGTGCGTAGGGATTCCATTGTGTGCCTCCGTGTCGCCAGCTACGAAAATAATAATTATAGAGGGTTGCCAACAATAGACGCCGATTTTTTTTTAAATATCAAAGCTCAAGTGCTTCCTATAGAGGATTACCGATACAATGTCGGTTTTTTTCTTTTGTAACCTTTAACCAGGTGTTTTAATACCAGGTTTAAGTTTTTTTTTGGTAATCGGATAAAGATATCTGTGATATTTAATTGTGGGTTATTTTGCAATGTTGAGTGTTACGCTCTTTATCTTTTTTATGTTGAGTAGGAAAAGTATACTTAAAAAGGAGTTTTTGTGTTGGTTCCAACGTAAAATATCTTTTTAAAAAATATTCGAATCGTATTATACCTACTTGTAAAAACCAGGCTATGATGGAAGCAGATATGAAAAAAAGTATTCGTTTGAAGTGAAAATAAGTATTGCTGTTGATAAATGATGACAATTATGTCTTAAAGATTTAGGCGAGTTAAACTAATGAAGGATATAGATGTGAAGCTACTTTGTTGGTTGTAGTTGGAAGAGTTAACAGAAAACCCACTATGTGGTGAAAGTAATCTGCTGCTCTGCCGGCCTGGTATCACCGCATTGCCAAACATTTTGCCGTTACATAATGTGTGTTTCGATTTGTAGGGTAACATAGACAACGAAATTACTGGACAAACGAGACTTTTGCGAGTTGCTGGCGTCTGCTATATGGCGTTATTTTATCAATTTTGAACGAATACAGTATGTGTTTCGTAGGGAAAGTTGTAATGGGTAGATTCACCCCTTAATGGGTGCAGGCAACCACGGTGCTTTTGGAGGGTTGGTATTACTCGAATTGTGAAATTTATATTAATCATAATCATAAATAAATCAGGGGGCGAAAGTATTTATGATCATAAAAAAATTTCACAATTCGAGTAATACCAACCCTGGAATAACGAAGAAAACAACGGCTATTTAATTGGGTTAACATTGCAAATTCTTCTTTATCTCTTAGTGAAAGTTGTTGTTGTGAGTGTGTGAGAAGTGTGAAAAGTTAACCCTTGAATGCAAGCGTGAATAACGTGATGCTATCAGTTATACTCGTAATCACTTTTTCCATTTTGCCAATTGAATACAGTGATCAATGATTCAAGTTCCCTATAATGTTGGTTTAAAAAATTGTATGCTACAATATTCATGTCAAAACTTCTTTCAAGAGTTGTACATACAAGTTTTTTTGTATCTACCTACGTCTCCAAACATCAAAATACCAATAAATTCAGGGTTCAACTGCTGACAACCCATCAAAAGTCACTCTAAAAGACTTCCAATTATAATTCAATTAATTGAAAAGAAAAAACCGTTATTGTAATTCGTATCCCAATCGTATAGGGATGATTTTCGCGTGATTACAATGGTTGAAACAAGAGGGGTGGGTGCATGCGGCCCAATTATGAGTTTCAGCCCCCAAGCAAGGGTAGATTTTAATTGAACACGCTTATTTTATTTTAAGATTGACGTGTTTATAAATAGTATTTGGTGGTGTATGTTTTGTCGTGCTGGTAGCCAGTAATTTCTAGATACCAATGCCAATACAGGGGTTATGGTATGTAACAATATAAATATCAAAAAAGTGAATCTGAAGCGAGTCTTTTTTTACGTGGGAGAGTTATGCTTCGACATGAATGGGCCGGCTCGACCGGAGTGATACCACAGCCTCACAAAAACCGGCGTCAAACAACGCTTACGTTGTGTTTCGCCGAGTGAGTGAGGTTACCGGAGGCCCAATCCCCTTTCAAAAGGCAGACAGAAACAGAAACAGAAACAGACCATATTAGATAAATACATATCATATTGTCCAGATGTACACATTTTCGGACGAATAAGCATTTTTTTATTAGCTGTAAAATTAAGTTTTTCATAATTGCGTTTAATTTGAATGCGTTTTCACTAGTCTTGTGTGATGGAACACAGCCCTTTCAGACTCTGGCTGACTCTTTTGGTGCTTTTCTTACAATAAAGGATGACTGTGTTAAAAAAAAATCATATCCTAACATGTAAAAATCCATTCACCCAAACAAGCAACTACAACATCTATGCAAGATTACACGCGTCACGCATAACGAGCCCCACAATATCCTGGCTAGATAAAAAATAAACGAGTCGTCTGTTCCACTCCACATTGTCGCCGGCCGACTCCCGGTAATTAGAGGCACCGCCCGCGCGTGCTCAAGGGCGCGACCTGCCAGACTTGCGACTCCAACGTTCAGAGTTCCACGCCATTTTCTAGCTGAGGTACACCGATTTTTTGCGATTCAGGAACCGAGGGGCCGAGGGAAAATGCAACTCGTGACTTTTACAATTTATGTGCGGATGAAATTGTATGTCACCTATTTTAGCTGGAAAAACTGGAAGGATGAAACGTTATAGGATTTATGTAACATTACGAGCCAATTCTTTATTTTTTCTTATTTCAAACAGTTGTTTGTTATTATGTTTATGAATAAGAATAACTGTATTTTTTAACGTATCTATCGATATTGTTTGGATAAACCGTCTCGTTTGTAATCCCCGAAGGGTTTAGGCTTTATGTACCAACATTAAAATTTTGTAGGACCATTGTAATAGACGGCGAGCCTATTATTGTCAATAAACCAAGCGCAGATTCAAATTCCCAGCTGTTACTGAGAATTTCATATCCCGATTACACAGTTTTACTGCGTTGCTCGACTTGGGAATCAAACGCAAGATCTCACGCTCTGCAGCCGCTAGACCAACGAGGTAATTTATTATTTCTATTATTGCTCAGACGCCCACAAATTCTATTGAAATGGTTGGTTGATTATGTGAACACAAACTAAAATAAAAATATTATAATATATTTTATCTGCGGGCCCCACAGTTGCAAGACGTCATCCTCTTAACCCTTTTCTATTTCTGTAGGAACTATTTTCGTTTTCTTGTCACTATCATTATAAAGTTGCTTTTATAGTTGGCAGATTCCTATGTTACAAAGCGGAAAGTTTTATGTAGGTAAGTTATTAGTTAGTTAAAATAAATATGGACGGAAATACGTAAGCAATAACGTATTAACTAACATTTTTTTAAATAAAATTAGACACTACAGAATGGGGGGCAAAAAGGTTCGCAAGCTAAAACTGATCTTCAGACGCAGGGATTCGTTGAATGCAAGCGTAGGTAATCGTAGGTACTGTATCTATGTAATATATAAGTATGTATGAATTTTACATACTTATATATTACATAGGTAGAGTACCTACTTCTTCTTTATTGTAGACCAGAAGACTTACTCCCGAAAACAATACAATACCAATACAAACGTGATCCGATTCCAATGTCAATTTGATTGTCGGGCGATTTCGTACTCTTGAGCCCTTTTTTTATGGGATAGGAGGGCAAACGAGCTGACGGATCGCCTGATGGTAAGCGATTACCGCCGCCCATGTACACCTGCAACACCATAGGAGTCACAAGTGCGTTGCCGACCTTTTAAAAGGGGATTGGGCCTCCGGTTACCTCACTCACTCGGCGAAACTCAACGTAAGCGTTGTTTGACGCCAGTTTTCTGTGAGGCCGTGGCCGAGGCTCTCCCACGTAAAATCCGTTAACCTTGTATCGGCGTCCTGCTTGGCCAATAGTTGGGCCATTTCCCAATCCTATTTAGTTCACTCAATAATGGGTGTGTGCGCGTGCGTGCGTGCGTGCGTGCGTGCGTGCGTGCTTGCGAGCGTGAATGCGTGCGTGCGTGCGTGCGAGCGTGCGTGCGAGCGTGCGTGCGAGCGTGCGTGCATGCGTGCGTGCGAGTGCGTGCGTGCGTGCGAGTGCGTGCGTGCGTGCGAGTGCGTGCGTGCGAGCGAGCGTGCGAGCATGCGTGCGTGCGTGCGTGTGCGTGCGTGCGTTCGTGCGTGCGTGCGTGCGTGCTTTCGTGCGTGCGTGGCTACGTGCGTGCGTGTGTGCGTGTGTGTGTGTGTGTGTGTCTGGTCAAGGTCAAGGGTCAAGTGCGTCGTACTCGCAACCGGCGCGAGTGTATGAAGCAAAATAGGTGTGCAAGAATCGTAGCAAGTGGCGTTCTGTTGTTTCTGCCTACCCCTATGGGAAAAAGGCGCGAGTGTATGTATGTATGTAGGTATTTACAAAAGTTTTACGTGGGAGATCCATGCTTCGGCACGAATGGGCCGGCTCGACCGGAGTAATACCACGGCCTCACAGAAAACCGGCGTCAAACAACGATTACGTTGTGTTTCGCCGAGTGAGTGAGGTCCTCGGAGGCCCTATCCCCTTTTAAAAGGTCGGCAACGCACTTGTGACTCCTATGGTGTTGCAGGTGTACATGGGCGAAGATTTAGCATCAGGCGATCCGTCTGCTCGTTTGCCCTCCTATTCCATAAAAAAAAGTTTGTATCGTATTACATACGGAATCCTTCATATTTACCCCCACTTGATGTTTCCCCAAGTAATATCTTCGCGGTGTATTACCTGACGAACACCGCTTGACATTTTGAGTTTTTTTTCCTCAAAGACGTCGTAGCCGATGGCGATATTCCTCGTTAAAAAAAAAGAAATAACAAATTCTCAGACTTTTTTGAGTCTTTAGAATCTTATGCATTCTTCCTTGGTTTATTTTATGTTCAGGATTATATTTACAGCTCTTTCAAATTTGAATGTTTTTTTTTTTATTAACATAACATACCATCACGCCTGTATTCCCTGAACGGTTAGGCAGAGGCGTACTTAATGTACACCCACAGTTCGCCGGTATGTTTAGGTCCCATGTAATAGGGGGCGAGCCTATAGCCATTAACCGGTCACAAATCCAGACTTCGAGCTGCTACTGAGAATTTCATAGAAAAACCCATTAACACTTTGCTCGACCTAGGGATCGAACCCAGGACCCCTAGCGTAGCAGTCGCGCTTGGGACCACTAGACTAATGACGCAGTCAAATTTATTATTTAATTCGAATTAAAATTCATTCAGTTGTTGATGAGTACCTAAACAACATAGAACTTATTCAGCTTTACGGTTAATTCGGTTCTGCTTATGTTCTACGGTCAACGGTAAAAAAATTAAAACATCGTCAAAAATATCTCCACAGAAAAATCTAACAAAAGAAATATTGTAAGTCAAGATGAATGCAGATTGAATGACTTGATCGATGCTTATTACACTTGACTATGTAGATTTTTTAGATCTAAATTAATAATAGATACATTATTTTCCAAAGCGTAGCGGTCTTATTAATTTCCTATAGTATCTGTAACTTCACGATTAGTGCACTGGTTAAGCCATCGGCTTTTGCTTTACAGGTCGCAGTTTCGATTTCCGCACAAATCAAATATTCGCATAGTCTATATACGTAGTACCTAAATCCGCATCCACGAATCCAAGACATAAGAAAATGCTAGTGAACATTTAAAAAAAAATAGTCGCCAGCAAATCGAAAAAGTATTCCTGTAGCAGACCCAAAAGTGTTCAGGATCTTAAACCCACCCACTACAGATATATAGCATGAGACGCGCTATAATTTGGGCGCGCGGTGTCGCCGGCGTTCTCGTGAATGTGTCGCGGTGGCCATTAGTTGCCTATTATGTCTGCATGCCACCTCCCCGCTTTATATTTTTTAGTTTTTACCACTGCTTCTGATAAAGGTGACCTACCACTGTCGCGTAACTAGTAACTAATAGTCGCGTAACTAATAGTACCTACTATTCGCTTGAAAGCTCGAATATCATTACAAACTTTTACTAGAGTTTAGAGTGGCTCATCTTATGCATTCCTATTGAAATTAGATTTGTATTTTTTTTTTAGATTCTTATTGCGCCATCTCCAAGTAAATTGGGATAAGGGCAGGAGATTGAGGAGTCCCACCCACATGCGTACAATATTGTTATTCTGTGACAAATAGCTAGTTATGCTGATTTTTACGCGACTCTATAGTCTGTGTCACTAACATAATTCGCTCTTATTTACCTGTATCTACTAAGTACGTGTCAAGGTTTGTAAATGACACTATACTTTTTTCATTACGATGATAATAA
The DNA here is from genome assembly GCA_910591435.1 of Acronicta aceris. Lineage (NCBI taxonomy): Eukaryota > Metazoa > Arthropoda > Insecta > Lepidoptera > Noctuidae > Acronicta > Acronicta aceris. The sequence continues at coordinate 13,420,177 of OU342775.1, read as the reverse complement.
CTGTATCTGTAAATCTTTCTAAATCTTAATTTTAATAAAATAAAAAGCCAACTATGGTGAATTAACAGACCAGTGATTTAAAGATACTGAGATGGAGATGTTAAGGAGATTGGGTCACCCATTTAATACCCTATACTTATACGTAGTGCAGGATCTGGGTTTCGTTATAGGATTCAGCGCGGATTACATCACAGGACTTACGCTACAGTACTTAGTCATTGATAATATTGTATTATTTTTAATTTTTTATTGTCGTGTCGGTAAACGAGCCACCTAGTAATAAGTAGTCATCGACGCCCATGGACAACTGCAATATCAGAGGAGTTGCTGATGCTTTGCCGACCCATAAAAGCCCCTACGGACTGACTGACTAACTGCCAGAGCTGTAGCAGCCGAAGGGGAATTGGCTCTTACGCGAAAATGTCGAAACACACACCAAGGTACTTGACGAATCCAATGTTAAGAGTGGAGCCAGATAGTCAGACGCCAAGAGATCCTCTGAGCAAGTCAGATATTTTCTCGCCTCTTACGAGATGCCTATCTGAGTGATAGTATTCTGACATGCGCCCACATAGGGAATAACTAAGATCTTCCATAAGATTTTCCTTTACTAAAAAATAACTTAATAATCTTAGCATGGAAAATGCAAAAAAATCACAAAAAGATATCTTCCATCATATCAATAAAATTAAGTTCCATACTATAAATAAAGATCCGTCTTAAACTGAACTACCTCGGACACCTATCAAATCTCCAAGTTGACATTTAATTAAACTTAAAATCTTCGTTACAAAAATGTCGAGTACTTTGCAACACCGCAGTGGTAAAGCGTCCTTAACTTGAAGTTTCGCGGTTACATGAAAAGATCTTGAGGCGAAAATCCTGAAAGGATTTTTTGACAGTCACCTTCCTCACCTACCTTGCCTTCAAGTGCTAACTGACAGCCTTTTATGACCGCTGAGATTTCGGCAGGCATCTTTGTAGCTTTAATTAAAATAAGAAATATCCCAAAAAAATCACATGCCAACATCTTCATCACGATTCGTATTAAACATGATGCTTTAGTGAGCTTAGAATTTTTCGTACGTTCGTAATTTTTAGTTTAATGTTCTAGAACGTAATTAAATAAAATTAACTAAGGTTAGAATAGAATAGAATAGAAATCTTTATTTGCAATAAAAATGTGGTAGGTACATAAGGTGATACAACTGGTAGTAGAGACTCACACATCTTTGTCATATTATTGACATGCAAATAGTATACACATTATATAATAATAAGTATGTCATTGTTAGTATTAATGTCATTAGCTACAACACACAATTAATTAATTCAGTCACTGTATAAAAACGTTTGTTTAAGAGCCAGACCTTCAATTTTTTTTTAATTTAGGTTAGTAAAATTAATTAGTAGGTTACATTTAATTAAGACGTCAATCTTATACTCGAAAATTTTTGACATTTTTTTTTTTTTCGTTTCATTGGCTGTCCATGGCCTATTATAGTGTAGTCATCTCTGGAATGCCTACACAATGTGCACTATCAATTTGACCTGCTGCTCGTACCTAAATACCCACACAATCATAAACTTGAATTAATACCACGCTGCGTGTGCCCCACGTCGGGCGCCAACAATGCCGGCTAATGGCGACGCGTCGTTACGCTCTCCACGACTGCCGCAATTATTAATGCCTTCCCACTGCTACGTGTGACAGGTACAAATAGACGATTCTCTACTAAATTACGTATGAGTACCTATATATATACTGTGACGTTCTGTTGGGGAGGGCTGTAGTAACCACGGTACATAGTATCTAATGAAGCCAATAAAATTATTGCGTACCCTAAGATTTGATTGCCTTTGATTTTATTTTAAGGAACGGGTCATTCAAGCGTTAGTTACGAAACATTTCCTTTCCAAAATCATATCCTTTAAATACTTATGATAACCTATGTAGAAACTGGAATGAATGAATGATAACTTTGCCATTACGATTGATCTTACAATTTTTCCGACACATAATGGCGACAACTACAAGCATAGCCTTCACACAGAAATGTACATCTCTGGAATAGAGTCACTTCATTGCACATTAAAATTCCCCAATCTAAACTGAAGACAAATTTCCACCCAAAATAACTAAAGTCTTTCTAAAACACTTAAGATTTTTGAATACCTTCAAGTAGCTACTCCCACTCTAAACGTATAAGTATTATATTCAAATACATAAGTACACATCATAATCTGTTTGCGATGTCGCTAAGTCACTGGAGATCTCACTGAGCCACTCCTCCGCTCCGAAATCTCTTTACGCGCCAAATTTTTGATGTACCAAACAGCTCACAGTTACTTACGCGTGCAAGGATTATGGTTTTTAGTTTATATTTACCGATATTTGGTCGCTGGATGTGACTAGTATTGGTCCTAACGTGGATTTTGTAGCACCACAATATCACACTCTGCATATATTAAATAGTCACGACATTATTGTTATAAGTCTGTTCAATAACTCAAGTGTGATAAAAGCTTTCGATATTGATGAAAGACTGAAAGTTCGAATTCATAATAATCAATAAAGGTGCAAGCTGATATAGTTTTTATTTTCTATAACCTTAAGCTAATTTGGAACAAATCTAAACTTCATTAAAATCAAGGCCTTTGATGTAAGAGAATGTAGATCAAAGTACGACCGAACAAAATAATACTGATTGTCAGGTTAAAAATCTGATACCGAAGACGTCGTAGGTTCTCTTCCAGGCCTACAAAATCGTGGTTACATCTTCACAAAGCGAGCGATTAAACACTCGACGTGCGATTCGCGCGGGGCGCGTCGCGACTTTTAGTCGAGTGTCGCAATACGCGAGTTTTGCTCAAAGAGAACGTTTATATTCATGCAAGTGTCGACATAAAAGATGGCGGCGTTTGATTCCAGCTCGAAAAAAGAACTGTTGCATTGTTTGCTGGTAGTGAATATAGATTAGTAGCTCGAAGAATAAGCTTGGAGTTACCACGAAGGGTGGGAATATAGTATTCATACTGCTCCTGCGAGACCTCGCAAAAAGGGTATCAAAAATCGTAGTATAAACTTAAAAAAAGCATGGGCTATACTTCCATATCTTCACTCATCTACGTCTAGTTGGGTTCACGCTAATAATGCAACTGTCCTAGTAACTGTCTATTAATAACTAGTACATGCGACTGTTCTAGTGTCAACTAGGTAGTCTACAAAATAACTAAATATTGTTGCCATAATATCCACCATGAACTAGGAAGTTTTTCTCCATTAACCAAATTTTCTTTTGTCGTAGATCGCTCACAATCTTACGGTCCACGGCCCGGTGGGTACGTACCTTATCAGAACAACCAAGGCCACGGCCGTAGCTACAGCTCAGATGGCCAGGAGCAAGGCGGCCGGGGCTACAGTCGGGATCACAGCCAGGGCTCCCGAGGCTACAATCAGGGCAGCCAGGACTACAGCCAAAACAACCGAGGATACAACCAGCCCAACCAAGGAAACCGATCAGGTTACGGATACGGCAACCAAAATAGATTTGGGACTTCGAGCGGTTCTGGGTACAACCAGAACAGGAGCCAAGGCTATGAGTCCCAAGGGTATCAGAGTAAATACGGCGGGCACCAAACAAGTCAAGGATACAGTTCTTCAGCTGGCAGACAGGGCCAAGGGTATAGCACTCAGGGTTCCCGGGACGATCGCAACAGACACAACAGCGATCAAACCCAGTCAGGCTCCAATAGGAGGTACCAAGGCTCAAGTCAGGGCGGATCGTGGCGTTAAAATAGGTTCCAATTTTTGTAAAGAAAGTAATTATTGACAAAAAATATGATGATTTGAAAAGAGATGACTGTCGGGGTGACAGGACTATTGTATTTATCTGATTTCTAAAGTCAAATGACACTAAAATTCTGAATTTTATGTTTTTGTGTAAATTATGTAAAAACAGATAGATAGTTAAAAGATAAAGTGAATAGTAGATTACTTTACACTTTCTCTTTTCCAGAAAATGGTATAATACCACTGTTGACCGTACACGCTAAGGTAAACTCAATTTTCAATTTATACGCAGAATTTAAGGCAAAATATTTGCCAAGTTCTGTTCCCAATTTTATAATTAAAAATAGAAAAACAAACTATTTTTATTGAAATTTTCACTTTATGTATTAATACATTTTCGTATTCTTTTATTTCAATAGTGATTTTTGTTATATTTTTTTGTATATGTTGTATGTTTTGAAACAATGTTTAGAACTTACTAAAAATAGAATGATTTGAAACATGTAATAAATGTCGGTACGATTACAAATGGCATCTACTCGTATGTATTAGACACGATTCCCAAATATGACATCTGAGTAAGTGTAACATTATTTTGTAATTTAGATCACGGTTACATTTGGGATTTTTGACATAAACTCAGGAGCTGTATGTTCTCAGCATCAAAATTAAAAACAATAGTTGAAATAATTTCAAAATTATTGATTACTCTTTTTCCCATAACTAAGAAAAGACGTTCAAGCGGTGACCGCTCGGTGATATTGGTAATGTTTGAGTGATATATTTGTATTAGATGATAGAATAAAATCTGCGTTCAAGTATCTATCGACCACCGCTTGAGGGCCAATACATTATAAGACTGCTTAAAAAGATATAAAAAAAATCTAGAATTAAATAGAGCAAAAAAGCTTTTTCATCAATCAAATCGTAATTATTACATTTGAATAAATTTAATGGATATGAGCAAGTACAGTTAGGATCAAATATATCGGAACGAATCGACTGTGATTATCTACACTCTATCATGAAATTGGAAATGAAATAAAATTATCTCAATGGGAAAAAAATATGTCGAAATGATCATACGGTTCTCATTCTAAAACATACTTTGTGTCATTGAAATATACATTAATTTCCTTAAACTGTTTAAAATGATCTGTACAACGATCATTTTAGACGGTTTAGTCCAGATATATCCGACGCTGACTGTACCTAACCTACTACATTATTTATCATTGTAGCATTGCTATTATAGACACCTATGAACGGACTTGGCGGAGCACTGCCGTGCCCCCACACCTTTTTAGGTAGATAATATTATGACAGACTCTTCTGCTGAGCACGGGCCTCCTCGAACGAGGCCATAGGATGTAATGTAGTTACACATAATACTAATTTTATTAACAATTACCCACACGTTTTGATGATTAATTTAAGAATGAATTATTGTCAATGAATGTGTCTCATGATTGCCGCGATGGCAATATTGCGATGATGGTATAGATAAGATTTAATTTTATATAGAAAATAATGAATCCGGCTAAAATAAAAAAGAAATAAAAATATCGACACCTCTATTTTGTTGTTTTTATCCGAATTACGGTACATACCCTGTACCTACTCTGTGCTGAAACCACCTAACCTCTGGAGTAGAAAACCGTTCAGGTACTCTCATGTCTTTAATTGACAATTGAGTATGATGGGGTGAAAGCTCAGGGTGGAAGGTAGCATATAGCGGTCAAAAGTAGCAGTGTTGCTACTGCTACATTATTCAGGTAATAGGCTAAAAATTATTATAAAACTATCCTTTTCATTTTTTATATTTACTTACATAGTAGGGGATAGATTTTCCTGTGGTCAATTGCAATGTCATTTAATAAAATCATCCCATTTTTCAATAACATACATAATCAACCGATTATATTTTCCCACTGCTGGGCTGTGGCTGGGCTCGGATCTCCTCTCAGAATGAGAGCGATTAGGCCACCACGCTGGCCTAGTGCGGGTCGGCAGACTTCACACGCCATCGAGAAAATCTCAGGCATGCAGGTTTCCTCACGATGTTTTTCCTTCACCGTTTAAGCGCGTGATAATGACGAGTGACTTGGCAGTCCAATGGTCATACCACTAGGCTATCACTGCTAATTTTCAATAACAAAAGCTTTAATTTTGTTAACCGACTTCAAAAAAAGGAGGAGGTTCACTAGCGACATATAAACGCACCGAAACAAAAATTATATACCTACTAAATAAAAACGTTATTAAAACACATTAGTGCACATGTCAAAACGTTTTCCAATATGGCAGACAAAAGATTTTGAAGTGGCGCGCGTTTGTGCACGATCAATAGTTTTTTTTTTAATTCTTCCACAACCGAAGGCAGGCAATGAAAGGAACCTCTTGAAATCTGAATGAAGTTAACGGTGATTTTTTAAGATTTTTTATTCAGGTAGCATGTAATGAACTGTAAGTAATTCATAGCGTTTTGTGTGCATTCATGCCGGTTTTGTTATTTAACGTTATTTAGTTTTTGTCTAAAATTTTGTTGATAAGAAAAATGGAAAAGTTTTGGAAAGACTTATGTAAATAGACAGACAGCAGTGATAGCCCAGTGGTATGACCGTTGGACTGCCAAGTCAAAGGTCTCGTGTTCGAACCCAAGGCCCAACTTCTGACTTTTCAAAGTCATGTGCGCATTAAATATGTAGTTAATTATCACGCGTTTAAACAGTGAAGGAAAACATCGTGAGGAAACCTGCATGCCTGAGAGATTTTCTCGATGGCGTGTGAAGTCTGCCAACCCGCACCAAGCCAGCGTGGTGGACTATAGCCTAATCCCTCTCACTCTGAGAGGAGACCCGTACCCAGCAGTGGGACGTACCTATAATGCGTTGATTATAAAGTAGCCTTTAATCTAGCTGACTTTTCATTATGTATACTATAGGTACGTAATTACATAAACTCATTGCGTTTATCAATTCATGCCTGCCATGATTCTATCACTATTTAATTAATTTTCCAAGCATACATATAACTTATTTGTGGAAGGCGAAGTCCTTATCTTCCTGCGCTTGTCCCAGTTTAATTGGAGTCGGCGCAACATGTCCTTTTCTTACATTCAACCCTATCAGCGCTGACCTCATAATTCACTGCCTTTTCCAGCATATCTAGCTATTTACATCTTTATAAACATTATTAGTAAGTACCTAAATATTGTTTCAAAGACAGCAACGTAGGTTACTGCTTAAGTTTATCGAGAGTTCCTGCAGGACCTACCCTTTGTTACAGCGTCTTCTTTTTTTTAAGGTCACTTATAGCCGCATGTTACCATGACGGGTGGGTGTGAAATCCTACATTTAAGTGATTTGTCTGGATATCATATCGAACATCATCATTCGCCCAACTTGTTCATCTGTCTCCAAGGCGCGAATAATAGGTACCTACTTACATACCTACCAGGTTTTAAAATGTTATGGAAAAGTAAGGAGGTACCCAACTATAAGTATCTAAGTACTTATTTTTATTAATAAATAACTATCAACTTATCAATATTACATAATAGCCCCATAAAATTGATCCATATTGACATCTTGCTTTTAAATATGCCACTCATGTAGAAAAGAAAGTAAATCTCCCATGCCACAAGAAATTTAAAATTATTGATCTGTGAACTGCTAATGGTTTTTGACAGGATCCTAAAGAATCACATTCACACAAGACGAACAATTGGCCGAGCTAAAGTCAAGCGAATCGCGTCCACTTGACCTTCTCGCTCTCACAATGACTGATCCGTCAAATTCCCATCAAAATGGGAATTGCTCATTCACACATCGACGACTTAGAAATGCCACTCAAATTCTCAAGACTCGGAAATCAAAAGTCATCTGTCAAACGGAATTTGAATTCGGAAGCACGCTGCGCGGGCGCCGCGTGACCCGATTGAGAGTCACGCGAGCGCCGCAGGACGGCCGGCGTCACGCTGGCGCCGCCGGTCCCCCCGCGTCATTAGTGACTAGGTACAAAAGACAAACCTTTGACACGTTAGTTCATGGTAAAGTGAACATTCTAGATCTTAGCCGCGTTTATGGGAAATGAGCAGAGTTATAAGCTTTACGGTTCAAATGTGATGTGTGTGAGAATGTGCGATATGGGCGGTTTGTGGACTGATTTGTTACATTCTGATGGTTGGGGAGAGAAATTGTAATGCAAAATATTGGCATTTAGTTGATTTTTGTAATTAAGTTAGTAGGTACCTACTAATAATGAAAATAGAAACTTTTAACTGAAATTGCATCTGAATTTTAATTTATGATAACTAATTATTCCAGGAATGGCAGATGTTCCTCCAATGATCGGTATTCGAATGACTTCAGTACCTATCTAGGTATTTTAATTTTACCTGGGGGCTGACTGGTAAGCAGACAATTTGCTTTATTACTTAGATAATATGTACTAAATAGCCTAAAAACTATCTACATTATTTAATAGTAAAGGAAAAAAATTCAATCGCGGGCAGGATTCGAACCTGCGTCTTCTGGTTTGATACACCAGACGTCTACGTCTTCTGGTGTATCAAACCAGAAGACGCAGGTTCGAATCCTGCCCGCGATTGTGGAATAATTCCTTTACTATTAAATAACTTAATAATCTTAGCATGGAAAATGCAAAAAAATCACAAAAAGATAACTATCTACATACTTAAATAAGTAACTATTTATTAGGAGATTGTGGGTACCACGTAATTTGACACTAGACTTATCCTCTATCGGTAAATAGGGTACCTACCTACTACCTCGTTTAAAAAATGCAAAAAAACAACAAAAATAGATGCAATTGATCAAACATCTATTTAATTAGAAATGTCAAAAGGCATGGAAAAACTTCGGTTTTCGGACTCAAATGATTTTTGGATGAGTTAGCTAAGTCGGTAATCTACGCATAAGTTTTGAACATAGTACCTACCTATAGATAGGTAGGTTAGGTATCAACATAATTTATTATATGATAGTAATTTGAAATGATTCATTAGTAGGTAGGTACCTATTTTTCAACCGACTTCAAAAAGGAGGAGGTTCTCAATTGGACTGTACAGTACGCGCGGCATAAGTTGGCCGGAGTGAAGTTCGCCGTTTTAATGCGCAGTGGATTGTTTACGTTAAAAATTGTGGACTGCGCAACCAAAAACTGACAAACAGCTAACTTCAGTCCGGCCAAGTTATGTCGCGCGTACTGTAGGTAGGTATGTTTTTTTTTGTGTTTGTTACGCGATTATTCCGTCAATTATGAACCGATTTTGATGATTCTTTTTTTTAATATAGGACCATAAAATTCTCCTCCCATTTGGAAGATTTGATCACAAAATTTAGAAATAACACGTAACGACCGAGATGATAAAATGATAACATTGATGTCTATACGTAAAAATTTTACTCGGTACTAAAAATGTTTAAATAAATTAACTTTTAAGAAAAAGTAAAACCGCCTTCAAGAACATAAAAACATAATGATAAGTGCGAATCAGTTTCGGAAGTCGGTGCCGTTCATTTGATCGGATCTTTTGATTACGCCACCGACTTCCGAAACTGTTTCGCACATAACATTATTTTTGGGCGGTTAAGGCGGTTTTACTTATTCTTAAAAGTTAATTTAAAGGCGCAATAAACAACATGGAATAATGAATTCAGTAGAAAATAATAACAAACAGATGCATGGTATTTAACATCTAACCCATATTCATTCACCCGAAAACAAATTTAATTCTCGCCGAGTCAACACAAAAACTCACTAACGACAGTTTCCCCCCAATTTTACAATTGGAACACAGGCGATACGTCGCACTGATTGGCCGAGTCTTAACGACGCTGATTGGCCCAAAATTTGACAGTAATGGCGTTAACTCGACCCTTATTAGCAAAGAAGGTTCTAAAGTTACCACTGTGGCCATTGAATTTGAACCTAACGGTAAGGGTATAGAGAAGAATATTTCTAAATATAAAAGTATAGTTTGAAACGTTTGGTGTCAAAGCCTCCCCTCTAGACAGATGTTGCTACATTTTAGTAACAAATTCGCCCACAACCGGTTTGAAAAGCTATTGTGTATTTTTTTCGTAGTATTTCGCCTAATTCATTTGTCGTGCGGTTGGTTAGACATGGAGGGGAGATATAACTCATTTTGCGTTTTTGTTCGTGACTACCGGTTTTTAAAAGTTGTTTTAGTAAAAGATAGCGTGATTAATGTTATGTTTTTTTAGTATTTTTGAGTATTTTTATTTTGGTTGAAGGTTTTCATTAGATGATTATCATTTATAAAGAACCTTATATAAAACATTAGGTATATGTCTGCAGGTTCTTGGTATTTGGTAATATTAGGTGTCCGAACCTTAAATACTATACTTACTTATATATTTATGTATTTTGTTGTTTAATAAATAGATGTCTTTCCTAAAAAAAGCTATAAATGTATATAATTGTTAATCACTTATAGAAGGAAGAAAGATAACTACACTACTTCTCGCGATGGTTTACCTTATTATAAGTTATAAACTTATAACATAAAAGTTTTATTGTTGTTTCAATACATAACGAGTTTAGTGTCTCCTTAAATTTGGCTTACCAGTCCTTGCCCTCAGATGACCCCTGAGGGCAAGTCGGTTCTATCTCTCCAATCCTTCGAAAATTTTCTGACTGACGACGATGAAATTAGATCTCACAAGAGCCACAAGCCCACTATCATGTTAAAATGCGGTGGTAAAAATATGGATTTAGGTAATCTCGTAAAAATATTTTATTTCAAAGTTAAACGTAAAAATATTAATATTGTAATTTACGTACATTATATTTATTCAGGCAATCAATGTAAAATCATAATTTATAATCATTATGTATTGTCCTCGGGTAAGCTGGCATGTTATATTTCACAGGCGACTTCACTTTGAAGGGTCATATATTTTTACTTTTTAATAATTCGCGCGGCGCAGCGGTCGAGCTTCAAGCACACCACTCGAGCACGGACCCAAAAAAATTTTAAAAATCTACCCATGTGTTGCTGTAGTTTTGACATAATTTATCGAGGTTCCGTATCCGTAGGTTTAAGTATGGCGAAGCCTCAACAATTTAATGATTTTGAAAACTATGTAGGTATCCTGAAATTACGAAGAATCTTAACTATGGTTTGGTATCATTTTATATTTACTTCGAATGCGTTCAAATTATTAAAATACACGTTCTTAGAGCTTAGACAGTTACTTTTCTAGAATTAAAATGCGTGCTTTATTACTACTACTATATAATCGGTATGTTTAAATCTTATGTTATGCTGTGTAACTATATAGCATAAGTAATAAGTAATATTGGGTTTTAAATAAATTATTTTGATATTCCTAAGCAACCTTCTAAATTCTTCCGTGCTAAGAATTTAAAATATAACATATTCAAAAATAATAACGACTTGATAAGAAGGAATAACGATTTCATTCAGCATGTTGCATAAAAAGAAAACTGTGTAAATTTAACAAATCATGAAGGATCTCTAAGCAACACAAAAAGCTGCCTCATTTGACGCTGTGAATTATTATGTATTTTGGAAAAATCCATTGTTTCGTAATCTCCCCCGTCCTCGTCTCGAGGGCCCATTGAGCGGGGCTGTTGCAGGACTACAATTATGGCATGTGGCAGAGGTGCCAACGCATGTACTTATGTAATGAGCTACAATGAACACCGTTGCGTTTTTTCTATAACCTCTTATGTGTTACATGTGTCAAAGTGTGTGTTTGACGTTTATATGTGTGTATCCTTATTATGTTTAAATAAAAGCGTTCAATAAAATAGTAAAATGGAAACCATGCTAGGAACGATATTAAAACAAAAGTAGTAAAGCTTTTTGTTGTGGCGGTGTATTAATAAAATGCAGTAAAATAATATGTAACCTACAACTAAACATACAACAAATTTACAGGTGTAGGAGGTAAAAGTAACCTACCAGGTAAAATATCTTTAATAGGAGTAGCAAAAAAAATTGAAACCGATTACCTTATTAGCCTAGTAGTCTTGAGCGCGAGGGTAATGAGAGCTTGAGAGGGTTCGATTGCCAGGTCGAGCAAAATGTTAGGTATTAGGTTTTCTATGAAATTCTCAGTAGCAGCTCAGTTTGGATTTGTGCCCGGTTAATGGCGATAGGCTCTGGGTGAGACTATCGCCATTACATGGGACCTAAATTTACCGACGAATTGTAGACGTAGGTACATTAGTACGCCACTGCCTCATTAGTTTAGTGGTTCCAAGCGCGACTGCTACATTAGAGGTCCTGGGTTCGATCCCCAGGTCGAGCAAAGTGTTCTTGGGGTTTTCTATGAAATTCTCAGTAGCAGCTCGGAGTCTGGATTTGTGCCCGGTTAATGGCTATAGACTCGCCCCCTTTATCATGGGACCTAAACATACCGGCGAACTGTTGGTGTACATTAAGTACGCCTCTGCCTAACCCTTCGGGGAATACAGGCGTGATGGTATGTATGTATGTACTGCCTAACCCTTCGGAGCAAGCAGGCAGGATGGTAGATATGTTATAAAATGGAACTTCATAGACAAGGTACGTCGGTGCTATCATTATTGGGCTAAACTTCCATATAACGGTTGCCTTAATTAAAATAGGCTTCAATTATAAATTTCAGTAATAACCCATATCAATCTTTTCTTATTATTTCTTTTTTAATAACAAAACACATAAAAATTCTAATGATTTGCATTATTCCACGTGCACATTTAAATAATATATCCACGCTTAAAATAATGCTCAGAGCTCAATAACTCGGCACGACTAATCGAGCCTTCTGCATAACTGTATGTACGGATTCTCGCAATTGGTTGCTATAAAGAAAAGTTCTTTGAAATAAAATTAAAGCTCGGATCGACTCCGCGTACAGATTCATACATAACCACAATGGCATTCGACATCAAACGGTAATGTCCTTTGTGTGTAAAGATCGCAATATTTCCCTATTGTTTCGGTGCGCGCCATTAGCGGGCAACAATCGTACAAATGAAAGCGCGCCAAAACCTCTCAGCTGTCAGATCGCGCGCCATTTTCCGTCGAGAGGATGAAAGTCGACGTGCCTTTGCCTTTAAAAGTAGGTAATCCTTTATGTCCATTCGCTTTGTGTTTACTGGAGTATGTATCAAGGGCCTATGTACAGTAAACGCTCAAAAGTTCACAAGCATGCTAAGGATTACATTGCTATGAACAGTACGAGCGAGCTCGATACAGCCAGTGCATGTCATTTGTTAACGACGATTATTAGAAGGTCGTAAATCAAACTAAACGTCAAGCTATTGCGATATGAGATGGACTTTTGGTCGCAACTGTGCGTGAAATACCAACGTCGAAGACGCAACAGAAACTAGAAAATATTTTAAATTAATATTGTACTACTTATACCTACATAATAAGTAAAAACCTACATATTTCAAAAAGGTTGTTTCATCATCCCGGTAACAGAGTAGTTAAGTAGTTAACTAAAAACTTTTTATCAAAATAAGAATGTCATGAACTTGTCACGTTAAAGATAAAGATTGACCACCTACCTCATTGGTCTAGTAGTCTCAAGGGCGGCTACTGAACTAAGTAAATCCTGGTTTCGATTCCCAGGTCTCTGTAGCTAGCAGCTCGGAGTTTCGATTAGTGCCAGTGAAGACCCTGTATTAGATACACGGGACTTACTTTTACCGACGAACTACTTAATGGGGTAGGTGGGATACATCAGCACCTCTGCCATAACCCTTCGGGGAATTGCGGCGTGATTATAAATGTGTATAATATATAGTTAACTTCTCGATTAATGAATATAATATTATATCACATTGGCTAACAGTGCAGATCTATCTACACGTGGCCCTCCTTCGAATAACAATATAAAAAATCTAACAAAATAGAGCTTTAATTCTAAGACTTTAGTATACCTAGTATTTAAGTAGGCTACAAATAATAGCATTTATTTAATAATAATAATGCCCAACTCAATAGACAAGCTCTTGATATTAAAATCAAAACAAACATCAATGATTTGAATTCGTAATTAGAATCATTAGAACGCGATATTATGAATTGTTTTAATGAGCGCTCTAAAAATGTTAAAGGTGTGTTCATATTAGGTTAAAAATACAACACTTGTTTTTAATTATTTATTCTCATTATGAACATATAAAATGCATAAAAACAAATATTTTCCCCCAAAGAGGTAGTATAATGTGTGTGTGTGTGTGCGCCAGTGTTTTTTCCTGCCACTATAATGTTTTCTCCAGATTATTGTAACAGTTATATGGTAGGTAGCTATAGATTTCTTTCTTCAATATCTGTTTGAAAAAGAGGTTGTGGTTTCAAAGTAATTTCTACAAACGCACAAATATCTAGGAGTGAAATTGGTCTGATTAGGAATTAACATGTGAATTAGCTTTTGTGTAGTCGCGGTAACAATCTGCGATGATTTCGTTTTGTCCTGATCAATTTAACAAATTTAGTTTATGCTTAGACTTAGACTGGTTTATGAGTATTAGCTTTAAGCTGCATTTCAATTCCGAGTAAGTTCCCGACCGGTTTCGTATCTTACAAATTTCGTTCCATTTTTTTTAATTATTATTGGAGCAGCAGCTTCTCTGACTTGGTGAAATAGGCTTAAGAGAACTTTAGTACTTGTTCCCAGCACTAACAATTGACGAGATTTAATAATAATATGAATGAACCTTTAACTACCATATTAACGCCACCTGTCATCGCGTGGAGGGTTGTCAAAATAACGTTCGCAACAGAATGGACTAAAATAAAAGAGGTTTTATTAAACATTGGAACAATTTGCCGAGTCATCTTCATGCGTTCAGTCGAAGTGGAGATGCGTGTGTAAATAGAAAAACCATTTACCACCGATAGATATTCATATCGGTGTCTTATTTCTACGTCCCTTTGAATTATTCGTATAAAGAGGAGAACCTTACGAATAACCTTTGTTTTTACTTAAACTTTTCAGGATAACATAGTCCCATTTTAAGGAGAAACTAAGCCTAATAGCCACTTTGTTATGTTGTACATTTGTTATTAATTACGAACTCTACATTTTGAACTCGATCCGTTTGATAAATTAATGTACCTAGAGAAAGAACGTGTTCACTGTCCATCACTAATTTTATTATAGGGATTTAACATAATCATAACATAATCAACCCATTATATTGTCCCACTGCTGGGCACGGGTCTCCACTCAGAATGAGAGGGATTAGGCTATAGTCCACCGCGCTGGCATAGTGCGGGTTGGCAGACTTCACACGCCATCGAGAAAATCTCTCAGGCATGCAGGTTTCCTCACGAGGTTTTCCTTCACCGTTCAAGCGCGTGATAATTAACTATTAATACGCACATGACTTCGAAAAGTCAGAGATGCGTGCCTTGGGTCGAACTCAAGACCTTTGACTTCGCAGTCCAACGGTCATACCACTAGGCTATTATCGGGATTTGGTCCACATAAATTACTTCATTATTATATCTAGTGCTAGGGGTGTAAAACAGTACCTACTAACCTACCTATTGCTAGACTATCGAGGAATATAGGCGTGAAATGATCTTATTACCTTTTTGGTAACATTCTAATGTTAGACCGAGATCAAAATCAAACATTCTACCTCAATGCACATTATAATTTCGATGTGCGGAACCAACACACGGAACTAATCACCGCGGTGGTCGTGACAGACAGGCGGGCCGGGATAACGAGACACGCCACCGAGACATCGACGTGTGAAATGTTCACAGATTGTACCTGTGTGTGTTGCTTCTATGTACCTACTCGATGTTGGGCCCTCTGGGCGTGTGCGCTCGTGTGTGGTGTGTCTTAACTTTACGGTAACAAAACACTATTGGCTGATTTAAATATGTTATTCTGTTCCAAATTTAATTTTAAGATGTTTTTGCGTAAAAGTTGCTCATGTTTATCTATCTTTGTATATTGAAAATCTCGTACTGATTTGGCCAGGCTACTGAAATAAATATGGTGAACCTTATTAAAATTCATCCGAATTTGTCACCATTTGAAATTCTTTTTTTATTCGGGATAGGCTTACGCTTGACCGCCAGTTCAATTCAACCAATTCAGCTGAAAAATTAAAAGGCCCCTCTACTAAAATTCTACAAGTACCTATCTATTTCCGTTAAATCAATTACAACAATGCTCTCGACTTCTAGCATCTAGTTCAGTTCAGTTTATACGAATAAAACAACATAACAATTCGTCAAAACACTAGCTTCTCTAATAAATTCATTACAACGCACGCCCGTGCTCTATCGATTGTGGCCTCTTTACCCGAACGTGCCAGAGACAATCGACGCGATGGCGCTTCTCTACGCAGCCGGAGAACACTAAATCGACGTATAAGTTGCACTTGTTTAAGCAAACTTGAGGTTTAGTGGCACAGACAGAGAGTCCGTATTCGTCTGCAAAATTAAATAGATAGGGCGTTCCAAATTTAAAGTTTCCGAAAAATAAATGTTCCGGTCAATGTTAGGACCTCATTCACAATTTCAACTTTAGGATCTCAGTCAAAGAGTTTATATTTGAACGATCTATGAAGGGAGGTATAAAACATTTTTGTTGGAAAACTGCGCGCTCTTTGTCTCTGACTCACTGTCAAGCGTACTTGTGTTTTCCCGCGTTTTTTGTTCTAATTAGTCGGGCCTGGCTCTCGACCTCCGCTGCGCTCCTGCCACCACCGAAAATCGTCGCCTCGCCAATGTTTTGTGGTGATATTATAAAAAGTTTACATGTGACGCTTTATTGAATGCTGGTGAATAATTTCTTTCTACAAGGTTTTTACTCCACAAAATGATGAGTAATTATAGCATATGCAACAGCAGCGTAAATTATATATTTCAAAATGTCCAAACTGTGCTTATTCAAACTAAAAATTAATAGTTGGGTAATAATCGCTAATTACGGTCTATTTAGACCCCGAACTCGCGGCGAGCACATCATTAAGTACAGTGGGCACCAGATGTCTAATTTGACTATTGGAGTGGATAGTTCTTCATCACCAGGGTAATTGGAGGAGGCCTTAGGATACGGTTAAAGATCTTTATTTGTCTCAAAATAATTACAAATTCATTTACTGAGAAAACATAAACATATTAAGTAAAACAATGTGTGTGCCATTGAGTATTAAGCGTTATTTCAGTTATCAACAAGGCTATATTGCAGTAATTTATAACATAAAAATTACTCTTGGGTAATAATCTATAGTCCTGGCATCAAACAAAACAAAACAAAAGCAGGTCGTTTTAGGATACACAGTAAAAGTTTAGAGAATAAGGGAAACTACGTCATAGTACGTTATTACTACCAGGGCCGGATTAAGCCGTGTAGAGGTCTAGGCAATGCGACTTTTGAAGTGTGAGGACACCTATCGTTATCTGCCTCACACACTTACCATTACGCCTGTTACAAACGACACTTTCTATAAGGCTTTAAAGTTTTAACTAATGGTATCGGCAACGACACCCTTGTCCGGGATAAACTCCGAAGTCTGGACATCGCCGCAAAGTAGCTATTTTAACGAGTGTGAGTGTGCATCAGATCTCCACGATCTTATTCCCCTTAGCCCTTTCTACTATCGGACGATCAGAAGCACGAAAAAGCGACATCGATTCATAGTGAATATTCCAAAAACACGAACGAAACGCTTTAATCCCACTTTTATCATGCTTACCGCTGAAATGTGGAATGTGCTTGCCGACTGGGTCTTCTCTGATAGATATAATCTGGGTGTTTTTAATCACGAGTGAATCGTTTGGTCAGGACAAGCGCGCTCCATCGTAGATCGCAATGTCGCGTAACGTTAGGCGATCTGGCGGTCAAGCGTAAGCCTATCACGAATAAAAAAAAATGAGGCAATCACTAAATTCTAGTTGTCCTAAGCGCGACAGCTAAGCGAGAGATCTTGGATTCGATTCGTCGAGCAAAGTGTTATTGGGCTTTTCTATGAATTTCTCAGTAGCTTGAAGTTTGGATTTGTATTAGGTTAATGGCAATAGGCTCACTCGCTATTACAAGGGACCCAAAAATAGTATTTATGGGTCCCATGTCAGTCAGTATTTTTAAAATACTGACAAAAAGTGGAGTTTATAAGAATAGACACATCTACACCTTTGCCTCACCCTTCGAGGATAACGGCGTGATGGTATATTTATGTAGCAGCGTAGGTTGTAATAGCACTAAGCTGTCGAAATGGGGATCAATACAGATTTGCATAAACTGTTGGAAATACGTATGTACGTGATGGTGTTCATTTATATAAAAGAGTAGTTGTTATATTATGTAGAATATATGTAGCTTTCATTTTTCTCCAATCGTAATACATAACTGAAATGCCTGAACACATAATTACAGCAATTATTGGAACCCTCCTTTTGCATTTAATGTAAGACGGCCTTCTTAACCCCATGAATGGGAAATCTAAGGCGTAATGGTGTATCACCCCTTGCTGTATTCATGGGGCACCATAAATACGAATAATATTCACAAATTTGTTTACAGATCGCAAACCCACGCACAGTGCGTATTTTCAGCGAGGGGAAATGGGGGATGTCCCAGTTTGTTTTCGTTGGGGAATTTACCTATATTATTTTTTGCGGGTTAGATAACTTCCGAGATATAAGTATAAGTAGCTACTTACAAATCGTAGACCCAATCTAGTGAAGAATCCCTTCAGGATAATTTCACGAGGTAACAAGTTTTTGTTAGTAACTAACTAGTCTTGAATTTTTTTTTATGGGATAGGTGGGCAAACGAGCTGGCGGATCGCCTGATGGTAAGCGATTACCGCCGCCCATGGACACCCGCAACACCATAGGAGTCCCAAGTGCGTTGCCGACCTTTTTAAATGCTCGTTCGTTTGTCTGAAATGCTCTTTCTTCAAAAGATCATTTCAGACATTGTCTTACATTGTAACTCACATATTTGCTACTAAGTAATATATCTGGGCTTTAAAAGAAACCATGATTCTCTGAGTTTGTTTCGGCGTTTCTTCTGAAAAGTCGTCAGTTAGGAAAAGCCGGTGTCATCTAGTTAAAAAAAACAACATTAACTTGTAAAAGTGTCCTTAAAAGATATTTAAGGACAGAAATAAATAGCATTTAATCATTTATCATATATGTATACATATTTAAATATGTATGTAGGGTGCGAGACCAGACCTCAGTCTTTGAAGGGTCCTGCACACGCTGGTCGACAGACTCACGGTCGTAGCCAATGTCGCGAATCCTGTACAAGTCCGACATACCCTGCTACCTCCCCAGGTGGCAGACGATCCATGAGGATTGAGGATTGAATGACATAGAGAAAAACAAAATCATCATACATATGGTAACGATAATAAAGTCCGTAACGACAGTCGTAGCGGTATTTCTACAGTACAGCCAGCCAGTCAATCAGCTGGTGCTCCCGCAAGTTCACTGCACTGCTATACCTACCTTTATTTTTTAACCGTCAACTGCTTCGTAATTTAAAAACGACTATTATTATCTGCATCTACCCTTTACCGCTGTTTCGACAATGCGAGCTCAAGCCACACGTGCCGTATCTGCCGATCGATGGAGCTTCGTGCTCACAATCACCATCCCCGCCATCTTTGTTATCGTTTGTTCAATCCGGATAGGGAAATAAACCTTGGGAAGGTGAGAATAAAATATAGCTGAGTATTATTTTAACCTGTGTAACCAATTACAGATACAATGCAATCTACTGTTCTTATGTACCCCCTATCGCAATTCGATGAATTACTTAAATAGGTATTCTGCTCGCATCATTGCTCTTGGAAATCCACATCCTTTTCTCTCACCTTGATTTTAATAGCGATTATGACGTTGTTGACATTCCCGGATTCGCCATTTCTTTACCACGCTAACAGGCAACAGGGCTGTCAAAAAACGACTGACCCAGGCTCGACTGGATATTCTATAGGTACTTACCCACTTCACCTGTAGGCAGGATCGCATTCATTTTTGATTCCTATAAGAATTTTTCTTCCATCCGTCAGGCGAGACACAAATCCGGCATTAGTAGTCTGTAGTAAGTACTTATAATCTGGCTTGAGAGGCCAATAGTATTCAATTTGGACCCCTCACCTGTGCGTTACACTTAATCCCACGTTTTATTAGCGAGGCCCATAACGAGTCGCACGTGTATGTCTATACCACTTTTGTTCTATCAAAATTACTGCTCGACATCAAATGGACGTAGCTACATGCATATTTAACGCGAAAAGCTACTTTATACCAAGGTTTTCAAGGTCTCAGTTTCAGAGCGGTAGGGTAAAATTTGTGCTTTATCCATGTCGATAACGGCCATGTTATTATTCGTTTTGGCGGGTCGTGACTGACGTTCAAAGTTGGTGTTGCCATGCGGAATAAACTGTAATACGAGTTATGAAAGATTACGGCGTAATCTGGGAATATTGAAGACAATAAGAATAAGCTTACGTTTAGAATAGGGGGTGGTTTAAGCATTTGTTACTTTTATTGTTTGAGGGGTCGATTGACTTGGATGGTGCGATGTTATTGTGTTCTTATACGATATTATGTGTTGGTAGTTTTGGGATAAAAAAATAGAACATTGTGTTTCTTAATGTTTATTAAATTGGCTATTGAAACAATTGCATAATAGAATATTCACGTTACTGAGATTATTGGGTAACTATTTATTTGCTAGTCCAGTCCATCCTACTCCAGAGCATTGCACATGCTGGAGAAGATGCACTTTAAACCTCTACAAAAGAGATGACAATAATCATAATCTATACTTATAATAAATCTGTAGAGAGGTCAATTCTGTACATGAAATATATTTCCAAAATAACTATCAGCGGGTGATTAGTGATCGATACTGACGCCAAAAATGCAATCAGTAAAATTTTTTGTCTGTCTGTCTGTCTGTCTGTCTGTATGTTCCTTATAGAAACAAAAACCACTCGACGGATTTCAACGAAACTTGGTACAATTGTTCTTCATACTCCTGGGCAGGTTATAGTATACTTTTCATCACGCTACGATCAATAGGAGCAGAGCAGTGAAGGGAAATGTTGGGAAAACAGGAGAACTTACTCAATTTTTTAAGCTTCCGTCGCGTGTGCAGCCTTAATGGTTAAAGCTACACAGAAATCATGTATGACGAAAATGTTCTCCTTAAAATTATATAAAAAATATTCCACGACAGCAAATGTCTATCTTTTATGGTTGACTCACAATAACACGTGTAACTCCCAATAGCTTAGCAGTTCGGAGCTTTCTGATTATATTTGTCTACTCTTACGTTAGGTGACTGACTGACTGACATAGTGATCTATCAACGCACAGCCCAAACCACAGGTTATAGTATACTTTTCATCACGCTACGATCAATAGGAGCAGAGCAGTGAAGGGAAATGTTGGGAAAATGAGTGATTCATGGGAAAGGTTTCAAGCTATAAAACATCACGCTACAACCCTTGGGAACGGGGCAACGCAGGTGAAACCACGGGCAAAGAACTAGGGAACAAAGTAACTATTCCACGCGGACGAAGTCGCTGGAAAAAGCTAGTACTTCATAAAAATCTAGGTTTAGAAGGATAATCATAACATAACATAATCAACCCATTATACTGTCCCACTGCTGGGCACGGGTCTCCTATCAAATGAGAGGGATTAGGCTATAGTCCACCACGCTGGCCTAGTGCGAATTGGCAGACTTCACACGCCGTCGAGAAAGATTCTTTAGGCGTGCAGGTTTCCTCACTATGTTTTCCTTCACCGTGATAATTAACTATTTACGCACGCACGCACGCACGCACATGACTTCGAAAAGTCAAAGGTGCGTGCCTTGGGTTCGACCTCGAGACCTTTGACTTGGCAGTCCAACGGTTATACATTAGGCTGTCACTGCTGTGGATAATCATTTTAGAAAATTGATATAACGTTATATGTATACCCGTTATAAAAAAAATCTAAAGTGGTATTCCATTCATAACTGCTCACTTTAGAAAATTTTAAAATATCCTTTGATCGACAGAAATTACTATTCCATTGTATGCAAATTCCATAAACTCGATGTAAGCATTTTCTCTTTGAAGATAAAACTTGAGTTACAAGTGTTCTACCTAGATATAAATGTCTATTCTCAGAAGACGTGACCCCATCATTTTGAGGTCCACTTGAAGATCAAAGAGGCTCAAGAAAGTTCTCGAATGAAAGTCCAGATAAAACTCATTAATTTTATTAATTTTATAAATCGAAATTCATTACACCTTCCTCCTTCATTATAGTTACAAATTCCTTTTCGTTAATACTATTATTTATAATTATTATAATAATTATTAACTCCCCTAATCCTACAAATTATACATCGACCTAATTTTTCAGAACATATAAATTAAGTTGAAAAACGTTAATTACAACTCCATTTTGTTACAACTGACGAATTATTCTAATTTTAATTAAATTCTTATTGCTATTATTTCATTGTCGGATTGCGCGGGAATCGCCGCCAATATGTCGCGATGTTACCGACTTTCCAATAAAAAATCTTGACTTATATAATTTAATATTTACATTGCAGCAATTCGCAGGTTTGAGTTAAAAAGAGTTGACTTAAGTACACAATAAGACTAAGTAGATAATTATCGAAATTAGAGAAAGAAAATAATATATATGTATATGTATATGTATATATATATATACAACCTGTAAGAGAATAAGCGCAAGACCTGAAAGTAGTTTGTTCAGAATCGACTACTGAATCGATTACAGTGATTTTTAATGTGTTAATTTTTCAAAAAAAAAATGTAATACCTGAAATATGGCCCCCTGATCCAACTGAAACCTATTTGCACAAATTGTTATTGTGTGCGTGTTCGCACCGATATCGTAGTCGTTGCGAGTACGATTGTGGTACGGCCACAAGTTTTATGTTTAACTGATATAACTAATTTCTTGAAAAAAATATGCTTACACGTCTCAAAATGACTTTCGGGTTTCGTTATTATAATTATGACTCGATATTCTAATCGACCTGTTCGAGGTCTTGCGTTTATTCAATTACACGTTGTATATAATAAAATAATGGAAAAATAATGCAATGTGGAAGTCAAATTGGAATGTAATAATTAAGTGCAAAACATTCAGGTTTAATATTATAAATTCGTTGTTTAATAGTTTTACTTTTGCAATAAAAATAAAACTGTATTTGACCATTTCATTTTAAAATGTTTTAACTTGGTCGAATAAATTTATCTACTCAGAAACCAAGATTTTTAAATAGAGACATTATTTTTTTTAATTATCTAAATTATATGTTTAAGGAAAACATATAATTTATCAAAAGAAACATAATATTCTATCAGCCCAGTTAAAACCACATACAGAAAATTGCACAAGGAATGTGTCCCGTATCCGCCCCGAGCGATGGGCGGTCACAACTAAGTATATTTACATTATTATCTACACACGCAAACACTGACTCTTTAAATTATTTTCTATTCACACAACAATTAGCTACTTCTTTATCAGTTATTTACAATAATGTACCTACAGCGGCTGTCCAGATTTTCACCACAATTTCAGGTTTCTTAAGAAAAAAAAGTCGCAGAAGAAAAGTCCATTCTCGTGTTACTTTTGCTCGTTTGTTTAGCATCCCTCTATCAGACTAATATAGTTACGCTGGGCGTCTTAAATAAATCTGACATTTTAATTTGGCATGGACCAATAAAACCATCTTAATTTTTAGAAAACGCAGCATGCTTTGCATTTTTTGTGACAAATAGCAATAAAGGATAGTGATTGCAGGTGGTAAAACACTCGTAAAAGTACTTACTTAAGGAGTTAATGTAAGCAAAACAATTGTGCATTATCTTATACAACGGAGACATTGAATTAGAAGTTTGGCACCATAATTTAAACCCGAACAGAAAAATATTTGTAGCTAGGTACACGTAAAAATCTGTGACATCTACAAAAAAACCGTATAATGTTTCATTATAATCACCGTAAAAACACGCAAAAAAGTTAACTAGTAATACTTCTAAGAAGAGAAAAAAATAATGAATAAATATTTTTATCTTCAGGTTCGTTCGTCAGTAAAAAAATATCACAAAGAATCAATTCAAATCCTCACGTGTGCTTAACTAAAGCTATTACTAATTATTTACACATTACCCTCCTCCCGTTTTGCGGCGATCACCGACTTTGTCCACTTTTCACTTTAACACTTTCGAAATTTAACTATTTTTCTAATCAATGTTCATTTTGGTAGCTGTAGCCAGCGTCGCTTCACCCAAGACAGTGTTCTCAGAGGAGACTTGTGGTTTTAATACTTAAGTATGTTTGTATAAGAACTGTGTCCAAGGATAATTTTTATACACGAAGAAAACAAGTAGAAAATGCCTAATTACACAACTTTTCACAAAATAAATTTAAGGAATGAGTAATTACAGAAATACCAAAGGTAAAGCATATAAAAGGTTAAAGGTAAAATATAGGAAATTATTATCAAATTGCAACACTGTCGAATCAACAAAACACAGGCAAAGAAAGATAAATCTAATAAACTAGCAAAAAACAAACCACATTACTCGATGATTTTAGTCGAAATACATCTCTTCCTTGAACATTGTCTCATGATAAAGCTGTGGGAACTTCTACCAGGCTCTGCCCTGTAGTGGCAGATACCCTGAGCACTGCTGCTGGTACGCCGCGGGCTGGCGGTACGAGGAGACGAGGGGATTGCTGCACGCGGCCTGTGAGGGCTGAGGAGCGGAGTACCCGGACGTGGGGGTGGCGCAGTGGCTGTGCGCTGGGGATGACGACTCCCCGGAGCCGCAAGGTTTCCCGTCCTTCACGAGGACGGGAACTGCCACTCGTCGGGGCGATGATGATGACTGTGGGAGAACATTAGGTTAGTAAAAGCGAAGTTAAAAGCATTTCAGCATTCAATGAATAAATCAATCATTTATTTCTTTACAAACAAAGGTTGTACGTAGATTTTAAGGGTCCGGTGGAGCTTGATTTGCCCACAAAAACGTAATACCAAAATAATTTATTATAACTTAATAATTTATTTGAATCTGAATAAATCGTCAAAATAAATGTATTTATAATAAATTTATTTTGGTATTACGTTTGTGTGAAGAATTCGGGCCGCCGGACTCTTCATAATAATTTTTCCTAAAAGTTCATTTCAACTATGAAGTAAGTAGAACATTTCGAACGACTGTAGCCGGTGATAAAATAATTAATTACTCGAAGAAATACAATGTCTATAGCAATTTTTATTGTTGTTATAGGTCCAATATTTTATTATCAGAACGATAATGAAATATTAATTAGGCATTAAGAGTAAAATTGGGCATTTTAATAAAAAAATATATAAGAAACATCTCAAAATCTCTTTGCTGCTCCATCAAAATTAATTAATATTGGAAATTACATGAAAACGAGCAAGTCATTACTTGGGCGGGCGGCGCTCGCTGAACAATCCCAGTCCGCGCTACGTCCCCGCCTCCACGCCCAAATTGAGCTAATGTTAGACACACGGCAGGGTTACCTACGGCGCTAGCACACTATGAGCTATGTAGCATTTGAGTCTCTTAAAAAACTATGAAAAAAAAACTCTTCAATTCTGAAATATCAAACAATCCACAATTCGATACGGTTTAATAATATATAGTTACGCCTTTGCTAGATTTTTCTAATGTTTACATTCTTTTTACAGCGAGTTCAAACTTGGAGGTACGTAATTTATTTAATATTAAAAATCGATATTTAATTAAATACTTAAATCAATATTTAATGAGAATCTACTCAAAAATATTGTTTCTTCTTTTGCAGTATTAGATTTCAGATAAAATATTCGTGGAAGTAGCCCTATTTTTCCGCGAAATATAATTCTAATTGTCACGGGGTTGCCAGATTTGGAAAGTGCGGGTCCCGTATTTTGTTACCCATTGAGAAGCGCAGCGGGAGATTGCTATCGAGTGGGCAAAGTCTATCGCCTTCGCAAACAGGGGAACGGCCCCTGGCACCACGTCAGCGGATGATTTTTATCGCTTACACGTTAATATTCATTATTCATTAGCATTGTGTAAAATGTTGGATTAATAAACTTCACGGTAGCGATCCGTTTGGACTTCATAAGATAAGAGTTAAGTGGGTGCCGTGTAACGTGTTGTAAATGATTTAGTTTTAAAAATATAAAATGTGTGGATTAATTGTTATTCTAAAATGTGTACCTAGGTCTGTTCAATGTTACATATAAGAAACTAATTTGGTCTGTTTGGTATCGACAAGTGTTGTATGCAAATTGCTAAATTAAAAAAAAATTCCAAATACTTACTGATTTCTGACACTTATGCGAATATTAGACATTGAAATAAAACTATTTTTTACCGATTTTATCGCGTTGTATTATTTATTATTTAATACCCGACGTTTCGGATACTTCTAAATACTTCTCAAAATGATTAAAAATTTTACTAACTTATCTACCATTTTGGTTCACAGAATACTCGTATTTTGAGAAAATAAGAAATTGTATAATCAATTTTCGCTTACCTGATTGTGTTGGTTCTGTTCCGCCATTGCTTTCTCTTTTGCTTGTCTCTTACATTTGTAGCGATGATTTTGAAACCATATTTTGACCTGCAACAACAAATTTGATTAATATGTTAATCAAGTACCTTTTACCTTTCTTTTTCTTTTCTTTCTTCTTCTTTACTGCAATACTATATGTTGAAGTAGGTGTAATATTTATATAGTTGTATAGTTGCCTTTGTGATTACCTAGTTAGATTCATCGATTCAACAAGAAATGTTAGGAAGAATTGTGCAAGCTTGCAATATCATTATATTAACACAAATTACCACAATTATTTTTAACACAAAAAAAAATAAAATAAAAAAAAAATAAAAACAAAATCATTGAAGTAAGAGGATACCAAATTTCAAATATATCAGACCTATAGAAGTTGCTCACATCTCTTCATGAACCAGAAAAGAGCTGATAAATAATCTTCAGACGGTTAGCCAGATTTTTTTAAATAAGCTTAGAATACTCTCGATTAAGTCACCTTCAGACAAAAAACTGAATCAAAATCGGTCCATTCGTTTGGGCGCTACGATACACACTTTAAACTTATAACACCCCTCTTTTTGCGAGGTTGTTGGGATGTTTCATGAGGTGATCTGACAAGAAGTTATATTCCAGAAGTTACATATTCAGAGCACATCATTAGAGTTAGGTTAATTCAGTAGGCGAAATATATCTACATCTTTATCTTTACCATCTAAGACAAAACAAAACAGACATAATGAAATTTCTTAGAATATAATAAGAGAGAGGGAAAACATTCAACTATAACAGTCGTAAAAGCATAAGCACTATTCAAGACTCACAACGTGACAATTACAGAGCACAGTTTTATATGCTATGCAAATATTGCAATGCTTCAGATTACGATAGCAATTAACGAGTTAATCTCATCCCGAACGCGTGACGAGTCAACAGGCGCAGTCTGTGCCTCCCTGAAATTAGCGCTAGGCCGGGCCCGGTCAACACTCCACCTTAATGACGAAAGAATAAACATACGCTGTTTGCCTCACCGAGCGGCCAGCCTTTGTCTACGCACGCTCCCGACGCAGCGAAATATACACTTTATTTATTATTTATACATCGAGAGCGTTTCCTCATGTTTATTCTTTGAAATGGATGTGTGCTCCCCTGTACCAAGATCTCCTCCCGTTACAATACCAAACATACAATTTTGTACGCGCCAATTGTTGATAGATCCGTTATAAAAACAAAAATTGTAACATACAGCTACCACGAAAAACTGACCACTAAATTCTGATGGCTTACTGGGCGTTTTTCTGTTTGCTCTGTGTCTGTGGAGTTTCGTTGTGGGAACGTGATGTATGAACGTGAACGTGACGCGATGTTCATTAGGTTATTTATGGAGGAGGTGAGAGTTAATGAACGGGCCCCTTCGACGGGCGTCGCTTATTGCACTCCGCGGAGGCTTGGACGCTCTCGTGTGGAGTACTTTCTTTCAATCTCCTTGTGCATAATGCTCGGTGTTGGCTCGCACGCACTCTACGCCCGAGTGCGCCATTCACTTATTTGTTTTACATCTAAACGACTGTTGTTACTCGTCAAGTGATGAGACATTTTGGGTGTGTCCGAGGGCTTTCGTGCTTGAGTTTACACCCACTTAGCTACCAAGCGTGATGTTTTTCTATAGTACTATGCTGACTACAAACCAGCTACTGGAATCCGTGTTATTCCCTATTCAATAATTATGAAGATTTTCTAATCTTGTGTTTTTTATGTTGGACACATGAATATTTTTTACTACGTATAAAAAATGGGTAGGTACGTTCATTAAAATCGAAAAAGCGCCCACCCAGTTAGCTGTCATCGTTACAATACATGTCAATTTTGGCGCCAACGACTTTCCTTCGTCAGACATGACGGTTGCCCGAATTGTAACCCAAAGTTTATGTAATAAGGTTTGAAATGAGGTGTGGATTTATTGATAATAGTATGGTATATGGATCCCAGCGTAGGTGTTCCGTTTCTTTGAACCATGACTCGGAATATCGAACGACAATTATGATAAATAAAGATGCACTCGTGTTTGTTTAGCTCTTCATTTGCTGCAGTGATTTTTTCCAACGATGAGTTTGACGTTTTAATATTTGAAACGTTTACTGACAATAGCGTATATTTGGGGCTCAGTTGCGTGCTTGAGTGTGCATTATGAGTGTTGGTAAATCAATTCTTAGTATTTCACTGTCAGCAGTAGCACAAACATTTGATCAGTTTAGAAGTAGTGCATGTGTACACTTATGAAACAAGAGTTTTAATTTGCTCCCAGCTAATTTAGAAAGAACATTTATTTTAACTAAATTCTTGATGCATTTTAAGAAAATATACATATAAATGCGAAAAGAAAATGGTTGGTGAAATATAAAATAATATTAAAATCTCTGATAGCTAAATACCGTTAGAAATATTAAATAAACCTTTCCATAGACGATTCATTTAGAAACGTACGGCGTGTCAATGATTTGTCATTCCCCGCAGCAGGCACAATGACCGATTGTCGCACATTATTGTATCGAAATCTCTGCATCCGACGCGCGCTGAGTAAACACCGCGCCTCGCCATGACAGCACATCAATGAGCTTCATTTATTTAGTAACTTAAAAAAATACTGAGCAAAACAGCCTTTAGATAAACCACAAAACTATTTGACAAGCCAATTTCAGTCTTATTCTGAGCACAAATTTGAAAATTTAACGATAAAATCTGATTTGACAGATGCAAAATTAAGATGGCCGAAGTATGTAGAGGTACGTGAGTGAATGTTAGCTACAAATTTTGAATTATTTTGGACAGTGTTTTTTCAGGTGATTAACATCTTTGTGTCTATTGATAAATCTACGTGTATTGTGTTTATGGAAAGTTAATTTTAAGGAAATCGGATTAGTTTGTTAACAACTCCACTGCGTTCTCAGCGTACCTAAGTAGGAACTAGTAACGGTGCTATACGATTAAACTCTGCGTTGTGGTAGTTTTGCAGTTATTAAACAATCTATTATCTATAGCTGCATATAAAATGCTTTGTCCTGAATGACTGACTGACGCATCAACGCACAGCCTAAACCGCTGATCGTAGAGACCTGAAACTTGGAGGGTGTGTTCTTTGTATGACGTAGGCATCCGATAAGAAAGGATTTTTGGAAATTCATCTCCTAAGGTGGTGAAAAGGGAGGTGAAAGTTTGTATGAAAATCCGTCATTTTTAGCGGGTGAAACCGCGGAGTGCAGCTAGTACAAAGACAACAATTTACGACATGTTTGTTAATATAGCCAAGAACTCGTCTGGTTACTGATAAAATCTCTTATATCAAAATATAACGTTCTAAACAATTACATAGACTGCACATAAGCTTTAAACATGGTTTAATGTAACTTCGACCCCTGCACGTCAACCGTGACTTGTTCGCTACCAAATATTTACACATCAATCCACCAAATTAATATTTACGAGTTATGCTTGTAATTGATTTAAAATGTTACTTGACAAGTTTAGGTAGATGGACAAATATACTTAGATGTTCAAGTTAGTTACTTTGGAAACTGTTTAGTTAATTTGAATTTCGAATATTGATTATGTAGATAACTTGCTATCGAAACATAAGATTCTTTTTATCGTTCAGAATCTATATATAATATCAAATCAGTCAGTAGATTTGTCTACTAGAGATAGGATTGGAGGATGACATAAGGTCCATACAAGTAATGTCAAAATTCTATCTCTGGTAAGCAAATCTATCGACGGATTTGTTATTGGGACTTAAAATAATTTCTATACCTTTTTCGGTCACAAAACGCAAGCAAGTAAAAATCTACTCTCAGAGTATTACAAAAAACTGCTTCTGTATAAATCGGTATCTATAATTTGCGAAAAAAAAACACAGATCTCCTAAGATCCTACGCAAACACCGCAATATTAACAAAGGAACATTACAATTCAAATAATGCCCCTTACCTGTGCCACAAAGGACTGTGTCAGGTGTATCATCCGCTTAAGATACTATTAATATCCCACAATGCCTTGCAAAAACGTAGCCATTCATAAAATTTTAATCTCAAATATATTGCTTTGTGCTGGCAACCCGAGCGAAAAGCCAGAGAATAATTTTCGCGGTTATTAAACGCGAGAAACGAATCAAAACTTTTTTGAAATTTGTTTTGACATATTGGCCGCATTGAGACCGCGGTTTCTTTAAGTAATAATAGCGTAAATATTTCGTTTTGGAATTCCCCTGAATGTGAACTGGGAAATAAGATATTAGTTTCACAGTACAAAAGCTTAGTACACTAATTTTATTTAGAACTAGCTTTTGCCAGCGACTTCGTCCGCGTGGAATAATTACTTTGTTCCCTAGTCTTCGCCCGTGGTTTCACCTGCGTTGCCCCGTTCCTAAGGGTTGTAGCGTGATGTTTTATAGCTTGAAACCTTTCCCATGAATCACTCATTTTCCCAACATTTCCCTTCACTGCTCTGCTCCTATTGATCGTAGCGTGATGAAAAGTATACTATAACCTGTGGTTTGGGCTGTGCATTGATAGATCACTATGTCAGTCAGTCACCTAACGTAAGAGTAGACAAATATAATCAGAAAGCTCCGAACTGCTAAGCTATCGGGAGTTACACGTGTTATTGTGAGTCAACCATAAAAGATAGACATTTGCTGTCGTGGAATATTTTTTATATAATTTCAAGGAGAACATTTCCGTCATACATGATTTCTGTGTAGCTTTAACCATTACCATACCAAGGCTGCACACGCGACGGAAGCTTAAAAAATGGAGTAAGTTCTCCTGTTTTCCCAACATTTCCCTTCACTGCTCTGCTCCTATTGATCGTAGCGTGATGAAAAGTATACTATAACCTGCCCAGGAGTATGAAGAACAATTGTACCAAGTTTCGTTGAAATCCGTCGATTGGTTTTTGTTTCTATAACGAACATACAGACAGACAGACAGACAGACAGACAGACAAAAATTTTACTGATTGCATTTTTGGCGTCAGTATCGATCACTAATCACCCGCTGATAGTTATTTTGGAAATATATTTCATGTACAGAAAAAAACCTTAGTTGAACGCTCAAACTTCCATAATTAAAAATTGATTTGAGGGTAGACATTGGTTGCGGAATCGGGCACCACGAGTTGGAAAAATTAATGGAAGAAATGCCTCTTAACAAATCTAAATTTTCAATTCAACTTATTGCAAATTTATTAATATCTAACCTAGTTTCAAAATCAGGGGTTGAGTCATTGTGTGGAGACACACTATGTTGTGAAAGAGCAAGTATAATAAAAGCTTTTGCCCGCAGACAGCCCACCACTTCGTCTGCGTGGACTTCAGACTTGTGTCTGACCTGGATAAAAAGGGGCCTATGTGCTATTCCAGACTATAATCTATCTCTGTACCAAATTTCATCCAGATCCGTACAGCTGTTCTGACATAATTGAGTAATAAACATCCATACATCCTCTAAAACTTTTACGTTTGTACCTAATATTAATAGGATTGTAGGACTTCAAATTCCCAAAAAAGATATGTACTTACCTATGTATTTCATAAAGACACGGAATCCGCAAGTTCACCAGCGCATTTAGATTTAACCAGACATTTTTTTAATAACCGAATTAGGGGCAGATGATTTCGACCACTCGACAGGAAGCTTATTGAAATCCCACGACGATTATGGATTTACAAAAAACTTGAGTAGGATTATTGGTAAATTATAAGCTCAGAGGGATTCGCCGACGGGTTTCAATCAAGTTAGCTTAAATAATTGGGATGGAATGTAAATATTATTTCATCGAAGATACATTGGCGAAAATTCTTTTGGTGTACCGCAATTATACACACAGTAGAATAGTTTTATATTTTTTTTTTGCTTTTTTGACTGAGTGGATACGTTTATTATACTTAGATTTTTACGAAACCACCGGCGGTTGGCCGTCCTTGCGTTTCGGCGCAATGGATGGAGCTTTCATGAATGGATAGAGTTTTACCGTTTCGGACAGTTTACGTCTTATTTTATACCCTAAGTAAAGCTATATTGTTGACAGTATATTAATAACTATTATTTTGACACTGTAAAATGTAAAACCGATATTTTGCCGTGGCCTCATCACAATAATCGTAAAGTTTGCAATATTGTCTATGGCAGAGACATCCCATATCAACAGCTGTCTTACACCGACATTATAATTTTTCCGGGTGCTACTTGACGTCGGCCAGTGAGCGAACATCGCTGACAGCTATTGTTTCATGAAGCACCATTATCTCATTAAACGTGTCGGGCACCCGCATGCGCGCATCCGCCGGAGACAAGACCATAGAGTTCGTGACCATAGACAATGGGCACACGCTTTTGTTTGTAACCTTTTTGGCAGCTCTCACGGGTTCAATAGTGGTGTTGAAATTTAGACATTTTTTGTAAAAGGAACTCTATTTATGAAGGGGTTTCGTTAGTGACACTTCGTTAGAAACGAAAAATGTACTAAGTATTACTTACCAAATTTTTTTAGTCAACACAAATTCTAAGGTTAATTTCATGGTTTCATGAGCCTGTTTCATTATTAAACGGTGATCACTGCCCTTAGAGTTATAAGAGTGGCACCAGAATAAAACTTACAAACTTCAGTGATTCAAATAGCTATTACCATTATTAAATCAAAGTTTATTTTGAGAGTCGCGAAGCTCGGGTGGCCGCGCGCGCGAACATCGAAATTTACTTAAGTTGAACGAATGCGCCCTCTGTTTGCTTTTACGAACGTCAAACAGTCGGGATATTGTGGCCGAGTCCGTCTTTATTGCTGGGCTATTTAAATGGAATGAATATGCACAGTTTTAGCGTCTCGCTTTGAAAGCTGATGGCTTTGTTGAGTCATTTCAAATGAGTTTTGTGATCTTGAATTGGTGATTCCTGACTTAGCATTTGGGTTTTGTTTTTAGTACGCCTATATTCATTGCCGAAATTCTAGATCGTATTTTCATACTCTTGTCGAAGCTTGTAAAGATTTCGAGATGCGAAGAAAGATCTAGGATAAACACAATTTTAATTACCTACCAGCCCATATGGATGAGAAATGTTAGAAAAGGGAAAAACTTTGGGAGATCTAACCTCCTAAAGTTATCTAGTATTACTACATCACTTCTTGATGCATTTGATCGGGTTTGGGTGCCTCATGTTGGGACTACTCCTGCATCACAGATGCGAAGTAGATCCGTCAAGGATTTAATGAAAAAAAAAAATGTAACTATTTCCTATTTGTCTAATCCAAACCGAGAACAGTTATATAAAAATTTAAAACGCTTCACATTAAACAATATAAGTCCATAAAGATTATCTATAAACGTTCGTAACTCAATACAGATAATGCGGTGCTTAGCGCGGGCCGCACGCGTCGGTCGTGCGCCTGACAGCAGCCGGGGGCGAGTTGACCGCCACCGTAGCAGAGATTTAATTCTAAATTAAATACACTTTTAAAATGGTCCAAGGAAATCACCCAGTAGGGACAAAAAAGGAAAAGGAATGGACAGTTCAAAGCCAAAAGTGAAAATAGTAACTTATGTAGTACCTAATCCTTCTATCTTAATCCTACCCAACTTCCTCTTTACCTTAGTACCTAAGGTACCTAAAGGGGAAGATGCAAACTTTAAGTTGTAAGATTGCTTTTTAGAAACAACGATTCACTGTGGCGCGGTAGTTGCGAAAAGATTAGGTAGCAATGTCATTCCAAAAAGAAAAAAATAAACAAAGTTTAGAAAATTCTTTTGCATAGGTTAGGTTCAAGCACAAGTTATTAGAATAGGTGGGTTATTCTAATTACTTGTGCTACTGATATACCTGATGAATAATGGAAAGGAGCTGGAGAATGGACCGTCATCTATAATGTTATTTTTCTGATCAAAAATCATGTTTGATTGTCTCTTCAATTAAAATAGAGCAGCAACACCAATTTAGCATGGTCTATATTAAACATAATCGTAAGTTCACACTTACAAGTCGTGACATATTTCCACAAATATTTACTTACATAAAAAACGTCATTGCCATTATTAATATAACTGTCAACGGCACGCGCCCTGTTTCCCACATTCGTTCACAAAATTCAAATCCTTTACAACAATGCGTCGATAATCTCTGGCCGTGTCGATATAAATTTCATAAACTCTACGCGACCCCAACAATGGTTTAGGTCCATGAATAATCTCCATTTTGACGGTGTCAACACCAGCCGTTTGGCGCCAAAACAAACGTCAAACGGGCACAATGGCGGCGCACTAAGCCGAAGATAATGCGTTGTTATTATAATTGGGTCGTGTAGTTGGTATTGTTAGTACGTGCAGGTTAATTAGGTTATTGATTACACTGACTGGCATAGTTGTGAGTAAATTTGGAATGTTCGCTGGGGTCAGCAATATATATAGGGCATGGGATAGACTAATACTCGTAATTTCTACATTTAAGTACCTACCCTAAATTA
Source organism: Acronicta aceris (assembly GCA_910591435.1). Taxonomy (NCBI): domain Eukaryota; kingdom Metazoa; phylum Arthropoda; class Insecta; order Lepidoptera; family Noctuidae; genus Acronicta; species Acronicta aceris. Next base: position 13,385,255 of record OU342775.1, on the reverse strand, counting down.
GAGATAGTCATAATAACTTATTAATTTTTCCTTCCGGCCTTACATATTGAACTTTTGCAAACAGTAAGTAAGTAGTTTCACAAAGATCTGTCTGTCTCTCAAAGGCTCCACAACATAATTTTTTAACAGCAAACCTAGTTATGTCTCTGTTATTGTAGGTAAAAGAGAAGTGTGCATAACAACTAAGCTGAAAAAGCGTTGTTGTCTACCTACTGGCAACGTGTAGATACGGTAACTTTCACACCTCAGGGTAGGATCGTGAACTTTCCCTAGGCCCTGTGTGCAGTAGTATTTTACCTACCGGCAAAGGAAATAGATAAAATGACCGCCAAATCTTTATCTTATATTCGCGACAAAATTACCATATTACTGACAATTTTTACGAATTACTGATGGAGATTGGAGAGAGGCCGATTGATAGAGAAAAATAAAAAGCTAATATCGCCTGTTACAACACAAAATTAGCCCTATACACCAATTACGTAACTCAATCGCCTTCAATTGCTAACTACCCTAAACGGAAGTTGCACCCTCAAACCGATCGCGGCCGCAGGGCATTCCGCACGCGTTTCGTGGGCGTTTTCTGTAATTGACTCCGGTCATCGCCGTAGGCGTTGTGAGCGCGGCTACCGCGTGATTTACGATCATCTGGCGTTGGCAACGCGTGACGCCCATTCTAAACGCAATTGACACGTGTGACTCGCTTGTAAGTAAAGTTTGCGGAAACGGAAAATTATGAGTTTCGGGCGTGATACTTAGGGTTAGCACACCGAGATTGTTAAAGAAGTCTATAGTTTCATGGGCGGGAGTCTGTTGAAGGGTTGGGAATTTACTTGATGGGTTGTGACTGGTACTGAATTATTCATTATTTTGTGCTATGTTTTTAAGACAAAAGGGGCAAGAAAGGGCTGTGTGGATTAACCCATCAAGCGACAAATTCCAGACACAATGCAAAATTTATTGTTTCTGGACCGATCGGCCGAGTAATATACTCGTAATAAAGTATGATTATGCTCCTACCTTATGGACATTGATAAAAATAGGTACCAGATTTACTATCACGAGCTTAATTAAGGTCTTAAGGGTCCGGCGGAGCTTTAATTGCCCACAAAAACGTAATACGAAATAAATCGTAATCCAGCCAATATTTTATCAAATTATATCGGATTTGGATATCGTTAATCTAGGTTCGTACGGTACTATTTCGTCTGCTACTACTTCACTAGAAATAAAAGATCTGGAAATCGTTCCAAACTTGGTAAATTTATCAAAAACTGCATTCGCTTACGTTTATTTCCAGCAAAGTATTTTGGACGAAATGCTAGACTAGGAACCTAGATTAATGGTATCGGAATCGGAATGATACTAGAATTTGATTAAATTGTGTTGGAATTACGATTTATTTCGGTATTCGGTGTGTAAGATAAATTCGGTCTGCCGGACTCTTAAGAAGATATTTTAGTGAAGGAAAAAATCGACTGCGGGCAGGATTCCAACCTGCATCTTCTGTTTGGATACACATCAGACGCTATGATAACTAAGCCACCGCGAGTCCTACCCTCCACATCGAAATTTGCCTTCACATTCTGAATTTACGTCTTTTGGATGACGTCAGTAACATCTATTGAAAAGCAAGTTACTTTGCTTCTTAACCGACATGACTTACTTTACAGTTAGTTCTTAAGAAGATATTCATTGTAGGCCATATTTCCAACTACATTCGTCAAATGCTCCATTCTTCAAACCTTTTTTATTTTGACTTTAATTCCAAATGCTACCTTGTTCCTGATTTCCCGTCTCGTCAAATCTACTATAAGCATGTCTATTTTTACATCTGGTAACCCAAGACAGTTCGTTAGCCCATGTCGTCGTCAACCGCACGTTAGTGCTCGAAAACGCTTTGATTTACAAGTGCCACAGTACGATTTTTCCTTGTTTGTTACTTTAAGTGCCGGCTTTGAATTAGGGTTTGATGTGGTTAGGGGACGGATATTTTTATCTCTCCACTTCTGTTTCTCATATTTTCTGCTTATCATTAAGTTCTGAGATAAAGTTGGATTCGGAGGACTTACAGTTGGACATTATAAATGTAAAACTCGTTGTAGTGAGATACCTATTTGTTTTAATTCCTTGAAATGACATTTTGAATTGTTTCAAACGTTGCCTTGCTATAAAAAGACATAGGGAATTGAAGCTCGTGGTGTAATAACATAAATAGTTACTTCACGGAATATACATTTAAAATTAATTTCAGACATTCTAACAGTAAAAAATATAACAAAAATTTAATTTGTCATCACAAAAAAAAGCAATATCGCATCACGAATTCTATATATTTTAATTTTGTTGTTTAATAATATGGCTTTTGTAAAATAGTTCTGTTTTATCCGAATGCAACCTCTTTATTCACAACAGACGTCATGTTTATCTGTCAAGTTTTTCAAATAAAATAAAGGTATACTAAATAAATTTAGTATACCTTTTTATTTTATCTAGTAATTTGAAACGGCGGTAGCCTAATGGCTAGGTCGTCGGACTTGCGATCATGTGGTTGCCGGTTCGAAACCCACCTATTGCACTACCGACGTGAACCCACTCGAAATACAAGCATTTCGCTTAGCACGAGAGGTTAACAGGAATACTAGTAATGTGCTAAAAAAAAAACTTACCTGTGTGGGGGTGAGGTGTATGAGCGACGCCAGGTGCTCCCTCTCCGGCGCTGACAGATACTTCTGTTGCTTGAACCGCCTCTCCAACTCGTATACCTGTACAAAATGCATCGTTTAGTTTCTCATTAACACGTCCCAGTTTGTTAGATACATGATAATAATTTAATAATGCTAAAAGTTAGATAACTATACAACGACTGTAATTGTCTTTCTTAATCAGTCCTTAATGTACTAGATAGGTTGTCAGAAGAATCTATACTTATAATAAATCTGTAGAGAGGTCAATTCTGTACATGAAATATATTTCCAAAATAACTATCAGCGGGTGATTAGTGATCGATACTGACGCCATAAATGCAATCAGTAAAATTTTTGTCTGTCTGTCTGTCTGTCTGTATGTTCGTTATAGAAACAAAAACCACTCGACGGATTTCAACGAAACTTGGTACAATTGTTCTTCATACTCGTGGGCAGGTTATAGTATACTTTTCATCACGCTACGATCAATAGGAGCAGTGCAGTGAAGGGAAATGTTGGGAAAATGAGTGATTCATGAGAAAGGTTTCAAGCTATAAAACATCACGCTACAACCCTTAGGAACGGGGCAACGCAGGTGAAACTGCGGGAGAAGAACTAGGGAACCAAGTAACTATTCCACGCGGACGAAGTCGCTGGCAAAAGCTAGTCGTAAATATAAATAAAAATCCGAAAGCCAAAAAAATGCGATACTTTGTTTTCAGCCTGTATAGTTACCTACTTATTACAGGGAAATCTGCTAGGAAAACAGGCTATCTAGCGTAAGCCTATCACGAATAAAATAAACTGCTGGCGCTGTCAGACAAATAAAGAAAACTGCCTAAAATTGACTTCGTTAAAATATGCTGTACTAGGTAATAAAAAGCTGTAACCACAAAACCAATTTCTAAAAAGACAACGTAAAACAAAAACACTCGTTCAAACACTAAAACCCATGATCCAATTCATAATCCCTTTAGCCTCGTCACTTTTAGCAAAAACAATTTGACGTCACTCACACACACGCACATACTTTCACCCACATAGTTAAATATAGCTAGTACGTTTTCACACGCACACAGCTGGCAACACTGGGACCAAACTGCAACCGGAAAATTCCGTGGAAATAGAATTAATTACATGGTTGAAAGCTGGTGGCTCGGTATGTTGCGAGGGCGGGGCGGGGCGGGCGGCGGTGGGCGGGATGGGCGCCGCCCTCGCATTCTAACGCAATTTTGGCTTTAGACTTTAGTTAGCTTCTGAATGCGGTGTTGCCCGTTCGGATTAATGAGGTTTAGGTTGAACTTGACTTTTTTGATTTAACGGATCTAGGAGATGGCTTAACATAACTTAGGTAGGTATATCACAACCAATCACATCACTACACCTTATAACTACATATTATTAAGTCATAGGCATGTCGACGCCGGCGCCGATAAGATTGTAATTTATTTATCAATGGTTTTCGTCTGAAAACTGATCTGATACTAATATTATAAAGCTGAAGAGTTTGTTTGTTTCGACTTGCTAATCTCAGGAACTACTGGTTGTAATTTAAATATTCTTTTTGTGTTGGATAGTCCATTTATCGAGGAAAGTTACAGGCTATATAACATTACGCTGCGACCAATACGAACGGAGCAATGCTGGTGAAACCGCAGGCGGGTCGCTAGTCCAGTATACAATTGTAGCGTATTTTTAATACGAGTACCTACACACTATACCTGCTCAGAATATTTCTTACCATCCGTTGATGGCCAAAACCAATGTTTAAATCATTCTATGATACCCGGATCTTCAGTGCTGCAAACTAACGCATTTTCTGCAGTTAACTGGCCACATAGTTATAGGAAATGAGTTATTAAAAAAAATCGAAAGTATCGTTCTGTAGTATTTCCTACGAGTATATAAAAATATACCTATATCATCGTCCTATTTTTTAATGGGATAGGGGGAAAACGGGCGACGGATCGCCTGATGGTAAGCGATTACCGCCGCCCAGGGTCACCCGCAACACCAGAGGAATCACAAGTTATAGGAAGATAAAAAAAAACTACAGGGCAAAGATACTTCTTTCATCTCTCTTAGTCTTATTTAATTAACAAAGCTAATAAAGTCAATCAAATTTTCATGAAAAACGTTTTAATTAATTTCAAAGTTTGCTGAAGACAAACGCTTTTAGTTCTTCAAGCGACCTCCATTGAAGCTTTCGTGAAAATTCAATACCAACTTAGCTTTAAAAGCTGAAAAGCTAATTAAATTAATTCACGATATTGCTTGGTAATCTTAATATGAAGTTATTTTATACAATCGTATTTCTATAATTGTGTCTAGTGTCTCTACTATTTTCATATTCTTCTCAAAATATGAATACTTAGGACTTAAAATAAAACTACATTACTTTTTAATGATTTTATCGAGTTGAATTGCTATTATTTGATTTGATTTGATTGACCTTTCGGATCCTTTACAGCATGAGGTGTTGGACGTCTTCATGTTAAAATTACTAACAGCTCCCTTAAATTTTCTGCGATCCGATTTATTTTAATCTATACTTATAATAAATCTGTAGAGGTCAATTCTGTACATGAAATATATTTCCAAAATAACTATCAGCGGGTGATTAGTGATCGATACTGACGCCAAAAATGCAATCAGTAAAATTTTTGTCTGTCTGTCTGTCTGTCTCTCTGTCTGTCTGTCTGTCTGTATGTTCGTTATAGAAACAAAAACCACTCGACGGATTTCAACGAAACTTGGTACAATTGTTCTTCATACTCCTGGGCAGGTTATAGTATACTTTTCATCACGCTACGATCAATAGGAGCAGAGCAGTGAAGGGAAATGTTGGGAAAATGAGTGATTCATGAGAAAGGTTTCAAGCTATAAAACATCACGCTACAACCAAACCCTTAGGAACGGGGCAACGCAGGTGAAACCGCGGGCGAAGAACTAGGGAACAAAGTAACTATTCCACGCGGACGAAGTCGCTGGCAAAAGCTAGTGTCTAATATTCGCAGAAACCAGGATCTATGCGATGTTGTTCCACTTTGCCAGACTACTACTTAGATGAAAACAAACTGCGACTAAGATTTCGTAACGCTAGCTGACCCGACACAGTCGCACGGTCACCATGGCACCGCCCTGTTATAAAACCGGTCACGCTTCACGCTTGAATCCACCCTAGTAAAGCCCGCTGTTCACTGGATGATGCGATTTTAAGTCGCAGCTATAAGTAGAATAGAAAAATATACAACGTGTAACTGAATAAACGCAAGACCTCGAAGAGGTCGATTAGAATATCGAGTCATAATTATAATAACGAGACACGAAAGTCATTTTCAGACATGTAAGCATATTTTTCCAGAAATTAGTTACTTCAGCCAAACATAAAACTTGTGGCCGTACCACAATCATACCCGCAACGACTAAGATATCGATGCGCACACGCACACAATAACAATTTGTGCTAATAGGTTTCATTTTTCCATATCTCGACCGACTGATGGAACACGGCGCTATATTTCAGGTATTAAAAAAAATTTTTTTGGAACATTAACACATTAAAAACCACTGTAATCGATTCAGTAGTCGATACTGAACAAACTTTCAGGTCTTGCGCTTATTTTGTTACAGGTTGTATATCACTGTATCATGCATTTTATTAGTTAGAAATAACCAAAACGTAAATAAAATAATGTAAATAATTTTAATTTTATGAACAAACAAAGATCCTTTCCTTTTAGTTTTGTCAGGGTTTTTCAATTTATGCTCATGTGCTTGCTTACCATTACTTACTACTACTTACTTACTTCTAACTAGACTAATTATTGAGTGAAGGGACTAACGATAGTGAATTGTACTGTCAAATGCGATAACCGTACCGTTAATCGCACAGTGAATATCCTGCCTTATTTCGCGAATTAAGGCAGGTAACGTCCCCCAGTGCGTATTTATTTGTAAAATGATCGGCAAATAATGCTCCCCTGCGAGGGTCGGGGACCATCCAAATACGCAGCTTTTGCTGAGACGCAGAACAAACGGAGGTACTTAGGTTGCAATGGAATACATACCTACACCTATTATTGGCAAGAATCGATGGGAGTAAAAGAAATGGTAAGAAGCAAGTAAGGCAGTTTGTGTATGGACTTTGTAAAATAATTGCCTGAAGCGATTTATTTTGAGTTCTTTTAAGTATAAGTATTGGAAGAGAGTGATTGAGTTCCCAGTTTCTATTCATTCAAGTTCTAATGATTTTATTTTAAATAGGTAAGCTTTTACAAGCATTTATTGGACCCGAGACTCGGAAATGTTAACGTCGGGTGAGATAGTTATCAAACACAAGCCTATCCAATAAAAACGAACCCTCGACCAGCCGATCGCCCACCCGCTCAGTTCCTGTAAATATATTTAAAAAAAAACGGTCGCTACTCCACATCTTTTTCATTCTCAACTTTGCTGTCTCACTCACCTGCGCCTGAGTGAATAGCACTCTCCTCTTCCGCCTCTGCGCGAGCGGGAACTGCATGGGCTTGGAGTCGGGCCCGGCGCACGCGGCGAGCCCGCCCATGTTGTTGACGTGCCCCATGCCGCCAGACGTCGACGTCATCAGCCTGGAAACTAAAGCAGCCGCTCAGATACGCACACTTGGATCTACTAAGCTAATTAAGAGAGTAACTCTTACTGTTGGAATTCATAGAACTTCAATAATGCTTATTGCGAAAAACAGAAGCTCTGAATGATCACTACAGCTATCAGCTGATCACAGTGGTAAGATGTTTCTTATATGGTGTCTGCTCGTGCTACATAATATAATTATAGGTACAAAAAGTTGCAAAAAGATTTGCCAATATACAAATTGATATAGGTAGGTACTTAGTTTTATTGAGACAGTAAGATGCGGTTTTAACTATCACCCAAAAAACCTATTCTTTGTCGGTAACCATACTTAACCATATTTTAACTGGCGTCATTTAGGAGATAAATCAAAACAATTGTTCCGTGTCGCGATTACGTGAATAAATTAATAACTTTTTGTAGAAATAAAGAAAGAAAAACGAAGCTGAATTGGAATGGGATTTGGGAAGAGTCACATAATACCTAAAATAAATCCCGATTGTTTCTCTTGATCGAAATATTATATTAAATTTAGCGATATATATATTTATATGAATGTATGAAAATCGATAAAAATTATAAAATTTTAGAACGAAAAGCATTTCGTCATTAAATCTTATTTAAAAACGACTTCTAGTATACGTAGGTATACTACGAAGCATGGTAACTTAATGGAATCCTTTAGTTAAGTAGTATCTTATAAATAACATACGAATACCTATAAGATATCTACGGGTTTATAATAATTAATTTAACTGACAAGATATAATATCAAAATTCAAAATTTACTAATTTGGGATATTATAAATACCTGGATGAATATTTGAAAAACATTAGAACGTCATTAACTTCTTCCCAAAGTTATGAATGCAGATGTTTAGAACTACAATTATGATAATGAAATCTTAAACTACACCACTGCCGTCAAGCAAAAATACAAGAATAAAAACAATCTGAACTATGAAAGAGAGAACTACTATGATGATAAAAATGATTTATTTTGTTAAATAATGTTTTAACAATCACGCCTATATAAAACATTATCGATAGAATCCAATAATTATAATTATTTCCATACTCAATATATTATAATATTAATATATTGAGTATGGAAATTCGTCTATGAATCTAAGTCATGAGTATTCATATTTTGAGAAAATAGTAGAGACACTAGACACTGTTATAGAAACACAATTGTATATAATAACTTCATAATAAGATTACCAAGCAATATCGTGAATTAATTAGCTTTTCAGCTCTGAAAGCCAAGTTGATATTGAATTTTCACGAAAGCTTCAATGGAGGTCGCTTGAAGAACTAAAAGCGTTTGTCTTCAGCAAACTTTAAAATTAATTAAAACGTCTTTTATGAAAATTTTATTGACTTTATTAGCTTTGTTAATTAAATAAGACTAAGATAGAGAGATGAAAGTAAGATCTTTGCCCAGTAGTTTTTTATGGGATAGGGGAGCATACGAGCAGACGGATCGTCTGATGGTATGCTATCACCGCCGCCCATGGACACCCGCTGATGCGGATGGCGTCAGAGAGGCGCCAGAGGAGTCACAAGTGCGTTGCCGGCCTTTTAAAGGGCATTGGGCCTCCAGTAACCTAACTCACTGCGCGAAACACAACGTAAGCGTTGTTTAACACCGGTTTTCTGTGAGGCCGTGGTATCACTCCGGTTGAGCCGGACACATTCGTAAAGTAATAGTAGTAGTAGGACATATTTGGCATAATAATCGTAACTTTATACCAAAGTCCTAAAATTTAAATACAAATTAAAGTTGAAACCTACCTATATCATTTAATAATAAAAATTAACAATAAACATTTTACTCTAACAGCAGTGGTACATAACAACATTATTAAGTACAGAGGAACTCTAAAATGCATAAATAGAATTATTACCTAAGTTGTAATTCTTTAATACGAGCGCGAGCGCAATATAACGAAACATAACAACATTACTTTAATCACATTTTCATCCATCCCTGCGAATTATAAAAGGGGAGTAGCGGGAAAATAAAAATTAATACTTTTTCGCGGTAGGAATTAATCTCTTAGCGTTGGCAACATTTAAACCAGCGCCCGCCATTTTCCTAATGACACTAGACGTGATGGTTTCCCGCGCTAGTTGCTTTGCTACGTATTTAGTCACTTTGAGGCCTGAAATTTTTATTACAGAAATATGTTTTATATTATTATGTCTTTTGGATAGTGTAGTGTATGCAAAAGAATGAGGGAAGTTTTGTGTTTTAAAAAAGTCACCTCATGCATGAACAAGGCCTGTGTCGCGGTTGACTTCCAAAAAGTACAATTAACGGTCACAAGGTAACACCTAGACCTCGAAACAAATATCCGTGGAACACACAAATATTTGCCTCTTAAAGAAAATAGACCACAAAAAAGTCATAACTTGACAGGCGATCATTCTAATGTAACCTGTAATGTGGTTACCGACGGGAGGTGCCAATAAATTTCTGTGACACCACGGCGGGTATTGTTAATACTTTGCTGTTTTAAACAAATTTGAAAAACGCCTTGCACTAGCTCCAAGTTACTACTTTTTTACCTTATTAATGTAAGTATACGAGTAATATCTACCTTTTAATACTGTGCATAGAGGGTCACTGGCCAAAACCATAATTGAGTCCTTCCGTCATTATTTGGCAATTGACTCTCTAATCTCATGGGTGAACGACCTTTACAGCAGGCAGCTCAAACTACTAATAACTAGATAAATTCGATATACCTACCTACAGGATCCTATCACTACGTAAAATGCATGCACAAAGCTTCTCCACCGACCGAAAACTTAAGTAAGCTAGGCTAAAATTGCTTTACTTATGAAGATTTTTTTCCAGACCGTCTCTTTTTCAACAAAATAGGTACATAATATCATACATCCTCTTTATCGCCCGGTTAATGTCTACCTAAATATTTGATATTTAAGCTTCTCGTATCTTGATACCCTAGGGTTATCTACCTGATTCTTGCGTAATTATTTAAGGAGTTATAAGAAACAAACGCAATAAGTACAAATATCAGTAATTTAGATTCTTTCATCACCGAACCTCGTTCACATTCGCTTAGGTCGGCACATCAGCATTTCGGCAGCAATATCCCGAACATTACACACGCCGAATCCACCGCGTATTTACACAACACTCCAACGAAAAGGGCCTTTCAATAAAATATTACTCCCCATTCTGTCTTACTCTATTGTGCGTGTATGTACGAGTATTGTGCGATATCTTTGCTTCATCGATGAAGTTGGTGCAGGCAGGCAGTTTGTGGGTTCTGTTCAGCGTCCAAGAACGTTTTTTTTTTTTTTTTTTTTTTTTTTTTTTTTTTTTTTTTTTAAAAAAACGTTGCCCCACACTAGGATTTTCTCCTGTATCGTGGGTGCGTTTACAAACACAAATTCTCACAAACACAAACACCCAGACCCGGAACAACTACCTGCAGATCATACAAATATTTGCTCCGTGTGGGGATCGAACCCACAACACGTTGCGCAGAAGCCGATCGCTCAGCCGCTACGCCAAACGTGTCGTCATTTTCTGTATTGAAGTAGCATTAGGTATGTAAAACTTATAAGTCGCCAGTCGCCATAAGCTGACAAGCAAATCTTGCTTTAATATAAAGCAGAAATCTATAGATCCGACTTGGATTTTGTTTTAATAAGCAAAGGCTCAAACAACGCCAGGCTTTTGATGTCAAAGACTTAATCTGATTATAAATTTGGTTATAAAACCATAACCTATATAGACAACGTTTTAATATAAAAATGAGTGAGAATAGCGTGGATACAGCAAATATAAGTCGCGTTCAATTTTACGGTACCCTAAAAAACTGCTTGTACACGTTCGTTTCAAAACTCCTTTGTGTTGTGAATGGACCACCGGACATTTTGTTATCTGTGGATCTCTGGGATTAATTGAAACGTAGCGCTATTTCCATCATCCACAGCGGATGAATGGGCGCGCGTTTTTAGATTCAATTGGAATCGTTAAATGACACGTAAAGGGATGTTTACAAACATTTTCTGAATAGATTCCGAAGATAGTACAATGGGATATTGATTTTATTTTAATTGATGCAATCCGTACCTAAAGATTTTTTCTTTCTTTGTAAGGCGGTTTCCAAAACTGGAGGTCTTTTGTATTCTACGAGAAAGTCTCTTTTCGTATAGTTCTCTAAGTTCATTCTTTGATAAACATTAGGTATTAATTAGAATTATGCCCTTCCGCTCGGGCTTCAACCTGTTTCCCGTGTTTAAGGTAAGAAAAAATCTCGACCATACATAAACAGACCTTGATACGAGTACCTAAACCCCTTTCATAAATATGACGGTCCTTTTTATTATTATTCAAGCATTATCGTCCCGCTGAATGGCAGAGGCTTCCCTAAGACTCTTTTTTTATGTCTTCACTAGTTACATAATTATTATAATTAGCGACCCGCCTGAGGTTTCACCCGCGTTGCTCTTCTCCTATTGGTTGTAGCGTGATGTTATATAGCCTTTAAGCTTCCTCGATAAATGGACTATCCAACACAAAAAGAATTTTTTAATTGCAACCAGTAGTTCCTGAGATTAGCGCGTTCAAACAAACATACTCTTCAGCTTTATAATATTAGTATAGATCCAAATCACTGCGCAGGGTTCGTGTTTGTTAGGGCTAATCTCAGAAACGAATGCACGGATTTTCGGAAACCAAATTTTAAAAAAAGTACGCCAGTAAGACGTAAGTATCTTTAAAGTAAACTTTGGTATTTATTTTAAAGAGATTTCCTCTAATTTTCGCCAGTTCCACATAACAAAATCGTTAAAATTTTATCAAAGTTCGACAACGTAAGACCAAGGTGTGAGTCCCTTAAAACGTCCTAAAAATACATGCATACTCATGTTCCCGCGTGTGACAGGGGTCGGACAGAGATGTGCATATATTTTGACAACAAATACGTCGGTAATTGAACCGGGGGCCTGGCCACGACGAGGGACGCTGGGCATCAGAATATCTCGTCGTAAACGGAACTATTGACAAGGCGAACGATGTCGGTATTCGTGTTTTCTTTTATTTCTTGTATGGTACAAAATGTGATAAACAGTTGTACCTACAGCCAGAAGCCTAGGACGTTGTCGTCTTAAAATAAGCTTTCAAGAATTCATTAACGACATCGCAGCCCATTCGCGTGACGATATTGGTACTTGGCAGGTTATTTGGGCGGACTCCCTTTACCATTAATTTAAATAATTTTATAAAATTTATCATTACTGAAAATTGTTTGTAAAGTTATTTTAGTGAAGGAAAAATTCAATCGCGGGCAGGATAATAATAGCATGATAATCTTAGCATGGAAAATGCAAAAAAATCACAAAAAGATAACTGTTTGTAAGTTAATTATCTTCCTCATCATAATAAAATCCTAACTCTTTAATTTAATGGTCCTATGCATGATTGCTACCCTAGAATTCTGAGTTCGACTTCCTGGTCGAGCAAAGTGTTCTTGGGTTTTTCTATAAATTGTGTTTGGATATGTGTGTGAATGGTAATAGGCTCACCCCTATTACATGGGACCTAGACATACCAGCGAACTGAGGGTTTGCCTATATTAGTACATTTCTGCCTAATCCTGTTTATCTGTTATGGTATCCAAATCATAACAAATAAACCTCCCATTTTTGTCTAAATTTTCAAGCACACTTACGCAAGGAAATTAGAAAAGAAAATTCGTTCGCATCAATACTTACTAACGGTACCTACTAATAAAAGGGAATTAAAGTGCCTCGAGACTGGCAACATTACAACCAACAAGTGCTACCAACCGAAAACAAAAGCTGTTTCCCACAATTATCATTCTACCCGCGCCGAAAGTGAGAAGAAAAATAAATAGTTGCACGGAACGGACACTTGGCTTCAATGCGTGCATTTGATGACACGATTGGCGTGAAATTGGCCAGAGTTGGGCTTGGGGGGCTGGGGGTTAGGGTCAGGGGCTACGAGGGGGCAAGCAGGCGTGCGACTGACGGCCGCTGACCGCAAGTAATTACCACGTAGACAATGCTAGTTGAAAATTCAGTAAAGTTTTAATGGTCAATGTAGTCCCCACTTTGTATAAAGTTATATAACTTTGCATTTCGAATAATTTCAGATGAAATTAATTGCAGAATAACAAGCAATGATATTGCTTCTGAATATCATGTTACTGATGCCCATTTCTCAGATATTTAATGTTTGTCGAAACAGTTGATCAATATCATAAAGTATGATTTATAGTCTTGGTAGATGGTGTGAATATCTCCATTTTGAAATTAACATCTTTGCCTAATTTGTCGGAGATGCAGGCATGATAGACGTTATATTTACAATGATTTTGAAGAAAATATATATGCAAATATAAATTAATTTTGTTTCAATATCCGCTTTACAAAGAAGCTAGCTAACTTATACGAGTACTATGCATATCTAACAAAGTTTACTTATCTATCAACTGTGACAAATTGACCTTTTCATTTTGCATATTATTATGTAACACATTCTTATTAATATATCTGTAATTTTTATTTATTTACTTACGCTCAATATTTGCTTTCAAGCTACCTTCGAAATCAAGTATATAATAAGTATGTGCTAGGTATAAATATTGATAGTGGATAATGTGTGTCAATCTACACTATTAGGTGTAGATATATTTTTGCTTTGATTTGGAAGTGATAATATGAATAAGATTCCTTTTTGTATGGATAAGTCAGCAAACGAACTGATGGTACGTAGTTACTGATGCGTTGCCGACCCTTAAGAGCCCCTACGGACTGCAGACTGCCAGAGCCGCAGCAACCGAGGAGAACTGGCTCTTACGTGCAAAAAACGAAACACACACCAATGTGCTTTACGACAGACTCCGACGTAAGTGTGGTCGCCAGCCAGTCAGTCCCCAAAAGGTCCACCGAACAAATCAGATATTTTCGCGCAACTTACAGGATGCCTATCTGAAAGGCAGTGAGTATTCTAACCCGTCCCCACATTGGGTGAAATTCTCAATATATTTTCGACGGTTCATTGCTTAATCAGAGGCTATGTACCTAATAATCAATTACTGCGAAGTTAATTTATCTTCAATGATAAATTCCGTGCTTATAATGTCATATCCGCGGACAATTTCAACTTAGGTTATTCAATTTTAAATCTTGCAAAGATAACAAAGTCCCAATAACTGTGATGATATTGTTACAATATGTACTAGAATTTGAGCCACCTTGACATTAAAATAAAATTAACTTTTTCAATTAAAATTAACATTAAAATAAAGTTACTTATTTCAACTACCTTTGTAGATGTAGATTCAAATACTTATAACTAAAAAAAATTAAATACGACTTAGGTACTATCTCCAACAAACTTATTACGCCTGACAATACAAATTATAAGTAAATTGAACATAAAAAACAAGGAATCTCAATATTTATTAGGTGAATCATAATAATCAAGGTGTTTGTCAAAGCACTATGAATTCAAATCGGCGTACGATGCGTACATAATGAGCTCGGACGTGCTCGGGCTACTTCGGCTACCGTCGGCAACGGTTGACAGCATTCGGCCCGTGCGCCCGCGTCACGCTCGGGTCAATATTTGCCTACAACTAATGGATTTTGCGAACGAGGGGTCGTGTGTGTGAATTTGAAAGTAAAATTTTTGAGATTTAACAAGTTCTTATGTTGGACTTGCTTTACATTAACTTCTAAGAATAGAAAACAAAATACCATTATGGCCTATTCTTTATAATCTAGAGCCCTAAGCAGGTTCACATTGTTGGAGTTCATTTCACGTTTGATATTTAGTACCAAGTAATTAGGTAGCTTTTTTAAAAATCAAATTAACTAATACCATTCTTAAAATAGGAGTAGAGCCAGGGTAAGACTATTAATATGTGTGATTTTAGAAAACACTTATGTTTGAATCAAACTGAATAACTAAGCATCAATCTCCCAGATACACAGGCAAAATTATTGCATCATTAAAATGCTCTTAATCCCCATGAACGATCCATAACAGTTCATAATAATCGCATTAAAATTTGCCAACGTACGCATCTGATCGCCCCCTTGCAGAAAATGTTGCCAACGGAAAATAAACGCGAGCAAATTGTGCGTGGATAAACATTGACAATAATAGGCGCATTGTTGCAACCCCAACCGGGTGTGCTGTCAAAATAGAGAGGATCTTATCGCAGGCGGTCGATCGGAAAATGAGGTGGATTTGTACTAGATAATTTTAAGTTAGGTAGGTATTTAACTGTTTATCGGACGGTAATCTTGGCAAATTACTTATTAAACGGTAAATAATCGTAACGCGCTCTCTATTATGTATGTATGTATCTCATATACATATATAGTGGGTTTTCCCACTACATATGTAAATTTATATATCTGTTTTATCCTGGTGAATATAATGCCAATGGTTCTTCACTACTTGTAACTATTGATAATAGCATGAACACATTGAACACACCTCTCCTCAGCCACGATCAGTCATTATTATTATTTATACATTATTTGAAAAAACACTACACACACGATTCTAGAAAGTTGAAGAAAGGGAAGCTAAATCTCTACAACTGAATCTACTGAGCGTCCAATAATATTACCATTTTATCTCTTGTCCAGCAAAAACGGAACCGACGCCATTTCTAAAAGTAAACAAATCAACAAAGATGGCGGGAAATGAAATAGCAAACATTTCCGCGGCTATTTCCCTCAGTGTTGCCACACTAAGGAAGATAAACTGCGGCCGGCTGGCGGTGACGCGGCCACTCGGCCCGCATTAGGCGCGCCTGCATGGAAACTAAGTATGTCACACACTTATTTTTTCCCCGCGGCAATTTTAATTTACCGCTGACCGTGTGGGTACGTTTGATGTGTCGCTATACTTGAAAAATACTGTGGATCGAGTACTTCAAAATTGTGCGAATATTTATTTTTTTCACTTTGGCACTAACCTCTGACAGAGCCGCGAGGGGATGAATGTTAGTTTGGTACTTAAAAATAGTCCAATGACTACTCGTAGTATGACCTATAAAATGAAATATTGTTTGAGTGACTAAAGTTAAGAAACGGCTTGTATTTTATTTAAAAATCGATTAAAAAATCCTTAAATTTTTCCTAAGTTCTATGCAGTGTACAAATATTTAACTTTCTCGTTGTTATGTCAACGAGCAAGTTAGGTACTGTATTTAAACGATATTACAAACCACCTTTCACACTAGCAAAGAACACAAGTATCAAACACCAATTACCATATTCATTACCATATACTAAAATTATTTCTCCTGACTCGACTAGAGCCTTCGAATGCACCAACATCACGCTATTTGCGGACGTGAGGCCTAATGTTTACACAGTCAAGACTCTAGTGGTGGGCAAATATGGGCCCGATCAAATGGAATTGCTTATTTTGTCTGTCTACACAGCTCCCTAGTACAACAGGTACGGGCGACAGGCGTGCCTCAGGGCTCGCTCCTCGGACCACTTTAGTAATCTTTTTTTTTTTCAATAATTCGGTGGGTATTCGAGATGTTTTTTGTACGTCGGACATCACTCGACAGTTTACCGTTTTAATCTCTGCTCAAAGATACTCATATGTGCGGAAGCGTGGTGTATTATTGTGTTAAATTATTTGTAAATTTTGTTCAACGAGTTGTTGGTTTTGTTTCGAAAGTATTGTTTTTTTTTGTTATGAGAGATAATAAGCTTTATTGTGCTCAGAACTTTGGATTGTATCGATTTGTACCTACAAAAAAGGATATGACACAAATCTGATCGGATGATCATTCTTTGTGTGTATATTCCTACGTATCGGTTATCTGTAACTCTTTAGAATTTTAAGCTTCATTGCGTGACAATATATTCTTCATGTCATCCTTTTATCAAATATCAAAATATATTTCTAGGGTAAAACGGTTTTGATTATTACTACTACTACTATTCATAAAATTATAGATATAAACTCTATTATTATGACTGCCTCATTAGTCTAGTGTAGTACCAAGCGCGACTGCTACGCTAGATGTATTGGGTTCAATCCCCATAATGAGCGTAAAATGTTAATTAAATAGATTGTTAAATTATTTACATAATCGTTAAATCATCCCATCCTTTTTATATTTTACCATAGGTTTTAGAAGCATCGTTGTTACGCCTACACTAAATAGCCAATTAAATGCTACTTATAGTTCATTGAAAGCCCCTGTAGCGCCCGCGTAAATAATAATAATATCGAATGGAACGGTTGCCTTGGTATAGCGACTTACGCTCAATTGTTTTATAAAATAATGAAACTGAAATCTTTAGTTATTTATTTATTCGTTCATGTTTAGTTTTCAATTGAATTCATCAGAACAAAGATTTGGTTCAATTTAAAAAAAAATCTAGACTGGCTATCAAATTACTTCTACTTACTTAAAAAAAAATCTGCACTTTAGTTTACTAAATTCCATAATAATTACACATCCTATAGCTGTAGCTTGATATCATAATTAATCAGTGTCTTCATACGCCATTGTAACTACCGACCCAATAATTAATTGCTGCTTGTAGTGAATTTTACCAATATTCACGACAGGTAATACATCTCTGCGACCCCTTTGAAGAGTATATAAACTGTATCAGTATTGAAAATAAATTATTAAGTAGATATATTTAGAAAAAAAAACATGTGTAGCGCGGTCGGCAGCCATAAACGGTAGGATAATTGATTATTTACCAGATCATTGGGAGCTAGTACCGAAATTTAAAGAATTATGTTGTAAAGACTGGAAAAAAACCTTTAATGATATATCAAAAGAAAAAGGAATATGGTACAGATCTATACAAGGTGAACTTCCTCGTTTGCCCTGGTTCGATGACATTAGACTAAGTAGAAACTATGTCAAACTAGCTTGTAGACTTAGATCCGGACACTATCCAACGGCAAAGTTTGCATATCTAATGAAAAAAACTGAATCACCCATCTGTGAGACTTGTAATCAACCTGACGATGTGCAACATTTGCTGATGGAGTGTGTCAAGAATAAAAATGACCGTAAAGTGATCCTTAACGAATTAAAGTTAAATGTACTGGATGTGGGTCTAATACAAGGCATTTTATCACGACCAACGTCAGAAGCAGCCAAAAAATTATGTCGATTGGCTATAGCGGCTCAGCAATGAGTAACATAAAATAATCATTTGTATTGTATTAGAATAACAATGTAATAAGGTACGATGGGGTTGACATGTCCATATTGGATAAAAACCCCTAAATATAAACAAAGAATTAAAAAAAAAAAAAAACATGCGTGGCAGTCTTCGGGGACTGCTGATAAAAGTGAAAACTAAGTAACTTGTGAATTGTATCGTCGATAAGTAGGAAGCGTGCGGTGACGATGACGCGAGTTTCACGCTTTTTGTTCACCCAAAAAGTACACATATAGCTCATGGAAAGCGTTCGGTGACGATGACGCGAGTTCCATGATTTTTGTTCAACCAAAAAGTGGTCAACGCGCCTAAAGAAGTTTTTACTTCAAAAATATGCATCCCACGTTCGACTAAATATAATATCTAATTTTCAAATTAGTTTCGACAAAACATTGAAACTCGATCTTGATCTTCAACTTACTCCACAACAAACAGTTCTATTTATACTTTCTCTCAACTACTGGCTTTTCAACAGAGTTTAGATTAAATTACCGATTGTCTTTGCTCTGTATTGTCTACCGTTCCACTTCAAGTGGTGTCTAGTTGCGATCACTGTCAACTTAGTAATTATTAAAATGAGTTGAGATTATTACTTTGTCCGCTGGATTACTCGCTATTGACTGAGCAATTAGGTAACTCCTAGTTCTTAAAAAGCTTAAGAACCAAGAGTTTAATTAGAACTATTATTTAATATTGTAATTTTGACTGCCTCATTAGTTTAGTAGTCTCAAGCGCGACTGCTACACTAGAGGTCCTTGGTCGATCTCCAGGTCCAGCTAAGTGTTGTTGGGTTTTTCTATGAAATTCTCAGTAACACCTCGGAGTCTGGATTTCTGCCCGGTTAGTGGCTATAGGCTCGCCCCCTATTTGATGGGACCTAAACATACCAGGCGAACTATGGGTGTACATTAAGTACGCCTCTGCTTAAATAGCGCCATCCCTTTTTCACAACCTAAAAATGATCGCAAT
Organism: Acronicta aceris; assembly: GCA_910591435.1. Classification (NCBI taxonomy): domain Eukaryota; kingdom Metazoa; phylum Arthropoda; class Insecta; order Lepidoptera; family Noctuidae; genus Acronicta; species Acronicta aceris. The sequence continues at coordinate 13,365,747 of OU342775.1, read as the reverse complement.
AACACGACATGGTAAGGCCTCAGAAAATACATTGTGGGTTGTTTCTATTTACAGTATCAATCATCATATAATACCCCCACGCCTGTATTCCCCGAAGGGTAAGGCAGAGGTGTAGGTACTAATGTGGCGAGCCTATTTCCATTATCCGGGCACAGATCCAAACGAGCGTGAAAGTGTCTAGCAGTCGTTAGGACCACTAGACTAATGGGGCAGTTACAGTCTAATAACGTTTACAGTTTACCTAGCTCTTATGAAACTACGAATGTTTTGTACAAGCCAGTTCTCAGAATGTCAATAAAATAATCAAAATACGTCTTTTAATCTACATAACCGTTACCAAACAACGAATGCGTAAGCATCGGCCTAAAATCCCGAGAAACAGTGAGTTTCTGACGAAAGCATAGACAAATAATACTATAAGTGGAGTGTCTGTGTACATCATCAAGCGATACTCTATGCACCTGCACTATGGTAAGCGCTCCCGTTCGTATATCGAATTTCTATCGAGCCATAGATTAGGTATCTTTACAGATATAAGATGTGAATGACTTCGAACGCCTGTTAGGTAGGTATCTAAGATCTAAATGACCAATCGGAAATAGAAATGGCTGATAGTATTTAGAACCTATAACAAAATCAACTCGGGATCGGGAGAGTATTGGAGACACATAAAAATGTTGGATTGGTTAATTTAATGTAATTATCAGAGGTGTAACGAAGGTATTAGGCGCAATTTTATTCTAGACTGTTGGAGAAAAAATAATAACGTTTTAAATAGCGTCTAGCATCAAGTATGATGGGATTTATTTTCAGAAAATATATCTTAAAGAAGAACATAACTTGTGAAAAACAAATTTGCAAAACAACCAGAATTTTTAACAATGAGTTCTACCAAAAAAAGTCTAGCAGCAGTAGGTAGTACAGTCAACAGCACATAAAGTTAGGTACCTGCCTACCATAAACTGTCAAATTTCTCCAATAGAGAATAAACTGTATTATTTGGAGATCAAATTGAAAATCACTTGAAGAAATTTAACAGTTTTGGATAATATGAATTGTGCTGTTGACTGTAAAATGAACGATAGACGAAATACATAAATAAAGCTATTTATACGAAACTGCTCGAACTAAGTCTTGTAATTTAATTCAGACATGTTTTTTTGACAACTATCTACTAACAACTAACTATCCACTATAACGCTAACAATAAACAATGACGCCTCTGTAACAAATGATGGTTGATCTAAGGCTAAGATGTTAGCTTGGTAGCCGGGCACGTAGCTTGATTTTTTTTGTCGCCGTCGGTTAATGGTGTTTGCTCAACCAACTCGCAATCTGAGACAGATTTTATTTTGTTAATCAAGTAGATAATGAGTTCTATTTGAATATTTCTATACTTAGTGGGACTTTGATGCAATTAAGATATTTAAGACCTATATATAGATACCAGGTAGGTAGGTAGGTACCTAGGTATCTAGGATACTGGTACGGGACCTGGAGTTTAGAGTACAAGATACAAAATATACCTACTTATGTTCAGTATCAATAGTGACTTCCACAACCTTAATACTAGGATCGACTTTGGTCCAACTTTGACATTTAATGTTCACACATCCTGATATCGCTATATTATAGATACCAGTGAAGATTGTAACACCATAATATTTTAAAAGAGTGTCTATGGAGTTCCTTGTCAGATTCTTCTCCATAGGATCAACCTTTTGGAACCGTGCAACTAGAATCATAACGTTTCATAAACGCTTGTAAAAGCTTATTTGAAATAAAAACATTTGAACTTGAAACTTGAACTATGAAAAAAAAGTTGGTGCATTAGATGTTGAAATAGTGATTTTATCATTTGTCGATCTATGCACGAAGTATTTTAAGACCTTTTAATTAAAATGAAAAAAAAAACAAACAATCAAAATAAGTATAGGTACCTACCTAAGTATAAAACGCATTTCGTGTCTGTAAAGACTTGTTAATTATCGAGTTATTAAGCTCTACTTTGACTCTTTATGCCGTAAATTTATCGAAACTCGCCGTACTTTTATCTACTAAACAAATTCGACAATGTTCGTGCCTGCTGCAAACTGCAATATCACATTCCTAAAACACCTTTCTACATCGCCACCCTCCTTGAACGGGGCAACGCCATCCGTATCACATCACCAATAAATACCGAATTAGCTAAAAGCGTCGGGTTACATCAAATTGCCGTGTGTGTAACCCGATGCGGCGCTCACGTGCAAACGGGACGGCCCCGCGCATGCGCCAACACGCCCGCCATCTTGATTCACGTCAATTTATTGTAATGCGTTATTAGTACGAATTACGTAACATTTAAGAGCTTAGGTACTTATATGTGGGTATGTATATAACTACATACATATATTATGTAAGTTTGGTTTAAAATTATAGATTTCAGGTATCGACAAAAATAACCTATTCTCCTTTTCCCGGAAAAAACATGGATTTCAGAATACATTGTAAGCGTACCTATCTAGCCTGTGATCATCAAGCTGTTTGTGTAAAATACTACTTAATAGTGTACATAAGCTTTAGCTTGGCCGTGACTGTAAGAAATAGCGGAGCCTTAGATTCTGAATCTTGCACTGGAATTTTTTTTAGTCTTAGGTAGTAGACGGCTTAATGTGTTTTTAAAAGAACACAGTAAAGAGTGACGGTTAAAAACGTAAAATTAGTGTAGGTACATTCCTTAGTTCTTAATGTCTTCCTTATCAATAGTCTTTGGGCACGCATAATGTAGGTGACTAGGTAAGTAGGTATGAGAGAACACATTGAGTCATTGACTCCGCCAAGTCTCAACATGACATGTGTTTATGAGCAAAATTTGTTTGAATTTAGATACCTAAAACTACACACAAAAATAAAAAAAAACAACTGTATATAAAGAATATCTCCGACTCACTGGCAAACCTGGGGTCGTTAGAGGCGGGGTACCAGCCGGCGCCTCGCATGTCTCCGTAGTGCGGCAGGTCTGAAGGGGCACAACCGTACCCCTGGACGGGGGCACCGCCGTACAGCGGCACTGCGTACGGGTTGGCTGCCATCCCGCAGGAAGGCCCCAGCGGGGAGTTGATACTGCTGCCTGATGAGTTCGATCTGGAAAACACGAGGATGTTAGAAGATGGAATAAGGAAGTCTTCTTACCTGCCTAGCAAGCCTTCTTACCCATAGAATAGGGGTTCAAGTCTATTATGGGTGTCCGTGGGCGGCGGTAGATAATCGCTTACCAATTAAAAACATACGTCAATTAGATCAGAATGGTCGTCCAATAGCATTATAGGTGTGTTTTTTACGACATAGTTCATTTATTAAGTATATTTTCTTACAATGACATTAAATTCTCAAATGCTGAGAACCTTCTTTTAATATCATCAACTTATGGTCCAACTTTGACATTCAATGTTCACACATCTTGATAGCGATATATTGTAGAGACCAGTGAAGATTGTAACACCATCAATTTTAAAAGAGTGTCCAGGGAGTTTAATTCCGAATTCTTCCCCATAGGATCAACCTTTTGGAACCGTGCAACTAGAATCATAATGTTTCATAAACGCTTGTGAAAGCTTATTTGAAATGAAAACATTTGAACTTGAACATTGAATCAGAATCTTTAGCACAATAAAATAGAAGAGTCGGGTCCTGGTGGTACCTATGTGACAAGCAATATTGTACCTAAAGAAATGAAACAGGATCGAGAGTCATTAATACAAAGAGCTATAGGTATCTACCAGGATCAGCTTTGGCTGCTGTGCTTATGCAAAATCTATTAGTTTGTGATACTTTCGCAAATAGGTACACTTTGAAATAAACGGTCTTTACGGATTTTATTGCATTTTTAAGTGCAAAATTCATGAAACTTCGAACAGACACTGATTCAGATCTCATGTAGGCAGAAACATCTCTTAAATGTAGGAACACTGTAAAAAGTAGTAGAAAGGAAGTTTTTAGTTGTGTCAAAAGTAAATAAGTACCTAGACGAAACAATAGGAGTAGGCGAAGAAGAGCGCAGTGCATTGGTGGCGTTGGAATAATGTCAAAAATTATTATCACGACAAATAATCTCCGAGTGCAGATTCGCCTAACATGCAGCGGCCCTAAAAGTAAAAAAAATGGATATGCTCTTTCTTCTGGCGGTGCTTCCTATTTCTTATCTGCGGAATTATCTAAAAGATTAAATTTGAATAAAATAAGTTTACCCGGATCTGCCACACACAACTCCCTAAACCGTTACCCGACGAGGCGCCAACACGTCACTCTCAAACAATACCGAGCTTATCTGCTTAATCCCTATTTACACAATTTAATCTCCCTATCGAACCATCCCTATACAAAGAAAAACGACTCTCAAGCAATTTTAAACCTTAATATTATTAAAATAACGATAACATCGATTATTTAAACCGGTAAATATATCCTTGTATAAGGTACACCCCCAGAGCCGCCATTACGATGTTTGGTTTGACAAATTGAGTTTTGACAGGGCGGGAAATTATAGCGCGAAACGTTTTAGTTGGTGGTTTGATTGGTGATCACTTTAATTTGATTTTAAGACTGTTATCTTTCAATTCAGGGTGCTGTGAACGTTTTAATTAGTTTTGAGACAATTTAATTAGTTCTTATTTAGGCCTAGGTACTTGTACCTACAAAATTAGAAAGTGAAAATTAATTTTGAATAATTAAATCAAACATTTTCATTACCTAGATGATGATCTCAATATTTCACTGTCAGGTTAAGAAAAAACGGTTTAAAATAAAAATAAAATAAGTACTAGATGTAATTGTACTACTTTTTCCAACGGCAGATATAATTAATTATGTCTTCGATTGGGGATATGGTCTTTCAGTTTAACCAGATGCGACTGAATAAATGTCAATGATGGTTGACATCAATGATGGTTAAAAAAATACATTTGGCCATAATTTAACACAACTTAGCCTTAGCAATCACGCCATGACTCTAATATCTATCCAATATTGATAGATGCCTCTTTTTTGTCATAATGGCTTGATCTCCGATATCTTCAAATATTTAAGTAGGTATCTATTTTTTGGCAACAACTATGATTTGACCACTCTTATTACTTACGCCATAGATACGAATATTAACGTAATGGTATTTAATTAAAGTCATTATTTATATGCGAGATTAAAATATTTAAGATTACTAGCTTCTGCTCGCGACTTTGTCTATGGGGTCTTCAGAATTGAGTCCGACCTGGATAAAAAGTAGCCTATGTGTTATTACTGGCTATAATCTATCTCTGTGCCAAATTTCATCCAGATTCGGTCCGTTCTGGCGTGAAAGAGTAACCAACATCTGTACATCCATACTCACAAACTTTCAAGTTTATAATATTGGTAAGGATAAACTTGCACATTTTCAACAACATTGAAATGAAATGAAATGAAATTATGAAATGAAATGAAGTTGAAATGAAATTATTTATTCTGCAAGTAGATCTTTAGAGATACTTTTACATGTCAATGGTTTGGTTTTTTTTTAGCTAGATGGCTTCGGCATTTCCTAACTGACGACCTCTGAGAAGAAACACCGAAACAAACTCAGAGATTATTAGTTTTCTTTTTAACATAGTAGTTTTCTCTTTCATAGTTCAGATGGTTTTTATTCTTATCTTATTGCTAGGTAAGGTATCAGAATGCTTTCCTACTACCTATATTATAATAAGCTTTTTAAAATCTTCCTTTTAAAATCTAATGTTGAAGATACAACCCGTAACAGAATTAGCGCAATACCTACCTGAAAATAGTTTGTTTAGAATCGACTACTGAAGCGATTACAATGATTTTTGGCGTTTTTTTAAATTAAAAAAATATATACTTGAAATACGACTGCCTCATTAGTCTAGTGGTCGCAAGAGAGACTGCTACACTAGAGGTCCTGGGTTCGATCCCCAGGTCGAGCAAAGTGTTATTGAGTTTTTCTATGAAATTCTCATTAGCAGCTCGGAGTCTGGATTTGTGCCCGGTTAATGGCTATAGGCTCGCCCCCTATAACATGGGACCTAAACATACCGGCGAACTGTAGGTGTACATTAAGTACACCTCTGCCTAACCCTTCGGGGAATACAGGCGTGATGGTATGTTATGTTATACCTGAAATATGGCCCCCTGATCCATCAGTGGGTCGAGGTATGGAAAACTGAAACCTATTATTACAAATTGTTATTGTGTGCGTGTGCGCATCGATATCATAGTCGTTGCGAGTATGATTGTGGTACGGCCACAAGTTTTATGTTTAGCTGATAGGTATATCTAACTTTTTGAAAAAAAATATGCTTACATGACATTCGGGTTTCGTTATTATAATTACGACTCGATATTCTAACCGATCTTTTCGAAGTCTTGCTCATATTCAGTTACACGTTGCATTTATTATCATCGTTTAGAACGCTATCAATGTTCATACTAATATATACGACGCCGTTTCTCAAGTCGTCATGTTATTTAAAATCATCATGTTTGCTACGTCTAATTTCAAGTTGCCCAATCACTGTCACTTTTCCAGTTCCCAAACCTTACCACGCCATAAAATAACATAATGGACATCTGTTTGACATGTAAAGCAGTATTTATTTATCAGTAGCGGAAAAATCTGTAGGTGTGAACCACTCATAGGCAAAACAAACACTTGCTCATGCAATGTTTAGTTTATAAAAGGCTAAATCCAATGCTTGTCTCATCGGCAATGGCCTGTCAAATTGTATAGTCACCTACTTTTCATTTGAGAAATATATGAAGTACCTACTCTCTCTCGGAAATGGAAGAAAACTTGGCATAACTGTCTTTTGAAGCCAGTTCTCTTATGGAATGCCTTAGAATATTTAAATTTTAGTTCGTAATGCGTAGTCAACGTATAAGTTATAATAGTCTGTAGGTAACTTCAGAATTAAAGTAAATCAAGTGGATAGTAATTATAGTATCAAGGCGTACCTACAACAGAACCTACTTAATAAAATATAATGATTGAGAAGTTAGTTAACATCAATTGTTAAAATAATCCTAGTTGAGATGCTGATGTCAATGAAGCTGGAACTGCCGATGCCGACGGAGCACCAACCGTTATAAGCTCCGATCCGTCGTTACTTAATCACGGAAAGGATACTTAACCATTGAAAAAAAAAAACATTAAACGGCCTTGAACACTAACTGGATGTCAACTTATAAATCTTCTATCTATACTTATAATAAATCTGTAGAGAGGTCAATTCTACATGAAATATATTTCCAAAATAACTATCAGCGGGTGATTAGTGATCGATACTGACGCCAAAAATGCAATCAGTAAAAATTTAGTCTGTCTGTCTGTCTGTCTGTATGTTCGTTACAGAAACAAAAACCACTCGACGGATTTCAACGAAACTTGTTACAATTGTTCTTCATACTCCTGGGCAGGTTATAGTATACTTTTCATCACGCTACGATCAATAGGAGCGGAGCACAATTAAAAAATGTTGCAAAAACGGGAAAATTATTTGATTATTTTGTTCTGGGAAGTGACATGGGTCGTTGATAAAGCGGGCGTAGCCGCTGGCGCAAGCTAGTCTACATATAAAGTTTTCGAGAGTCTTTTCCCTTGTATAATTACTTATTAATTTACAAAAGACCAATTAAAAGATGAGTCCACTTCTATAACTGTTGTAGTAAATGCAGTCAAAACAAATAAGAATAAGTATGGACAAAGTAAACATTCGGTAAGTAAGTAAAGAAAATCTAGCTAAAACTAATGGGTCCTACTACCTACAATTCATATTAATATAATACCTTTTAATTTTTTTTTTATTAACCCTAATGGGTTATCTAAATACCTAAATAGCATTTTAAAACTGTGTGCGAAAGGTATCGATTCTCCATTTTTAAAAAGTTTCATGAAAATTACAATCACGCAACATAAATGTTTAGATATCCTTTGTCACAGGACCTACAGCTTATTCTGTCTTCTTTTCTATTGTATTTTAACTACTAACACTAATAAGGAATAAATTATTATATTGCTTACTAATTACATTGTTGTCCGAAAATAAAAATAAAAATCTTAATAAAATAAAATCTTAGTCTGACGTTGATTTAATGTTATGCATGCAGTGTTTACCTGTAATAGGTTGATACACTAAACTTATTTAAATGCTTGAGTGCAAACAATTGTTGATGAGTCTAATAAATAAAATAAAATAAAGAATATTATTATTATTAGCCAAGAAAGAGCCTGACAGCCAGTTTTTCGTAAGGATACCGGGTTGCCGAAAGCAGTAGGAATTCGCATTATGTAAGATACTGATACTTATTCAGCTGGATCTGATGAGACTGAGAACCTAATAAGTACGATGATGATAATATTATAATTAATTTTATAAATAAAACTTATCATGATTATTTTCGAACTTCGAATGGAATAAAAGTTTTCAGAAAATCTAATTAAATAAATCAACCAGGTAAGTATAATTTCTAAATCAATAACAGATATGTTTGGGTACATCACGAGATATTCACCAACATAAATACTGCCATATCACTCCCTTTTTTTCAAGACAACGTATTCTTATAAAAACTTCAACACAGGATTTATGTTTACAGAAAAATTACGTCATTAGCTGATCATACAGTTAGTCATGACGACAACTATAGACACGGATGTTGATATGACTAGTTACCTACCCGAAATAGTCGATAAAAATATATCTGAACATGGGAAAAAATGCCGAATTAAAACTATAATTACGTACGTCATCTGTATGGAAGGTAGAATCGGAAGACGATGTAAAAAACTTAGGTATTACTCATATTAATACATATTTTATATCTCTATAAAAAATTCCAAAATCTTTAATGATAAATGCTATTTATTTCTGTAAATAGATCTTTTAAGGACACTTTTACAAGTCAATGTTCTTTTTTAACTAGATGACACCGGCATTTCTTAACTGACGACCTCTGATAAGAAACACCGAAACAAACTCAGAGAATCGTGGTCTCTTTTAAAGTCCAGACTTAATACTTAGTAGCAAATATGTGAGTTCCAATGTAAGACAATGTCTGAAATGGCCTTTAGAAGAAAGAGCCATAGCGGCTTTAGGTAGACCAGTCCCATCTGACGGCACGCATGCGTCAGTCATTGGACAGCTCGACCATAATCTAGGGAGCTAACTACCTTAACAAAATTACCTTAATAAATTAATTAAAATAACCTAATTAAATTAGTTTGAGTTTAATATGTCTTCATTATTTCCAGTTTTCAATGAACGTGCCACAAATATCTTTGGGCGGGTGAATATTGATTGATGTTTTATTTGGTAACTTCGGAGGCCCAATCCCCTATTAAAAGTCGACAACGCACTCGTGACTCCTCTGGTGTTGCGGGTGTACATGGGCGGCGGTTATCGCTTACCATCAGGCGATCCGTCTGCTCGTTTGCCCTCCTATCCCATAATAAAAAAACTAATGACCTAATAAAATAACCTAACCAAAAACTGTTTTGAAAATACTTTTATGGGTGGTGAAAAATGTAAGTGTAACTAGTGCAACAGAAATCAGTAAGTCAGGCACAATTATTGCTGATTCCGTCGCAAAGATATCTTCGCATAGGGTCGACATTTCTTAAAAGTGGAAGATATCTCCAGAAAAGGTTAATAAACTGTAGATGAATACTGCTGCAGAGCATAAAGTAAGAAACTACAAAATGCAGTACGGTATTTACAGGAGAGAACTATACAAAATCTTGAAATGATAATACCTAGGTACCTAATTACCTATAGGTACTGAAAAGGCTAACTAATTAAATATTATTCAATAAAAAAATCTATTTATTCGATTGTTTAAGTAGATATGTGTTGATTACAGTACTGTACGGTCTCCATATGTGCCTTAGTTATTCCTTCATGTTAGCTAAGTTTATTATTAATCATATTGTTAGCTACTTAACTAAGTATATTGGTTAAGTTGTATAGTACCTAGGATTCATCTTTGCTTTGCTACATATCTTACTTCTTTTGATACTTGCTCAGTGGCGTAGCTTGCCTTATACGGGCCCTGTATCAACATTTGGCGGGGGCCCCCCGTTAACCGACGATCATCTTTGTGAATCCAAAAATATGATCAGATATGTTTTCTTTGGAGAGTTTAGCGTACGACATAAAAGTTAAAGTGAGATAGGTAACATTTTACGTATTAGGGCTACCACACGTCGGGGGCCCTGTAGCCCTGTGGCCCCGTATCATTAATACGGCTGATACATCGGTAGCTACGCCTCTGTACTTGCTAGAAATTAGTTATTTGTGTTGTATTTTTTTTAATTAAACAGTAATAATGCCTACTTACCTTAAGCCAGTTTAGTTTGCACCATCTATGATGATAAATAAGATTATTTTTTGTACAATTTAGATTATTTAAAATTTATTTGAAAAGGAATAAGTGACGGTTACTGAACCTCGCATGTTTTCAAAGTCACCTTGTCTATGTATATTTTATTTATTTAATTAAGTAATACTTTATGCACCGTTGGTATAACGGTGGTCTTAATGCCATTAGGTATTTTCTACCACACAACCTTAAGGTGATGCAGAGAAAAATAATAAAACGGTAGATGCACTCGTAAAATTGAGAACTTTAGGTATTAACTAAATTAAATATTTTATTGAATAGACTTTTATTTTAGCTAATTCGATCATAATTACGTTCATTCCGTACCTAATCTTTAATTGTTTTAAGTATATTTTACATTTAAGTTTACTTTTAAATTATTTTTTTAAGCTTGATTCATAAATATTTTTTTAGAGTGATTTATTTTTAGCCAAATTTAAAATTGTGATTTTCTATGCAAGTATGACTGCTATCTCTGTAACAGTTAATAATAAAAATTAAAAGCTTGTCCATTTTTAAACGCATATTATTTAGGCCTAGCTGAGTATAACTAACTGAACTTAACTAACTGAAAATTTTCTTCTTTTATGTTACGATTATTTTATTTTATGTAGATATTTATTCAAAATTCATAAAAATTATACTTATAGTATTTGAAGTAGGTAGGTACTTATTTAGATGGTGCAGTTTTTTCACAACGTCTACCGCAGTAAATCAAATAAGAATTTTTCCATAAGTATTTGACAAAGTAGATGAGTTGAACTGAGAGCTTCCATTAATAATTATTTTACAAACACTGGAAATTAATTAGCCACGAGTACACTATTATTGTATACCTACATATAATGGTAGTCTTCCACCAGCATGACTGATAACTGTAGAGCTTAACGACGGCGTCCCACAGGGTCCTACATTGAGTCCATCATCGTTCATGAACAGTGAACCGGTGAGACGATATTTTTAGAGAACTGAGTCGAGTAACATTGATCAAGAGTCGAGTAGGATCGATGTTAGCCGTGAGCCGCGCGCCTACCGCACATCGTTGACCGCACACACACCACTTGACCGCTAATCACAACATACCTGCACAAACAAACGTCACAGAACTATATCCTTCGACTACGAACGACGCTCAAGCACTCTCGTCGGGACCTTCGCCACTCGAAAAATCAGCGGGTGGAGGGTGCCCCCCCTCCCCGGCGATCGATCCACGCACCTGTACGGCGACGGCGGGTTGTTCGCCAGCTCCAGCTTGCGGTACTCCTCTATCGGCGACAGGATATCCGTGACGGAGAACGGTGTGGAGTGCTGGAGCTGCAGCTGGGACAGGTTTTGCTGCAGCAGCGCCGACTTGGGCGACAGGCTCATCGCCAGCTCGGCAGCGCTCAGTTCCGGCAGCGCCTCCGCCGGACACGGCGAGTAGTCGCCGCCCTCCGCGGACATCCGACCGGCCGACACTCGACGCCACTCGACGGCTCAGCCTCTAGTGGCTCTCGGGGCGAGAGTGGCGGCCGGAGCCCCCGGCGCGGGTTACGGCACTCGAAGGGCCCCGCCCCGCGGCCGGCGCGCGCTCCTATGGCGCGGGCCGAGGACGCGGATTGGTGGCGGCGCTGCGCCGGGCGGGCGCGGGCCGGGGCCGGCCGCGGCGGGCCAGTCTGCGGCGCGCGGCGCGCCAGTGCGTCCGGAGGGGGGCCGCCACCGCCACCGCGCTACATGTGACAATCAACTTATGTAGCAACATTGTTTATGTTTGTTGTCTGCTAGGAATTCGTTTGTGTGTCTGATCAAATATAAAGACTTTACGTTTTCAACGTAGTTTGTTCATAATGAGGAATTCTATTATGGACAATAATAAAACTTGTGAAGATAATGGTGCAGATAGTGCTCTCAATTAAAATGTTATTTATAGTGTTCGGTTGTACGTTATCTAAACACAAAATGCTATTGTAATAAAGCAGGTTTTTTGTTAGCGCATAAGTCTATCTACTTTTTTGCAACTTTAAAGGAACAAAATTGTGAAAAGTAAAGTTATCCTCAACACTACCTCCTGTTACAGAATAAGTAGATTATTATCTTCCCTGTAACATTGAAGTATTAGGTAATTAAGTAGCTACGTAGGTAATCATTTTGTTTCTATTGTTCACTATGGAAAAATTCGTTCATGTCGATGTTATCATCTTACATAATAAAACAGACGTACATATGTCATGTTATCGTGTTATCTACCAGTGAATGAAGTGTCAGAATCGGATCATTCGTTTCAGAGATTACTCCCTACATACAAACTCACAAACAAACTTTTGCCACACAATTATTTTAATTATCACGTTAATCGTTAGTTAATCAACACGCGCTTAAACGGTGAAGGAAAACATCGTGAGGAAACCTGCATGCCTGAGAGATTTTGTCGACGGCGTGTGAAGTCTGCCAACCCGCATTAGGCTAGCGTGGCGGACTATAGCCTAATCCCTCTCATTCCGAGAGAAGACCCGTGCCCAGCAGTGGGACAAAGTAATGGGTTGATTATATATATGTTACCATCATCATACCATCACGCCTGTATTCCCCGAAGGGTTAGGCAGAGGCGTACTAATGTACACCCACAGTTCGCCGGTATGTCTAGGTCCCATGTAATAGGGGGCGAGCCTATTGCCATTAACCGGGCACAAATACAGACTCCGAGCTGCTATTGAGAATTTCATAGAAAAACCCAATAACACTTTGCTCGACCTGGGGATCGAACGCAAGACCTCTAGCGTGGCAGTCGCACTTGGGACCACTAGACTAATGAGGCAGTCATATATATAGGTATATGTTAATTATTTTACGACTTAAGTACCTGAGAGCTTTTAGTCAAGTCACCACATTATCTATTTTTTTACTTTTTCCTTTTCATAGCATTATCTATGTTTTTACTATTTATTTGAGGGCACATTATTTTTGTGATTACCTAGGTACTTGATTACTTTCGCTAAGAGAGTTGTTAAATCAAAGCTATGGAGAAGTGATTTATTACAAAAATGCCAAGGTACATAATATAATTTTCACAAAAGTTAATCAGCAAGTAATCAACTACTTACCCATCCTCCCCATCCTCATGCTGCCGTGCAAAAATGTTAGGTTTGTTAAGAGTTCGGCGCCGCGGACCTAGTTGTCCATGCAACCTACCAGAATACCTAAATCACAATTAAAATATAATATAATTAAATAGTGTTATTACTCGGATTCCGATACCATTCATCTAGGTTCCTACTCTACCATTTCTTCCAAAATACTTCACTGGAAATAAATGTCAGTCAAACGCAATTTCTGATAACTTTACTAAGTTTGGAACAATTTTTCAAATCGTTTAATTCCAGTGAAGTAGTAATAGATGAAATAGTGTAGTAGGAACCTAGATTAACGGAATCCGAATAATAACATTTGTAAAATATTGTTTGGATTACGATTTATTTTGGTTTGGTTTACGTTTTTGGGGGCAATTCAAGCTCCACCGGACCCTTAAGCAACCTGTTACCAAGTCCTTAACAGCAAATAAGACGTAGCGTTTTATATTATCTACTATGTTATTTAGTTTTTAGAGGCCTAGGTACGGTCAACAGGGCATCATGGTATTCAAAACTGTCAAATTTCTCAATCGATCTTCGATTTAATCTCCAAATGATAGAGTTTATTATCCATTGGGGATATGTGACAGTTTTGGGTAACTTGGTGTGCTGTTAAACCACGAGTTCTTGCGCTTCCCATCAGAAAAAAAGGTTTTTTGTGAATTCATCTTTTGCGATAGGATAGCAATATTGCAATAGTCTCAAGTTGATAGATTTTTATAAACTCTATGACCACTATTGAAACATGGGTAAGCCTACCCTTGTGGATAGGGTACTTTAGGTCACTAGCAGTTCACTACGTACGAGCGTGGATTTGGGATACTACGGTAACAGGATCCCGCCCGTACAGAGACACTTACCTACCTGCATTTTAGGGCAGGAAGCTTAAACTGCGACTCATACTAAGTATTATTACTAGATACCTAAACAAGTTATTGTTGTATAAGATATTCAATAACCTACCTATATAATTAACCTACCTAATTACTAAAAATTTTAATGTAAAAGTGTCGTGATACCATCTATAGAAATAAATACTTATGTAGGTACTTTTATCATTTATAACGAAAATAATTTATTTTCTTTTGATAAATGAGTAGTACCTGCCTAGGTAGGTACTCTTAAGGGTCGGCAACGCATCAGCAACTCTTCTGGTGTTGCAGGTGTCCATTGCTGGCGATGAATACTTACCATCAGGTGGCTCGTCTGCTTGTTTGCAGATATATCTAATAAAAAATATCAATAAAGCTCTATTCAAATTTTATTACCAGTTGGAAAATTCTGTTTTCGACAGACGTCGTTGACAGAGTCGTTGTTATGTTTCATGTGTTTATTGAATAATTTTTATTTTTACAGATTAGGTAGATAACTAGCCCTTTTTTGTCAGAGAAAATGCCTTGCGCCTACGACACCTTCGAGTAAAGGTGAAGTTATGTGGGATAACCTCACTCAGTCATTTAATTAGAATTACAGGATTGAATTGATAGTTACTATAACTTCAAAAATGTTACTATGGCAAGGGTTGCAGATACGCGAAAGGTATTCACCATTACAGGTTAAGTTACATGAAACATCATTGCAAAAAAATGAATGAATGAATAAAATGAATATGGTGAGTTAGAATAATTAGATAGATATCTAATTACAATAGAGACTGATCGACACTTCTTATGACCAGAGGGCTGGCTTATTTCTAGGGGAGCGTATAAGCATTGCCATTCAGCGTGGCAATGCTGCCAGTCTTCCGGGCACGTTGCCGGACGACAGCGATGCCGAGGAATACTTTGACGCCTAGTCACGCCTCTATCGTTTAAATTTATATATTATTTTTTACGTTCATGTAAAAAATATGTAAATAGTGTATATGAATAGTAATTGTAAATAAATAATTACAAAAGATGTCAGGATATTTGACGACGCTCATTTTAATTAAATTTCTGATTTACGCATTTTAAGGTGAGAAGCAAAGGGTAAATGTATGTATGAAAACATAGGTTTTTTTAGGGTATCTACTTAGGAACTAGACAATTTAAACTTGTCATAAATAAATAACGACGTGTTTCAGGGTTTTTAGATTACATATTTTAAGTATATACCTAATTACAAAAATGAATGTTTCTTTGATTGTCTCGTATCATTCATCTTTTGAAATTTTGTGTGCGTGCCTGGGAAGGGTTATGTACTTATGGCAAAGAAAGCATTGCAACCAATTGGAAACGGTTAACTATACAATTGTTCGATGTCATGTAGATTTACTATGTTAACACGTAATATTTTTAACTGACTTCAAGAAGGAGGAGGAAAATGGTTTGTTTTTGACTGACTGTTTGTTTTTTTTTGTTACGCAATTATTACGCTAAATATGTCATATTTCAGAAGTGGTTCCATATAGGTAATTTGGTCAAGATCTGATCACTAAATTTAGAATTTTAAACAATATACAATACAATACAATAACACTTACCTACTTACCCTCCGCATAAACGATAACGTCGTCGACGTAGACTTAAATTCTACTTGACACTCAAAATATTAAAATAAACTTATAACAAAAATATTAAAATAAACTTTTATCAAAAATATTTAAAAAAAAAATAAAAAAAAATTAAAACCGCCTTCAAAAAAATATAAAATAATGTTGCAACTACAATCACAACCTTTCATAATAAATGCATAAAATGTAAAAGAAAATAAAAACATATTAGAACTTTGAACTTGAACTATCTACAAAACAGCGTTGGAATTCAGTGTCACAAAAAATACATAATCAACCAATTAGGTATATTATCCCACTGCGGGGCATGGGTCCCCTCTCAGAAGGAAAGGGATTAGGCTATAGTCCAAGGCTAGCTATAGTGTTAAGTCTGCCAACCCGCATTAGGTCAACATGGTGACTATAGCCTAACCCCTTGAAAACCGACTGAATCGAAAGTACCGATTTCCAAAACTGTTTCGCACATAACATTTTTTTTTTTATTAAAAATGGGTTTTCTCTTGACTTCAATCTTGCCTCCGGGGGAAAAATGATGTCGACAGTCGAGCAAGCACAACCAGAAGATGCCTGTCCACCCAACTTTTGAAAAGATCCCGAATCTTTGTATGTACTCGGAAATACAGACGCAAGCAGGGAGTTTCAGTCCTTGGCTGTGCGAATTATAAAAGATGATTTATAGCGCTGTGTGCGAATATATGGAATATCAAACAGGAAGGTAAACGTAACAGACAGATACACAGACATACAGACAGAGTTACTTTCGCATTTCTAATATTGGTATGGATTGATAGATTCACTACGACCACACGTCGTAGAGACCGTAACACGTAGTAAATAATTTATTAATAAGAAAAATTAATTATCTAAAAACTATTGAGGTTTGTAGGACTACTAGTCGCGACGAACGCACGTCGTAGAAATAGTTAGACTTACTACGACAGCATGTAGTAATTGTTTGATTTCGTATAGACTCGCTACAACGTATCGTAGGCATCGTAGCTATTGAGTGTCGTAGCAGTCGACGTCGACATGATCACACGTTGTAGCAATTGCTTGAATTACTACGACAGCATATAGTAATTGTTTGATAAATAATAAATGATATTTATGTCTGTTAATAGATCTTTTATGGACACGTTTACAAGTCAATGTTATTTTTTTTATCTAGATGGCGCCGGCATTTCCTAACTGACAACCTCTGAGAAGAAAAACTGAAACAAACTCAGAGAATCGTGGTCTCTTATAAAGTCCAGATATAAGACTTAGTAGTAAATATATGAGTTACAATGTAAAACAATATCTGAAATGGTCTTTTGACGAAAGACCCAGTGGCTTTGAGTAGGCCAGTCCCATCTGACGGCACGCATGAATCAGACACTGGATAGCTCGACCATAATCTATGAGCATCCCATCACATCCCACGACGATACCAGATCAGTGTAACATTTTTGCGTAGGCCACATATTGTTTGTTTGCGTATAGACTCGCTACAACGTATCGTAGGCATCGTAGGTATTGTCGTACTCTTAGAGTGCGTAGTCGCTACGACTACGACTACGCGTCGTAGCATTCTTGCTACGCGAACACGTAGTCATTATAGACTGGCTACAACGTATCGTAGGCAACGTAAGCCGTAGCCATGGTCGTATCTGTTCCTAGTCGCAACGACTACGCGTCGTAGCATTCTTGCTACGCCAACACGTAGTCATTAGTCTAGTGGCCCAAAGCGTGACTGCAACGCTAGAGATCCTGGGTTCGATTCCCAGGTCGAGCAAAGTGTTGTTGAGATTTTCTACGAAACGCTCAATAGTAGCTCGGAGATTGGACTTGTGCCTGGTTAATGGCAATAGGCTCTGTTAGGACGCGTAATTGTTATTTGATTTCGTATGACTTGTCTCGCTACAACGACGTGTCGTAACGTAACTATAGATGGATTTCTGCCCAGGCATTTTGGGCGAAAAAAATAAATGCCCTGGCATAAACCCATCTCTAGTCGTAACTCATAACGTAGCTATTGAGTGTCGTAGCACTCGTAGCATGCCTACGATCAATCATAGGCGTAGCCATTGTATATTAATATATAAGACTCGCTATAACTTATCGTAGCTTTTGTGTTTCGAATAGAACCCTATTCGCTACGTTCTTCCTATGTGTAGCTTTCCCCGGCCAGTGATCTATAAAAGAATCAAGTTGGTATCGCCACCGTTACGATGACTTTCTTCAGACACCCACCGTATGGCAATTTTGAGTCAACTTTTCGTATATAGCCTATTTCCCCGTGTTTAGCCTAGTTCCTCACTGTCATTCAGATAGGCATCCCGTAAAAACCGAGAAAATATCTGACTTGCTCGGTGGTACGACCTCTTGAGGTTTGACTGGCTGGCGACCATACTTACGTCGGAGTCTGTTGTAAAGCACCTTGGTGTGTTTTAACTTTTGCGCGTGAGAGCTAGTTACCCCTCGGTTGCTCAGCTCTAGCAGTCTGCAGTCCGTAGGCGCTCTTAAAGGTTTGCAATGCATCAGCAATTCTTCTGATGTTGCAGGTGTCTATGGGCGGCGATGACTACTCACCATCAGGTGACCCGCCTGCTCATTTGCAAAAAAATTAAAGTTTTTTTTTTATTCATGATAGGCTTTGCGCCGCCGGTTTGCGTGATGTTAAGCGATATTGCGACCTACGATGGAGCGCGCTTGCCGCTTGCGCTAGAAGAATCTGATTCACTCGTGATTTAAAGACATCCAGATAAAGGGTCCCGTCGACTCCAACTTTATCCTTGCAGATTCAGCTTATGTATCCATATCCATTGTACTTAAGTGACACTACATGGATGGGACACAAGTATATGCTTATAATAGGTACCTATCGTAAGTATATGGACACTAGGTAGGTAATTGGCACCGTGGAAGAATTAAAAAAGAAAATAAGAACCTAATGAGGTCACAAATTGAACAATATGCTAGGTCACAAAAGCGTACGAAAATTCACCTATAGTTCTATGGTATCTTTAGATCCCATGTAATTAGGAGGCGAGCCTATTGCCATTAATAATTTCATAGAAAACCCAATAACACTTCGCACTTGCACTTCGCAGCAGTCGCGCTCAGCACCCTTAGGCTAAACATGAGGCAGATTTAGTCACTTACATTTCTAGGCGAACGAGCTGTGAATATTGCACTGCGAGTCACAGAGTAGGTATCCGAATAATACAGCTTACTGTAAACTTTAAAATATACATAATATTTAATACTCTATGTTATTGACTTCACAAAAAAATATATTCTCACACCAGCAGCTTATGAGGAATTGCACAGGACGCCATCTTCTGGCCCTAACCAGCTTTGAATAAAAGCGATCATTTTGCCACCAAGCGATACATAGAGACAATACTTTCGCTGGTCCTGGCAGTTTAAGATGCTACAACTATTCCCCAACAGATGTCGCTAGCTTACTGAGAATGAAGTTTAAATACCATAAAGTGTTACCAGTGACTTTAACGTTGCACCACCCATACCAACTAACGCTTTTTTAAAATAATACACTGTGTGCGCGAATGCGCACAGAGTGTATTATTTTAATTTCTACTCTGTGGAGGTCTGTAAGAGAAATTTGACAGTTGCAGAAGTTATTATGAAATAAGAAAAAGAAAATAGATAGTGTGTATTTCATAGCATTAAACAGGATAAAAACTATAAACGGTATATTACTCAATACTCAATTCGTTTATTGCACTTCGCAATGTTAACAGGTGTTGCTGATTCATGATTTATTTGCTAAATAATGTATATTATTAATAAATAATAAATCAAATATGATGAACTTTATATACAAGATTTCAGAATAAGTTAAGAAATGAATTGCTTTCTACCATGCTATTTTTAGCAGTAAAACGAAAAAATAGTTTGTCTTAATATTTTCCATTGACATAAACGCGTTATAGTAGTTAATTAATTTATTCGTCGGTCACCCCTGCGCGCAGCTGGGCACATTTTGCTGTCTCCGATTTCAGCAAGTATGTAAATGTCACATTAACTATTTTACGAATTTTTTACGATAACAACGGTTCGCGTTGAACTTATTACGATCGCTCGTGTATTTTGTGTTGGTTTACGTGACGAAAACGTAGTGATGTCGGCGCTAGGGACTCATAACCTCCGCGCGGCGCGCACTCACTGCATCACGTAACGACGGGAGTGCCTGATGGTGAGAAGAACCGCGATGGTGCTGAGTACCGAGTGGGCGCAGGTTGAAGTTGTTGATCTCACGAATGATGGAAACGGCCTGGGGTTTAATCTAGTAGGCGGGCGCAGCACAGGGGTGGTCATCAAGTACGTGCTGCCCGGTGGTGTTGCGGACAAGGACGGGCGCCTGCAGAGCGGCGACCACGTCCTGCAGGTCGGCTCTGTCAACCTCCGCGGCTTTACGTCGGAACAGGTCGCCGCCGTGTTGCGGCAGGCAGGTCCTGCCGTGCGCCTGTTGGTGGCACGACCGGCCGATCCAGCTGCAGCCTTACGAGCACCCCTGCCTGGAACGGCTTTGGTTCCCACCAAAATCCTTGGTGACCCAGAACTACTGGATCGACACCTGATCGAAACTGGCTATGGTGCTGTGTATGACCTGTCTCAATGTTTCACCGACTACATCAACAGTCAGAATGGTGTAACTGAGTCCAGCATTGTAGCAGCAGCTGTGAGTGTGATTGGTGAGAATCCTCAGCAGATACCTGACCATCCTATTGTGTCAGAAACCATTTCACCCACCATTACAATAACTGTACCTGTAGAGATCCCAAACCAACCTGAAATTGAGCTTATTCATGTGGATTTGAACAAAAATGTGTATGGGCTGGGTATAACAGTTGCAGGCTATGTGTGTGAAAAGGAGGAACTATCTGGAATATTTGTGAAGAGTATTATTGAAGGCAGTAGTGCTGAACAAAGTGGTAAAATTAGGATTAATGATAGAATAATAGAAGTTGATGGAATATCTTTAGCTGATAAGACTAACCCACAAGCAGTTGAGATTTTAAGAAACACAGCCATATCTGTGCATTTAGTGTTAGAGAGATACCTGAGAGGTCCAAAGTATGAGCATCTACAGCTAGCTATATTCAATGAGGAGCGTCCCACATCCCCATCACCATCTACAACTACCTTGTCGTGGTTTCCAGTGCCTTCCCAAGCTGAAAATAGTTCAATAGAAATAGAACCTGAGCCCGAATCCAACACTACTATAGATTCAAGTGTGCTAGAAATTGTTGACACCCATGAACCCGGAGAAGAGCCGACACAAGAAGAATTAGACAAAAGATTTGATGAAATATTAGCTGTTGACAAAGAAGAAATAAAGAAAAAGTGGGAAGAAAAAGTAGGTCCTAACAAAGAAATATTAGTGGCTGAAGTGAGCAAGCTTGAAGGGCTAGGCATCAGCTTGGAAGGCACAGTGGATGTTGAAGGAGGACAGGAAGTGAGGCCTCATCATTACATCAGATCTGTGCTTCCTGAAGGCCCTGTCGGTCAAGAAGGTAGTCTATCAGCTGGGGACGAGCTCCTTGAAGCCAATGAGTACCGGTTGCATGGCTTAACTCATACAGAAGTAGTTAATATCTTGAAGAAGCTTCCAAATAGAGTCAGGTTAGTGTGTGCACGGAGTAGCATAGACAGTGGTCCTCGTCCACTCATAAACTTGGCACCAGATAGAGAAGGCTTTGAAGCAAGGAAGATTATATCTGGCAGCTTGAATAATTTAACAACCCTGGTTAAAGCACAGTCTGACACTTCCATCAACACATCTAGCACAGCAACATTGACAAATCACTCCGGACATTCAAAGAAGTCTCGCTCCTTGGAGTGTGTATCCGGCCTAGCCATGTGGCAAAGTAAAGAAGATATTGTGGAATTATTCAAAGGTGACCAAGGATTGGGTTTCTCTATTTTAGACTACCAAGATCCTGTTGATCCCCAGGGTACAGTCATAGTTGTACGTAGTTTAGTCCCTGGGGGTGTTGCAGAGAAACATGGAGAGATCTCCCCTGGCGATAGAGTTATGTCAGTAAATGGAGTCAGTATTAAGAATGCAACACTTGACCAAGCTGTGCAAGCTTTGAAGGGGGCTCCGAGAGGGATTGTGAAGGTTGGTGTGGCCAGGCCTCTCCCTCCACATGATCCTAAGTCTAAAAGTACCACAACTCTGAACACAAAACCGAGTTAATTGTCACAAGTGATAGATAACTGTACTAGTCATGTTGAGTCATATCCATATACTTAAGGGTCTACATATCGAGGTGTGTGGTGATGGCTGGTCAGAATCTGATATATTACTTGGTGCTGAATTTATTTCTGCTATTTTGAATAGCTTTAGAAGCTTTATTAAAATCTTTATTTCTAAATGTTTGAAATATCAATTACTGTGCATAAGATTGAAATACTCTATATTTCTCTACATCAGATTCTCTCCATGATATGTAGAGGAGTCGGTCAGTAGACATGTTTCACAAAAAATTCAATATGGAGCTCAAAACTCGTATGATACAATAATAATTAACGCTTTACTAGTTACATAGTTAAGACACACAATGTCATTTTAAATGCACATTTTTAAAATAATACATTTCGGTTGACTTGAATTTTTGTAAAATTTAATATTTGAAAATAGTGATTTTACCTAAAACTACCTTTTTTATTGTATTGAAATAATTGTGTATGGTACAGTCAGTAAAAAAATATATGGTTATTTTTTCAACCAACAAAAAAATATTTATGTTTAAAACACTGCTATTCTTGCCAGAATAATTTATTATGTACTTAATAATTAATTCTTTTATACATATATGCTTTACGAAAATTCAAGGCACCCAGAGTAGTATACCTATAATAATAATTTTACACGAAAATGTTCCCTGTATTGAACAATCTTTTTTTAATCTAGATTGTAATATCACAAATCTTGTAGATATTTACCTAAGGGAGCAATTATATAAAATAAAATTTAATGTAAATACGAAAATTCGAATCTCACCACACTTGCGTAGATAGTATTACTAATATAAATATACATACGATATTATATAAAAAAAGGATTTGACTGTGAATTGATTTCTTGCCGTTTTGTATAAAAGATTACTTTGTAAGTATTGTGCATAGTTTGCAAGTACCTAAGGACGAAAATGTAAAAAAGTTTTTATTCTTTTCTATTAAATATCTAAAAAAATACACCCTCAAAGCTTCCTAACATTATCATGTAATGGTTTATCCTTAGATACCATACCAGTAAGTATTTGTGTATGTTTATACATATTTTATAATAAACGCACTAAAACTAGGTGGGCACATGTGATATGAGTGTTAAGTATAACTTCACCTATCTGTGAGATTATTGTGCAAACAACTTACCTTGATGTAAAAAAAAAACTATTTATAGTGTAAAGGAGTCTGCTCACTACACTGTATCATACCATTTTTTTTTTTCAATTTTGCCTATATTGGGAATGTCCTTGATCTGCATATATGCATTTACTCCAAGCCCCGGGACATGTACCTGCGAGCCATCAATTACTGAAGTTGACCCATAATTTACACATCACTGATTCGTATATGCATAATGTATGCACATGGTAAAATCACTACATTATTTATGGATAAATTAAGCATCGCGTGACAGATATTGATTTTATTGACATTAATTACCTATTCGCTTCTATTATTAACATACATCTCATTTATTTTCTCGTTTATAAAAGATTTAAGCTGGAACAAAAGAACGCCGTCTGATTCCATACATATTCCATTTTGATTTATTAAACTGAGTGCGCTATTTTAGGCAACACATTCAATGCCGCAGAAGTTCGGCTGCGAGCTACGGTGAGAAATGTTTCTGACACCGTTCCGTGCTAGAATTGCTGATATATCGATACTGAACTATAAATAAAATTATTGGTTTTAAGGTGATGTGTTCATTGCTGCTTTGCACAAATTAATCTGGTTACCTACTTACATAGATACATAAGTTTGTATCATTTTAAAGATATCCGTGAATGATCTGTTTTTAGTTTGGACTGAATTTTTGGCTAGTTTATATGTATGTACTTAATCCAATCAATGACTAAAAGAATTATATATATATATATTACCTACTATTTTTTCTATGAATTTCACCGCAGGTGGGACTCAAACTATTTAAATATTTTCGTATTTTAGTGCAATATTTATTTTATCCACAATATAAATTTTCAATAATGAGGTACGATTATGAATATGTCATTTTTGGTTTTATAAAAATGTTTTGGATAATCCGAAGATCTTATCTGCCAACGGTACCTGAATGCGTGACTTTCATAAATACATCTTACTTATGAGAGGACATGCTCGTTTTAACTGTAACTAGCAGCCATACAAAATTCGTGAACTTGACCAATATCTTACAGCAGATACACAGAGTCATAATATAAAATAAAATACACGCATGCAGTATACATAAAATCACGATCAAATGGAACGCGTTTGATTTTCAAGGCGTGGTCTGTTCCTATTATAAGAACTTATTGATTAAACATAAACACGAAACGTGGTTGAGTGAAATATTACAGGTTTTCCCTGTTTCGTCTTACAATAAAAGCTAAATGAACATTTGTAAGCTGAATTTAATTGTACGTATGCTGATTGGGTTATGATGGTTTAGTCATCTCGAATATTTTTACACTTTCGGAAAGTCATGTCTCGCTCCACTTTTCACTACAGTAACTACTTACTACTTATATCATCAAAAAAATCTTTGCTTTAATTACAGTGATATAGTTTTATTTCATATATTGTATTATAAATCTTAGAAATATCTATGTATAGTGTGTATAAATATCATACACTTACTGAACAAAATCTTTGATGACATTACAATTGAGTGCATTTAAAGTGTACGAGTTATTTTTATGTTTTTGTCACCCTCGCCTAAATAATTTGCACTGCACTGTAATGTATTCAAAGTTTTTAAAAGTACATAATATTTTTGTATTACGATGAACCTCAATAGAGCGAACTAGCCAGCGAAGACTGCACGCAAAAGTAAAATTCCGCCTTCATTATCAGCATTTCCCACGTTTACCGATGTTGTCACCGATCGGCGATGCGTGCAGTCTTCAAAGATGGCAGTTACGTACGTACATGCATCACATCACGAATCTTCCGTTCAGCCAGACTGAAATAGATCTTATAATGTTTAATTTACGGAGTCTCGGAATATGTGATAATAATTCTATTGCGAGTCATTATTTTGCCATACAAATTATATAGTTTACCGGGTTATTTTTTTATATTGTGTGGACTTTATCTCCCTGCTCTCTTCAGTTACTAATTAGTGTAATGTACCCTTACTTAAATAATAAAAAGAAAAAATATTATTATCTTATCAGTTATCACATATTCCGAGAAAAGTAATTCCATATAAATATTTACATAAAATAGTTTATTTAGGTACTTGTATTATAAACGAGTCACACTTAGCCTTACACTCAGTTGTAATATACCTAACGAGGATAAATATATGAATAAGCAAAATAATAATTTGTTTTTCTGATCTATTTAATTAAATCTGCTCGGTTGGTTTCATACATCGGGGGAGATACTACCACAACGAAAGCGTCCACAACGTGTTATTGCGATTGAAAGAGAGGGATGCCGCGCCTTTATCCATATTATATATCCCTTTCTCAGCTTAAAAAGGAATGCAAAGCTTTATGGTACTGTTTCAGAGATTGTTCTAAGTGTAAGTTTACACTTAACATTCGTCTCTTAATCTCATATTTAACGGTTTCCTTGCTAAGTGTTCAGGACATTGACGATTATGAACAGGACAATGCATACCTACCTAAAATTAACTTACTTGTATTTCATTAGTATTCGACGCTAGAATAAAAAAGTTATTCGTGCAGAAATAGAAATGCATTACCTACGAGTAACATTTTATTTTATTCGTCAAAGGAGAGCGCAAGCTTAATTTCAACTGACAAAACAGTACTTAGGCCTACTGTTGCCAAAAGAAACAAAGTGCCGATACAATTTCAGCCTCTTGTTATATGAAAGTGTAAATATCGTCCTCTTTTGCATAATTTAGAAATACACGTCTCCGGGCTTCGGAGTATGCAGGGGACAATTGGACGTAAAACAAAAATTACGTCATAAACCTTTACCTACATCATACCAACTTGCATGCGGAATAATATTTGAGGGCTGGTAAGTACCTACGTATTTTTACTCGAGAAAAAGCATAATTATGTAGTGCATAAATATAAGCATGTAAGAAGCAAAGGGTTGGCCCGGTAAGTTAAAAAACCGGTCAATAGCGAGTCGCACACCGAGGGTTCACGAACAAACTTGGAGGGTAGTTATGTAAAAAATATTTTTGTCAATTTTTATGAGTTTGGGTCAACAAGATGCCTGGCCTGTAAAACTTTGTGACAAATGACACGGACAGACTGACGGATAGTTAACTCTATTGCTGGGTGACAATAGCAATTCGGGTACGAAACCCTAAAAAATAGCATGGCAAAAGGACAGCATTTTTGTGCTGTGCACATATTTTTCAGACAGGAATTTTCGATGTAAATCTTTATGCTTTTTTAGCTTCAGGTGATTTAATTAAACAAAATGAGTCCACAAGACAGCTCAGTATTTGTGATAAAAAAGGTTCCAAATCACAAAGTACCTACACCTAATATTATTTAAAAACAATGTCTAGCTACCGTCATTTTCATTATTTATTTAGAAGATTTTATTATATATATTTATTTTTTATAGAATATCAAGCATGTGGGTGCCCAATCTACCGGTGACGATGATATCCGCGGTGGCGGCAACCGCCGGCGGACTGTGCTTGTTCAAGTAAGCTTTTTGCCACTAAATTATAAGAGTGCAAAACATCAATCCTGCTTACGTACCTAGGCTTGCTTGTTGTAACGAATGTTATGAATCACCTGAGCGTGTTTAGGTATAGGATAAGGGAATGCAATTGCGATTTTAAGTCGGTACTCTTGCAAGATCCATAAGGACTTTCCGTACAGAAAAAAATGCTTGCTTTGCCAAAAGACATTCAAATATTACTATTATAGGAACATCTATTCTATACCTATAGTAAAATTGTAACAGGCCAATGTCTGCATTATAGGTATTGAAGAAAAAGTAATAGGTAAGTATGGGGTCTTTATTAGAGTAACAGAAGCCAAAATAACAATTATTAGCTGTCTGTCTGTATGTTTGTATGTGCATCACGCAAAAACTACTATATAAATCTGGATGCAGTTTAAACAGTTGTATTGTTGGAGGTCTAACTTAAAATCTGGTGCATATTTCATCTTGATACGCTACCTAGAATCGGACTTAGGTATAGTTAATCTTTTTGGGACGTGCGTGATACTGCGGGCAACAGCTAATCCCCAACAATATCGTGATGGAACTTTCAGAGACTTCTACAGTGGCCCGCCTTACGATCGGGAAGCCCGCGCCGATGGGAAGGTGGTCGTTATCACGGGCGCCAACAGCGGCATCGGCAAAGACGCAGCTTGGGACTTCGCCAAAAGAGGGGCTAAGGTATAGCAATCTTCACATCTCCATTCTGGTGACACGGGCTGAAGGGATTTTTGATATTCCTTTTTTTTTTGTTCATTCCAGGTGTTCATGGCTTGTCGAAATATGGAAACTTGCGAGGAGGTTCGCCGGGAGATCGTGTTGGAGTCCAACAACAAGTTCGTGTACTGCCGACCCTGCGACCTCGCTAGCACCGAGTCCATTAGAAAGTTCGCTGAGAGGTGAGCTTACTTCAACTGAAAATAACCGTGGGAGAGCCATGCTTCGACACGAATGGGCCGGCTCGACCGGAGTGATACCACGGCCTCACAGAAAACCGGCGTCAAACAACGCTTACGTTGTGTTTCGCTGAGTGAGTGAGGATAACGGAGGCCCGATCCCCTTTTAAAAGGCCGGCAACGCACTTGTGATCGTGTTGCGGGTGTCAAAAAATTTTTTTATTCAATTACCTTTGCCGGGAAGTTACCGTTAAGTTTAGTTACCGTTCTATAACTACTTATTGATTATTCTGTGGTACAGGTTCAAATCAGAAGAGCCTCATCTGCACGTGCTGGTGAACAACGCGGGCGTGATGGAGCCACCCGCCAGCGTCACCAGGGACGGCTTCGAGACGCAGCTGGGCGTCAACTACCTGGGACACTTCCTGCTCACCAACCTGCTGCTAGACACACTGAAGGTGAACCTATATTTTTACTGTACTAATATTACAAGCATACGGCAAAATGAAATCTTTATCGGGAGAAAAACGTAATGTACGTGAATAATTAACGATCCATGCTCCACACTCCCGAATAGAAAGAAATAATATAAATTTATTTACGTAACGACAAGACGCACACATATTTTGTATATAAGGCGGATCGCGGCGTATTTAAGGCGGATCGTTTCGCTGTGCCCGCGAGATTCAAATTTCGAGTGGTTTTTCGCAGTTTGTAGGCCTATAATAAGTTCTGCATTCATGTTAATGGTAATTGCGACATTAACTATACTTAATTCACAATTTTTATCTAAAACCATTGTTTAAAAATCATTATTAGAGCTGGTAGGTGGAGGTGTAAAATGTCAATTTTGACCAATTACACAGATTGCGCCAAGTTTTTGGCTTGATAAGGATTTATTAGGAAAGGTTTTAGTTCTTAGTTGTGAATGTTGTATAGTTGATGTCGCAATTACAACTACCATGAATCTAGAACTTGTTGTAGACCTACAAACTGCGAAAAACCAGTCGAAATTTGAATTTCGTGGGCTCTGCGAAACGATCCGCCTTAACAAAGAAATGCTTAAACTAATCGCGAATGTAGATATGCGTCACATCCACGCACAACGGCTATCACTCAGCTTATTGCTGTGCCTCGCGCAGAGCAGTCACAACGCTGGTTTTCAGCGACAGCCGCCTAGCCGGTGTCGACATTTTGACGTCGGGCGGTGCAGCTTCAGTCAAGAATACTGAAATGTGTTTAATAAATAGATATTATTAAATACACTATTACTTTTATAATATCGAATCGCGGATCGCCGGCATTTACTTTCGGAAATTTGGCATATCACGTAGTGCAATACAATAGATATTGAACTATGTGTAATACATTTAAGGTAGCTTATTGCAAAGCTTGTCATTTATACTTTTCAGGAATCCGCTCCTAGCCGCGTGGTAGTGGTGGCAGGCAGCGCGCACTACCGCGGCCAAATCAACAAGGACGACCTCAACTTCAGCAAGAAGTACGACGCGCCGGCTGCGTACGCGCAGAGCAAGCTGGCCTGTGTACTGTTTGTAAGGGAACTTGGCAGGAGAATGCTTGGTGAGTGGTCTTATTTCTTTCCTTGTTGGTATTGAAGAGAGAGACGATAATACACAAAAAAAACTAAAGACTTCAAATAAACCATACACAAATTGCAATAATATATGTAACTATTTAACTGAGATGCTAAAATGGCCACTATTATACTATACAGATTATGATTCACATTTATTTTTAACTGCCGACGCAAAAAGAGGGGTGTTATAAGTTCGCTTGACTGCCTCATTAGCCTAGTGGTCCTGCGAGCGACTGCTACGCTAGAGGTCTTGGGTTCGATTCCCAGGGCGAGAAAGGTGTTATTGGGTTTTTCTATGAAATTCTCAGTAGTCTCGAAGTTTGGAATCTGTGCCCGGTTTATGGCAATAGACTCGCCCCCTATTACATGAGACCTAAACTTACCGGTGATCTGTGGGTGTACATTAGTAGGCCTCTGCCTAACCCGGGGAAAACAGGCGTGATGGTATGGTAGAAGTTTATCGTGTGTATCTGTGTGTTGCACCGTAGCGCTCAAACGAATGGACCGATTTTGATTCAGTTTTTTTTTATCTAAATGGTGGTCACCATTTAGATAAAAAATATATAAAATAGCTATGATTTAAGAAAATCTGGCCAGCCGTTTGAAGATTGTCACCTCTTTTCTGGTTGATGAAGGGATGTGAACAACTTTCACAGGTCTTTTGAAATTTGCTATCCTGTTACTTCAATGATATTGCAAGAACATGGTAACCATGCCTTGACGCAACAGGAGTTTTTTAAATTTTAAATTGAATACTATTCTCATATCTTTTTCAGGCACTGGGGTGTCAGTGATCGGCGTGGACCCCAGCCTCACAGACACCAACATCACGCGCCACATGTCCATGATGAAGAGCGTCTCGCGGTTCTTCGTGTACCCGCTGTTCTGGCCGTTCATGAAGTCTTCCAAGATCGGGAGCCAGGTCATCCTGCACGCCGCCCTGGACCCCGCGCTCAACGACTGCACCGGCGATTATTATGTGTAAATATACATTGTTATATAGACTAGAAATTGTTGGAAACATCAAACATCATCTATATTAGCCGAAGGACGTCCACTGCTGAACAAAGGCCACCCATAGATTTTCACTAGGATCGGTTACATGCTACTTGAAACCAAGGACTCCCAGCTAGCTTTACCAGGTCATCTGTTCTCATTGGAGGCCGTCCTACACTGCGTTCTCCGGTGCGTGGTCTCTGCTACGGAACCCTTTTTGCCCCAGAGATCATCAGTTCCACAAGCTATATGTGCTCCGCCCACTGCCACTTAAGTTTACTGTACCTACCTACTGTAACTGGAATAAAAATTAACTATTGCTCAATAAATTCTAATCATTTACAGTGATATGAAGAAGAAGAAGCCATCAACGACAGCTCAGGACTACGAGCTGGCGGGCTGGCTGTGGAAGGTCAGCGAGCGCTGGACCAAGCTGGACGAGCACAGAGCTGCCATGGCAGCTGCTCAAGCTGAAGCCGCGTGATTTAGCTCAACTAGCTTTAATTTACACAATTCTGCCTTCACTACTCATAGCTACATTCAGTAAGAACAATAATAATGTAATGGTGTCTGAAGTTGTGCGCACGTGGCTGCGCAGTAATCAATTTTACGATACATGCGCATGCGCGGCCATCAGGAAAGCCTAACTTCATAGGGGTTAGTTCGAACTGTAGTAACGTGAAAATAGCTGCTAAAGGCTAGCTCCTGGGAATGACACTTAGAGACTAGAAAAGCTCCAATTCTGCCATTGAAATACCTCTAAGAAAATGCATTCAACGATGATATTTTGTGTATTAATAAGTGAAGTGTTGTGAGAAAATAACTTATTTTTTAAGTTAAATAACTCACTGATTGGCGTACGAATGTGACAAGCATTTATTATGTTATATGACTAGTTAAATTGTTAATAAAACTTAGAATACAGAACTTGGATTTTATCTTTGGAAGAAAGAGAAAAATTTTAAAACAAGGATATCACTTGGTAAGTAATTTAGCATGACTTCAACACTATTATGCATGAAACCCGGAGAGGTTTGGCAGAGATGTATGTAGAGTGCGTATCGCCAGACTATCCTTAGGATATTGGTATTAGAAATTGGGTTAACCGGATGACTGGATGCCGAATTCCAGACAATCATTAACCTGAACCTAACCTTTCTGGGATCATACCCATCCTCTCACAACTCTTATCCAACTTCTCGCAACCCTTTTTACCTTCTCCCACATAGAAAGAGTGCAGACGTATTCTTAGCATTACCCTTTCCTTCTAATATATCATTACCAAAAAAATCTTTCTTGGAAAAAGGCTAAGAGAAAATCCTTCCTTTACAGTTAAAAGAAATTAAGAAAAGGAGAGACAAACAGCTTGAGGTAAGAATTAAAACAAAAACTGTTCTTATAAATATATTACATTTATTTATTTATAAAACACTTAACATTTTATTCGTTTAACGATAGATCTGTAGAGTTACACCTTCAGTTCCATTTCGTGACAGCTCCACACGTTGGCCACCATGATCCCACCAACATTGGCGATAAGCGATTTGAATTAATCGAACTGCGTCATCACATGGGTGTTGGTGCCAACGCTAATTTACTGATCCACACGCTAGCTGAATAGTGTTGATGCTGCCGTTGGGGCCAACGTGTGGAGCCGTCCTTAGGACATCCTAATAGTCCCTTCTTGGGCTCTTGATGACCGCCTGACATGATCTTGGCAAATGTCTTTACATTTCACTGTTCCGAACAGAATATTGCCTTATGGAATATGGCCACTTTGCCTTACCATGGAGAGGCATATTCCCTCTTATTACAAAAGATGATTTAAGCTAAACCCAGACTAAAATATATCCATCGTATTCTCATATAATTAGTAAAAGAAAACCATCTTGGAAATATATTTTATCGGAATCGGTTCACAATCTGCAAATATAGTAACACAAAAAAAACAACTTGGTGTCTGTTGTATCCTTTTTTGAAGTCGGTTAAAAAGGTGCAGTTTTAATATCTGTGTTTTTCTTTAACAATATTTTGTAGTAAGAGGATACATAGCCCAAATATAAGACACGTATCAAAGGTTAGGTAAAGGTACGATCAAACAAAATACAATACTAATACAAATCAGTCATTTGGAGACTCGCCGTCAAATACTTGACCGGCGCCATTAACGTTGCGAGTGTCGTGGTGTCAATACCCACCAGAAACATATATTTGCGTGATCCATAGTTATGTCTCAAGTTTGTGTGTAATAATGGACTTTATGTCCGCTATTTGTACGTTTGTAAAGTCCCACGCGACGCAGGACTCGTTCCCAAATGCGGGAGTTTTATGCAATTGAATATATTTTAATTCAGCAACGCCTGAAATGACCTCCGGAGACCAAAACGAGAGATTTTGCATTGTCTATAATGCGGGAATTTATGGGTTAGGGGCCCCGGACCCCCTGTCTGCTAGTGTTTTTTGCATTGGGTATGTATTATGCTACTTAGACGGGTCAAGTCTTTAAAAAAAGAAACATATTATAGCTTTGTTACTCCCATATAGATGTGTGGTATTCTGGTCGGTCGAACAACAGTTCCCTGTGCTGCAGCGGCTCAGCGCGCGGGTGCTGGTGCAGGAGCTGCAGCACGCCGGTGCCGATGGCGGCCGGCACGCCCAGGATTATGGACTCGGAGACACCCTCGATGCAATCCGTCTGCCCGTAATACGCCGCGTCGAAGAGATGGTCCGCTGTTTTTTCGAACTGGAGAACAGAATTATATGGTGTTATTTTTTTAATGAAAATTAGTTCTATCGCGGGCAGGATTCGAACCTGCGTCTTCTGATTGAATACACTAGACGCTATGGCCACTAAGCCATCGCGATTCCCACCCGCCAGGTCGAAATTTGCCTTCACATTCTGAATTTACCGTCTTTCGGGTGACATCAGTGACATCTATTGAAAAGCAAGTTACTTTGCTTCTCAACCGACACGACTTACTTTACAGTTAGTTCGATTTTGTACGATGCCACCTTACCTATTAAGTATCTTTTTGTATTTTTTTTTTCATGGTAAATACAAAAAAAAAATACGAATTGATAGTTTATAGCGTATTATTTCTTTTTTTAAGTTTTAGTAGTAGTATTCTAAAGATTCGTCAGTCAGCAGCACAAAACAGGAAATAGAAAAATTGAGACATACTAAAATAAATTATCGAAAGCGACGTTAGTACCAATTACGGCCACTAGGTGATAAGTTTGTAGCACTGTACTATAAATTGTACTTACACTGGCTAAGTTAAGCACGGACTCCTTCATCCTGGCGAGTCCGTAGCGCGTGATGCCGAGCACCTCGCCGCGGGCCGTCATCTGTCCGGCCAGCAGCTCCACGTGGCGCCGGTCCACGCTCATCCCGTGCCCCTCCATCACGGCCTGGATCTCGCTGATGATCGTCGACTTGGCCGCCTCAATGCCCAGCGTTTGGTACACCTAGGATCAGAAGGTACTGAGATAACCAAGAAATAACTAGGAAGTAAAACTTTTTTGGGTGCTATTATCTACAAACATAAATTAACAGACAACTGTACGGGGATCGAACCCATAATTCGCGGCGCAGAAGCCGATCGCTCTGCCGCCCCGCCGAAAGTCATGCCGGGAGAGCCATGCTCCGGCACGAATGGGCCGGCTCGACCGGAGTGATACCACGGCCTCACAGAAAACCGGCGTTAAACAACGCGTACGTTGTGTTTCGTCGAGTGAGTGAGGTTACCGGAGGCCCAATCCCCTTTTAAAAGGCGGGCAATGCACTTGTGACTCCTCTGGTGTTGCGGCTGTCCATGGTCGGCGGTAATCGCTTACCATCAGGCGATCCGTCTGCTCGTTTGTCCCCCTATCCCATAAAAAAGTGCCCTCAATATAATATATCAAAAAGTTTCTGCTTGGTTTTTTCTGTAAATCACCAAATGTAACTGTAATCTCGCCCTGAAGAACAGATAATACACTTACTCGTATATACTTCTTCCTAACACCTTATTTTTCTTCTATAAATATCTATCAGCCAAATCATGCGGTCATAATACTTATATAATTATACATAACCATAACATAACCAACCCATTATATTGTCACATAGCTGGGTACGGGTCTCCTCTCAAATGAGAGGGATTAGGCTATAGTCCACCACGCTAGTCTAGTCCGGGTTGGCAGACTTCACACGCCGTCGAGAAAATCTCTGTCATGCAGGTTCTCACGATATTTTCCTTCACCGTTTAAGCGCGTGATAATTAACTATTAATGCGCACATGACTTCGAAAAGTCAGAGGTCACGCACCTCTGACTTTTCGAAGTTTTCTTTGGATTTGAACTCCACCACACTCTATCACTGCTGTATAATTATAGTGTACCTCTAATATATTATTTGACGTGGTCTTGGTGCCGTCGACTCCGAAGGTCGCGATCACGTCACGTAGGCCATCACCCTCCACACACAGCTTATACCTGCGACACCACGATATATGTTAAGATTATATAAATATATATGACCAGCATCAAGGTATATATAAACAATTAATATATGGCAGCTTTATGAAAATTTCTGATTAGTTAGTGACGGGTGTCTGTGAAATACTACTTTGTTTTTGGCTTAATTTCCACTATACATCGACTTTTAATTCAATTCAGTAACTTGACAGGTCAAAGAAAAATATGGTTGTGAACGATTTTGCGAACTCACTCATTCATTGCGAACGAATGATAAAAATGGTTTAATATTAAGAAATCTTTAAAAAATCGTATATAAGATGTGGAACATTCGAATAATTAATAATTATTAATAAAAGTAATTTCCTTTTTTATTGTCTTACACATACCATCACGCCTGTATTCCCCGAAGGGTGAGGCAGAGGTGTACTTAATGTACACCCACAGTTCGCCGGTATGTTTAGGTCCCATGTTATAGGGGGCGAGCCTATAGCCATTAACCGGGCACAAATCCAGACTCCGAGCTGCTAATGAGAATTTCATAGAAAAACTCAATAACACTTTGCTCGACCTGGGGATCGAACCCAGGACCTCTAGTGTAGCAGTCGCACTTGGGACCACTAGACTAATGAAGCAGTAGTTTTTTATTGTCTTGAATAAACATCATGTAATTTTACTTTTGTCATTTTATTTCCTCTGACAAACTTCTACAATGTTTATCGTATTTGTAAGACAAGTTATTAAATTTAAAATAAAGTTAGCATATAAGTTAGCGCTTAAGTTCATTCAATTTCATTCATTCTTTCACCACCTCACTATCTCTTTTTTTTGTCAAAAACTGGTAACCCTTTAACTGTCAAGTTACTACTATCTACTATAGAGCTTGAATTTTTAATGATTAAAAACCAGGGCATCCCTTTTGCATTTAAATAAATTCTTTCTTATCTGAATACCTACAGCATGTTTAGTAAAAGTAACTGTCACATTTCTCTTTATCACGCAATATAAAAAAGTATAGTTGACACTTTACGCTGTTTAGTTACGTAGTACTTACGTGACATCATAGATGTCGCCATTCGATTAGAAAAATAAACGATTTAGATTATAGAAATTAGATTTTCCTAGTTTAGTTATGTAACGCGCGAGGGTTACGTGGTGCGTTCTCGCAGGGTTAAGTGCCGCGCCGCGCCTCATTCAGTCGTCAAGTCGCGGTCCCAGCGTGCCCTCGCGTAATTCTCCGCGGCTCTCGCTCACTCGGTATCACTGTGTTTAACTACCAACCCCCTAGCCGGACCAGCAGACATTATAGTTATTATTTATCATGTTATTTACTAATTCTAAGCTCAAGTTAAACGAAACCGTGACCCCGAGGGTCGTAATTGTTTTTATTTTTCGTATGATCGTTTCTAGAATTATTTTTTTCATACTACCCTCAACCAATTAAATAAATACTATTTTACTTTGGGTAGCCTGTGGATAGTGGTGTAAAATTGTTGACGATTGAACGGCAAGCGAGTTGAGAACTCCGTAATATTCTCCTCGTGAATTAAACGGAAAATCAATCTTAGCCGCAGATGGTGTTTTGTTGTAACCATACGCGCGAGTGTGTTTGTGTGTGTGTTTATGTGACAGAAAATCATCGGTGGGTGAAATGACAACAATTATGTTCGGTGTGTCTATTGAACAGCATCCTGCGCGCAGGTGTTGATAATCCAAACCAGGTATCCTTTCCAAATTGTTCATAGAATGACTCGTGCACATAAACAATGGATTTGGAAATGGCGACAGCTGTATTCAGGTGAATACAGCTGTCGCCATTTCCAAATACATTCTTTATGTGCACGAGTTATACCATCATGCCTGTATTTTCCTAAAGGTTATTAGAGGTATAGATTATGTATACCTATTCTGTATGTTTAGATCTTACTTACAGCCTCGCCCCCCTTTTGGGGGAGCCTCCCATCCCAATAACACTCTTCGACGTGGGAATCAAACCCAGGATTTAGCGTAGCAGTCATGAGGACCGTTTTCCTGTATCATAGGTACATTTGTACAAACAAATCACTTGCATAAACTAACACTCTTATTCATAATAATACCTCTAACTATAATAGGTTTAGTCTTGTTTTCCCTGTCACAAAATATCACGTGTTTAAACCAGACAAAAAATATTATCTGTTTATTTGTAGGTAATGTTACTATAATTATGTTTTGTATTGGAATTGAAAAATATTTATAAAATTCAACCGCATCATAAAAGACTGGAAAGCGACCCCATCATAGTTAGGAAAAGGTAAGCTGTAGTGTACCTGACGTTGGAGTCGGTGTCGTCGCAGGCGATGACGGCGCGCGCCACCTGCGGCAGGCCCTTGACGACGACGGGCGGCAGCTGCCGCGCCAGCTGCTGCAGCGACATGTTCAGCCACCCGCCCAGCTTGCTCGCCTCCGCTGACACCTTGATGGCCCAGTCCGACACTATGTGGATGTTGCCTGGCTTTATCTTCAGCTTGGATGTACATATTCTGGTGACATAATTAGTGAACAATGTACTTTTGACTAACTTGGGTATTCTAACGCTCATTAAGAGTCCGGTGGACCATTTCCCATACAAACGTAACACCAAAATTAACACATACACTCACGCCTTCCTCCCACAGGGATAGGCAGAAACTATAGACCGTCACTTGCTACGATTCTTGCATTTGCATTTTTTGCTTCTTCCACATTCATATATTTTCTCATACATACGCGCCAGTTGCGAATGCTACGCACCTGACCTTTTTGAAGGATTTCGCCAATAAGATCGGCGTATGTCCTTCTAGGGCGACCTCTACCGACGCTGTAGCTGACGTTCGTCTTATAAATTCATATTCCTTTTGTTAATCGTCTTTCATTCATTCTTTCAACATGTCCAAAACCATCTCAGGATATTCTTTTCAATATGTGTCACTACAAAAAAATCTAATTCAATCGCAATTTAATCAATTTATGTTATTATTCGGATTCCGATACTATTAATCTAGGTTCCTACTCTACCATTTTGTCCAAAATACTTCACTGGAAATAAATGTCAGCGAAAGGAATTCATGATAACTTCACCATGTTGGGACGATTTTTCGGTCGGTTTATTTCCAGTGAAGTGGTAACGAAATGGTACAGTAGAAACCTAGCTTAATGGTATCCGAATCCGAATAATAACATTTGACATTTGATAAAATATTGTTTGGGTTACGATTTATTGTGGTATTACCTTTTAGTGGGCAATTAGGCTCCGCCGGACCCTTAATCTTTTGAGCTATGTCGGCAACTTTAGTTCTTCTACGGATCTCCTCATTTCGATCGCGAAAAGAAATACCACATATGATATAATTATCGCAAAATACTCACGAGTAGACGATGGACTCTACGTTGACCTCGAGGCACAGCAGGCGTATCCTCTCCGCGTCGAGGCGGATCAGCAGGAAACACTCGTTCGGCAGGTACACCTCATCTATGTATCTGGTGATCTGACACATTACCACCAAAATATTTATTTTAAAAAGGATTTTGTAAAAGAAAATATAAAAAAAAAATATTTCTGCAAAATTCTTCTATTGCTGTTTTTCTCTCCATCGTAGATGTTTTTTTTATCTGACACCTGCTGGTTTTCGGTGGCCTCACAGAAAATCGGCGTTAAACAACGCTTACGTTTTGTTTCGCTGAGTGAAGTGTAAGGTTACCGGAGGCCCAATCCCCTTTTAAAAGGCGGGCAACGCACTTGTGACTCCTCTGGTGTTGCGGGTGTCCATGGGCGGCGGTAATCGCTTACCATCAGGCGATCCGTCTGCTCGTTTGCCCTCCTATCACAAATATTCACTTCAGTAAACATTTTATTGAAGTTTAAAATTTACTATTGTCGGCAAATCTTTAATGTCATAAAAGAATCACCAACCGTAGTATGTTTGACATCCAGGGACAGTGTTGCTGCCACTGTAAGTATTATCATTTCTGTTTCCTCGTTTTTAATTTTATATATATATTTTTTTGCTTGAGAAGTGAGAACGATTATATAAACTGGATATCGATACCTAACAATACTTTCACGGGTAAATAAAGAATGTATTTTTTGGTGTCATTTTACAACGGCAATAAAGTGTATCAAATAACATTCACAAAATCACGTTGCACATACCTCTCCCAGGGTAGTCTTCTCTACTCTGCCTTTCACTCTCCTAGCAAACTCCTGGTCATGCGGGTGTATGAGCTCTGCTGTGATGATGGGTGTGGAGATGTTTCTTGACGCGTTGATGATCTCCTTGACGCGCGGCACTCCTTGCGTGATGTTCATCGAAGCTACGCCGGCGAAGTGGAAGGTTTTCAACGTCATCTGGGTGCCGGGCTCGCCTATACTCTGGGGGATAGATGAGAGGGTAAATAACACCTCCAGAATAGGGTAGCTGACTGGTCTTTGATGAATAATGTTATTACAAATAATTCCTAGACTGAAAAAATTATTCAAATCGAGTTATAAAGTTCTAAGATATAAGCTTTTAAAGTTTTTGGTGGGGAGTGAGTGGGGATGCTTTGTCCCTTTCCCACAAAACGAATGTCAGTATAGAATCTGTATGGCGCATGCACGGTTTGACGTCACAACGTGCTATAGTACACTCTCTGTTTAGCATAAATTGAAAATAGTTATAACTTCCTTATTTTTGAACCGATTTTGATTTTGTTTTTGTAGATAGACTCTGTTTATGGTCTACATTTTTAGGAAACCATTCAAAAATATCAGTTAACTAGCCTATTGCATAACCATTGAATACGTGTTTGGTGCACGGTTAAGATGGATGATGAATAATATACTAATATATTATAAATATAAACATATTCATAATAAATAATACTGCCTCATTAGTCTAGTGGTCCCAAGCGTGACTGCTACGCTAGAGGTCCTGGGTTCGACCCCCAGGTTGAGCAAAGTGTTATTGGGTTTTTCTATGAAATTCTCAGTAACAGGTCGGAGTCTGGATTTGTGCCCGTTTAATGGCAATCGGCCACACACTAACTAGGGGGCGACCCCTATTATATGGGACATAAATCATACCGACGAATTGTGGGTGTACATTAGTACGCCTCTGCGTAACCCTTCGGGGAATACAGGCGTGATGATGGTATGTTTGATATTTTTGTTAAAAGAGTGTTTTTGGAGTTTTGAAATTGAGTGTTTGACCATTAGTCCGGGTAAGTAGTGCACATTTTTGTTCTCTAGTTTGAAGAGCAGTAGTACTGAATAGTGGAAGTGAGTCGTGTGCGTCAGGTTGATGATGTTAGGTACCTGTGCGGCGAGCGCGCCGACGGCGGTGCCGGGCTCGATGACGCTGCGCTGGTACTTGTGGTGGCACACGCGCAGGAACTGCACCAGCTGCGTCAGCGTCAGCCGCTGCAGCTGCTTCACGATGTCGCCGCACTGAGCGTACCGGGCGCGCAGGTTGCGGACCTTGTCTGCTATGGTCTTCAAGAACGACCTGCAATTATAATGAGGGCTACCGTTTTTAAGTTAACCAATCAATCATCAATTTTTAAACTGCAATGATACCACTGGTGTTGCTGACGTATATAGGCTGCTGTTGCCGCTTACCATTAGGCGGCTCGTATACTGGTTTCACATCTAATTGCAATATATATATATAATAATATAATATAAAAAAAAACGCCAAGTAACCAATATCAGTTTAAAAGACTGTAGGCTTAATCCTGTAAACAAAGTAAATATTCTGGTTTCTGACACTTACGCGAATATTAGACATTGAAATAAAACTACTTTTTATGGATTTGATCGCGTTCTATTGATATTATTTGATATCAAATACTGCCGTTTCAAGAAGTCGGCAGTTTATGAACATACTATAGACAAGGTCCAGCACTACATCAGATTTGATAAACCACAAGTCCTCGCAAAAGAAAACCGATTCCTACCCAGGATGATCCGCGAGGCTATTGAAATTAAAAAACATTCAAATTTCAATAGAGAAGATGGCTGGGTCTTACCACCTGCTTGAAACCCCATTATAGATTCCATAAAATCAAAATCCAAGCCCAAAACTGCAAGACCGAAGGATACGGTGAGCTAATTCTGCGTGAATCGGATCGCCAATAATTAACAAAAATGTAAGGTAGCTGTTAGTAATTGTAACATTAAGACGTCCAACAACCTAGTCTACCCGTGACTATGGACACTGTAAAGGATCCGAAACGTCGGGAATCAAATAATATCAATACAACGCGATAAAATCTGTAAAAAGTAGTTTTATTTCAAGGTAAATCTCCGTTCTACTACAGTCTTCTCTTAGTTGTAGCGACGATAAAATAAGCTACTACTTACAGTAATTCATTTTTGAACTCCTGCGTGCAGGTCTTGAAGTCATCAAGAGCTAGGGTTTCTTCTGCCGCTAATACTATGCCATCGCCGTCCAATGGATCTTCGTCTCTATACAAACAATATTATAATGAACTATTACTGTTCTATTAGATTTCAGTTTTTAGAAAATATTGGGATAATTTGGGCAGCGAAATCTCACCAAAAATATTGAGATGATATTAACCTGTAGATACAAAAGAACCCAAAAAAATGTTGGCCTTGTACAATGAAATAATAAAACTGAAAGATTAATAAAAACTGGGTACGTATTGAAGAAAATCATTGTCAGATCTTGTCATCAACGTTATTACTTTACTTTTGTAAAATCGTTGCCCCAGTTAGTATTTTCTCCCGTATCTTGGGTAACAAATAATTTCCCACGCAAACACCCAGACCCGGAACGACTCTCTGTAAGGTAATACAAATATTTATTTCGTGCGAGGACCGAACCAACTTATGACGCAGACGCCAAAATAAATATGCTGTAAAAGATTGCCCCTTAGAGAACCTAGGAGGTTATTTTAAGACGTCATACCTGGACAGGTACTTGGCGCGCACATCAGCCAGTACCCTGGCGAGGTCCACGGGCCGGTCCTTGCCCTCCATGTAGCTGGGGTCCAGCCCGTCGCTGCCGTAGCGGAACTGCACTACCTCGCCCATCGCGTTGCGCACCGTCATGTCGTATTGCAGCACTAGATCCTCCAGAGACTACGAGAGAGAACATTTTACACGAGTATTCATTACTGCCGAACTAAACTCCGAAACCTGTTCTTTAGAACTGCGGGAAATAAGATCAGC
Organism: Acronicta aceris; assembly: GCA_910591435.1. Classification (NCBI taxonomy): domain Eukaryota; kingdom Metazoa; phylum Arthropoda; class Insecta; order Lepidoptera; family Noctuidae; genus Acronicta; species Acronicta aceris. The sequence goes on along the minus strand of OU342775.1, from coordinate 13,323,704 downwards.
GCTTGTATTCAAGGATCAGCTCCCTTGCTATAGCCTATTTGCCCTGTCTTGTATCATAATAACAGAATGGTAAATCCGTGCTATTTATTACACTTGGTTTAGTATATTGAGGGCTTTAAACTTTTCATATTGCACCCGGTAGGTGGCGCTGCAAAGGGACACTACTTTTAAAAAAATATTATTCTATAATATAACATAATTACTACAAGTCTTTCTTTGTGCAGCGGTCAACTCAATATTTCATTTTTATTTCAGTGAATTTTACGTCATTTTATACTTAAAACGACTCACTCCGATCTCCTGCGCAATATTATTGTAACTAAAGCAGCTAGGATGCTGATGGGTATTCTACCTTAACTAATCTTCGCTGCAGGTATCCTGTCTCGGCGGTCTTGACGGCGGTGTCCACCAGCCCCTCGCGGCCGCCCATCGTGTGGAAGAAGAACTCTGTAGGCGTCAGTCCCGAGTAGAAGCTGTTCTCCACGAACCCACGCGCTGCCGGGATCTTGGCTGTACGAATTATTGATTTTAATAACATATGCACATAATGAGGCGCGATCGCAGCTTCCCAAAATGTGGAAAGGAATCAAACTTTGGTTGAGGGCGGAGGGGGAATTTTTGGAGTGGTGCCAGAAAGTCTATGGGTTTGGGACTAAAAATTTCCTTATTGGTGTCAAAACTGTCTATCAACGGCAACACTGGTCAAGAAAAGATGACGTCGCTGAGTTTCATCGCGGGAAGAATTTTTAAACGTGGGAGAGCCAACGCAGTGATACCACGGCCTCACAGAAACCCGGCGTTAAACAACGCTTACGTTGTGTTTCGCCGAGTGAGTGAGGTTACCGGAGGCCCAGTCCCCTTTTAAAAGGTCGGCAACGCACTTGTGACTCCTCTGGTGTTGCGGGTGTCCATGGGCGGCGGTTATCGCTTATCATCAGGCGATCCGTCTGCTCGTTTGCCCTCCTATCCCATAAAAAATAGAGAATACCTGGGGTGTAAGAAAATATTATTGTACCATGAATTGTATCAGAGCTTATCAGTGGAGTATGTTAATTGGCGTTTATACTCACAGTGCCTCTCGAAGTGCGGCAGCGAGCGGTCCTCGAACCCGTTGGGCACGCGCTTGCCGTTGAGCGCCTGCTGACCCACGCACGCGATCATCTGCGATATGTTGATGTTCGAACCTACAAACATTCATCATTTTATTGCATACACTGGTTGCAATACCAAAGAGAGGTCACCCAAGATTTGACTTTCCATGTATTATTTATGTAGCATAAAATAGCTTTCTTATAAAATAGCCGTTCTCCGGCATGTATTGCAATGCCTTATTATCTTTATTTTTTATTTTTTCGTCATAAACCTTCCCAGACAACAACTCGCCAAAGTTTCATCGCAATAGAATGAATGGTTTTACAATTCATAGAGGACAAACATACAAAGATTATTTTTTATTTATATAGACAGAATTTGTGACAATCGAACATTAAGGTTTGAATATTTTAAACAAATCTGGCAGAACCGTCTTGTGACTCTTGTTAATCATTATCGTAATCGATCGATTTGAATCGCATTGTTTAGGATTTTGTACTCTTAGAGGTCAGCTTATACTGGACATTATGTGGGACATTGTGTAGCCGTGTGTCGATGAATCATATAGCGATTCATCAAAAGTTCTTGAGCCACTAACCTTTGGAACCACTCTGTGCCATTATAAGCGGCGCGTTCGTTGGGTGCAGCTCTCGAAAACAAGCTTTAGCTGCAAGCTCTCTGAAATAAACCAATATTTGTTATATCAAAATTATACAAACACTCACGCGTTATTCCTCGACTTACACCTTATTCTTATTAACTCGACATACACACTTTTAAATACTTAGAATAAATACCATACATGATAAAATATGAATATGTCAAGTTACCGGATGCTACTCAGTTCGCTGAGCATGACAGCTTCCAGGGTCTCCTCCATGGAGCAGCCGGGCTGGCACTGCAGCGTGCCCTTCTCCATCTCCAAGATGTACCCGTCACACTTCGAGTACCTGGAAATAGACATTTACTGTACTGCTACGCTAAATCTGCGTGTTAGGTTTCAGAGATGTTTCAATGTTCACGAAATGTAAAAAACATTTTCATGGTAATTTTTAACAAAATTGTAAATGAGATGATATCAATTTCAACGTGTGATTGATACCAGTTGGTATCGGTAGCGTCCCGCTTCCTTATTCGTCATCTTAGTAATTTTCCTAATTAGTCCGAACTGTCCCAAAATTGAACAAATTTTCCCATGGCATTCGGTTGTTGACCAGTCTGATTGAAACGCATCCAAATCATCCGACGTGGACGCCCTCGTCGCTTTGCAGTGAGATGCCATTTCGATGTTAGACTGGCCTAGTGCTGATCTGAAATTCGGCTAAAATAGCAATTACACTAATTACACCAATTACACTTGACCTTGAGTACGCCATGTTATTACGTCATACGTGTAAACTAAACTAAAAAGTGTCAACTGATCAGAGTATATAGGCTTTATACTTTTGTTAGTTTCGTAACTAACGTAATTTTTATTGAAATAATAACCATGGAAGACGGTTTCGCAAAGGGAGACAACACAAATTCACCAAGAATAAATTTGTTTACACAGCCAACTGACGTCATAACCGCAGAGCAATATGGCGTCCGATGCGTCCAGCGTTTTCGTCAAATTAAGCGCGAAATTTGAAAATGTAAATTTTACATGCATTTTTATGGCACTTATGGATGGAATAAAAATGTTGTCTTTTCTAGTGATTTATTAGCACTACAGAATCTAAATCAGGCACTTTTCAAAAATGGGTGTAATATCCTCTTCAACCAAAAACTTTAAAAATGATGGTTAAATGCACTTACCCTGACTCGAGCAGTTTATTCTTGGCTTCAATCAACTTCTTGCCGGGCGTGACGTCAATGATACCGAAGCTGAAACCCCTGTTCATCATGTAGTAGGACGCCATGCGCGCCAACCTGATGATAACCAGAATTCTAGTTACATAACGAAAAGCCTGGAAGAGGCAGGTGGTAGGATCTAAAGTTCCGCCTGGATAGCTACCATTAGTGTGACCAATTGTGTTTTGGCAGATTTAGCTGTTGAATTTTCAGTTGAGTAAATTGTGTTGGCGAATTGAAAAAGTGGCAGGTTTTGGCAGATTCGGGAACATTTTAATCATTCTATCCGTTCCATTATAAACATTCAATCCAAAAGGATATTGAATCGATATTTCGACCTAGAAAATCGAGATTAACAGATCTGTGTGTAATTTCAATACTCGAAACTACTATCTATTTTTTTACTATCGATTTTTTTGTCATTCCTGACATAGTGTCTGGAAGGTTTTGGCAGAATTTTCATGATACCTTTGCCAGATTCTCTATTTTTCAAATGGTCACACAGGCGACCACCAAGAAAGACCAAACTTCTTCTTCTTTTACTGTGTGCGTGAGTAAGAGTGAGAAGGGGTTTTACTGGAATTGCCATCTCACTCTTTTCACTGTAGGCCTGATAGAAAGCTCAAACAGGATCTATCTGTTTGTGTTTTCTTCTTGACCCGATTCCAAGGTCGAGTGCATACATACATACAACTCACGTTTCTCTCCCACAGGGATAGGCAAAAACTATAGACCGCGACTTGCTACGATTCTTGCATACTTCATTATTGCTTTTTTATGAATAAAATAGCTCAGCTCAGGACTTGTGTCCTGTTAATGGCAATAGGCTCGTCCCCCTATTACATTAGGGCTTAAAACACGCCGGCGAACTATTACCACTGCCTAATCCATGTGTAATATGGGCAGCCTATTTTATGTTGTTTACGAAGTTACCTCCACATGCCTCTAACGGCGTACTCCTCGCCCCAGTCTCTCAGCAGGATGTAGAAGATGCTGCTCTTGGTGCCCGACCCCAGGGTACTCTTGTCCATGGACCCGCACAGCAGCTCAGAGTTCCTTATTATCACATCTGAAGCAAATTGGGTCATTAACGGCTCCGCACTTTGGGACGCTTCCAGTACTAAAAAAATATTTATATAGGCTTGTTTTTCGTAAAAGATAATGTCTGTGAATGTATCCAGGATTTTAAGTGCTAGGCTGGAGAACGGTTATTCAAAATATAAGATAATTTAAATTCTCTGTTTGTTCCAGCATTTCTTCTCAGAGGTCATCATCTTGAAAATGCTGGCGCCATCTAGTAATTAAAAATTAAAAAAAAATACTTGTAAAAGTATTTTTAAAAGTAGTTGTTCCGGGTCTGTGTGTTTGTGTATGTGAGAATTTGTGTTTGTAAACCCACCCACGATACGGGAGAAAATCCTAGCGTGGGGCAAAGTTTAAAAAAATAATTATTTATTAATTAGGTTATTATACACTTTTATACACACTATAACAATATAAATGGGTAAATAAAATTAGAGTGTATTAACTAGCTGAAATTCTGGTGCATGTTTCATCTTGATACGCCGCCCGCCTAGAAGCCGAGTTATAATAAATATATCCTTTTGAAACCGCGGACAACTGGCGGTGCTGGCATTTATCATCAGACGAACCGAACGCTTGTTTGTCATCGTGGTAATATTTTTTTTAATAACTTACATGAGTCTTGTACGCACATGTCCTGGTTGCCGGTGTAGTTCTTGCCTTTCGTCTCCAAGTTCGCTTTCACTTCGCACTTTTTGTTGGGCTTGATAATCAAACTATAACAAACAATACAATATCATTGAAATAACTACGCTGATCAACCGATATGTACGGTTAAGATGCCTTTACGGATAAGATTTTACGGTTAAGATGCTTTTGCCCATCCACACACTCAGGGTCAGTGTGTGGATGGGCGACTATTCTTAACAGATCGAGACCCCTCCAACCTGTCCTGGTTGTCATAACAAAGTAACCTATGAAATGATTAGAGGTAATGACAAACTCAAAAAGCCTGACAACCAGTCTACCCTCAGGATAATCGGTATTGCCCAGAAATAACCCTATTTCTTTTTACGCGTGGGAGAACCATGCTTCGGCACGAATGGGCCGGCTCGACCGGAGTGATACCACGGCCTCACAGAGAACCGGCGTTAAACAACGCTTACGTTGTGTTTCGCCGAGTGAGTGAGGTTACCAGAGGCCCAATCCTCTTTTAAAGGTCGGCAACGCACTTGTGACTCCTCTTTTGGTGTTACGGGTGTCCATGGGCGGCGGTAATCGCTTACCATCAGGTGATCCGTCTGCTCGTTTGCCCTCCGATCCCATAAAAAAAAAAGTAATCAGACGTATTTGCTTCTAAATTGGAAACCGATCCCAACATAGTTGGAAAAGACTGCGAGGCTGAGGGTTATGGTAAGCTGAACTGATGTATATCTACATTTATCCTGACAAAAGACATCCCCGTGGGGCTCAAAAACATACAATTAACGGACACAAAATATACCCATACTCGAAAAAAATATCTGTGGAATCCACAAATATTTACCTCGGGTGGGAATCGAAATCGGGACCATCTTAACCGCTACGCCAAACGTGCAGTCAATCATCAGTTTTTTAAAACACTACAGGGTTATTTTTCAATGACCGGCCAAATTTACAGAGTATGTTCACAATCGATAAAATTTACGATCTACGAAATAAAAAAGTTAAAATTAAGAACTTTTTCACATGAGTTTATTCTTGTCCGCCTCTAAGTTAGATACAAAACGCGTGGATATAGTTACCACTACTCAATTCAGTTCAAACTTAGATAGCAAACAGTGCACGCACACTACTACAAATTCGCAATATTTATGAATTTGGTTTTTTTTTTCAGACATTTTCAAATGAATGTTTATACAATATATATTGTGTTAATTTGACAATAATGTTTAAAATGCACTTTGGGTTGGACCTTAATGTCTTAATTTTAAAATTTTGCCGGTCTTGTATACTGACCTGAAAATCTGTTTCCCGGTCCACAACATCCTGGGCTTGATTATGGCCGGCGGTGGCATGTCGATCCTCATGTTGGTGTCTGGACCTGACAGTAGGCAGGTTGCGAGCATCTGCGCCTCGTCGCGAGTCAGGAACGTGTCCCGCTGCGTGATGAGGTAGCCTCCCGTTATGAAGTCTTGTGTTGCAGCGATTAGCAGTTCTCCGTTACGAGGTGTGACTAGATTCGATTTATTCTAGATATAAAACAAGATAAATAAGCTGTTAAAAAATAATAAAAACGTTCGATTGTTCAAAATCTCCAATTGCTTTCAAATTTACATCTTGTAAAGATACCGCGTTTGACGTGACATAAAATACCGTTTTGGACGTATGGCAACTTTTTGACACGATGTAAAAATTACATTTTTTGACGTGATGTAAAAATGTTGTTATGCTGTAATGAAATGAAATGAAATAATATTTATATCTGCAAATTGTTCTTTTAGACACTTTTTTTACAAGTCTAGTTTTTATTTTTTTAAGTACTAGATGGTGTCGGCATTTCCTAACTGAACGTATGTAGGAGAGAGGTACGGCATGGTGAAATCGAATAATTCCACTCACAATTGGAGCTGCCCGACTGGAGAGGTACCTCCTCCTTGCAGAAAATCATAGCCAAATAACATAGCTCCGTGCTATGTTGTGTTCCTAACGGTGAGCAAGGTCGCCAGAGCTGCGCGAGGAAGCGTTGTGTTAGAAGTGTGGGGGACCGGTGGTGTTTTGTTACCGCCGCTGTCATGTATGGCAGAATGTCTCCTATGCTGCCAGTCCAACCATTCCTCCTTAATTTACAGAATCGGCAACGCGCGAGTTGTACCGCTGGTGTTGCAAGCGTCCATAGGCTGCGGTAACCGCTTACCATCAGGCGCCGTATGCTCGTTTGCCACCTTAGCGGTATAAACATAAGTGTAACTCACCCCCATAAGTATGAGTGCCTCTGCCCTCGCCTCCTCAGTCTGCGGCAAATGCATGTTCATCTCGTCGCCGTCGAAGTCCGCGTTGTACGGAGTACACACGCACTCGTTGAACCTGGATATTTACAAAACTATGCTGTAAGACATCTCATCACTAACTACCGCTGTCTAGTGGTCGTACTTGCAGTACCTTGTTTTTCTCTGTCATACCCGAACGGTTAGCAATCAAAATATCTTATAAAGTTATTTTAAAAAGGTGTACTAAATGGATTTTTTATGGAATTCTCAGTAGCTTTGGAAGGTTTGGATTTGTGCCTGATTAATGGCAATAGGTTAGGTCCTACTCATGGGACCAAAAAATACCGGCGAACCGGCATACCTTTCTGGATATGCAGGCGTAATGGTATGTATGTTTTATCAGGGATACTAGTGGCTAAAGCCTTGACCTTCTACATTTACTGTGTTTATCGGTAGCTAGATCATGGATGATGAGTGCAGCTCACCTGAAGGTCCTCTGCGGCTGCACCTTGGCGCGGTGGCACATGATGGACAGCTTGTGCAGTGAAGGCTGCCGGTTGAACAGCACCACGTCTCCGTCAACTAAGTGGCGCTCCACTACGTCACCGCACTACCGACAACGTAAAATCAATATCCATGCATTGTATCAGTAATTTTTTACTTCGAATTAACATAACATTACATACCGTGGAAGGGTTAGGCAAAGGCGTACTAATGTAATGTAATGGTCTTGGGTTCGATCCCCAGGTCGAGCAGTGTTATTGGGTTTTTCAATTAAATTCTCAGTCGCAGCGCGAAGTCTGGATTTGTGCCCAGTAAATGGCAATAGGTTCGCCCCCTATTATGAGACCTAAACATATCGGCAAACTGAGGGTGTACAGTAAATGGTAAATGGTCAAAAGTCCATAAGCAAGCTAAGGATTACATTGCTATGAACAGTACGAGCGAGTTTCGATACAGCCAGTGCGTGTCACGTGTTAACGACAATGAATCGTCGGTCGGAAATCAAACTAAACGTCAAGCTGTTGCGTTGTGAGATTGCCTATGGACTTTTGGTCGCCACTGTACATTAGTACACCTCTGCCCAACTCTTCGGGGAATACAGGCGTGATTGTATCTTAGGTTATTTATTTATTGGATAGCAACTAAACACAATAGTAGGTATTACATTTTTACGATTTGCAGAAGTCTTAATATATCCTGCATTTTGTATTTTATCTGTAAAGGAACACTAATTGTCAAAAATTCAGACAAAGTAAACAGTAAGAAAGAAAACTTGAATTGTTAATTATGCTCTCAGCTGTGTGCACAAACCTTCAACTCCTGCGCAATCTTCTCGCGGTTGCCGTACTTGAGGTACTTCTTATGCTTGAGGCCGCGCTGCTGCACGTAGTTGGCGCCGGGGTGGACGTCAGGTCCATTACACACCAGCTTACGTAGCCACTGAAGGTTGGCAGGAAACACGCGCTCCGGGTACGTCAGGATCTTGGCCACGTGGACTGGTACTCCTACCTGCGGGAATGTCAGAATTTACTTACAGGACCCCAAAAATAACGTGTCTGAAGTTACTCACAGTGGTTTTGCCGTGGTAAATTTTAATATAAAAACTATGTGCGAAGACAGTTGGGGTCGTAATATAGCAATAGCTTACATGATTAAAGCTCAGTAAAAAATATTCCTTTGACAAAAATATTAATATTTAATCATTAACTTATAACTGACTGCCTCATTAGTCTAGTGGCCCCAAGCGCGACTGCTACGCTAGAGGTCCTGGGTTCGATCCCCAGGTCGAGCAAAGTGTTATTGGGTCTTTCTATGAAATTCTCAGTAGCAACTCGGAGTCTGGATTTGTGCCTGGTTAATGGCAATAGGCTCGCCCCCTATTACATGGGACCTAAACATACCGGCGAAATGTGGGTGTACATTAGTACGCCTCTGCCTAACCCTTCGGGGAATACAGGCATGATGGTATGTTATGTTATGTGTTATGTTAACTTATATATTCAAAACTGCAATCAGATACGGGAGATTTAATCTACGCCGCCATATTAGCAGCGTAGACTTTGACGTCCGTTTCCGCAAAAACATTAAATTTTATAGAAATTTATAGAAAAACCCAATGACACTTGCTCGACCTGGGAATTGTACTGAAGACCTCTAGCACAGCAGTCGCGCTTACGATCACGAGACTAGTCTATAAATGATTGTGTATTTTGTATGTTTGTCCTTTATGCATTCCTAAACCATTCATCATATTGCGATGAAACTTTGGTGAGTTGTTCTGTGCATGCCTAGGAAAGTTTATGAAATAGAGGGCATTGCAACGTACGCTGGAGGACAGGTACTATTATATTATATTAAAGACCATACACAATTTTCTTTATCTCTTATGCCAATCCACAATTTTTTTTTTTAAACTTTGCCCCACACTAGGATTTTCTCCTGTGTCGTGGGTGCGTTTACAAACACAAATTCTCACATACACAAACGCCCAGACCCGGAACAACTACGTGTAGATCATACAAATATTTGCTCCGTGTGGGGATCGAACCCACAACACGTGGCGCAGAAGTCGATCGCTCAACCGCTACTCCAATCGTGTCGTCAAAGTCAGTGGCACAAATCACTAATAATGACTTTTAGTACAGTAAATGTTCACCTCTTGAATCTGCAAGTTGGGGTCTGGTGATATGACAGTTCTGCTGGAGAAGTCCACTCGCTTGCCGGACAGGTTGCCGCGGAAGCGACCTTGCTTGCCCTTCAGCCGCTGCACGAGACCACGACCCGGCTTCTTGGGCTGTATCGATACATTAAAACATATAGTTAGACAAAAAGTGAGAAAACAGAATTTTTATTCGCAAATAAACGTCTGTCTATCTGTTCCTGATAAACTCAAAAACGAGTGAGCGGATTTTCATGTAGTTTTCACTAATGAACGGAGTGATTCATGAGGATGGTTTTAAGCTATTTAAATTTTTATAATATTTTTAGGAACGGGGCAACGCGGTTGAATCTGTGACGGGTCGCTAGTAATTATTACTAAAAATATTTTTTTAATTACTCGCGAAAGCATTCATACATTCACGCCTGTTTCTTATAGAGGTAGGCTGGAATATTGCACAGGAGTATAAGCTTAGTGTTTTCTAATATTGAATTAAATAGCTTTGACTTTCGTTTTATATCAAAACACTTTAACTATTAGTTTTGTTATAGATTTTTAAAACTTTGCAATATATGATTCGTTCGTTAATAGATAATAATCTGTTGGTTATTAATGATAATGAACGTAGATGAAGCGAAAGTGGTGTGCCAGGATTGTAGCAAGTGGTAATCTATAGTCTCAGCCTACCCCAATCGGAGACAGGCGTTAAAATACATACCATCACGCCTGTATTCCCCAAAGGGTTAGGCAGAGGCGTAGGTACTAATGTACACCCACAGCTCGCCGGTATGTTTATGTCCCATGTAATAGGGGGCGAGCCGCGATTGCCATTAACCAGGCACAAATCCAGACTCCGAGCTGCTACTGAGAATTTAATAGAAAAACCCAATAATAACACTTTGCTCAACCTGGGGATCGAACCCAGGACCTCTAGCGTAGCAGTCGCGCTTGAGACCGCTAGACTAATGAGGCAGTCTGTCTGGCGTGAAAATATGTATGTAAATTGTTGATAAAACGGTGTTTTTGCATTGAAGGAGTTTTCTGGCCATTTGTCTCACAAAAATTTCAATAAAAAACCGATAACGGTAACCTGCGACCAGATAGCGCACGTAACACGTTGTACCAGGACGTAAACATACATAACTAGTAACACACCTGCATAGACAGCGGTATGCCGGACATCTCGCTGTTGATGTAGAGTGCCGCGTGCAGCTGCAAGTAGTCCCAGTCCTCCTGCACCAGCTCGCTCTTGCCGCCGCTGGCTATGTGCCGCGCTATCACGTCGTTGATCAACAGGATCTCTGATTGCTTCATTGTTAAGTCGTCTTCATTTCTGGTAAAAGAAAACAATATAGGTAATTTTTCAGACGCCATCTAGTTGAAAAAGGTAAAGCATTGACTTGTAAAAGTGATGTAAGGTGGCTGTTAGTAATGGCAACATTAAGACGTCGACGTTAATCCACCAATCCGTAAAAGTAGTATATACGCGTAAGTGTCAGAAACCAGTATTGTAAAAGTGTCTTTAAAACATTTATTTACAGAAATAAATATAAATTAATAATTTAATAATCCGGCGGAGCGAACGCCCAAATACGATGCGAGAAAATAAATTAAATATTGTTATCGCCTGGTCACACGCTTCGCTTTGAACGATCGAAATAATATACAGTAAACGCTCAAAAGTCCATAAGCACGCTAATGAATAGAAGGTCGTAAGTCAAACTAAACGTCAAGCTATAGCGTTGTGAGATTGCCTATGGACTTTTGGACGCTATAGTACAATTAAAGGTCAGCAAATAATGGTTGAGCTACACAAGAACTAATGTATGCATGCCATCAGTTAGGACAGGTCCACTCGAAGCTGCTATGGGTCTTTCTTCAAAAGGCCTGTTCAGATATTGCCCTACATCGTAACATTCGTAACACTCACATAACATGTGATAATACTACTACTGCTGTTTGGATTTGAAGACACCATGATTCTCTAAGTTTGTTTCCGTGTCTTTTTTCTCAGAGATCATCAGTTAGAAACTGCTGGAGCCATCTAGAGAAAATAATATAAAACTACTGCTTCTAACTAAAAATCTATATAAAGAAATACATATCATGTTTTTAATAGGGTACAAGTTCACCAGTGTCTTGGATAACTTACGTGCCAGCCTTGATCTCGGAGACGACGCTGGGCCGGATGCAGAGCGGCGGCACGGGCAGCCGCGTCAGGATCAGGTGCTCGGGACGCGTCAGCTTCGAGTTCATGCCCAGCAGCGGGATGTCCTCGTCCGGGATGCGACGGAACAGGTTCAGAACCTGGGCGATGAGAAGTTCATTATTTCTCTCAATTAAAACAAAAGCAGTCTCGTGAATATTCCGAAAAATGAACACTGAAATATTTCTGGATGATAAAATCAATCAAAACAAAAAAAAACTAGGTACTATAAAGGTTTTTTTTTATTCGTGATAGGCTTACGCTTGACCGCCAGTTTGCCTGATGTTATGCGATACTGTGGAGCGATCCATCTACGATGGAGCGCGCTTGCCTAGAAGAAACCGATTCACTCGTGATTTAAAGACACCCAGATTATATCTATCAGGGAAGACCCACTCGGGAAGTGCATTCCATATTTCAGCAGTACGCATTATAAAAAAGGACTTAAAGCATTTCGTTCGGTTACGTTAACACTTAACGCCAACAAGCAGTTTCTGAACGTCGAATGATGACGTTCAGAAATGCTATAAAACATCAACACCTGAAAATGCTAAGAACAGCAAACTTCCTCTCGGTAAGCTGGGTAGAAACATGTGTATAAGAAAGCTTACTTGGTACTATGATATAATGATCTAGGGGCTTAAAATGACTTTGTACTGTATAGGTTTTTTGCACCTAAACTGCTGACAGATTTCAACAAAATATGGCAACAAGATAGATTACAACATGATGAAGAATATAGGCCGTTATGTCTCAAAATAATTTAGTAAACGGTCCTTTCGGGACGCGAACGGAAAATAAAAAAAAAAAGCTAATCTATTTGTAAAATTGAATAAAGTCAAGAACTTACCTCTAATGGGCTCATCTCAATAATAAGACCACTGTTGATCATGGTCGCCAATTCCTTATTGGACTCTTTGGCTTCATTGAAATCCCGCAACACCCTCTTCACCAGAGGATCTGTAGGCTTCTTGGCTCTGTACTTATCGTGGATGATCTTCAGGATCCCAGCAGGGCTCTTCTTCACCATACCATTCAAGGACTCACAGTAAGGACATTTGGTAGAGGTCTTGGCTTTTTTTAGGACTGCTGCGCGAAGGTTCTTCTTGTGAAGGTAGGATATATCCGGGTTCATGAATTTTCGTCTGTAGCTTTTTTTGAGGGGTTCTGCTAGCATCACTTTTGCACATTCCTGTTCGGGTACAGTAGTCATATGAGAGAAAGAATAAGGAATTAGTTGAAGAAAGAGGCTGTGAAAAAAAAACGTCAAATGTGGAACCTCATTTCCATTCTATAAATCAACCTCAATCATAATCGGTGGAACATTAGAGAGATGAAATATTCTTATTAGCACTCAAACAAATACTGACTTTAAACTGTATGAAAACTAAGTTGATTTCGGAATGAACAGAAAAGTCTCAAAATGATTTCAGCTGCAATGCAAATTGAACTATATTATGTTTTAAACATAAGGTTGTTTATTGCTTGTCATTATGGCTTAAGTATAGTCGCATTTTCTCATTTTCAGCCTTTAGACTACTAAGTATTGGTGTACCTAACTATTCTTATTTTTTTTATGGAATAAAAAATTATAATAATAATTTAATAATTATTATTTTGCATTAAATATTCACCGATCAATGAGACATTTGAACGATTTTAGTTAAATATAATTTTATTTATTATACCCACCTTACAGATTGTCTGAAGTATAGTGATGATAGATCTGAAGTAGCCAACATGGAAGACAGGCAGGGCTAGCTCTATGTAGCCATAATGGCCGACACACTCAGCCAGGCCTAGCCCACAAGTCTCGCAGTTGACATCCTTTTGATTTGTACCCTGTGAGGAACAGTAATGTAACATAACATAATATACTATCACGCCTGTATTCCCCGAAGGTTAGGCAAAGGCGTACTAACGTACACCCACCCAGTTTCCCAGTATGTTTAGGTCAGGGGCGAGCCTATGCCATTAACCAAGCACAATTCCCAAACTCTGAGCTCCTACTGAGAATTTCGTAGATAACCCCACCTACACTTTCCTCAATCTGGGAAACGAACCATGGACCTATATCAGTCGCGCTCAGCACCACTAGGCTAACGAAGCATAGCAGAATAATAATGTATCATAGATTTTGATAAGTCTAAATAAGTTGTGATTATTTTTATAGCCTCATGAGCCACAAATTGAGACAAAAAAGAAATTAAGTAGTGTTTCTTTCTTAGAATTAGAATTAGTTCAAAAATAAGGAAGTTATAAGAATTTTTATTCTATGCTAGATGTATTGTACTATAGTGCCATACAAATTTTACACAAACACTCACTTTGCAGGAAACGGAATGTTCTCCCCCTTTTAATCTCCATCAACATCTTTCAATACTTCAATTTAGAACTTTATTATCTGATATAATTTATTAAAGAATCAATATGTATACAGTGTCCTAGAAATCAATGTCATGCCGGAAACACGCAATAGGGCAAGTTGTGACAATTATTAGAAAAATATGGAAAAAAATCTTAGTCAAGTTTTCAAATTATAAGAATTCAAAAGTAAATCTTAAAAACGAACACTCTGTGATGATCTTTCAAGTCTTACGATACTATTAACTTTTTGTCAGTTATTTTTCTGTGATGTAACCATGAATAACCCTTCAACCCTTCTGTAAATTACAGTTAAAGTTACATTAAAGTTAAAACATAACTGCCTCAGTTTTGAATAAAATGTTAGATTTTTGCCCAAAATTGAATTCAAAATATTACATCATCCAACTTCTTATAATTAGAAAATAGATTTGTTTCATATTTTTCTAATAATGGTCACAACTTACTTTATTGCCTGTTCCCAGCTTGACATTGATTTCTGGGACAAACTGTATATTTAATTACAATTCTAACAATGTCTATTACGTATTTTAAAAAATCAAACATCAGGCAACCGCACTATTAAAAATCATGTGAAATATGACTATGGAACTACCCCATTCATTTGTTTAGGTATAAATACATTTATTTTATTGACCACCACTACAATATCTTTGATTTCAGCACAATTAGACCTTTTCTTTAATTAAACTCAGAGCTGTCAGACTACGAAATGAAAAGGTTTAGTAACTCGAATATTTCCACAACATTGTGGAAGTTGAAAAGTTCATACCATTCGCCTGTCCAGCACACCATATGTTGCTGGCACTCTCTGACCATCCTGAGCATACAGATTCTTGGTGATGACCTGGATGTGAGCCGCCTGCTGGATAGCAGACGGACTGTCCACATTGAATGTGACATGGGAACTGTAAATACAGAAGACAACCTTTTGGGGATGCATGTATTGCAACATAATTTTGAATATCATAAATATTAAAAAAAACATATGAGTAATACTATGTTACTATTATTATATATATTTATACCCTGTTATTGAAAGGACAGTAAGTTCTTTCAAAAAATTTGTTCTTGGTACAAATATTTTGAGTTTACCATGAAGTAAACATAACCTAACTTACATTTTTCTGCCCACGTATGTCTCACGATACTGAACCTTCGGCATCTTGGAGAGGTTTAAAGAAAACCATGTAATAAAAATTCAGTGTTCTTACTGTGCTTTTCCATTAAAAAGAACAATATTTTTACGATAACATGAAACCGCTAGTGACCCGATATGACATTTAATAATCAGCGTTCATAAATAATTTGCAGCGGATTCTAGATTTCACACAGATAGATTAATTTGAACATTACTAGATGAAATTTCTGAACGCATCTCATATCAGTGATACCATACCCATACTAGAAATAATCTACTATGTGAAAGCACTCTACCTATAGTTTGTTAAACATAGCTTGATACGCACGATAGTGGTCATGTGCGTGACATGAAGTTCCATATTTTTTGACGGTCAAAATATACGCAAGACAATTTCATATTTTATTGACAAAACGGTCATTGCGTCATTAACGTCCGACTGTGGTAAATCGATAATGAAAATGTCATGGATCGAATAATTTATTTCAGTCAGTTCGATTCCTGACGCCTTTTATAGTAAAATCTTCATAATTAGTATACTTACCATTGCATGTTTTAATATTCTTCTCCTTTCATTTTATGTTTTAAGTCAAGTTATAACCAATTTTATTTAAAACATTATTTAAACGATGATCGCGCTAGGCGCGGATGTTATGCAGATCCAATAATCTCTCGCAGATATCAGATCACATGATCTCAGATCTCACGATCTCATCTCTCTGGCCAGGATGAACGGGTTACGTAGACTTAATTATAACATCATTACAGTAACAAAACAGAATACCAAGTTTAGCACCCTAAGCAACTCTTGCTTAGGGTGCTAAACCTGGTATTCTCTGGTTAGGCGCCCCCATCTGCTATCCAAACCCATGTGAAAAAGTAAAAGAGTGAGATTATTACAAAATACCTAATGATAGTCTTTTATGAATCATATAATATGACTCACAAACACTCATTAATTGTATTATTGTGCACTGTATGATTAGAAATTTACCATTCTGAAAACGTATAGCACGATTTTGTCATCAGCTTTTGAAAATGTAAGGATTTACCAGTGACAGCTGACATTAGCCAAGAATGCAATATTTTATTACATCATAGTATGCAACTTTGATGAGCGGGCAGAAATGAAGAGGCGCCTGGCCACCTGGCCCACCCCTAGTCTGTTACCGAATGGCATCCTACCTTAACATCTCTACTGACCCAAACTGATGCTAAAGTATTTTATATAATATCATTATATTATGAAACTTAATAATACACTGGTTTCTGATACTTACGTAAATATTAGACATTGAAATAAAAATCTTTTTACGGATTTTACCACGTTGATATTATTTGTTATTATTTGATTCCCGACAGCATCACGGGTAGGGATACAACGCGATAAAATCCGTAAAAAGTAGTATAATTTCAATATTTAATAATACTACAACTAGGATAAATAATAACAATAATTTAATGTAGCACAATGATTCAAGGTCAGATTCATTCATTCCTTTATCTCTGTGTCAGCCCACTCCCATATATTTCGGCAGGCTATTACAAAATATATGAACCTCCCGCAACAGGATGTGGATAATTAAACATGGTATAGGAGCTAATTCAAGTGGTTTCATCCTAATGAATGAAAAGGATGATTACGTATGATAAAGGAAGAGTTTTTAGAAGTAAACTTCGGTGAGCTCACTATAATAATATTAAATTGCTGATATTAAAAAAAAAGACGTGTGGCACTCGGGGACTGCCGCGGTAAAGCTATTGCATAGCGTTTTTTATCAACTTATGTAATACAACCAATGCCACCTAAAGGCGGGTTGCTGAATTAAAGAGACAAGCGTGTTAGGTTTTTTTCGTTACGGAATTTCTGGATTCGGTCCCCACGCTCAAGGCCCGCGATAGAAGCTATGCAATAGCTTAAAAAGCCATAAACCGACGATCATGCATGGAATAATAGGTCAAGAAGTTCAGTACTAATTAGTAAATTAGTGTACCTGGATCGTAGCAAGTAAAAATATGAGTAATAATAACGTATTTGTATGGAACATTTATGAGATCTTAAGTAATATCGTGGGGTTGAACAAAAAACTATTTCTTTTAAATTAATATTACTTTCTTCTTTACAAAATCATTTTATAAATAACAAGGTATGCCAAGGTTTGCTCTCAAGCTACGGCAGCATGAAAAGAATGTTGTATTCAGTTAGGTACATTATAATTTTCTACTATTTTAGTAAAATTTTATCAAATGTCTTAACCCTGTTCATATGTTTCTGGCGTAAAAGAAGCGCCTCAGCGCGCCGTTTTTTGGCTTGTCAACTGAAACCACGCAACATTTTTCGCACGAAATATTTTGTAAAACCTATCAATTTCCTAATGTACTATTCAATGGAATGTAGGAATAGATGCGCCGTGCAAAGTTAAGTGATTTACAACGCAAGTGATAAGTTAAAACGGACTTGAAATCGTTTTCCCACCGTAGTGACCCGCGAACTCTCAACATGCCTCTGCTAAAAAGGAAAGCATTTGAGAAATCAAAGGCGTCGGAGTACCTTCGGGACGAGGATGAGGTCTTCCACTGTGAGATCACGGACGAGATATTCAAAGATTACGAGTAAGTGTCACAATATACATTTGAATCGCCGAATTTTTGCGAATTTCTGATGTTTTAATGTAGTTATCAGTGTACGGGGACCGTTGGCATTGTCAGCGCGCGGCGGGTCGCGCAACAACGCGAGCGTGACACAGTATTTCGCTATTTCTGTCATTCGCGTCACAATTTTTATCATAATTAGATGATGTTTGATAAATGTTTATTTACAGAGAATACTGTGAGAGGATTATTCTCGTTAATTCAATGGTGTGGACATGTGAGATGACAGGAAAGAACAATTTGACATATTCAGAGGCTTTGCACAGTGAGAAGACAGCACGGAGGGCCCTGAAAGATTTTCCAATGGAACTTCGTATACCAATTTTGTTTTTGGCAATGAGGACCAAGAGGTGTTCCTTTGCTGAAATGTCAGAGGATGTATTCAATTTTGTGAGGGACCGGTACTTTGTTGGTGAGACTGTGGAAGCCTGTCTGGAGGGGGAAGTGTGGAGAGAGGCTCACATACTGTCAGTCACAGCACAGAAGCAGCACCCAGATAGGTGAGGAAAACTATACTTTCTGAAAATATACTATTTCAGACTAAAAAGTATTCTTTATACATAATTTATTAATATAGGTAAATGAATTTGCAAGGAAATTTGTAAATCAAATTAATAAATCTACTAACATTAAAATAGTAAAGTTTAAAATGTGATATAAATCATTACCTTCCATATAATTTAAAAAATCATGCAAATTATTCCGTCATAGGTTCTTAACATAATTATTAAGGCTGTGCTGTAATTATTAGGGATATAACCATAACTACAGATTTTAAATTATTATTAATTTTAATATATTTCTGTACATTCTCAATATCTCTAAACACAGCTAGACTTGCCCTTGAACTCCACAAACATAACACATTGCCAACAAAAATAGACAGTGGACACATTGTCATACCTTACTAAAAAAACATAACTTCCTAAGTAAAAAATTCACCAATTAAATTTTCAGCTGAAGGTCACATGAATGAACAGCAGATGATATAATTATGTATGCATTCTAATATGATATAGCTTACATGAAATTTCCTTATTTAACTAGATTATATCAACTATGAATCATACTGTTGTTGCCTACAATTGTGCTATTAAAGCTTTATAAGGCTTTGAGTTAGATTCAACATTTTAATTGGCATAAAATATAGATTAATTACTGTTTGCCTAATGATAGACAAAGAATAGGATAAACACCAATTTTATCCAATACAAGAGAATAGATTGTAATATTGATTACAATATTGTATATTGTAATATTGTAATCAAGTTTTTTATTTTTTTAAAAGAGTGTCTATGGAGTTTCTGGGTGGCTCTTCTCCATACGACCCACTTTTTGGAACCGTGCAAATAGTTTTGACTTTTCAAAAGTACCTATTTAGTGGTCTAATTGAAATAAAACATTTTGACTTTGACTTTGAATTTGACTTTGATTGGTATGGTCCAATGGGGTATATGGCATGTGTTGAATTTATGAAAAATATAACTAAATATAATTCATATACTTACTAAAAAAAACATTGAAATCACAATAAAATTACAAGGAGTAAGTTATTTTGGTGGAGATAGAGAGGGATTACCCTGTCCCTTTATCACTAAATAAGTGTTGGCACACTTAGATGTCCTCTCTTATAGTAAACTCCTTGTCTCCTGTCTTCATAACTTCCTCATTTTAAAACAATATATTTTTTTGTTGATACGTTCTATTTACTTATGGTTAACTTTTTCATTGGGCCATAAAAAATATCAGTCATTTATGTTATTACTTTTATTTTTAATGGACTTTGTTGTTGATTCAGCCTTGACAACATAAAGAGATATTAATTTTGATAATGTATCCAGGCTTTTAAACCAAAATACTGTCACATACTTATATTGTTTTCTATTCTCTCTCTTTCTGACATGAAATTTAAGTAGCTTGTCTTCATTATAATTCTATGGAATCTCTGAGCCAAATTAAGTATCAGTTTTAACTGTGTCCAAAACAAAGATAAAACAATCAATTCAAAAGACTTGGTGTAATAAACTCTTTGACTGCCTATCAAAGTAGGAAATCATTATATTATCAACATTGTTTTATCTAGCTGTGACATACTTAGACAAGTCTCAGAACTGTCTTATGCTGGTGAATTGTGGGTGTACATTTCTGCCTAACCCTTCGGGAAATACAGGTGTGATGATGTGTTACTTACACAAGTAAACAACTACCTACTTTGTTGAAATAAAACTTTATGGTTTTTATCACGTTGTATTGATATTATTTCAGTCCCGAAGTTTCGGATCTTTTACAGTATACATGGTGATGGGGAATTAAATAATATCAATACAATACGATAAAATATACAAACAGTAGTTTTATTTCAATGTCTATATTCGCATAAGTGTCAGAATTGTCAGAAACTACTTTGTTTTATAATCATACATTCTAGGTAAATTATCTTGTTAAGTGGAACTGTCTTTATCTATACATTTAATAAAACAATAAAAAAAATGTTGGCCGATGGAGACATAGTAATAGAGGAAGAGTTTTAAAAAAGTCTGTCTGTTTGTACATGCTAATCACTGGAAATACTAGACGGATTCGAATGAAACTTTTTTGTTTTAAAACTATTAAACCTGGATAACATATATTTTTTGAATTAATTAGCTGCACCATAGTATTTTACTTTTGTGGCTATCTTCGTTTTCCTTTGTAAATTGTAAACTTAAGTTGTTCCAAATAAACTTTATTATATAGGGTATAATTGATTTTGGAAACTGGAACACCTGATGCAGGACCATAATGATCCAGCTAAACTATAAGAAATGTAGAAATGACGCCTTAACAAAAGTTGTTCTACCAAGATAAAGGAATATTATTTGATTATTTTGAGCTGGGAAGTGACATGGGTCGTTGATAGAAACTAAGTGACAGCGAACTCCACGCGGGCGAAGCCGCGGGCGGAAGCTAGTCTATAATATAAGTTCAAAAATTTACCTGACGAATTTATAAAAGCAACTGTTTATGCTATGATATTACTATTTTCTTTGGAAACAAATTTAGAAATTCACTCTGAATGCTCCAAAAAGATAAATATATTGCTAAGTTTTTCATGCAACCTACTTATGTATGAATTAATTAGATGATTATTGATGAGACGACACGTTTGGCGTAGCGGCTGAGCGATCGGCTTCTGCGTCACGTGATGTGGGTTCGATCCCCACACGGAGCAAATATTTGTATGATCTACAGGTAGTTGTTCCGGGTCTGGGCGTTTGTGTATGTGAGAATTTGTGTTTGTAAACGCACCCACGATACAGGAGAAAATCCTAGTGTGGGGCAACGTTTTTTTTTTAAACAAAAAAAAAAAAAACCACTTAACTATGAACCAATTTCAGTTATTACAATATCCTGTAAGACAAGTTCCTTGGTATTCTTTTAAATACATAAATAATAATAATGGAATCTACAAAATTATTAGAAACCATACTAATAAGATATTTATAAGTTCCAATTAAAAACTAAATTTTAAAATTGATTTTATGATAGTTACCTCATTGGTGTAGTGGTGGACACAATTGCGCCTTAGCATGTAAGCTCCTGGGTTTGATTCTCACTTCACATGTTATTCGGTATCTATTAAGAACTTGTTAGTACCAGTATTGAGTTTAGATTTGTGTCAATTAATGGCAATATACTATCCCTATTATGTAGCTGCAAAAACATATTTGTAAACTATTGGTGTACATCAGTACACCTCTGTCTAATCCTTTACAGAATACTGGTGATAGTGTGTATGTATTTTATGACAATACTAGTGATCCAAAGCGCGACTGCTAGCTAGTATAAGTTCAATGTTATAAGGTTTTTCTATTAAATTCTCAGTAGCAGCTCGGGAGTTTGGATTTGTGCCTGGATAATTGGAATAGGCTCGCCCCCTACAGGAAGTTAACGTGCTGGCGAACGGTAGGCGTAAATACCTACTCTTCTGCCTAACCCTGCGAGAACTAGATGCGTGATGGTATGTTACTTTTGTTGATTTTATCCTTATTCAACAGCAAAGCCCTTCTGCCAGCCGCATCGTATTGCTATGAAGTGGAACAGTACGATGAGTCCGACGCAGTAGCTTCGGGTCAAATCGGCACAGCCCCGTCGGACCGCGTGCGCAGGCGCAAGGGCGTCTACACTCGCGACAAAAACCGCCTGTTCCTCAAACAGTTTGTTGAGGGTAGCCCTGAAGGTGTTATTGCTATAAAGGTATGTGGTATCATCCTTTATCATTATAATATTAAGTTGTATGGCTATTGAGTGTCTCACAACAAGCCCATAAGTTTGGGGCTACGAAACATGATGCTGTTGTTATGCAATTCTCTGCTCAGTTTCTAAAAAACACATATAATTTTAGTATTTTATTTTCTTTTTCTCCATAGCAAGCTGCACAAGAGAAGTACAATATACCCAAAGTTAGCTTTGGCCAAATATTCACGGGCAACCCACCAGTGTTTCCCTCTTCTAAGAAGCTCTTGAAGTCACCGCCCGCCACCAAGAGCACGGTCAAGCCCGGCTCGGCCTCCAAGCTGAGCAAATCGGCCAAAAAGACGAGCCCTCAGAAAGGCCGTCAGGAGTCCATGGACAAGTTCGTCAAGAAGACTGATAAGGCTGATGGTAAGTGTCTATAGTACTTGTGAAATGCGAGGAAGATCGCAAAGGTCATACAGATATCAGCTCCTCTTAGTTTTCCAAGAACAACCAATTAAAACAGGTTATATTAACATTGGTAACATTTCAAATAGCATTCAGCCAATAGGATTACATTGTCCAAATCGTAGGCGCCATTCGTTCCCCAGTTGCATACCCCATTATAGTAATTGTTGTCCAAGTTGCGAAGTCGCTACAGCTTCGAAATGCTTTGCAGCATGCTGTATGTCACAGATTTCCTTAATCGTAAATAATAAACGCAATAATAATTTTTTAAGGGAAAATGTTTTCTGTTTTCGATGTTTCACGAAGTTGGAGAATAAAAGTGGTTCATTGTTTCGGGTACTATAACATCCTGTCAGAAATTATATCAGGCATTGTATCTAACAGCTATGTATACTATCAACAATAAACTTTGTCGAAGCGAATTTTATTTGTAGAGTGCAATTTGTTTACAGAAGTATACATCGTAATGATATCCAGTGTTATTTCTTAAAAGCATTTGCATTTATACACAACACATCCACTTTACAGAATACACACTTCAATAACCCAAAAATATCTTTAACAGCACAAAAGTCCAAACCACCAGTCGATCCAGCAGCCAAGAAGAGTGCGCAAGAGATGGCAGAAAAGATGCGCAAAGCAGAAGACCTTATGCGCCAGCGCAAAGAAGAGGAGAGACTGAAGAAGAAAGAGAAGACGGCTCGCCTTCAAGCTTACATGAAGGAGTGGCAGAAGGTCAAAGATGATATGGAGTTAGAAGACCATAAAGTAAGTTTTGTTCGATTTGTATAATTGATTTTGTGGTTTGACGGTACTTACCCACAACTTTCGGTTTGATCTTACTATACCACGTATTTTTGGATCCCACAGATTATACCAAAAGGCACTCCTATAGAAGTCGAAGGCATCCCACACGAACATTTCGGTGACTTTCTCTCCGTGCTCGAGTTTGTCCACACGTACTCTGAGATCCTGAAGGTCAAGGATGTGTTCCACAACCAGCTGGACCTGGAGACGTTCAGGAAGGCACTTACCTTGAAGGAGCACGCTGGCGTGTTCAGTGACCTCATACAGATGTTCTTGACGACGGTGTTCTCGTTGCAAGAGGATGAGGCCGAGGAGTACAATGAGACGGGACGAATACAGCTGTCTACTGGTGAGTTAATTTTAATATGGTCCAATAAGAATTTAATGGTCTTATTCTATTAGGCGAAATAATAGTCGACATTTTCTGTAATCCTTTTATTGATAGCCAAGTGGAACATTTAAAAATACTCACGTTCCTGTTATATACTGATCTATTTCTTCCAATAGACATCGCATGGCACGTGTAGACAGGTTTGGTCGATCGGTCAGTCGACAAAACCATTTGTTATGAATGAAATAAAGACAATCCTCTTATCGTGCCATGATTCGTCATATCAGCCAAACACGTCCACTTCTGAAAAAAGGCCCCCCTAAAGACTTTCACAAGGACCGGTTATATGTCGTGCCATGCACAAATACAACGGAATATTGCCGAAAGTTCCCTTAGGCCGCACTGATCATGTCGGAGTAGTCTCTGCTCCCCAAATGAATAAAAAAATAGAAAGAAATTAACTGCAAAGTAATTTATCGGGATCTTACTCGGAGTTGGTGAAATGCGGCTTCAGATATTATTATATTTCATTTAATTTGGCCGATTTTAGATCATTAACTTGACATTGTGTTGTTTGTAGACGATCATCAGGTATCGATCGACAGTGAAATGGGGGTGACGAAGGCAATGGAACTGGCGACTAAGGCCAGTAAGTGGTCGCAGACCTACCTCGGAACCCCGCTCAGCAAGCTGCCACTAGACCCCACTACAGTCAGTGAAGTTTTAAGGTCAGTATTTTAAAATAAAAAGAAAAATGTTTGTGTTGATTGTGTGCAGCAGGCAGGGTACGCACAGACTCCACATACAAGGCCGCTCGGCGTTCTTGTATGTGCGTGTGGAAAACACGTGGAACCCTATTGAGTCCATTTTGTTGTCAAGGGGCGAACTGCCCAGCTGTCTACAGAAGTACAGATGGTAGGCAGGAACTTAAACGCGATTAAAATCACAATGTAGCGGGATCTAATTTGCGAGGTGATGTTATATATTATAGTAAAGTAGCGGAAAATTACTTTCATAGTACTGTTGATGACGCTTCTGATATTCACATCGCCTAAGAAATTCACAAGACATCGTGTATAGACTTTCATTTTAGTGATGGCTACAGATTGTAATCTTAGCGTTTTCAATATAGTGGAATTTTTGCTGGATTAACATAATTCATCTTCATTCCATCTGGATCCAGCAATTTTAAGCTTTTTTGCAAAATAGTCATCAAAATTCAATTATTAAAGGAGATATAAATACGCTTCTTGGTGTAGGATCTGGTTACCCGCCGGGCTAAACAAACAAACACATAGAGAAAACAATTTAACAATCAGCAGAAATCAGATCGAAATATTCAGCGCCAAATGCTGAAAAATGTGCTGGATCCAGTTGGATTGTGGATCCAGTTCGATCGCTATATACTGGATCCAACTGGATTGCTAGATACTATATCCCGCTGGATTGCTAGACACTGGATCCCGCTGGATTGCTAGATACTATATCCCGCTGGATTGCTAGACACTGGATCCCGCTGGATTGCTAGATACTATATCCCGCTGGATTGCTAGACACTGGATCCCGCTGGATTGCTAGATACTGGATTCAGCTATTGCAATCCCTAATGTTGGCCCAGTATCTCATGTCCTTTTAGGTCATGATCCTTTTCATCTCCGGTACAACTGGTTTGTATTCGTTGTTCGTGGGCGTGGAATAGTAGTGTTGTGTATTGTTGGTGCAGGCTGCACCTGCTGTCGTCGGGCGCGGGCCCCGGCGCTCGCTGCGCCACGTGGCGCTACCAGGCGCGCGGCGGCTACACCAGCGCCGACGACCCCGGCCTGCGCCTGCGCGTGGCGCGCCCCGCCCTGCTGCGCGCGCTCGCCGCCGCGCACGTCGCCGACCTCTCCCTCGGTAACATACTACTACCCTATATACTGTAGTACTGAGCTACACCAGCGCCGACGACCCCGGCCTGCGCCTGCGCACTCATACACAACTGGATATTATTAGCAAAAACTTCTTTAAGAAACGTCAATTACAAATTAATAAATCTTATCTGAAACTACATGCTGATCTTTATGATATGAATGATCCCAATTTAGAATAAAACTCCCTTTTAATTGGCAAACGTTATTGACAGAGGACAAGTTCCTGGTGCTGCAGTGTCTCATGAACCAGATCTTGAGCTACGCGACCGTGCGTGACGTCATCGAGGAGAAACTCGAAGAAATGAAGAACACTAAACAAGCACTCCGAATGCTACAAGTATGTAATGTAATGATTACTAAATAAATAAATTATTGCAATAACCCTAGGATAATTGTAAAATATCCAGTTTGTGGGAACCTATCAAGTTTTTTTTTAAAACGTTGCCATTTTTTTGTCTAGAGTTCAAATACTTGTTTCGTGTTACACTGATTATTTACATGGACTGCCTTATTAGCCCAGTGATCCTAAGAGCGACTGCTAAGTTTTTCTATGAAATTTTCAACAGCATCTCGGAGCTTAGATTTATTCCCGCTTACATGGAATCTAAACATACCACGAACTGTGGGTGTACATTAGTACACATCTGCATGTATTATTTACAGATAAACGAACGCAAACGCGAAGCCCAATTACAGGCTGCAAAACAGGAAATTAAAAAAGAGGCGGCCGCCAAGAAAGAGGAGAACAAACTGACGGGGGAGAAGGCTCGAGCAGTTGACGAGGAGACCAAGGCCGCCATAGACAAGCTGGTGGCCGAGAGCGACGACAAGAAGAAAGAGTACGAGAAGAAACTGAAGGAGCTGCAGACAGAGCTGTTCGATTATACCACTTATGTCGGTGAGTGAAGGTTCAAATTTGTGTAATATGTTGGTGTAAACCAGGGTTACTATGATAAAATATGGGTTTTTATTTGGTTTAGGACTGCCTTATTAGTGCAGTGGTCCCAAGCGCGACTGCTACGCTAGAGGTCCTGGGTTCGATCCTCTGGTCGAGCAAAGTGTTATTGGGTTTTTCAATGAAATTCTCAGTAGCAGTTCAGAGCCTGGATTTGTGCTCGGTTAATAGCAATAGGCTCGTCCTATCGCCCTCGCCCTATTACATGGGACCTAAACTTACCGGCGAACTGTGGGTGTACATTAGTACGCTTCTGCCTAACCCTTCGGGGAATACAGGCGTGATGGTATATTATGTTGGTATTTATGATTTTAAATTAATCATGTTAATACTTTTTTTTATTAGGAAGTAATTTTTACAAAAAACATATTCTCTTCTAATAAAGAAGTAGTTTTTCAAAATCCAAAATTATTTACGATAAAGCTATTTAATTATTTTTAAAAACAAAATTCAAAAATACAAATCTTACAAATCTTTGTGTTATCTATGAGCTATTATAATATGGTGACAATGTTATCCGGCAGGGTCTGACCGCGCGTTCCGTCGCTACTGGGTGCAGCGGTCGCTGGCGGGGCTGTTCGTGGAAGCTGGCGCTGAGTCCCGCGGCGCCTGCCAGCACAAGCCCATCAGCCCCGCGCCGCGTAAGGACGATGCCGCCGATACCCTCGCCCATGTCGCGAAACTCTTCGAGCAGCAGAAGGAACTAGGTCAATACTCACACTTCTTATGGGGTCAAGCGTGTTTCGTGCTTGTATGTGTGCATTTTCGACCACCTAGAACGCATTCTCAAACTTATTTTGGTTTCCACCCACTTTCAGAATCAATTATTTTTAGCGCCTCCCCAAAATTTGTAAATTAACCACATCACCGTAACACCGAGCTGCGCTCAAAAACTAGCATCGCTGACGTAGGAAAAAAGACTGTTGGATTGAAGTGGGATTGGGCGGGCCAAGTATCCCGCATGCACTCGGAGCGATGGGCCAGTTCACTAACCCAATGGCTGCCCGAAGAAGGCCGCCGGCGCCGAGGCAGACCGAGAAAGCGCTGGCGGGACGACTTAGACTCTTTCCGGATGGACTGGCCTGAGATTGCCCTCGACAGATCGATGGAAGGAGATGGGGGAGACCTTTGCCCAGCAGTGGGATCTTATAGGTTGAATAAAAAAAAACCACATCACCACCGCTTCAGCACATTTACTTCCTACCAATATTATAAATTCCGATCTTGGGGCGGTGGATACGACTGCATGCAGTCAAGTAGACATTCCCAGGGTCGGTGATCCTCACGCTTGTATAATAAATAATGTTACTAACACTAGTTTATAAGTTCATACTGTTACTAACAAATATGGAATTTATTCTGAAATAAATGTTTATTATTATTATTATTATTATAAACGTGAAACGGAAGAATATATGAATGTTTGTTACCCAATCACGCCAGAACGGCTAAACGGATCTGCATGACATTTGGTACAGAGATGGATTATAGTCTGGAATAGCACATAGGCCATTTATCTTTAATACTTTTTATCCAGGTCGAACCCAATTCTGAAGTCCACGCAGACTAAGTCGCAGGCAGAAGCTAGTTTACAATATTGTTTTCTTGCAGGCAGCGACAAGGAAAACGAGTCTGGTGCCAACTCCCGCGGCAACTCTCCTAAGAAGCCGCTGTCGAATCTCAACGGTTTGTCCCACAAGCTGAGCACGAACACGGTGGAGTCCAGCACGCAGCAGCTGCGGGACCTGCTCATGTGCACCGGTGACGTCACCACCTGCTTGGTACACGGCAAGGTCAGCCGATACCTTATACAACCCTAAGCTTGATTTCCTCTTACACTGACATCGGTCGCTGACGTCGGTCGAGCGTACCGTCTGTAGCGTATAACAAAAAATCTGTGGCGGACGTCAGCGTCGCTTTGCGGTGCCTCATAGAACATTGTGTTATCAATACGCTCGACCGAAGTCAGCGTAGGAGGATATCAAGCCTTATTTTTGAATACCATAAAAAAATTAAAGACAACGTAAGCATTATTATGATCAACTTCTAGGGAACTTGTTCTGAAAGCGTGAAAAAAATTCAGGTGTTCGCGATTTCAGGGATGGTCCCATAGTAAAAGTTGTTCATAATGATGACTACAATGGTTCCTTGAATTTTTATGGTAAATCTAAATATAATATATATAAAACTCAAAGGTGACTGACTGACTGACTGACTGACATAGTGATCTATCAACGCACAGCTCAACCCACTGGAGGGATCGGGCTGTAATTTGACATGCAGGTAGATGTTATGACGTAGGAATCCGCTAAGAAAGGATTTTGATAAATTCTACTCCCAAGGGGATAAAATAGGGGATGAAAGTTCATATGGAACAAAGTAACTATTCCACGCGGACGAAGTCGCGGGCAAAAACCTATTAATCATAAGGTTATTTTTTAAATATAAATATTTGAACGTGAAAGCCCTTAAAATTGTGTACCGACTTGCTAACGTTGTATTGTATGCAACTCGGTCTCGACTCTCGGCCTTTGAAATTTTCAAATAGCATAGTTTGGATTTGTGTCTGGTTGAAGGCAATAAGGGCCGGTTTTTTATTGATGAAATGATATAAACTTCTGTTCAGTTTAATGAATGTGCGTAATTTTGAATATTCTTGGTTCGTAGAGTGGTCGTCCGCGCTGGTGGGTGTACCACACGGAGCAGCAGCTGGACGCGCTGACGGCGGCGCTCAACAAGCGCGGCCTGCGCGAGGCCGAGCTGCGCCAGGCGCTCGAGCTCGACCGCCCGCGCCTGCTGCACCACATCGCCAAGTGCCCGCTACACCTGCTCAACCCGGCTATAGCATCCGTATGTACACATTACTGCGCTAACTTACTGCGCGAGGCCGAGCTGCGCCAGGCGCTCGAGCTCGACCGCCCGCGCCTGCTGCACCACATCGCCAAGTGCCCGCTACACCTGCTCAACCCGGCCATAGCATCCGTATGTACACATTACTGCGCTAACTTACTGCGCGAGGCCGAGCTGCGCCAGGCGCTCGAGCTCGACCGCCCGCGCCTGCTGCACCACATCGCCAAGTGCCCGCTACACCTGCTCAACCCGGCCATAGCATCCGTATGTACACATTACTGCGCTAACTTACTGCGCGAGGCCGAGCTGCGCCAGGCGCTCGAGCTCGACCGCCCGCGCCTGCTGCACCACATCGCCAAGTGCCCGCTACACCTGCTCAACCCGGCCATAGCATCCGTATGTACACATTACTGCGCTAACTTACTGCGCGAGGCCGAGCTGCGCCAGGCGCTCGAGCTCGACCGCCCGCGCCTGCTGCACCACATCGCCAAGTGCCCGCTACACCTGCTCAACCCGGCTATAGCATCCGTATGTACACATTACTGCGCTAACTTACTGCGCGAGGCCGAGCTGCGCCAGGCGCTCGAGCTCGACCGCCCGCGCCTGCTGCACCACATCGCCAAGTGCCCGCTACACCTGCTCAACCCGGCCATAGCATCCGTATGTACACATTACTGCGCTAACTTACTGCGCGAGGCCGAGCTGCGCCAGGCGCTCGAGCTCGACCGCCCGCGCCTGCTGCACCACATCGCCAAGTGCCCGCTACACCTGCTCAACCCGGCCATAGCATCCGTATGTACACATTACTGCGCTAACTTACTGCGCGAGGCCGAGCTGCGCCAGGCGCTCGAGCTCGACCGCCCGCGCCTGCTGCACCACATCGCCAAGTGCCCGCTACACCTGCTCAACCCGGCCATAGCATCCGTATGTACACATTACTGCGCTAACTTACTGCGCGAGGCCGAGCTGCGCCAGGCGCTCGAGCTCGACCGCCCGCGCCTGCTGCACCACATCGCCAAGTGCCCGCTACACCTGCTCAACCCGGCTATAGCATCCGTATGTACACATTACTGCGCTAACTTACTGCGCGAGGCCGAGCTGCGCCAGGCGCTCGAGCTCGACCGCCCGCGCCTGCTGCACCACATCGCCAAGTGCCCGCTACACCTGCTCAACCCGGCCATAGCATCCGTATGTACACATTACTGCGCTAACTTACTGCGCGAGGCCGAGCTGCGCCAGGCGCTCGAGCTCGACCGCCCGCGCCTGCTGCACCACATCGCCAAGTGCCCGCTACACCTGCTCAACCCGGCCATAGCATCCGTATGTACACATTACTGCGCTAACTTACTGCGCGAGGCCGAGCTGCGCCAGGCGCTCGAGCTCGACCGCCCGCGCCTGCTGCACCACATCGCCAAGTGCCCGCTACACCTGCTCAACCCGGCCATAGCATCCGTATGTACACATTACTGCGCTAACTTACTGCGCGAGGCCGAGCTGCGCCAGGCGCTCGAGCTCGACCGCCCGCGCCTGCTGCACCACATCGCCAAGTGCCCGCTACACCTGCTCAACCCGGCTATAGCATCCGTATGTACACATTACTGCGCTAACTTACTGCGCGAGGCCGAGCTGCGCCAGGCGCTCGAGCTCGACCGCCCGCGCCTGCTGCACCACATCGCCAAGTGCCCGCTACACCTGCTCAACCCGGCCATAGCATCCGTATGTACACATTACTGCGCTAACTTACTGCGCGAGGCCGAGCTGCGCCAGGCGCTCGAGCTCGACCGCCCGCGCCTGCTGCACCACATCGCCAAGTGCCCGCTACACCTGCTCAACCCGGCCATAGCATCCGTATGTACACATTACTGCGCTAACTTACTGCGCGAGGCCGAGCTGCGCCAGGCGCTCGAGCTCGACCGCCCGCGCCTGCTGCACCACATCGCCAAGTGCCCGCTACACCTGCTCAACCCGGCCATAGCATCCGTATGTACACATTACTGCGCTAACTTACTGCGCGAGGCCGAGCTGCGCCAGGCGCTCGAGCTCGACCGCCCGCGCCTGCTGCACCACATCGCCAAGTGCCCGCTACACCTGCTCAACCCGGCCATAGCATCCGTATGTACACATTACTGCGCTAACTTACTGCGCGAGGCCGAGCTGCGCCAGGCGCTCGAGCTCGACCGCCCGCGCCTGCTGCACCACATCGCCAAGTGCCCGCTACACCTGCTCAACCCGGCCATAGCATCCGTATGTACACATTACTGCGCTAACTTACTGCGCGAGGCCGAGCTACTGCTAATTTACAACATAATGCTCTGGACTACAATGAATTCTTAAGACTTATCCTGGCGCTAAATATGATAAGCCGCTGCACGTCAGTAAGTCCAGGCCGCCCCACGCCAGCTACAATTATTGCTCCATACCATTTTAGACTGACATTCAGTTCCATCGGAAGATTCTAGAAGGGCAGCATAATTTAATTTTTACGACACGACATAATTTACATTTTCATGATCGAATTTACTATAATTTGTGATTTACATTTATAAATTAAATAAATTGTTTGGGCAGCCGCCGCCTGCGGCCGCGCCGCACTACACGCGGCACCGCAAGTTCCAGCCGTCGCTGAGCGTGCCGGCCGACTCCTCGCTGTCCGAGGCGCTCGAGCTCTCGCTGCGCGACCACATCCTCGAGCTCGAGGAGAAGATCTTCCACGGCTGTTTGGGAGCACTTAAAGTTAAGGTATGTTCCAATGTGGTGCGCCTGAGACTTGACTAGACTATCTTAAATAATAAAACTGAATACTGACTATGTTTAGAAACCTCAACCAATTTGGTGAAGTGTCTTATAATAAAAATCAAGATAAATATAAACAATACAAGAGTTAAAAGGTAAATTGACTTGTATCCAACTTGTGACGTAATAGCTAAAACACCATTTTGTGTTATATTGAGAATTACATTAAAAGTTAAAATACACAACGACGTACACGACTTATTTCCTTATTTTTAAACGATTTTGGCCATTACAAAAGACAGTCATCTAACCTATTACTGTGGCTGTATCACACCTCTGGCCAAGTCTTCAGTGGTACAGGCGTGATGAGATGTATTGTTTTAGGACCGCGAGGCGTGGCGCGGCACGATAATGCTGCGCGGGTACGACAAGCAGGCGGAGTTCCTGACGTGGGGCCCGGACAGGCAGTACCGCGACGACTACCACCTCCCCAACGGAGTGCTCAACCTACCCACCGGTCAGTTATTTATAGTTAGTTACCGCTTTATCCATCAGTATCAGCTGATGAATACTAACAAACTATTTCGGTCTTAAATCTGAATATCTTCTTTATATATATAATTCTTCTGTGAGTGTGTATGTGACTGAACTTCTCTCAAACGACTTGGTAGGTAACACAATTGGACCCGGTAGGTGGCGCTGCAATCGAGTTTTGGGTTATTTTCAGGGCAGGACAACGTCTGCTGGGTCCACTAGTTCTATATATATTTTCTTACGTGGGAGAGCCATGCTTCGGCACGAATGGGCCGAAGCATGCCTCGACCGGAGTGATACCACGGCCTCACAGAAAACTGGCGTTAAACAACACTTACGTTGTGTTTCGCTGAGTGAGTGAGGTTACCGGAGGCCCAATTCCCTTTTAAAAGGTCGGCTGTGAGTCCTCTGGTGTTGCGGGTGTCCATGAGCGGCGGTAATCGCTCGTTTGCCCTTCTATCACATAAAAAAAATATACTTGTTTTTTTTTTATAATTAGTAATTACACATAAAAACGGTGAAGTAAAATATCTTGAGGTTTTTATACGTATCTGAGAGATTATTTTTCGGCGGCGTGTGAAGTTTCCCAACCTGTACTAGAATAGCGTGGTGGACTATCTCCTCTCATTCTGAGAGGAGTTCCGTGATGATGGTGAATTTTAGTACATTTTTTCCAATGTACATATCGATGCCCCCAAGCAATAAGTCGGTAACCGTAAAATCAAAATTTTACAGGAGAAATGTTTTACTGTTTTTCTTAAATATCTTTCCAACTAGTCGGAGTATTGCGGTCATTGATATATCAAATGAAAGCTATTTTTTTGTGAAATGTAATTGTCATATCAACATGGAATTATGTAGGCGCTAAACCTAGCAATCTAAGAAAATATATATTACAAGAAATGTGATAATTAAATTATTTTACTAATGGTACTTACGGGATTATTGCAGTAAATTTGACAAAATTGTTAAAAAGTAATAATATATTACGGACTTCTCTAACGTTATTTTTTGTAGTAGAGATGATGCGTAACGTATTAATACGATGTTATTGTGGTAATTTTTAATAGATATACTAACAGTATTGTTATATAACATTGTTTTTCCAGGATAACTCATAATAAGATTTTTATGCAACCATCTGATACCATTAAAATTTTCGGATTGTTTAAAATGCAATAGGTCAGGGTTTATTAGAATAAAATACAGATGATCAGTATATTAATAATGTTTAATAATGAAAAATTAAATTATAAGGCTTCAAAAATATTTGAGTATCAAAAATATTAATTATATCAAGATAACAATTGAAACAATTATAGGTAACTTGAATTAGAAAACATGTCATTTATTAGAAAACAAGTCAGCTTCATAAAATATTAACTATACGGCAAGTATAATAATTAAACAGAATAAAAAATGACATTACAAAATCACGTTAGGTTTTAGCAACATTTAGATAATAACAATCCCAGTGAAACCCATTAATTGAACACCGAAGTCTCAGTCTTCATCCGTATCACTGATGTTTTCATTCGTGGCTTCAGTATACGTCAACGACTCAAAAAAGGGATGGTAACATCTCGGAATTGCTCCACTTTTACATAAACTAAGTAGGTCTGTATGTAAAGCTTTACTAATCGGAAGGGGTTGGTGGTATGCATGTTTCAACTCTACATTATCTAGACCTCCAGATACATCTAGAGTACGTTTTCGTCCCCTTCTTCTACCACTCAAGGTAGAAGAATGTGGATTATTTATATCCAGCTCCGAATATGTATCTTCAAAATTGTATTTAAAAAAAGTTTATTTTCTTCCAAATTTGATACATTAACCTCCATTACATTAGCCCAGTGGATTACATTTCCGCCTATATCACGCCACCAACACTGTATATTTGATCAGGAGTATATAAAACTTTATTTTTTAGATTTTTCTCTATACATGCATGCATGGAGTCTCCCTCATTTCGGCTATGTCCAGTTTCAAAAAACCTGTGCGTGATGGAAATGCCGAGTAATTTGGGAGCATAAACGTAAAGGGCAAAAATGTATCGATTTTTATTTTGGCCATAACAGCCGTCTGAGAATAATAAAAATTTGTATTGTAATAATGACTTTTTCATGTTCAGTTTTTAAAAAAAGTAACAAAGCGCTTCCTATTTCAGTGCTGCCTCTTTTTGCTATTTGGTAGTGCCAAACATAACAGTACAGTAGAGCATCAAAGACAGTGAAATTGTAGACAGGATATTTTCGTTTGTAATGAAACGTACCCACATCAGACTGGGGTATATTTAAAACTTTTTGCAGATCAAAAATGGCTATTGTTGTATTGTCTTGGTCAGCTGTATCTATTCCTTCTTTTTTTAATAATCTAATCATTTCTTTTTTCTGTAAATGGCATCTATGTTTTTCTTCTAGAGTAGCTTTTACTGTAGAATCAGCCTGCTCATAAACAGAGCATGAAGGACATTGGTCTGTTTTTGGTTTAAAAAATGAGTAGTTATATTGTGAATTAAAAACGGTTTCATATTGGCGCTTTGTTGCCATTACAACATCGGTGTAATCTTGTTGTGCAAACCACATAATATAAAAGCGATATAGAATATACATTTTTGATAAATTCAAATATTCTGAGAGATATTCTCTTTTAGAACTCTTCCTCGTATAGTGGGATTCCACTTTAGGAAATAGTTCAATGTGTGCTTTAATAGTAGCCTCTGTGACAGTATTCATTTTATTTGGTCGGTAGTCATGCATCCCCCTTTTATATTTTAAGCCTTCATCTGATTTTGTATTTTTTTCAATTGCTGTGTATACCATTTGTTCACCGATTTGGTGGGTGGCATATGTCTATTACTGAGAAATGCATCTTGCAAACTATCGGGCGGCAAAATAAAAACAGATAACGGAACTAAATGTGTTACAATTTTGAATAAATGATACGTATTGAAATGTTACGCATAATTATTAGCCAATTATTTACTTTAAAAACATTGTTAGTGTTTATTACGGAGTAAGAATATTTTAAATAATTCGACAAGAAATCTGTGTAAGGGTTTACCAAAAACTCTATGAAGTTTATTTACGCCAATAATCCGGTAACCGCGACTTACCAAAATAAAATATGAAAGAAACTTTTGTATTGATGTGTAACAATACTTTTACCGTCATAATTTTGTTTGCATATTTCCCTACAATAAAAGTGTATGTCATTATAACTTCGTTAATATCACTTGGAAAAATCTGAAAAAAAAAATTGGAGATGTCTCCCAACCCATAGATGCCGAATTTGACATAACAGCATTAAGTCCATAATAGCACATTACCGACTTATTGCTTGGGGGCGTCGATATAAAACCTTCCTACCACCTTCTTAATCTCGCACTTAATCCCCATTTGTATATATCATTGTTAAAGCGACTGATCATGGCTTAAATTCTTTGTGAATTGAAAATTGATACCGGATTTCACAGATATAGACGAGTCAGACGTAAAGAGCATAGCGGTGAACAAGTACCGCGACCCCGGGTACTACCTGGAGGCGCCGCGGGCCAACGGCGTGAAGCGCTCCCAGGCGCCGGCGCCGCCGCCCGACGTGGTGCGCGCCCTGGCCGCCGCGCTGCTGCAGGTGTCGCAGGCGCTGCACCACAAGTACCTGCGGAGACCGCTCGGTAAGTTACTGAAGCGCTCCCACGTGGTGCGCGCCCTGGCCGCCGCGCTGCTGCAGGTGTCGCAGGCGCTGCACCACAAGTACCTGCGGAGACCGCTCGGTAAGTTACTGAAGCGCTCCCACGTGGTGCGCGCCCTGGCCGCCGCGCTGCTGCAGGTGTCGCAGGCGCTGCACCACAAGTACCTGCGGAGACCGCTCGGTAAGTTACTGAAGCGCTCCCACGTGGTGCGCGCCCTGGCCGCCGCGCTGCTGCAGGTGTCGCAGGCGCTGCACCACAAGTACCTGCGGAGACCGCTCGGTAAGTTACTGAAGCGCTCCCACGTGGTGCGCGCCCTGGCCGCCGCGCTGCTGCAGGTGTCGCAGGCGCTGCACCACAAGTACCTGCGGAGACCGCTCGGTAAGTTACTGAAGCGCTCCCACGTGGTGCGCGCCCTGGCCGCCGCGCTGCTGCAGGTGTCGCAGGCGCTGCACCACAAGTACCTGCGGAGACCGCTCGGTAAGTTACTGAAGCGCTCCCACGTGGTGCGCGCCCTGGCCGCCGCGCTGCTGCAGGTGTCGCAGGCGCTGCACCACAAGTACCTGCGGAGACCGCTCGGTAAGTTACTGAAGCGCTCCCACGTGGTGCGCGCCCTGGCCGCCGCGCTGCTGCAGGTGTCGCAGGCGCTGCACCACAAGTACCTGCGGAGACCGCTCGGTAAGTTACTGAAGCGCTCCCACGTGGTGCGCGCCCTGGCCGCCGCGCTGCTGCAGGTGTCGCAGGCGCTGCACCACAAGTACCTGCGGAGACCGCTCGGTAAGTTACTGAAGCGCTCCCACGTGGTGCGCGCCCTGGCCGCCGCGCTGCTGCAGGTGTCGCAGGCGCTGCACCACAAGTACCTGCGGAGACCGCTCGGTAAGTTACTGAAGCGCTCCCACGTGGTGCGCGCCCTGGCCGCCGCGCTGCTGCAGGTGTCGCAGGCGCTGCACCACAAGTACCTGCGGAGACCGCTCGGTAAGTTACTGAAGCGCTCCCACGTGGTGCGCGCCCTGGCCGCCGCGCTGCTGCAGGTGTCGCAGGCGCTGCACCACAAGTACCTGCGGAGACCGCTCGGTAAGTTACTGAAGCGCTCCCACGTGGTGCGCGCCCTGGCCGCCGCGCTGCTGCAGGTGTCGCAGGCGCTGCACCACAAGTACCTGCGGAGACCGCTCGGTAAGTTACTGAAGCGCTCCCACGTGGTGCGCGCCCTGGCCGCCGCGCTGCTGCAGGTGTCGCAGGCGCTGCACCACAAGTACCTGCGGAGACCGCTCGGTAAGTTACTGAAGCGCTCCCACGTGGTGCGCGCCCTGGCCGCCGCGCTGCTGCAGGTGTCGCAGGCGCTGCACCACAAGTACCTGCGGAGACCGCTCGGTAAGTTACTGAAGCGCTCCCACGTGGTGCGCGCCCTGGCCGCCGCGCTGCTGCAGGTGTCGCAGGCGCTGCACCACAAGTACCTGCGGAGACCGCTCGGTAAGTTACTGAAGCGCTCCCACGTGGTGCGCGCCCTGGCTACGATTACCGAAACATTTATGACTCCGACTTCAACGACCGCACTCCATTCCCCTTACCAGCCATTTAAAACTTATATTGAGCAGTCTTAAACTAGCGACTATCTTAGGCTACATTTTTATTTAAATTCCTCTTCCAGGCCTCGATGACAAAGAACGTAAAGACCGCGAAGCTAAAAACAAGCCATTAGATCTGGAAGCTCTAGAGCGGTGGGAGGTGTCCCTGATGGAGTGCCGCAGCTTCTCGCAGATCGTGCTGCACCTGTTCACGCTGGACTCTAGCATCACATGGTCGGCCAGCATCCTCAACGCCAGCTGCCGCCTGTGCCGCCGGAAGACTGACCCTGACAATATGCTTCTGTGTGACGGATGTAATAAGGGACATCATTTGTACTGTTTGAAGCCGAAACTTACTGTGAGTTTTAAATTTGTTTCGTGATTTTTCTTATGGTAATATTTTTATACATTTCCACCTAAATTGGAAGAAATATCTGTCCCAAGCCTTTGGACCAGCGATCATAAAGTTGCCGGTTCGACCCACCCATTGCACTACCGACGTGAACCCACTCGTAACACAAGCATTTAGCTTAGCACGAGGGGTTAACAAGAATACTAGTAATGTGCGACCTACATTACAAGTAGGCATTTTTTTAAAAACAGATACAAATTTGTATCTAATAAACTAGCTTATTATTTACCTGATTCGCAAAGACAGGTTATGATTTTATGTCTAAGTATATATGTATTTAACTTAATGTATTTTCTAATTGCACGCTATCAGTCGACTGCACCAAGAAAGGTAAAGTTTAAGGTTCTTTACTTTCCTTTTAATTATTCTTTTTAAGACTGACATTTATGAATTGGTATTCCCATGTAATTCGTTCGGAGTTTGGGCAGTATTCGCTCTGTCTTACTACACCTTGAAGTTTTACGCAAGTGAACTTATACAAATGTTACTCTTCTTGATATAAATTACGACACGTTTGGCGTAGCGGCTGAGCGATCGGCTTCTGCGTCACGTGTTGTGGGTTCGATCTCCACACGGAGCAAATATTTGTATGATCTACAGGTAGTTGTTCCGGGTCTGGGCGTTTGTGTATGTGAGAATTTGTGTTTGTAAACGTACCCACGATACAGGATTAAATCCTAGTGTGGGGCAATGTTTTTGTTTAAAAAAAAAAGTTGCTACGGCCAACAGTATTGCCAGCTTAAAGGTAAATATAAAAAAGTCTAATGTTATATTAAATATGTGAACAGAAAGTGCCAGACGGTGACTGGTTCTGCGACCTGTGCAAGCCTAAAGAGCGGACTCCGCGCAAGAGAAGGAAACTCTTCTCCGATGATGACATTGAAGAAGAACTGGACACCAGGTAACATACTCATATGCAGATGTGTCCTAATCAAGAATGTTATTATATCATTTGATTGTTTACCCTAACAGTCTACGGGGGAGTCAAAATATGGCCTCTGAGTTGCTACCTATACCAAACAAAGTTTCTATTGTAAAGTAAAATATTGAAAATACTTGTAATTAATTTATAAGTTACTGGACTCTTACGATAGAGATAGGGTGGCTAAAACCACAGACAGAGTGGTTTGGAAGGAGGGAAGGGAGGCCTTTACCCAGCAGTGGGACGAAATAGGCTAGAAAAAAAAGGCAACCAAGTTTTTCAGTGTCAAAACTTATCACCATAGGAACTATTATTTATTTTTCTTCCATTAATTCAAAGAGTCATTAATAACTGGGTGGTGATAAAAAAAAAAGCTTAAGTGCGTCATCTTAAAGAACACCTTGACCCTAGATTTTAGGTATTGTGTTTTTACATAAGATGGTAACAACACCAACACGAAATTTGTACACTAAATATAGATACTCTTCACTTTCGTTATGACTAAATTCACTTTAAGCGTGATATGAAAGGATCCTATGTAGAAAACTGAGTGTATGTTGGTATGTATGGAGCAAAACAATATTTTATGACAAAAACTTTATTGTGAAAAATGAAAATGCAATCAATATAAACTTCCCGCATTAGAGAACAGGCTGTGTAGTGAGAAACTTCAGAAACGTACAATTGACAGACACAGTGCACCCAGACTCAAAAGCAAATAAATTTTAAATATTAAAACATGGTTATACAAAATTAAAACAAAAACATATATTATTATTATAAACTAGCGAACGTGTGCAGCTTCGCGTAAAATTTTACAATCATACATGCATTGTACTGACAATTACGAATACAATAAAAAAAAAATCACGCAGTCGGTCGAGCTGTTTACAAATGATATTTTTTTTAAATAACTCCACTGGTAGCATTTTCAAATACAACTTGTCGCAGACACTAAGTTAGTTGCCACTTATGTTCTTAGTTTTGTTTGCTGATCTGAGGTGGCGTGCTGCGGTGCTGCGTCCGTGTGCAACAGTCTGTGATGTCATCTCTTGCAGATGGCGCAGCCTGTTCTCTTGCACATATTCTTGCGATGACCGAACTGATGCGTAAATATAAGCGCTTCTTCACTACCTCCCATCTGTCTTGATTTGATGCATCTAGAAATCTCGTACAATCCGTGAAGATAGTGTTCTTCCTCGCAGTGTGGGCAGATGCCCTTACACCTTCGTTGTAGGCTTCTCGTAACTATCTCTCGCTACGTGGGTTGCATGCTCGTTAAAGGATCTTCAATTCTTCTCCATATTTTCCGGTGTCGCGAAGGCTTTGCATTTATCGGCTTCTCGATTCAGGAAGTTCACGATCTTCACCAGTACAGGTAAGTGACCGTCCATCTCCGCCGCGTAGTCGTACCAACGAAACTTAATTACTAGCGGGAGCTTATCTACTATGACCCTCAATATATCCAGTGAGTGTAAATATTCCGGCTTACAAAGTGCTTTTATAGCTGCTACACTATTGTTTACCTGAGTCGCGAAAACACATATATCATGCGCACTGTCCGAGGGCTTAGTAAGAGTTTTAATTTTTTCTAATGCGCGCAAAAATAGATACTCTGGGCGACTGAAGCGACGTTGTAAAGCTTGCATCACTTCACTCGGTGAACAGTCGGAGCATAAAAGACTCTTGATCGCTTCGCGTGCCGAACTCTTCACAGCCCTTTTTATTCTGGCGATATTCTGAACGTCGTTGAACATCGGTGCCGTGTCTTCATAAACAGCCTTGAATGCCATCCACTCGGAGACATTTCCATAAAAATAAGGTAGCTTATGTATATTTTTCGGTGGATGCTGTCTTGTATTCAACGCCTTCACTATTTCTTTGGTGAAGACAGCGATGTCACTCTTCTGCACATGTGCGTCGCGGTCCCCGGGTTTCTCTTCTTCGTCGGACCTGCTGGCTTCTTCTAGTTGCAGGCGCTCAAGCTTAATCCGGGCGAGCACCGTCGCAGCCTTAGCTTGTTCCAATTCCAGCCGTGCCAATTCTTCCTTAGCTTCCAATTCCTTTTTTCTTAACCGCGTCGATCTCACAGAAGGCGCGCGCGGTGGTTCTAAAATTTGTCTTGAAGTACTAGAGATTACTGTCGTACCCGTCGCTTCAGTTTCCGTGGTCGTTGCATTGGTGCACGTAGAAATACTTGTCGCCGTCGCCTCGGCTTCCGACATTGTCGCAGTAGTCGACTCGGCTGCGGCCTCCAATGATTCTTCTGATGACCTCTCAACTCGTCGAGGTGTGTCGTTGTTTGACCGCGTCACTTAAAATATCGTATTACTTAATCAAAGGACCATGTGTTTCGGACACAACGTCAGTCGTGCCCTGGGACAGACTCCCTAGCGTATACCAGAGTACCTATTTAGTTCATCTAGGTACCCGGCCTGTTCACTACCGGAGCGCTTGAAATAAAATTCTTTGTCCACAATATAACACTATTCGACACCTCTGGTACTTTATTTTCTCTTCTTGTTAATCTTTTGAAGACTCTACGTAAAGTGCATGTCTAGCAAAAGCCCCATAATTTATACCATTACCGTACCACCAAATTCTCTCCGAATTATTTGGGCGCTCTGATTGGTCGACCAATCAGAGCCGTGGATTTCAACCAATCGGCGTTCGCCGGGACTACGTCAAACCACACGTGGCATATAATAACATTCCTACAAATCACGAGCCGTGCCGTATTATAATTCACACGTGCCACATTAAAATTAGCATTAGTAAAAATCACGCGTACCATAGGTATTATAATTAACACTAGCACATAACAACCGCTTATATTCACTAATACAAATACGTAACATAATCATAAGGTCTTTATCAGTTAGTTTCAGTAATTGTTTACTTTTTTATTTATCAGTGGCACGTATGTATGAGAATATGTATGAATGTTGAAGAAGCAAAAGAAGTATGCAGGAATCGTAGCTAGTAGCGGTTTGTAGTTTCTGCCTTCCCCTGTGGGAGAAAGGCGTGAGTTTATGTGTGTATGTTTAGAAGCTTAGCGTAGCGTAGCCCTTAGATTAGTAGCTTTGTTAGACTAGGACTAAAAAGTAAAAAATATAGTACTAACTGCTTCCCACGGGTTCACTCGCATCGCAAAGGACCTTTCGAGACGTAGTAGTAACCAGTCCAGATGTAAACAAAATTTATCGAATGCTGTTTAGATGTTTAGGCGGAAAAGGGTTTAAGAAAAACCTGAGTTACTTTCAATATTTGTGTAAATTAATTTAATAAATACTATATATATTTTATAGTAGTGTGCGACACACGCACATGTATATGTGCGTGTGGTGTGTTCCACTAACTAGGCCTAACCAGTTTTGATCCTGTGAGTATATTTATTTTTGATTCGATTTATGAACATTGTGATTTGTTAATGTTATTGATTACTGTGTGTACTACAGTATTGTATGCAATGTATTGCAATTAAAACCCTACAGTAGCAATATGTAAGAATAATCTTATCAAATAACTCTCCTGGCGCTGTCGAGTAAAACTACTCATTTCCATTTTAATATTCTGCTAGAGAGAGAAAGAGTCTGAAGCCTGTATTCTGCTAAACTCTCTCTTTAGGCCTCTAAATATCGTTCAATACATGTTACTTACTTGTGTTTTTTTGTTTTCTTTGTATGACTTACGAAAAGACGGATGTATAAATTATATCAGTAAGTTTTCATCTTCTTTTTATATGAATGTTAATTTTAATAATATATTATAATTGATTTTTTTGCCGCCCGGGAAAGCCGACGGGGCGTGTCGGACTCCACCCAGAGCGGGTGACCTACCGACTAAAACCTCTCGATGTTTCGCTTCACCACTTTTTGCTGTGGTTACCGCAGCGAGGTTTCATTCCTCCGCGACAAGTATACGAATTTTTCATTCACTAAAATATCTTTACGATTTTAGCATGGGAAATGCAATAAGATAATGAAAAGGGAGTGAGTCTTCTCCGATAGATATAATCTGGGTCTCTTTATAATCACGAGCGAATTGGTATTTTCTAAGTAAGCGCGCTCCATTGTAGGTCGCAGTGCCGCTTAACATCAGGCGAAGTGGCGGTCAAGCGTAAGCCTCAAGAATAAAGAAAAATATACACACAGTCTTTGGGGACTGCCGATAGAAATAAAAACTAAGTAACTTGTGAATTGTATC
Source organism: Acronicta aceris (assembly GCA_910591435.1). NCBI lineage: Eukaryota > Metazoa > Arthropoda > Insecta > Lepidoptera > Noctuidae > Acronicta > Acronicta aceris. The sequence continues at coordinate 13,280,145 of OU342775.1, read as the reverse complement.
GTCGATAAGTGGGAAGCGTGCGGTGACGATGACGCAAGTTTAACGCTTTTTGTCCACTTAAAAGGTGGTCAAGGCGCCTTAAGAAGTTATCACTCTTATGTTTGTGGTCAGCTCGTCGGAGCTGTCGGTGGGCGTGTGCGGCGCGTGCGGCAGCGGCGGGCGGCTGGCGGCGCGCTGCGGCACGTGCGGCGCGCGCTACCACGCCGAGTGCGCGGCGCCGCGGCCCTCGCGCGCCGCCAAGCGCTGGCACTGCGCACACTGCCTGGCGCCCACCAGAGGTACGCGACCACATTATTTTTACTTTTCATTTGATCTAATTATGTTTATTTTTCACAGCGATTTCGCAGCCGGCTAGTTTCAGTCCGCAATGCAATTTTCGTTTAAAATCATTGCACACACTTGCTATTTTGTTACTTATAGTGATATCATGAACAAAAATGCGATCATTGAAATTACGATTTTGAGCAAACTATGTGAAAAAAACTCGCAAGTGTGACGTATAAAAAAATATTTCATGTTATTTTCACATGCTATTGTGAAATGTTCCATGCCAACAAAAGGCACCACTTATATCTGCTATAACCTCAAATACAAGCTTCGAGCCTAGCGTAGGCAACAATCATTGATGTTCAAAAACAATTAAAAACATCTATTCTCCCCCCAACCCTATTAATTATCTTTATAGCCCTAGAGACTGGAACGTATTTGGCTAAGTTAGCGCAGGCCGTAAGGACCTCAAATAGCATCTACCTTGCCCAGAATCCCTTCAGAAACCTTCTATTTGGGACAAGCAGCCTCAAACACCAATGCCAATACGGACGAATTGTTCAATTTACCCCGGAAAACCTCGAACACATACTTAGCTAGCGCTACCTCGCGCCTAACTTCCAACTTATAGTATCCAACGATACCTATGACAAATAGGGTTGGATCCATAAGTGGAAAATAATGGTACAATCCATATTGTTTAAGGTATCTTTTCCACAATGAGGCTATATTTAACTTCATGCGGATTCCAGATGATAGCACTCGTCTTTGGCTCCTAACCAATGCATTGTACAATATTTCTGTACGCTTTATAGTAGGCTTTTACAACGTGTTCTCGAAACGTCAAGACATTAGGGACGATGATCATTAATGATCTGTGTCTTATCTGCAAAACGAGCGATACTATAGAATTTGTTCGGCGCACCTAAGACTTGTCCGTCTATTTTTGTAGTACTCCCTCTAGCATAAAATAAAATGCGTATAACTTCCTTATCTATGAACCAATTTTGTTTTTGGTAATCGGGTCTATTTATGGACAACGTTTCTAGCTATCTATTTAGTTTATGGCGTACTCGCGTAGTGTTGGTACAATAGATGTGAGGGTATAACAATGGTTGTGTTGTAAAGAGGCGAGCGGGCGGCGCTGTGCGGTCGCGGCCATCTCCAACATCCACCAGTACACGCGCGCGCTACACACCAGGCACTCCTCCGGTTCGTTAGTGTGCCCGCTGGCGACGGAATCTTATAACATACTCTAGTACAAACCATGGGATATTACCTCCTTGGAGTTATTCATGAATCCCTGAGCCGTCTCCACGCTCTTGTCACCTGACAGAGTATATTCGTTTAATATATTTCTAAAGAAAATTTTCTGTCACCCGACAAAAATCACACGGTGTTACTCCTTCCACGTATTTCCTTGGATTTTTTCCAGTACTTCCTTTGGGTTTTCTATTACCCTGAGGGCGCGTTCCCACTTATGTCTTGACGATATAGACAGTTTTACGCAACTGTCGTGATTTATATAAATTAGTGTACTTATTCTGATCACCAGTAACAACAGTGTCAAAATAATGCGAACAGCCGGACGACTTTCGTTCAGTGAAAAATAAAAACGACAAGTTCAACAATTAACTTATGCGATGCGAGTATAAATGTTAGAAAAGACAGCATATGAACGTCATGACGCAGGAACACATGGGAACACGCCCTGAGAGTAAATAATATATGGGTAACATTATGACCTTCTTAATGAAAATCTATATTCAAACAAAATTCCGTCACCAACGTCACACTGTCGTTTTATGAAGTTATTTTATCATCTAGGCAATGGGATTTAATAGTTTATACTAACTCACTCCTCATGAGCTTTGCACCTTCATCTTATGCACGGCATTTCTTTATCTTTTTCTTTTTACTTTATAGACTTTATTTATCGGAACCAAAGTAAATGAAGTGCAGGTGCTGTTTGAATATTAGATTCGAAAAATATAGCCGTAGTTAGGAATTGTTCGCTTGGGGGAACGAGTACCGACGCACACGTTTTTGTAATGTACTTGTGCGTACGCGCACGGTGCGCTAACTAAGGTCCACTACTTAGATAATTACCTTTTTTTAGAGTTCTTCTTTTCTATGTCTAAAAACAAAGCATCTCACCATTTGACCAACTATTTCTTGGTCAGACACATTGCAGATGGATATTATTATAAACAAACTCAACAAAAAATTACGATACAAAATTTCTTGTGTTAAATGCAATATTTTTTTATTGGAATCCTATTGAGGACATTTGGAACGATAAAGAATAAAGTAAAACGATTATTTTATTTTCGCATGAGACCTTACAAGAAACGCCACTCTTTTTTACTATGGTGATTCTTACCTTTCCTATGCAGACATAATAGAAAAGATTTGTCAGCTTTTCCAATATTTTGGAATGCAATAATCTATTGTAAGCGCTTACTGATACCGCTTGTAATGCGCTCACTAACACGCCATCAAGAATTGCTTTTCCATTTTCCATACTAATGTAACAGAGTAGAAAATAAATGGAGTATTAAGACCCTCAAGAACTAGATTCTTTCGTTATATACACTTAGGACACAAATGATCTCTTCTCAAATGATCATGAACTCTGCCAATGATGCATGCTAGAGACTAGATTAGAGAAAAGTAATAGCATTGATTGGCTTCTTCTTGAAGTGTCTTTCTCCTGAAGTATTAAATGTTTCTTCCCATCCATGTACTGCAGCAAACCCACTGCAAGCAACCAGCAATCACCTCAAGTTCAAGTATAAATGTTTTTATTTCACAAGCATTTATGAAACGTTATGAGTCTAGACTCTAGTTGCATGTTTTCAAAAAGTTGATCCTAGAGAGCCAAGAAACACCACAGACACTCTTGTTATTTTCACTGCTAAAATATTACGATAATACTTGTCACTCCATTTACTATCTACTCTGTGGTATTAACAGTATTGCAGCAAAATTAACCGGTGGTTACTTACAGATTCAGACGACAGTGAGTATAACACAGCGCTGGTGAAACTCAAGACAAAGAGCAAGAGGAGCAGCAAGGAATCCTCGCCACTGCACAACGGCACCACCAGGAGAGGACGCAAGTAAGTACAGGAATTAAGCCGATCGTCCACCGCCAACTAAACTAAGTTAGTTTTAGCTTAGCTCACAAAGTTGAGCCAGTTTTTTATACATGTGCATCCACCGCAAATTTCGCCAGCTAAGCTACCTAAAATTCAACTAAGTCGAAATAACTTAGTTGTGTAGGCCGATCCGAAATTACGTAAGCTAAACTAACCGCCTCTCACCTCCTTACCTTACCCCTCTGGGCGCCTTTCGCTATGGTTGTTTGAATGTGTTTGTACAAACACAAATTCCACATTCTGTCTGATTCGATCCGATTATTTTCAGACCAAAAAATCACGATGATATGAACACAAGTGGGCAGTCAAGAAAATCAAAGAACTCGCTTACAAATGGACACCACGGTATGTATTATAGTTAGTGCCATTTTACGAGTACCTGTAAATTAATTGAATTCAATCTTATATTTATGACAACCTTCTGACTATTCGTTATCACATAACAAGATCTATTTTGCAATTAGACTTCAGTAACAATATAAATTTCTTAAACAACTAATTGGTTAACATTAATAACCTGTACTTGACATTTGTTATTGGTGTGCAATAAAAAATATTCTATCTATTATCGTTATAGGCGAAATAATGAACGGGGATAACTATAATGACCACCAAATTTAGTAAATTGATCACCAAAATGCTTACCAAAATGGATAAATGGTCACCAAAAATTAGGTTTAGGTTAGGTTAGAACTTATTTTGGTGATCATTTACTATTTTTGGCAATATAAAGTGATTTTTTGCCGTAACATTTTATTAGATCTGGTGGTTAGTTAAACATAAGCCATAATGAACTCGTAAGCTTCAGAATGTTTCAAATTGTGACATTTTTAATGCAACACCATTCTCGTTGATTAGCTATGATTATAAAATGTGCTTAAAATAAAATATTATGTCAGCGTAAAAGAAATGGTGTCAGATACGCATGGCGTCTGTGCTCTCATATCTTCAATTCAGAAGCACAAATAAAACTTATGACTGAACTGCATCATTAGTCTAGTGGTCCCAAGCGTGACTGCTACGCTAGAGGGCCTGGGTGCGATCCCCAGGTCGAGCAGTGTTATTGGGTTTTTCTATGAAATTCTCAGTAGCAGCTTGGAGTCTGGATTTGTGCCCGGTTAATGACAATAGGCGAACTGTGGGTGTACATTAGTACGCCTCTGTCTAACCTTTCGGGGAATACAGGCGTGATGGTATGTTATGTAAATAAAACTTACTTTATAGAGGAGCGCAGCAGCAAGAAGCGCAGCAGCCGACAGTCGCCGCAGCTGCACACAGAAACGTTGCACACGTTGCTGCGTGACGTCATGAAGCACAAGGACTGCTGGCCCTTCTACGAGCCCGTGTCACTTGAAGACGTAAGTATTTACAATATATTTTTACTTTTCGACTGCGTCTTTAGTCTAGTGGTACTGTCAACTAGCAGGTCTTTGGTTTGATTGCCAAAAATCAGCAGTTCAAAGTCTACATTTGTGTCGCAAGAAGCTCGCCTCACATTACATGTGTGACTTGTATATAGCGATAAACTGTGGATGTATGTGTGTGAATTTCAGAGGGGGGTGATCTTTCCAAACTCCTGACTTCTCCTGAGTCATGACAAAATTATCATACATTTTGTCATAGAGAAATTCCAACAACAAACTTTATTTTTTTGTGATAATTACTTTCGATTCTCAACCGACACGACTTACTTTACAGTTAGTTCGATGTCGTACAATGCCACGTTACCTATTAAGTATCTTTTGAGAATCAAAGTAACTTGTTTTCAATAGATGTCGCCAACGTCACCATAAGACGTAAATTCAGAATGTGAAAACAAACTTTACCTCAAGTCAAGAACTGTAATGACATATCAGTGCAGGTAATTTTCTCCACTAATACCTGGATTATTGGCGCAGGTGCCCGACTACCTGCAAGTGATCGACCAGCCGATGGACTTCACGACGATCCGCGGCAAGCTGGAGGGCGGCGACTACGCCACGGACGAGGAGCTCATCGCGGACGCCGCGCTCGTGTTCCTCAACTGTTACACCTACAACAAGGACTCGCATCCCGTCGCCAAGTGAGTTGCACGAACACTGATGCTCATTGACACGATAACATGGGTTGTTGAGCGCCCTACATTATGGTCGAGGTACACAATGCATGCGTGCCGTCAGCTGGGACTGCTCTTCTCAAAGCCGCTATGGCTCTCTTCAAAAAGGCCCTACGTTTTATCTCTGAGTTTGTTTCGGTGTTTCTTCTCAGAGATCGTCAGTTAGGAAATTTAAACATTGACTTGTTATAGTGTCTTATCATCCAAAGTCGAGTCAAAGTGTCCAAAAAAAAATCCATTTTGTTCTGAGTTGTTTTGAAACTTTACCGTTAACGGTTTAACGTTAGCTTAATCGGTGTAAACGCATTATTTTATTACCCCGATGAAATCGAAATTTTTAAAATGAGCGTAGTGTGTATAACATCGTAAATAAGAAGTAAATAATTTCTGTCTAGAGCCGGCAACCGCCTAGAAAGATACATGAACAAGCGATGCACAGAGCTAGATCTGCCACCACTACCTGAAATCCAGCTGGAGGCGGAGGGCTCGGAGGCCAGCAAGAGGCCCTCGCCGTCCTCGGACGAGGAGGCGCCGCCGCCCAAGCGCAACAAGCTCAAGTGACCGGGGGCTCTGCCGCCACACCTCGCCGACTACGTGTGTTACTGAGGCTAGTGATACCCGCTTTACTACATACTACATAAGGTTCCATTTTAACTGTATTATGTTGTGACGTCCTCATGTCAAATTGAGTACGTTTTTAGTATTGAAATGTAAATTTTTTGTAGTTTTATATTGGTATGGTTGCCGCCTGTCTTTTTGTATGATAAAGGCGAGTGGGTAGAAAATAGATGAATCAAGCATTTACTCATTGGCTAAAGCGATCGCGACCTAAGTCCTTGTGAAACAAACTTATTTGATGAGGTTAAAAACCAACAGTACGCATCAAATAATTTGTATCAGCTATAACATATAACACACGAAATGAGCTTATAATGCTTATGTCTTAGGTCATAATGTCGAGCGCAAGCCAGTTTGGAATAAAATAAAACACAAACTTGACGATACCATCGATTGCAACCAAATACAAATTCGCTGTGGATCAGCATTCAGTGATAGAATATTATATGCTTATTGAAGATCACTTCTGGATATAGGCATGTACCTATATCTGGGTAACTGACCTAATGCTCGCGTTTCCCTATCCTATGGGAAAGATGGCAGAGTCAGACCCAATCAAATCTATAATTTCAATTAGACCATTACGGGTATTTAAATTGTCATGGAGAAAAACCTGCATGAAACTCAATCACACAGATATCTTTTGGGATATTGAAACCTGTCAGCGTCTGTACAACTGAAAGATAATTCTGATAATTAAAAAAATATAATAATATAATTCAGATCTATATAATCTCAGTTTTGTAAATAACAAAATAAACGTAAAAAAAAACAATGTCTAACGCGAAAAAGTTAAGATTGAATTGAGATACTGACACTGAAACAGAAACGAAATTATATTTTAAAATTCCAATTGTAATATTTTATTGTGTCACAATCGTCTCTCAATGACTTATAAAATATTGATTTTTGACAGATCCTACTACAAAATCTGACAGTTCTTATTGTCATTTAATGGTATTGGACGACCGATGACCATTCTGATACAATTCTACAAGCCCAGGTCTAAAAAGCATTGATTGACTGCAAATTGTAAGACAAAAGCATGAATAAAGACGATATTTCAATGTATAAGTATTCGTTAATAACATAATAAAATGCATGAATAGTCTATGTAAATAGTTTTACTAACAAAATTGATATTTGAAACTAACCCTAAATTAAAATAAGAAGTTAGAAATTATTCGTAAACGCTAGTGCTGGTAACTTTGCGTAATTTAAGAAATACAATTGCCTTAACGACGCAGCGGTTTTTACTCAATATCTGGCGCGGTACAGAATCGACTTAAACCATAGTTTTCAAATCATTTGTTCATAACAACATAAAATCAGACAAATGCACTCAAAATTAACCGCTATTGCGAAGAAATACGGCGTTCCAATAGGTCATCCCAAGACTAGGAACTAGTCGATGACGTTGCTTCCATAGTTCTAATTCATGGGACTAACCTAACTGTAAGGTTTAGAAAAATATTCAGACACTGTATTTACTAATTCTGATAGACAAAACAATTAAATTCATATGAAAGCAAGTAATAAAATAAAATGTCGTGAAATAAAATAACACTGTTTTTAATTATTCTGAAATTTGTAAGTTTATTAAATACAAAATCTTGACCATACTACAGGTCACACTCAAGTCAATTGTTACAACAACAATGTCAATTGTAATTCGTAGGGTAAAGTAAAATTAATAAAATGAAAGACATTATTGGCGCAATTGAGATAATTGACATTAGGCAAGATAGAATGAGATAATGTTAGGAAAACCTTTCCAAATATTATTTACTATTACAATAAAACATCAACTTTATAAAAATGACAACATTGTTATGTAAAAACGACAAACTTAAAGATATCAATTAATTACAATAAAAAAAATATCAAAAAGAAAAAAATGTTTACCAACAATGTTTATATTGAAGAAAAATTGTACAGAGTAGGTTACAAAACAAAAATATAAAATACCTTTTGTAATTAAAAAATAAGCATTTTAAATGTGTGCTAGACAGAGAGCGTACTATAGCGAGTTGTGACGTCACAACTCACCACCCACTACAAATTCTCTACTTACTAATACTCATTGGAACAGACCATTCCTTTCAATCTCCACTAAAATCTTGAAACACTTATTTCTGAGAACTTTGTTATCCGATTTATATTATTTCAGAATACGAATAATATTTAATTATACCTTTCACTACGTAAGCTTGTTATATTTAGTAAAAGAAACACCAGCCAACTGCCCTTAAGCCTGCCGTACCTTCGAGATGCAGTTCGTGATGATATAATTGCTATAAGTGATTGTGTTTTGAAATAGTTTATCTTGAGTAGTAGTAGTCATTACATCTTTATGTAAATTTGCCTCTCTTCAAGTGTTGTTACGATTCTTCATGATATTAAATGTTTACCTGTTAATAATATTGAAGTTAAAGATAATAAGCTAGTCCGTTAACTCATTTATGACTTACTGTATCGATTTCCACCTTCTTTTGTTTACTTACTTATAAATGTAAAAAATATTAAAAATTAAATAAATTGGGTACTTGTATAATGAAAATGATGTGATTATTGAATAATTATTCAACGAGTATAAAATTTTAATTGTCTTTGCTGAGAATTGTTTGTCATAATTAAAATTACATAATAAAATATTTATTCAACTCTTCAAGTAACTAATTACAGTGTGTTTAAGTTAATTAATTGTTATTTTGTGCCCCGGTGCCGTCTGCCAGTGCAAATTTACATACACGCGTACAAATCAAGATAATAAACGCGTAATTAAAAGTCACAAATCTATAAAATATGAGTAATTTAAAAGAATGTGAATTTATTTTTATAAGATGCAATGTTATGGTGACCATTCATATAGGTACTGATTTGGTTTAAATAAATAAAATCGTCTGTACTTTAATATGATTAATAAAAAAAACTGCATGTGATAATTAGTTATGATTAATTTGAGTTAAAACAACTGTCTTCGTAATAATTTTACTGAATATATTAGTTGATTTTTCATACAATAGAGAATCCTGTTGAGTTTAATTTTCAAAATAGACAATTACGTCATAATGGTAATTTCATTCATTTGGTTTAATTACAATATGTATGAGATTAAGCCCCTGAACTTGACGCGTCTGCATTTAGTGACAGAATGTTGTAGTAAATAACGCGACAGTTAAGGCTTGTGTTCGCTGTTATATGTTATTATTAAACACTCATTTTCTACATTTAATTACAAGCATCGTAAATGACTGTGGATTTGCTAACGACAGCCTAAAATATAAGATAACGGATACTGTAATGAATGATATAATAATATTAAAAATCTAATGTAGGATATGAGTGTCGACCTTTACGGCTTGAGTCTACTATGGCTTCTCATGGGGCACTTCAGCATTCTTAGCTATGTTCGGCAAATCTAATGTAGGATATGAGTGTCGACCTTTACGGCTTGAGTCTACTATGGCTTCTCATGGGGCACTTCAGCATTCTTAGCTATGTTCGGCCCTGAGTGCACACCATGGGCCATCGTGGCTAGCCTTTAGACATTAGTTTTAGTTTTTAAAATTGTTAGTGTATAAGTTTGAACGTAGATTATACTTCGTACAATTTTAAATCTCGTGATTTCGATCAATCGAACTCAAAGTTGTGTTTTGTTTTTGCTAAATTTTATTTGTTTTCTTTTTTTTTAGTTGAAACAGCATTGATTTTTATAGTGAGGCATGGCCGAGTTTTTAATTTGATATTATTTGGGATACTAAGAATTGTATTATTTAGACATGGTGGTTATTTTCAAGTGATTCGTGTGGTATTATTTTGATTACTTGATTGCTCAAAACCTTATCAATAATGAGAGGTTTGTCTAACAACAGCCATGTCGTTAGGTACAGTCACCCACAAAAATTATGTAGCATTGCATTTAAAAATTATATTCTTGCTTAATTGTGTGTGTACGTCAATGCATCTAGTATTATACAGTGTGATAGATGAAGTGCTGCTTAACCCGCAGGTATTATAGCGCGATAGTGGTTGACTGTACATTACAAATAAATCGTACCAGTGCATTCCTACAAAATAAAGGGTAATTATTAACTATTGTACTCCTACTCAGTGATTTGTTTTTCCATAATAATGATCATTTTGTCTGCGATTATTTATTTATGTAATTTATAAGTTTTATATTAATTTATATTGTAGTGAATAAAGCACCCACGTACAGTTGTTGTATTTTTCATTTTAGCCTTAAAACTCTCCCCTACCATAACTTTTGATAGGGTCGCGCATCTCGGAGCATTTAAGATTAAGAAAATTAAGAAGAAAATCAGGGCATTATGATGCCCCTTTTTTTTCCTCCTCGCCCTCCAGTCCGTACCAATACTACTTAATTAGGCGTGTGAAGACGAACTAATGTGCGCGAATACGAGCTAATATGACACGTCAATGTGCATACATCTTACAGAATTCAAAACTGCTTCAGTGTTTGACCTTGACCAAACTCTGTTTCAGCAGTGGACTTCTTTTATCTGGAATGGTGATGTGGTGAACTTACATCCATTGTGCTGAAAGGATGTTGCAAGATTATTGAAATAAAAACAAAATGTAGCTAATACATGATTTAATATTTGCTTACAACATAAATAAATCACACAGTTGGTTTACTTATAACCTGATACTATTTACTGCTCTTAATTTAGTGGTGCTCAGCAGCCTCCTTCCTCCTAATCTCTGCCCATTTGCTGACATTTCCAGGAGAGTTAGCTGTAAACAGGATAATTGATCAATCACAATGATGTATCAAGCATAAATGGAAACCGTAAAAGATGTTATTAGCAATAAGACAATTATTAACTTTAATTGTATAAAATTTAGTTTATTTCAGAATAAGATTTATATTAATTGATAGGTGTATTATTATTTTAGATGCATTGGAAATTGAACTATGTGTATTTGATTTATGTTTGCTTATTCCAAAGCAATTCTGTAGTGAACATCAATACTCTACATTTTTTGAAATATTATGAGAAATGAGATTTAACCCATAAGTCCCATATTACACACATGATGCAAAATTGATTGGTCTCCAGGGGTTGTTAGGGGTGACACTGAATTAAGTTTAATTTGATATAGGTAAATATTTTAATTTGGATGCAGGTGGCATATGACCGGTCCCTGTGGAAGTCTTTGGGGAACGCCTTTGTTCAGCAGTTGAATTCTATTGGCTGATATGATGATGATGACAGGTAAATAAGGATAAGTTCCCTGCAAATGTTATTTTTGTAAAAACAATCTTCTTCCTAGCTTTTCATATTATTGGGTGAGCTCCAGTCTAACCAGATGCAGCTGAATAGTGACTATTATATTAGTATTCTAGTGATGCCATTAGGCCTTCCAAATTAAATTTCTGGCCAATAACGATAGACCGCCTATCAGGGTTTTTGGGTTTGTCAATATCTGTCATTGCCTTTGTAAATACAATGTTGAAAGCAATTGCAGTAAGAGAAAATATTTAAAAAAACAATATCTTACCCAGTTTGTGGATCTTGTAGAAAACGGGGACAGAGACGGCGATCCCGATCATCCAGTAGCGCCAGATCCACTGGTTCTGAATGTAGAACTTAAGAGGAAACTGCGCGATCTTGGCGCTGAAGGTGTAGGGGAACTTCATGGGGCGACCCGGGGCATCGGACATCGTGACGATTGGCTATCTGACAGCAGAACACACAAATTATTATGTAATGTTACCCCAACTTACCTTCAACGTCAATCTTATTTTGTAACGTTCATAGTTGAAAAAATGAATATAATGCCTACTAATAAGTATGTCTTAGAGAATCAAATTATTGAATCTTTTATATTTACCGAACAGTTTTACAAAAATTCAATTGTAAAATTCTAACCTTTCTTTCGACAGATAGAAAATTGAACTCAGACCATAGATTAATAGACTCATACAAGTCAGAGAGGCAGGGCTGACACCGCTGACAGGGACAGCAGCAGACAATTAATTAGAGTTGTTCTTGACATTGACAGTTATTGCAATTCGACTATTAACTAGTTATAATAGAATAAAACTGATTTAGTTTAACTTTAAATAAGTACCTTGGTGGTTAACCACTTTTAGACCAAAAATCAACCATGCAAGATTGTCGCTATACCTTCGCCTTTGTTAAACACGAAACTAAAAATTTAAGAAATGCAAAATCGATATGTCGCTATTAAATGTTTATAATGTATTTATTATTTATTAAGTATTTACCTTACACTAGTTGGTTGTATAGTCTAAGTAGAGAACATATTGAGTATGGTATTTAAATTATATGAGTACTATAATAAAAAAATACATACAGACGGACATATAACTTCTTTTTTTGAAGTTAGTTTAAAAGTAAAGTTCAATCTAAATTTTTCTTCAAATCAAACTCGGATTTTAGCGTTTTTTTATACTAAGTTATTGTAAATTTTCGAGTTATGGTGAATATAAAATTTGCTTTCCTGCCTTATTTTGTAACACTGTTTTAGAAGAATCGGCTCCTTTTGAAATACGTAGGTACCTACCTACCTACTTTTACTTTTTTTTAAGTCTTGCAACGTCACTCAAAGAAACGTCAATCAAATCAAAATGTCAACCTGCGTTGTGGTGTCGTATTTGTGTGGTTAGATGTAATTTTAAAATAAAATTGAAACTATTGACAATATAATGTGTGACAATGGCTTCGGTGAAAGTGGCTGTAAGGGTTCGCCCATTCAATCAAAGGTCAGTTGATACCGTGCTCAGGAAACTTAAATTTTCCTCCAATGTTTTGGATGAATTTAGGTATTACATGAAATTAAAGATGTTTCACTGACTCTGACGTCTGTTGTGTTGATATTCGACTGTATCATATTATTTTGTATGTTTATTGCCATGGTACAAAAGATTGTCAGTGAGAAGATGAGGGTTTTAGCATGAAACTTTTCAAGGCATTTGAAAGTGCAAAAAAGCAATGATGTCATGTTAAATGACAATGACTTTCACGGTTCAGTTGCATTTAGAGCACAAACTGTACCTCGGGTTTGCCGTTTCGATGAAAGTTGTCGAAAAAATGTAAAAAAGTCAGTGACCTAAATAAACAAGATTAAATTGCACTCTATATAGTGTGGAGCGGTTTATTGGAATGCTTGTTTGTCTGTTTATCATGTGGAACATTGTAAACAATGATGCATACTTGAGAGTTCCTGTTTATCTCACTCTGTTATCAGTATTTCATACTTTCAGACAGATATGTACAGAGAGCTCCTGTTGTGGTTGATAGGTTTCAGAGAGGAAAACAAAGTCTGACTTTGTTTCCTTCATTATTAAAAGGTGTGAAGATTATAGTTGCAATATAAACAGCCTAATGCTATTAATTGCTGTATTAAGTATTTAACTTAACAGTGAATTAATCTTCTCGTTTCATATCCAATATATTTCATTTATATTCTAATTCAATATATCATTTAAATTTCATATATCTCATTGTCAACAACTCTGGTTGGTTAATTGCGAAATTAGGGTACTCTATAGGATATTCATTTTTAACAATAATTTCTGCATAAATCTAATAGCTTAAGTTTTCTCCACACTGACCTTTCTCAATGTTATACCTACCTTGTGTATTTATCTTACATAATCCATATGAAAATATGGATTAGTAAATGTGCAGACTTTAACCTTTCATTGCAATAAATGTAATGCATGAACCATAAAACAATTGTGCACAGACACAATAGAATATGCAGTTATAAAGTGCAGCCGCAGTTCACAATCTTTATTACTTTGTAATGCATGTTATATAATACACTCTGCCGTCATATAACACTTGTAGAGAAATAAATAAAGAAAAAAATATGTAGTACTTTCACTTTTTTTTACTTTAATAAATATTTTCTTCATTTGGAAGCAACTTAATTAGCTAGTGTTTCAGATTAAAAATATTCTTACAAAATGTTTATATAATAGAATAGTCATCCTTTTTTTTGCTAGAAAGAAGCTCTTCCTGTCCTTTTCCTTAGACAAATGCACTCATAAGAGGGTCAGATTTTATTCAATACTGAAAAATAGATATTGTGATAGTTCAGGCAGATTGTACTGCAACTTTTTATTAGCAGCACTGCTTATAGGCAGAGAGAGAGAGAGAGAGAGAAATTCTCTAGTTTCAAGAGACAAAAATGACCCAATTAGAATGAAATAATTAGGTTGTGGACAATTAGAAAAAAATGGCCCTAATTTAGTAGCAGCCTAAAAGACAATATAATGTAGGTGTCATTGACCTCCTGTGTCACACCACATGAATAAAGTATAATAAACCCATAGAAATGGCTCATTGTGGAAACATAGATTGCTATGATACAGGAATCAGATAAGAAAGCCAAAAGGTTTAATTGAAAATTTGTTAAAACTTTGTCATCTATCTTTTAACATGAGTCTATGGTCTTACAGTCAAAATCATCATTTATCTCGCAATCAAAATCATGAACCATAAAATAACATAATTATAAATTCATATATTCTACTTAATACACTCTTTGTTAAGATTACAGTTATGTCAGAAAACATTTACTGTTATTTATAGCCACGGCTGGTACATTTGATGCCACAGTTTGTTTATCCATGTAATTCTTTAATATTACAAGTGTGAGGATAAATTAGGAAATGCAATTAAACAAACCATTGTTTTGGCCCTCAAGAGGGTCACGATTTCTTTAATGAAAAAAATAAGTATTCCTACTCAGCTTTCTCCCTCATCCTACTTTGCTTGAGATAGGCACAATACGTCTTTTTTCCCATGCCTTTATCAATCATCATTTCATCACTCATGTACTTCTTGGGATATTACTACTAACAAAAAGGGATGTATGGATTGCGTGATGGGATGATCATGACAGCTGTAGTCCAGGGTTTGCTGGTCCCCTTCAAAGGGCGAAGCCTTCTCAGGCGCGCGTGTGACAAACGTCTGCTGCCTACTGGAGTCATTGTCCGGTCGGGCACGGGACCCACCAAGTTAGCCGCCCATTTCACCCATCCTGCATCAATTCTGTGCTTGACAATCTGTTTCCCTTTTGCTCTGTACGAATACAGATAACTGTTAAACGAATGGAGAGAGAATAAACACTACATGCAAAAAACAAGACAAACAACAAAAAGTATCATTGGACTTAAATTAGATGGCTTAACTCAAATTATTTTATCAGTACATATAATTTCTGTTATCTATAGATAGCTATCTACAAAATATTGTCATTACTTAGGTAATTGATAAAAACCAACACTACACTGTATCGCTTTTATCTCAATTTTATTGTATCCACATTACCCAAAGCTAGAAATTAAATCTTGCATCACAAAGAAGTCTGATCTTTATTTCCATTCCTACTCCCAGAGGACACTGGGTTGAGTGTGGATATATTTTTTTACTTAAATAATTCGTAGTAGGTATGATTTTAGCTAGCAAGCAGGTTATCTTCAAAATGCCAGTTAAGATTTCGCCATAGATTGTTAAACTCATATCCAATAGACAGACAGACGCAGCGGGTGGCTTCGCTTTATAATATGTAGTGATTAAGACGATTGCTGAAACGGAAACTCTTTAAACGCACCCTGAACGCGGCTGATGATTCTAGGACTTCCTTGTTTATCTTACCGCTAAATATACGGATATGTTAAACGTATGCGTTATTAGGTGCTACTGGCTGTCAACGTGGTGAATCACAGTCACTAAATAAAGCTAAAACTTAGGTTATTATGATAAATCATGACTCATGTCTGTCGTAAAAGTATTTATCAAGACCGACGTGCATTTGTTTTGTGTTTACATTGTGTTGTAGGTATGTATGTGTAAGCCGATAGCCATTCAGGGTCACGGCGAAATGTACTCACGAATCCAGTGGCCCTGGGCCAAGGTCTGCTATTTTATTGTATCAAAACCATACCGCCTGAATTTCGCACTTCAGGTAGTCTCCGAATGGGACGATGCCAACCTGCTCAAATTCATGTTGATTTTTGACAGTTTTGTCTACCAAATCTGTCAGTTCATGCGGCAATCAATGACCATTCTGATACAATTGAAATCAGGGCCGTCTTTAACCGATTGGAAGCCATGGGCACCTTAGGAGAATGGGGACAGTGCTTTGACAGGACTATTTTATTTACGAAAGCAAAAAAAAATCAAATGAAGTAGGAAGCCAGAGCTCCGCAAGGAAGCGTTGTGTTGGCAGTGTGGGGACCAGTGTGGTGTTTTGTTACTGCCGCTGTCATGTAAGACAGCAGTCTCCTGTGCTGCCAGCCCAACTATTCCTCCTTAATTTACAGGGTCGGCAACGCGCGAGGGATACCCCTGGTGTTGCAAGCGTCCATAGGCTACGGTAACCGCTTACCATCAGGCGGACCGTATGCTTGTTTGCCACCTTAGTGGTATAAAAAAAGAACTAGCTACTAGGGCTTTGTGAATCGCGGTGCCCTGGGCTATATGTGTGTGGTTTTTATTGTTGCCTCGACTGATTAGTACAGTGGTCCTAAGTGCGACTGCTACGCTAGATGGCCTTGGTTCGATTCCCAGGTCGAGCAGTATTATTGGGTTTTTCTATGAAATTCTCAGTAGCGATTCGGCGGCATTTTTTGGTTAATGGCAATAAAACCCCCTATTTCGTGGGATCTAAACATACGCGCGAACTGTGTGTGTAACAGAGTAAACTTCCTGAGTGTGATGGTGAACGACGTAATGGTGAAAGCTCAAACAAGATCTAAGATGGAGTTCTGGCTTTAACATACAAGACGGAACAAAGTAAAACTATTTGGCGCTGGTTTTACATGTACGGGGGGTAGCTAGCCAGGCGGATCATTTGCTTTTATCACTAAGAGCAGAGGATTGCGGCGCAAGCCCCTGCTTTATTATTATCATCCGCCACAGTTCGCCGGTATGTTTAGGTCCCGTGTAATAGGAGGCGAGCCTATTGCCATTAATCGGCCACAAATCCAGACTGCTGCTACTGAGAATTTCATAGGAAAATCCAATAACACTGCTAAACCTGGGGATCGCACCTAGGACCTTAGGAATCCCACCCACAATCAGGCTGTAAAATTCAAATGATCGAACAAAAATTTTACGATTTTACTAGTCATTATAGCATAGCATTGTCGAACAACCACATAACGTTTGGGAGTAGGGTCAATGCAAGTATACGTACGATCCGTCACTTGTAACGTTGTTCGTATTTTGTTCTTCGTAGTAGGACCCCTGGTCCCAATTTGCTGCCCTTTGATTCTATTCATCACTCTCAGCCGAAATTTTAATTAGAACAGCCAATACAGCCATCCAAAGTCCAAACCCGTAATGTCCTTGCCTTTGGTTATAAAATTATGTAAGAACGCAAAAATATAAAATCCCATGTTTTGCAAATTTAAATGTCACGTTGGTTAAATTATTATTAACCAAACTATACTACATATATTATTATGATTCATTCTGTGATATGCGTAATATTACAGTATGAAAGGAAATTGTACCCATTTCCTGCTTTTATTTAAATCTATTTTGTTTCCCCGTGTGGGGACGGGTTAGAATACTGTTCCTCACTGCCTTTCAGATAGGCATCACGTAAGCGGTGTGAAAACATCTTACTTGCTCGATGGTACGACCTCTTGGGGTCTGACTGGCTGGCGACCACCCTTACGTTGGAGTCTGTCGTAAGGCACCTTGGTGTTTGTTTCGACTTTTGCACGTAAGAGCCAGTTCCCCTCGGTTGCTACGGCTCTGGCAGGCTGCAGTCCTCTTAAAGATCGGCCACACATCAGCAACTCCTCTGGTGTTGCAGGTGTCCAGGGCGACGATGACTACTTACCACCAGGTGGCTCATCACGATCCATAAAAAAATCTTGTCACAAGACAACAAACAAGACCCTTTACTGAGAGTCTTTACTAGAGTCTTTACTGTTCTAAAAGATCATTTGTCTCTGAAGACTAAGTTGAACCAACAATAGCATTAACATAATGTATTTTTTGTTTCAGAGAAAAGGACATGGGCGCCAAATTGATTGTCCAGATGGAGGGCAAGAAAACACGATTGCTTACTGTGAAAGTAAGTATATATATATCTTTATGTTTGAGGAGTGCCTACCTAGGCCGTCCGCACCTCATAAACTGCCCATTAATGGGGCTGCGAGCTAGAGGCGAATGATCATTTGGATTACGCATTCATGAATGCTTATTTACCGCTCTTCACCTCTCTCGCATTTCACGAGAGAGGTGAAGGGCGACGGTTGACCTTCATTCAATGTCTCACCGTCAAAACTATTTAATACTAAATAGCTGGAAGTAAAGGACTTTGTGAGACTATATCCTTCTCTAAAGACTAATCTATCTAATCTATCTCTATTCCAAAATTCATTACGGTTTAGACGCGAAATGTAACAAACAAACAGACAGATACAGGCTTCCTATAAGTCCTCATAGAATCAGATGTACAGACTTCTTACTAGTACGTCGAGCATTTTCTGATTTTTGTCATGTGTGTTCCTTGGTTGCGATTGGTTACTCGATTTGGTTCGTGGTAGAGACGAGAGGGTTAAAGACCAACTCAGTAACCGCTAATCGTGTAAGCACAATACACATCACAGAACTATTTTTATAGACCAAACCAGAATTGACGAAAAAAATATGCAAAATAAACTAGTTTCTAGGCGTTACCTATATTATTTAATTTTATCAATCCGGTTTTTCGAATCTACTTTATGTGGCTGTTGTTAATAATGTTCGAACAGGAAATTGCATTATTGGTCTGACCCGCACTTTTCAGGTTTTGTTATCTTAACAAACTCGTATATGATCCAACAGATCAACCTTTATCTATCCATCCATCAATAAACATGCTTTGTAATAGAAAACCTTAATCCCATTAATTATAGTTCAGGTTACATTTAAATCAAACTAGTTTTATGATCTTTTTAATCGTTTTTTGTCATACTGAAATCGACTGAATTTACCTATGGTTAAAGTGGATATTGGTTTAATCGATAATATTTATTTGATTTTAATTTGACTTTTGCGAACCCGGCTCAATGTCATTCCATTCTCTAAATAAATTGATGAAAAGCGTAAGAATTCGTTAATTTGCAAAGCAATTTGTTAAATTAAGAAATAATTGTACCCACTGTAAATATTTCGTCGTATCGTCGTTAGTAATATTTGCAACGCTATACTTTAATGAATTATTTCGGTGTTGACACTGCTGTTCGAAGATAAAATTCGTTCATTAGTTTCTGTTGAATTAAGCGGTGACTTATAACGTTCACCGACAACGCGAAAGTTTTCGCACGAATACTTTCGTGTCGTCGGTGGACATCTGTGATCCCCTTCCGTAGGTGGCAGACGATCCATGAAGGTCATCCACAGTTTTGGTATGGTTTTCTATAAAATTCTTAGAATTTCGAAGTTTAGATCTGTGCCCGTATGAGGGCCGTAAGCATACCTTATATTACACGGAACCTAACTACAACCTTCCTAATTGTGAGTATTGTGACTGTACAATGAAAAATACATACAATGCCAAGAAATTCGCCTCGTAACGCACTCTTGCCTGATAGGAATCACAGACAGGATCTGGGAGCACACAATTCAAACCCCTTTCCAGTCTTAGGTGCATGTCTGTCTGTGACAGACAGATCATTAGACCCTTCCACCAAGGAAGATTATGTTATCTCCAGCGCAGACTTATTATTACCTCGCACCCCGGAAGTCATCAAAACAAGTTATGTAAAACAGTTAAATGATAAAGTTATCACTATTTCTAATGTCCACTTTGAAGTTGAATACGAATGCATTATTGTAAAAGAATAAGGTATATTTTGCTGTGGCAAATAATGCGTACAACGGTTAGGGGTTAGCTAGACTATATGCCCACGGTGAAGGGCGCAATTAAAAGATAAGATCTCCACGTGCTAACTTTATCGTTTACAACACCTGTTGAATAGTGTAAATAATATAACATAAGTGTTGTTTGAACAACTGATACCCGTGTATAATAGCAACTGTATACCTAACAGAACTCGGACGTCATCTGTTTCTACGAGTATCTATATATTTTACCGATTGTGTCTGTGTTTAGACACTTTAGATTAAAAGTCTTAATTTGCGAAATATTGAAATGGGTTTTTGGGTCATTTACATCATTAAAATCTACCGCTAAGCATTACATTTATATCATAGCCTAGTGGTGTGACCGTTGCGTTGGACTGCCAAGGTAGGCAAGGTCATGTAGAGCCAAGCTTCTAACTCTACACGCCCGAACTTCACAAACTCTACACCTTAGTCAAAAAATATGGCTTGGTCGTTTCGCTACCGTCACATGGGCGTAAGGTGAAAAAAAAAATTCACTGTTCATTACTTTCCTGTTATACAATAGTTCTTGTAGTAACGAAACGGCAAAACCACATATTATTATTATTATTAATTTATTTTTAGCGGATAACAAACACCGCGAGGCACAGCTAGTGTTAGAATAAATGAACATAGGAAAATCATGTCTATATCATTAAATTATATCTTCTGATGCCTTTCATATTGTTTATCTATGTAGATCTAGAACAGATAATTTAAGAGGAACAATGATAACTGCGCAGATCTGCGCAGAATTTATTGTCAAAATCGTCATTACATGACTTTAGAATTGTTGATTTTTGACAGTTCTGTCTACCTTAACTGTCAGTCCTTATGTCATTCGACTCGGTACGACCTGTCATTATTGCCATCTTGCGATGTATAAATATACATTAAATACTTTGCAGATGTCCTCCACGTATTAACAGACCGCCCGACTCGTTATTCGCGTGCTTAGATACAATTTGGCTTATTATGTCATCGCGTGATAGTACCTATTTGAAACGCCCGAGATTTAATGTTATATGAAATTATTCTCATTTTAACTGTTATGGCAATATTTACTTAGATTTTTTAAGTCTTCAGAAAAAAGGATGAGGTTCTCTCAATCCGTCTGATAAACTATTCCCATAACTACGTTTGTTTCTTACGTTTTCACACGCCGCTGACCGCTGAACCAATTTTGATGAACTTTGGAAGGATTGGACATAGGAGAACGACTGCTACCTTTTAATCGTCTGACCATCAGTTCTGAAGATACTGCTTGAAGTTTGTTTTCTTTTCTTCAAAATACTGATGACTATGATTGACGGTTTTCCCTATGGCTCGTTTACCATCACCTAAAATAGCATTGTGCGGTCTGCCCATTACACCGTAACGTACCATGACCTTGCTATAAACATATCAGGCGTGACGGAGACTACTGACGCCCACTAAAACGTATACACATGTTATCATCCTCCCCACCACCACCAACAAGCCATTGTTTCGTTCTAGTTTATATAAATATAATAAACGTTACGTGGGAGAGCCATGCTTCGGCACAAATGGGCCGGCTCGACCGGATTGATACCACGGCCTCACAGAAAACCGGCGTTAAACAACGCTTACGTTGTGTTTCGCCGAGTGAGTGAGGTTACCGGAGGCCCAATCCCCTTTTAAAAGGTCGGCAACGCACTTGTGACTCCTCTGGTGTTGCTGGTGTCCATGGGCGGCGGTAGTCGCTTACCATCAGGCGATCCGTCTGCTCGTTTGCCCTCCTATCCCATAAAAGAAATGAATGCCCTTTTGCGAAACCGATACGTTACCACTAATGGTATGGTCTTGTGTACTTAGCAGCATCCGTACGCTGCTAATCATCATTTTAGGCGGCCATAGAGTTAGACGCTACCAACACAAGTGACGTCGGCGTCTAATAGAGTTAGACGAGACGAGAGCTTTATCAGGACACTGTTGTTTAAACTAGCACATGTCGACGCTGTAAGGAGGCTGATGAAACGCCACTTCACCTTCTTGGGGAATGCGGATTGCTAATACACAAGCGTAGTGTTCATCTAGGAAAACACACCTTAAGCCCGTATGAAATAAAGGAGATCACCCCTAAGAATATCCTGCAGTTCATAATAGCTGCAGGATTCAGCGGTGAACTCGTAACACAACCAGTGGCGATCACAATAGACCGACAGCGGTCGCAGTGATACTATAGCCTCAAACAAATAATAAAAAAAAATAGAGTTAGACGCTACCAATACATGTGACATCATTCGCGCGCTTGATACCTTAGTTGTCACATTTGCCAGGTTAACCTTCAAACCGGGAGAATAATACTGCACATTATTGCTGCTTAGCAGAATATTGACCAATGCAGTGGCAGCAGAGCTGTCCCTAACACCTCAAAAATATAATTTCACCGATACAGCTGCATTCTTCACATCGGGACATAAAAAATACTACTGGCGGCAGATAGAAATATGTCAGCAGTACTTTCGCAAACAAACTTTCTCAAAAAGAGTTTTATTGACTAAAAATAAATGCAACGTCGTACAGCCTTGAGCGTTATTACTGCGTAAAACACATTGCCACAATACCCAGAGACAAAAATAAATGCTTGTAAAAACAAAAATCTTACGGGGAGTTAATTATTGACCTGTAACTTTAGCAGCCCGTTGGGGCAAAGAATACAAGACTAGCTCCGCACACTGGAAACAAATGTAAAAAGACAAAACTAAGCACGTTTGTTCCAGGATCCTATGTCAGAGTCAATTACTATCACAATGTAAGACCGGCGCCAGACAGCTTACTGGTTTCAGTCGTGTGTCTGTGCTTTTCATCAGACAGGAGTACAGTTGTACACACTCAAATAAAGAATAAAACTGGTGCGAGTCTGTCTCCTGCACCAAATTTCCATAAAATCTTGCTACATCCATCAATATCATTAACATTATTGAAGTTCTTATGCTATAAAAACATCGAAACGTCGAAATATGAGGCACTAGCGGTTTCCCGCGGTTTCACCCGCGTTGCTACGTTTCTACGAGACGTAGCGTGATGTTATATGGCCTATAAATCTTGCTCGATAAATGGACTATCCAACACAAAAAGAATTGTTCTATTCGAACCAGTGGTTCCTGAGATTAGCGCGTTCAACCAAACAAATAAACTTTTCAGCATTAATTAATTAATACTAGCATAGATAAATGGCCGTATTTTGTTGTTACGCTGATTTAGATGCTTGATTTTTTTATGGCTTCAAGGAACCGCGTTAAGTATTTGTTTCAACATGATCCCTTCATGATACTTGACACTCAATAGACAGACAGACGTTGTGATCCTACAAAGGTTCATTTTTCCTTTCGAGGTGTGGAACCTTCAAAAGGTCTGAGTTAATATATTAGGTCTGATAGTAGTGGAACGGTGCAAAATCGCAGTATAATCCGGTAAACAAAACCTTGGGCGACATGACAGCGCACATTGGGCTTTACGCCATAATTAGCAGGGTCAAGAACCTACTAACGATGCGTGACGTCACAAACGAGTGGCGTCAGCATACTCAGCGTTGCAAGGTATCGTGTGTAGTGCGTGTGGGTGAGCAAAAGCACCTAATTCGAGTACCTATTTTAGTTCATTGCATGCAGTACTAGGCGGACATGATCTATAAGGTGGTCAGGCAGAAAACCTTGCATATTGCTAGGCTCTAATAACATAATTATGTTGGTATGGCAATGGATTGAACCGCGACCTCACCTACTTCTGTCATGATGAAAAAAAGACATAACCATACCTATTTCGTTATATGGCTATGTCCTTCTTCTTTTTGCTTCTTTAAAGTAAATCAGGACCTAACCAATATACGCTCACAGTTTGGGAAACGCTGGTCTATGGTCATATTGCCATATGTCAATTCCTTAATTACCTAAAAACTAAACATAGTTCGTAGATTCGGCACACTCTCTGACGCTTGTCAGAAAATCCAAGTAACGATACAAACATTAAGACCTACCATTACCCTTAATCTTATCTACGCGAGTATCTCATGCAACCAATTACCTTATCATTTAAAAGTCATAACGTTATTGTATAAACGATAACATGAACCTTTGATGCATCGGAAGCGGTGCACGTGGGCCGAGCTGAAATAAGTAGACGGTACCAAAATTACTTGCAATTTGTCTACCCCCCGCCTGATAAGATGGCGATATGGCGCGGGCGCTGTTTGGGGGTTTTTAAGCTCCCACTGGAGGCTCTGTTTTGCGGGGCCCTACAAAAAGATACAATTAATGGGCGCAGAGTTCGGTCAGTCATAAACAAGTATCCACGGTACACGCATATATTTGCCTTAACCGCTACACCAATGTGTAGAGATGTAGATAGAATGTGTCGATTTCACAAATAGAGTATACATATCTGCATTCTATGGATTGTTTAACTCTTTGTTAGATTACTAACCTTCATACTAACGTCCATAGGTCAAAGTTAAAATGTTTTTTATTTTAAATAACATAGCTTTTACAAACGTTTATGAAACGTTAATGAGTCCAGTTGCTTGTAAAAAAGTTGATCTTATGAAGAACATCCGGCAAGAAACTCAATGGAAATAATTTCTCCATAGTTTCATCAAAGTCAAAGTGCTTTATTTCATTTAGACCATTAAAAAAGATACTTTTGAAAAGTCAAAACTACTTGCACAAGTCTTATTACTACTTAAAATATTATTACATTGTACAAATATATTGAGAAAATGGGCTGATTGTTCCTAGCCTGCATGAAGATGGCTTACTTTGATATCCAAGGCATGCAAAATTTGATAAGATGTTGTGTTTCGGAGGAGGTCTCTATGTAACATTTACTGTAAAAGTTGTACAAGTTTCTGAAATAAACCTTTTTATTTTTTTCATTTTATAAATGGTTTTTAATTTAAATAAAATTCTATTAAACCACTTGACCGTTATTAGAAGCTTATATCATTGAGATAGGCACATCCGTTTCCGTCATATTTTGCCTCTCTTTCTACCTAATATATCTGTCTCTTTCGCACCTCCCCTCTCTTCACCAGGCAGGGAGCGCTGTTGAGCTAGTAGCTAGGCGCGCCTATGTTCCTCATTGGCTTGAAAGTTTCCGTCGTGATAACAGTGTTTAAAATTACTAAGTGTAAATTTTAAACACATAGCCTGTGTAATATTCTTAGTGTTACTCAGCGTTATAACACGTAAGTTGCACAAAAGTTTTATTTTGCTAACGGTTTTACCGTTCGATATTTGTTTAATATTTAAGATCTTTCTACCGTAACTCTCCTGTTATTTTCTACTGATAGTAACGTAACTATCTTTTTGTGATGTTTTTGCATTTTCCATGCTAAGATTATTAAGATATTTAAATTGTGTTCGTAGATTTGCCTACCGTCAAAATTCAATATTTATTGTATTTTCATATAACAGGTAGGAACTTTCTTTTTTTTTTCTATTTATTATTTTCTCCTATAGGAAAAATAATGGATAACGATATTGCAAAATATTGTTTAGTTATTATTCTCTAGCGCTGATATAATAGTGGTCCAGTACTACTGCCCAGCCTTGGTTGGTTTTCAGCATAGCCTAGAACAAAGAATTAGACAAAAGATACTAAGAACAAAGATACTTCGGACATGCCATTTAACTTACTCCGGAAATCCTATGCAGCTATTATGTATTGAATTTTAATTTAAGTTTTTTCTCAAAATCTACCTAATTTGATGGCTTGGGCCAAAACATGAAACGGTTTCTGGCACTCGCCGGCCGCTACCGCGGCACCGCTCGCTTCGCTCGCTCGGCTCGTGCGATGAGTGGTCACTGTTCTAACCTAACCTAACCGATACCGGTATATAGATTTTTGCTGCTCAATATTATTGATGCGCAGTTTATTTCCCTTCTAAAAGGGTTCATAAGGTTATTACTGATTTATTGCTTATGGCCTCCGGTCACAGGATCGAAAATATAGAAATGAAAAGGCCAACCCTTGCAGGGCCTGTCCATCTGTGCCATTACCCTCGAAAAGGGCATGGTAACGACCACGTAACCATAATTACACGAAGAGGTAATTCCTGTTGACCTCGTTAAGCAGATTCATGAAATCAGTGGTCAAAAAACCCCATTTCCTCCTCTCACAATACACGGGCACAGGCAGTGACTCGGCGATAGGCATTGAATGGTTGGAATTTCAATAAAATTTTGATAGATTGCAATTGAATTAAGTTTGTTTACATCTAGATTAATTTAATTCCAGTTGGATTAATTTTGTTGCAATTAAATTAATTGCAAATAATGTTTTAAATACAACTGATTGATCGAGGTTTTGTTTAGTGCCCAACACTACAATGACTCGAGGACGGTTTGCTCAATATGTCGAGCAACAAGGCGTTTTGAAGTTGGCCGACTTCCCCCCAAGCTTCATCTCTTCTCTATTCCTAGTACCAAAGAACGATTCGAAACCTCGCACTATTTTCAACCTGAAATCTGGTCATCATTCGACCCACCCACTTTCTTTCAATATTAACCGATTCGTTCACAGATAAACTGTTTCACATGTTTATTTTTTGTTTTGAGGGTCGATATGATGATTGAGTTCTTGTTTGCCATAAATCTTACTGCACTTGAAGGTACTTAACAATTTTTTTTACACAGAAATACTGTTGAGTGCTGATTTGATGGTTTTACATGGGAACGAATCGACTCATTATTCCAGTCAGAATCGGACTTTTCTAGGGATTGGGTGTTAATATCGTGAAGTTAAATTGTTGAGGCTGTAGTTTTTGACTAATTTTGTCTAAAAATAATGGATACCACTGAAGCTGAGGCGGCCCAAGTTGTGGCTTTGCTGCAACAAGGCTTAAGTCAACGTGTAGTCGCCAGGAGGTTAAATCTCAGCCCTTCTGCAGTTCGGCGAGTTTACCAAAGGTTTCTGGAGACTGGGCAGTATCGAAGAAGATCTGGATCTGGAAGACATAGGGTGACAACTCAAAGGGATGACCGCTTTATAGTGGTGTCAGCTTTACGAAATCGACACCTTTCTGGCGTTGATCTCTAGCGACGCTTACGTGAAGATCGGGGTGTGGCTATAAGTGACGGTACTGTAAGGAGGAGACTTCATGAACAGAATTTAAGACCACACAAGCCAGCAACGGGGCCACAATTGACCACAGCTCATCAACAAGCCAGACTTCAGTTTGCGCAAAATCACGTCAACTGGTCTATAGGCCAATGGGAGTCAGTTCTTTTTAGTGATGAGAGTCGGATAACTTTATATGGTTCTGATGGCCGTCGTAATGTCATGCGACGACCAGGTGAACGTTATGCCGAAGAAAGGCTTTCTTGCCTACTAAGCAGTCTAGTAATGGTAATGCTTCGCGAGCAAAACCCCCTAATACTGCACGGCTGCCCTCGCTGGGGCATGCCTATTATAATGTACCATCGCATGGTACCTATACTTGCTGTGAGCTGCGCCAAGCACTCGCACAAATTATCATCGAGACCAACCCCCGCAGGGTAGGTATGCTACATATACTTGCTGTGAGCTGCGCCAAGCACTCGCACAAATTATCATCGAAACCAACCCTCGCAGGGTAGGTATGCTACATATACTTGCTGTGAGCTGCGCCAGGCACTCGCACAAATTA
The DNA here is from genome assembly GCA_910591435.1 of Acronicta aceris. Taxonomy (NCBI): domain Eukaryota; kingdom Metazoa; phylum Arthropoda; class Insecta; order Lepidoptera; family Noctuidae; genus Acronicta; species Acronicta aceris. The sequence goes on along the minus strand of OU342775.1, from coordinate 13,252,464 downwards.
TCATCGAAACCAACCCTCGCAGGGTAGGTATGCTACATATACTTGCTGAGAGCTGCGCCAAGCACTCGCACAAATTATCATCGAAACCAACCCTCGCAGGGTAGGTCTGCTACATATACTTGCTGTGAGCTGCGCCAGGCACTCGCACAAATTATCATCGAAACCAACCCTCGCAGGGTAGGTATGCTACATATACTTGCTGAGAGCTGCGCCAAGCACTCGCACAAATTATCATCGAAACCAACCCTCGCAGGGTAGGTATGCTACATATACTTGCTGTGAGCTGCGCCAAGCACTCGCACAAATTATCATCGAAACCAACCCTCGCAGGGTGGGTACGTTTCATATACTTGCTGTGAGCTTGCGCCAAACACTTGCACGCATTATCATCGAAACATTCTAATAAGGTACCTACCGCCGGTACTTCTGGCCTTAAACAGCAAAATAAAAATCACAGCTCAGGTGGTGGTAGTAGTAGCAGTAATTCGTATTTGGCATTTTTAGCAGACCCCGCCTTTTTTTCGGGTAGTTCCGCTACCGGCCTAGTATTAAACCTTGCCTTAATTAAAAATGTTGAATGATGTTCAACGTTTGATTGTAGTACGTGGTCCAATGTATCTACTGTTACACTCTCAATTTCCAAACAACCCCCCCCCCCAACGTTCAAATAGAAATGCAACGGTGGCTTCAGAATTGCCATTTCGTGGGAGAGCCATGCTTCGGCACGAATGGGCCGGCTCGACCGGAGTGATACCACGACCTCACAGAACCGGCGTTAAACACCGCTTACGTTGTTTCTCCGAGTGGGCGAGGTCCAATCCCCCTTTTAAAAGGTCGGCAACGCACTTGTGACTCCTATGGTGTCGCGGGTGTCCATGGGCGGCGGGTAATCGCTTACAATCAGGCGATCCGTCTGCTCGTTTGCAAATCCCATCTGATTCACGCAATTCCAATTCTTCCTGACCACGATGCCTTGTATTTAGCATGGGGAGCGAGCGCAGCTCGATAATCAACAATTCTGATAAGTACAGACGTCTGCAGTAGCTTATCTTCACAACGAAGGAGGCCAAGTCTCGGGTACTCTTGGACTTGTCACACTATATACGATGCATTCAGCAAACGGGGAATTTCTCACTGGGCATGGGTCTCCCGCCACCTTTTCTTACGCCCCAAGTGCCAATACACGTAAAGCCACAGGAATGTACCTAAACGTAGACCTCAATCGGGCCATTGCTGCCCTATTCTCACTAATTAACCTGAAGCGATTTCTCGTCGACATAGTCATCACGCTCCCGTTGAAAATACAGGAAATAATATAAGTTTCTGGACATCTGGAAATGTGGTGATGTGGTGATCAGAGAAAATCGGGTCTTAGAAACCCCAACCAGGTTTCTACTTTCCACTTGGAAGTCATATACAATAGCTTTGAATCGTTAGCTTTTTGTACACAGTATTAACCCTATGCGCCCCGAAGGATCCGAATTAGCTCAATTCTTAGCTGACTTGCACATTGAGGCTAAATCTTCCTATAGTATGTTCTATTCTATTTCACAGTATGTTGTTTCTACATTATGTAAAGTAGAACTATCTGGCAAATTCAGTGAAGCTGTTTTGGTTAAACATGTCTAAAGGCTATATCTTAATTCCAACCCACCAATCTGGGACATTATTACTTACATACCTTTTGATTAATTATCCCGTAAACAGTGAATGTTTTTCAAACAGCTTGCCATATGGCAACGCTATCGAATTTATGTTCAGATCGCAGAACTCACGACCTGACATTATTGAATGTAAACATTTTGTAGTGTATATAGAAAATCTGATTGGAGACTGTTTTTGAATTCTGAAAATCAAAACCTGAACCCACTCTATTGGATTCATAAGACCATAACAGTCCTTAACGAATGACGTAGTAATTCCAGTTCATCAATTTCATTGAGGATCACCATCCCCTGCATCCCATACAGTCTTCACAGGGTGGATTATATCCCTCTTGAGAACTGTTGGTATCTCGCCAACACCGAAAAGTGTACGCTCGGCGGTTGCTTATAGGAACTGGATTGAAATGTTCCTCCGGATGATATACTAGTTCTACTAGTACTACTAGTACTACTAGTGTACATGTATAGGTATAGTGAAAAGTAGTATTCACTATACCTATACAGGTATTAGTGAAAAGAAATACCAAATTATCTTCAAATTAGGAACATATAATTCCTGCTATTATTATGTTTCTCACTGAACATTGTCTTTCGCACATCTTCCTTTATCAATTACCCGACTACAAAAAAGGAAGGCTAACGAATCTCCTTCCTAAATCACATTGGCATAAATTTTTCTTTCACCAGGCGATAACAAACACGTCTCAATGATATAAGCTTCTAATAACGGTCAAGTGGTTTAATAGACGCGTTTTACCTGAAATAAAACGCATATTAAACTACTTACCTTATTAGAAGCTTAGCTTTTATTCCTGCCTGGTGTATATTTCGACGCAATGAGGAACCAAGGCGCGCCTAGCTACTAGCTCAACAGCGCTCCCTGCCTGGTGAAGAGAGGGGAGGTGCGAAAGAGACAGATATATTAGGTAGAAAGAGAGGCAAAATATGACGGAAACGGATGTGCCTATCTCAATGATATAAGCTTCTAATAAGGTAAGTAGTTTAATATGCGTTTTATTTCAGGTAAAACGCGTCTATTTTTTATTTTGCATTTTAATAATAACGCAAACAGGCCACCTTATAGTAATCGGACCCACAGCATACCCGTTATCACCTGAAATCTCATTTGCTCAGTAATTACGTAATCCTTCTAACCGGAAGACAATAAAGTTAGCACATTATTGCTTAATGGCCGATTATTTCGCAATGCCCACCGCATATTCAGGCGAACTCGCAGCAGAGCCACCACTTCGGAAAATAAAAGACGTCACTACCTACAGTCGAGCGTTTTAGACTAGCATAAAGTTGATAATATTATGTCTTTCTATTTCAGAATAGCAAAGAACAAAATGACGGCAGTCGGGAGAAGTACAAGGATTTTACATTCGACCATTCGTATTGGTCGTATGCCCACGATGACAAAAACTACGCGTCCCAGGAACAGGTGAGTGCATTCACTTCACGATAAACACCACGCAGATTCTACTGTAGATGTACCGACCCTAAGTGGCTTGCCAAATGATGAAAGCGTTCCAAGCTAGTTGAGAAGAAAGATAAAAGTAATGAGGGTCAGAAAAGGTGAGGCAACGTTGTCAAATTATACCATTACATTCTTCTATCTTTCGTCTTGGATTGAAAGACAAACATAACTCATTAGTCACCTCACTCTACCCGTAACCATGGATGCTGTAAAGGATCCGAAACGTCTGCATTGAAATGTATTGAAATTGAAAAAGTTTTTTATTCCAATGTCTAATATTAGCGTAAGTGTCAGCAACCAGTTTATTAGACTAACTTAAGTTGAAAAAAAAACATCATCACATCGATATACGTCAGAGTAATTTCCCCAACTGCAACAAACAATGACAACAAAGTGATCATATATAATTAAAAGGATTTTTTGACACGGAACCCTAATATTGAGCATTAGACTACTTCATCGTCCCTAAGATTTAATTTCGAAGTCAAATATTTTATTTCAATTAGACGAACCGGAAAGAAACGCGATAGATACACCTTAAAAAATATATAAAATAAAATTATAACATTTATTTATGTTTGCAATGTTGTTCTAATAATGTGAGAAATGTGCAGCTTGATTTTGTAACATATATACTCTTCAACATTATCTCCAAGTCATCATATTATGTGACTGAACTTTTGAGTCGGTTCCAGGTGTTCGCGGACCTGGGCCTGGACGTGATAGACAGCGCGTTCGAAGGCTACAACGCATGCGTGTTCGCCTACGGACAGACCGGCAGCGGGAAGACCTTCACTATGATGGGATCACCAGTATGTATCATTATTCCAAACATACATTTGGAGATATATTTTTAAGTCCCATGTAATAAGAGGCGAGCCCATTGCCCGGAAACCAGACACATATCTAAAATTCGAGATGTTGCTGATAATTTCATAGAATAACCCAATAACATTTTGTTCGACCTGGGAATTGAGTCAAAATCAAGGTATTCAAGATAGACTAGGTAGTGCTTTTTGAACGTTTTCATATTATAGACAGCCCCATAACGCCCGCCCTTCACCACCTCCTAGTGTTTTTGCTGGGAAGAAGAAACGGTGCAACAAACTCACCAGCGAAACATGTCTGTCTGTTAAGTTACTAAGGCATTAAAATTTTAAAACTGAATTATAATTTTCGTATGCAGTACTCGTTTATATCAAAGCACGTTTTACTTTGGTAAGCCATGCTTCGGCACGTATGGGCCGGCTCGACCGGAGTGATACCACGGCCTCACAGAAAACCGGCGTCAAACAACACTTACGTTGTGTTTCGCCGAGTGAGTGAGGTTACCGGAGGCCCAATCCCGTTTTAAAAGCTCGGCAACGCACTTGTGACTCCTCTGGTGTTGCGGGTGTCCATGGGCGGCGGTAATCGCTTACCATCAGGCGATCCGTCTGGTCATTTGCCCTCCTATCCTATAAAAAAAAGGAAACTCAAAAGTCGCTTTGGACTAATAAGACTGTCGTTCAAAAACAATACATATTTTCTCTTCTGTAACAACACATAATGTCTACAGGAATGTCAAGGCCTCATACCTCGGATATGTCGTCACTTATTCTCCCGGGTGGCTGCCGGCAAGGAGTCCGGCGCCTCCTACCGCACAGAAGTCAGCTACCTGGAGATATACAACGAGAGGGTCAAGGACCTCCTGGCTACGGACTCGGGGCACTCCCTGAGGGTCAGGGAGCATCCCAAACTGGGTCCTTACGTGCAAGACTTGTCGAAGCATTTGGTGTCGGACTATGATGATATACAGGTTCGTCTTAGTTTTGTAACAACAGTATAATGATGATGGAAACTGCTGGCATTGGTGTTTCCAGACGAATGGAAGTGAAGGAAGTATTTCCGTGTTTATTCAGTTTTTTTTAAGGCTGGTATTTTACATGTCTTCTTGTTCTTGACTATCTGTTTTGTAGTGGACAGACGGAAATTTTTTTTTTGCTATCTGACAATGTTTAAGCACGAATACAGTTTTGGATACCATGATGTGCTGTTGACTGTATGTTGCTACTAAAATCAATATCAATTGCCATTTGTAATGGATCCGTTTGCATCTGCGCAGGAGTGCATGCACCGCGGCAACTTGCACCGCACGACGGCGTCGACGCAGATGAATGACGTGTCGTCTCGCTCGCACGCCATCTTCACCATCACGTTCGTGCAGGCCAGCTACCTGCGGCACAACAACATGCCCAGCGAGACCGTCTCCAAAGTTCACCTGGTGGATCTTGCTGGAAGGTAACACCCCCATACCCTAACTAAAAGTAACCATTTCACCATTTTTGAGTGGATAATGATAATTGTACATATGAAGAAGAAAATAATGCCTGAATGGGCTGTATAAGAATCTAAAGGCTGCTAGCTAGATGTACCAGGTCCCGTTCCTAGGTCGAAGTGTGATTTGGTGCTCGATTCAAGTTGGACTTCAAATGATTTTGCACGCATGTTTGAATCACTATGAATCTAGTAGCATGGTCCATAAAGTCCTATGAGGAAGAATCCGGTAAGAAACTCCATGGCATGTCCATGGAGTTTCTTTAATTGCAATAGGCTCGTCCCATATATTACATGGAACCTAAACACACCGATGAACTGTCATGTGGGTGTACATTAGTACACCACTAATTAATTTTGAGGGGAATACAGGCTGATGATGAGACGGGCATGATTTTTTTTTATTATTAAAAATGGGCAACTTGCTCTTGACTACAATCTTGCCTCCGGGGCAAACATAATGTCGACGGTGGAGCGAGCACACCCAGAAGATGCCTGTTCACCCGACTTTGAAAAAAAAATAGGTTGTACGTACTTGGAAATACAGACGCAGGCAGGGAGCACAGCAAAGGAGTGCATCCTTTGCTGTGCGCATTATAAACGATGATTTATAGCGCCAGGTAGGGATGATATCCTTCGGTGCGTCTGGAGCTCCGATGGTAGAAAGCGGAAGGCGGGATGAGCTCATGGAGCTCTTGATTGTTGTGTAACATACGTAATACTGTTGTCGTGTTCAGCGAGCGGGCGGACGCGACGGGCGCGACGGGCCAGCGGCTGGTGGAGGGCGCTCACATCAACAAGTCGCTCGTCACGCTCGGCTCCGTCATCTCCGCGCTCGCAGAGTCCAGCCAGCCCGTTGAAGGTATGCCTTGAAAATGAATTTATTTGTACACAGGCTGCTGATTTAGTAGCGTGTATAATATAGAAGATTTTTAAACCTGTTATTTTCCATTTTTTTTTGTTATATTCCATGTAATAAGGCTTGATAACGCTAAAATCATCAGATAGGTCTAATTCATAATATTCATAAAGTTATTATCTAAGCAAGCCAAATGTGCAATATAAGAGATACTTATTCTATTCACACATTATTATTATTTGTATCCCCTTTTTGGATCAACTTAGATCTAATATTATAATATACACCCGGGACACTCGACAAAAACTGCACTATGGGAGGACTATGTAAAATATGGAAGTTAAAGTTGGGATTATGGATGTGGGTGTTAGGTGGACCGATAAATTCTATTGCCGGAAGAAAACGGCGTCTACCATTGACCCTCAAAAAATATCATCATTATTATTTCCTTTATTCATTATGATTATTATTTGCTACTATTATGTCTGGATTAAAAAAACATGATTCTCTGAGTTTGTTTCGGTGTTTCTACTGAGAGGTCGTCAGTTAGAAAATTTCTAGTTAAAAAAATGTTAATGACTTGTAACTTTATCACAACGGTGGTCAGTTTACTTGAAATGTATGTATTATTGCAGTGCGCGCGCAGAAAGGCACCAAGAAAGTGTTCATACCGTACAGAGACTCGGTGCTGACGTGGCTGCTCAAGGATTCTCTCGGAGGCAACTCCAAGACCATCATGATCGCCGCTGTGAGTATCTACATATTACTCTACAAGCTCCTAACCTCATATACGGCACCTTAGTCAAAATATGTGGCTTTGCCGTTTGGTAGATAATAATAATAATTGTCCCTCAGATATCACCAGCGGACTGCAACTACGGGGAGACACTATCGACGCTCCGGTACGCGAACAGAGCGAAGAACATAATCAACAAGCCGACCATCAACGAGGACCCCAACGTCAAGCTCATCAGGGAGCTGCGCGAGGAGATCGAGAAGCTGCGCGCGCAGATTGCGCACAACACTGTAAGAAGCCATTATTACCTTTAGTAGATACTAGCTGTTGCTGGCGTTTCCTCTGGACTCGCAAAACATCTTTTTTTATATACCACTGAGGTGGCAAACAAGTTTACGGCCCACCTGATGGTAAGCAGTTCCCGTAGCCTATGGACGTTTGCAACACCAGACTTGTCGCTCGCGCGTTGCCGACCCTGTAAAAACCTTTTCAATCCTTTTTACTTACTATAAAAGTAGCCAAAGTGAATCCTAGTAGTATCCTAGTAGTAGTGCACCTAGTTTTGACTTTGACTTATCAGCTATTTGCCAATGAAAGTCAATATCGGTCCAGCTGTTTCGGAGATAGAGCCGGAATAGACAGAAAGACAGATGGAAAAATATATATTTATTTTATTTCAAAGTCACTCTTAACGAATTAAGATTGAGTTTTAAACAAACAAAAAGTTTAAGATGCATTCTGTGTGAACGCAAATGTATTGCAACAGATGCGTTCGTAACAACTCCTGTAAAGTTATAAAGGAGGTGCTTTACCATTTTTACTTTTCCAATGTGGACTTGCGTTTTGGAAAATATTGGTTAAAATAAAACATTGTTATTAATTTAAAAAATGGTAACTGATCACTGTCACTGCTGTTTTGCGTTGCATTAAGGCAACCAGATACTAAATAATTTAATTTTCTTCCTCACAGGACCCGATAGAGACTGAGCCGGGTGTGTTAGCAACACTCCAACGCAAAGAAGCCCAAGAGAAGGTGCTTACAGAGAAATGGACGGAGAAGTGGCGCGAGACGCAGCAGATCTTACAGGAGCAGAAGGCGCTTGGCCTGCGCAAGAGTGGGCTCGGAGTTGTGCTGGACTCCGACATGCCGCACCTCGTGGGCATCGACGACAACCTGCTGTCCACCGGAGTTACGCTCTACCATCTCAAGGTAAGGTCTACAGAAGTTAGAACGGAGCTGTGCAAGAGTGGCATGTATTGATGATAGGCTTACGCTTGACCGCCAGTTCCCCTGATGTTAAGTGACACTGCGATCTACGATAGAGCGCGCTTGCCTAGAAGAAACCGATTCACTTTGAGTTGAATGAATGATGATTATTGGAAAGTTGGTTTTGTTTTGTTTATATTTTAGTTAAAATAAAGCTGTAAAGGGTGATTAAATAATATAAAACGTGTGCTTTTTTGTAGAATTCTAGTGATTGGTTTCTGAAACATACGCGAATATTACACATATTGAAATAAAACCACTTTACTGCCCGTGCGCGATAAGTTGAGATCTGAACGCAATGACATCATACACGTATGCTTGTACAGTGCACAATAAAATATCATAACAAGTCTCCGCTCGTGATTTTGTCTGCACTATTATTTCAATTTTGCCTATGTTATACACGGGAACAGCGCAGCTTTGTTAATTTTCATACATTGCAATGTAATAGCGAATCTTTTTCATTACTTGAATTAGAAAAGGACGATATTTCATTTTTCATATATTACACTCGAATCCCAAAACGACTTCTTGAGGCAAAAGGTCTAAAACTATGTCCTTCGACAGAATGCAACCTTTCTCCTTGCCTGATTTTATCGAAATTTGTTCAGCGGTTAGGGCATTAAAGGTGACAGAAAACAAATAAAAAGAGATTTAGTTTCGCATTACAGTATAATTACAGACACGACTTTTCTACAGATTTATTATATGTATAGATTTCATAACATACCATCACGCTTGTATTCCCCGAAGGGTTAGGCAGAGGCGTATTAATGTACACCCACAGTTCGCCGGTATGTTTAGGTCCCATGTAATAGGGTGCGAGCTTATTGCTATTAACCTATCTATAATCTATTGACGATACGATTGGCGTAGCGGTTGAGCGATCGGCTTTTGCGCTACGTGTTGTGGGTTCGATCCCCACACGGAGCAAATATTTGTATGATCTACAGGTAGTTTTTCCGGGTCTGGACGTTTGTGTATGTGAGAATTTGTGTTTGTAAACGAACCCATGATACAGGAGAAAATCCAAGTGAGGGGCAACGTTTTAAAAAAATATATTAGCCGGCGCACAAATCCAGACTCTGATTATTGCTATTGGGAATTTCATAGAAAAACCCAATAGTACTTTGCTTGATTTGGGGATCGAATTCAGGACCTCTATCATAGCAGTATTATATTTCACTACGTACTATTAGGCTAGTAATAAAATTGTGTTGCGTACGATACGGGCGCCCAAGGAAGGGGAAGCAGGCGGAGAGACGCATTCTATGCGAGTTCTAACTTATCGCGCGCGAGTAGTACGCATTTTATCGCGTCGTGTGTCCGTCGTGTGAATGGTACATATGTATTATAAAGATTCATAAAAAGATATTCATTTAATTTGACACGTGGGAGAGCCATGCTTCAGCACGAATGGGCCGGCTCGACCGGAGTGATACCACGGCCTCACAGAAAACCGGCGTTAAACAACGCTTACGTCGTGTTTCGCCGAGTGAGTGAGGTTACCGGAGATCCTCTTTTAAAGGTCGGCAACGCACTTGTGACTCCTCTTTTGGTGTTGCGGGTGTCCATGGGCGGCGGTAATCGCTTACCATCAGGTGATCCGTCTGCTCGATTGCTCTGCTATCCCATAAAAAAAAAATTTGCACCCCAGAGTATGTTTTAGTCATGCGTTTGTGTGTGTGTGTGTGTGTGCAGGAGGGCGAGACGGTGATCGGCAGCGCGGAGTACCGTCCGCTGCCGGACATCGTGCTGGCGGGCGCGGGCGTGCTGCCGCTGCATTGCCGCGTGGTGCTGGCGGGCGGCGCCGCCACGCTGCTGCCGGCGCCGGGCGCGCACTGCTGGCTCAACACCGTGCTGCTCGACCAGCCCGCCAAGCTCTCGCAGGGTACGCCCTATATATATATTTATTTATGGATTATTAATAAGAGATACGACGTATAAGATTCAAATTTGAGTAAAATATTTTTATTTGTAATCTTTATTGCTAAATAATGATGTCCATACCATTTTTTTTACATAATCGCTTTTCCAGCAAAATTTTAATTATTTTATAAGTAGAAAAAGTGTGTAAAAAAAAATAAAAATATAAAAAAAGACACACATATTCACTACTACGTAATACCACCAGCTTTTACTACATATAGATTCGAACTCGAGATCTTTTGTTTAGGATACAAGATAAAAAAAAATACTATTAATCTAGTGGTAATCCAACACAAAAGTCAGAACTATTGAATTGTACTAACAAATATTTCAATTCTCGCTCGCACCTCCTCGCGCATCTACACCTTAGGTCCGTTTCCGCTGACGCTAAGCTGGGCGGAGTGGAACGGAGAACAGCAGTGAAAAGTGGCAAGTGATTCCATTGAAGCGGAGCAGCCACACACTCACAAAACAAAACCACAACCTGCTAAAAGTCAAAATGTTTTATTTCAATTAGACCACTAAAATAGTTACTTTTGAAAAGTCTAAACTCTGCAACTAGTTTTGACTCCTATAAAGTGCGTCATATGAAGAAGAGCCGGCAAAAAACTCCATAGATACTTTTTTTTAATGATAACAATATTAAGCTTTACAATTTTGTAGAAAATAGTTGCTGAGAATTATCTAGTTTGATGCATAAGATTTATTCATTATCCAAAAAAAAAGAAATGAAATAAGGATTGCCACAGTAAGTAAGAGCTGACCAGCCCCGACAGACAGCACCCGTTCACGAGCATGACGTTTGTATCGGCGTGGTTCGACTCAACCATATTGTAGGGAATAAAACAACTCCGTTCTGTCCGGCTCGGGGCCGCGTATTCATTATATTTTATTTGAAAATCCCCGCCACACCACTTACACGCAAATTCAAGCACTGTGATCGCCCAATTCTCGGTCCACTTCTCTCCACTCCGTCCAGCTCCGCGTCAGTGGAAATGTACCCTTATACCAATGATGGGCGGGACGTGGAGCGAAATTTTGCCATACAAAAATCAATCGTCCATCCAATCTACGCCTCGCTTTGTCTATCTCCCTTAAAATACATTTTTTCACTTACTTGCTTCTTGATCAGTGTATGGTTTACTCTCGTAGGCTGTATCCTGCTGCTGGGTCGCACTAACATGTTCCGGTACAACGACCCGGCGGAGGCGGCCAAGCTGCGGCAGGAGGGCAGCGCGTCCGTCATGAACCTGTCGCGCCTGTCGCTGCTGTCCTGGTCCACCACTGACCTGGCTGCCAGTACTGAGAATCTCAACACCACACTGTCGTGAGTATATAATAGAGGGTAGTTACTATTGCTGCAATAGTTATGTTGCTTGTTAAATTTCTTAAAAATAATACTCCTATGTATTAAAAAAATATTTTAATTATAATTCCTTTAACATAGTTACAAATGTACACCCATATTTCGTCGGTATGTTAGGTCCTTTAGAATAGGGGACGAGCCTATTGCCATTAATTGGCCACAAATCTCAAACTCGCGAGCTGTTACTGATAATTTTATAGAAAAGTCCATATAATAATAATAAATACTTTGCTCGATCTGGGAATAGAACCTAAGACTACTAGATTAATGGGGCAGTTTCTTAATTCCGCTACTGAAATAATAATTCAAATCGAATAACATAGTTCTAAGATTTAGTGTTAAAGTTTTTGGTGGGGATTGAAAGGGGATCCTCTGTCCTATTCCCGTAAAACGAACGTTAGTATAGTATTTGTATGGCCCACGCAAGGTTTGACGTCACAAAGTGCTATAGTAATAGTAAGTATGCTCTTTGTTTAGCATGAAATTAAAATGCTTGTAACTTTTTTATTTTTGAACATATTTTATTTTTATTTTTGTTGATCGTCTCTCTTTATGGCCAAGTTATTGATAAGCCTTTTTGGATTGATTATGTTAATAATAAAGTTGTTTACTCGCTTGACTTGTGTAGTGACCTTGAGAGCGAGATCCGTTGCGACCGTATCGAGGCGCAGCGCGCAGAGCTGGAGCGCGAGCGGCAGCAGTTCTTGCTGCAGCAGGAGGAGCGGCAGAGGCGCTGGCACGCCGAGCGCGAGGAACTGCTGCAGGCGCAAAGGAAACTAGACGAGGTCACACATACACATCCATACGCTTTCTTCATTGTGCTTCACTATGCTACACTTTAGTTGCTGTGATTTTGAAAAGACCTAGCGTCAACAGTACTAATTTTCGGAAATAACCTCTATAATTAAATTTACCGCTTAAAAACTGCGCCCTGACGTGCGCCGGTCGGTGTAAATCGTACTGTAGAGTGAGGATGCTCCTCGTTTGTCTGCAATAGTTGACGTGTCGCGATGGAGATGCTGACGATTGTTGTGTGTAGGAGCGGGAAGCGATGGAGCGCGAGTACGCGGCGGCGTGCCGGCGGCTGTCGGGCGACTGGCGCGCGCTGGAGCGCGGCTGGGGCCAGCGCCGCCGCGCGCTGCGCTGCCGACAGAGGGAGCTGGCGGCGCGCGCGCACAGGCTCAACGCGCTCGCACACTCGCACCGCACCTGTGTCAGTTATCACTCGCTTATTTACTTCTAGCTTCTGCTCGCCACTTTGTTTGCATCGACTTCGGAATTGGGTCCGACCTGGATAAAAAGCCTATGTGTTATTCGAAACTATAATTTATTTCTGTGCCAAATTTTATCCAGATCCGTTCGGCCATTTTGGCGTGAAAGTGTAACAAACATCGATACTCACAAACTTTCACGTTTATAATATTAACTAGCTTTTTGCCCGCGACTTCGTCCGCGTGGAATAGTTACTTTGTTCCACATGAACTTTCGTCCCCTATTTCACCCCTACATAGGTCGAAATTTATCAAATCCTTTCTTAGGGGATGCCTACGTCATAGTAGCTATATGCATGCAAAGTCTCAGCCCGATCGGTTTAAAATTGACAAAGTTTCATACAAACTTTCATCCCCTATTTTATCCCCTTGGGGGTAGAATCAAAATCCTTTCTTAACGGATGCTTACGTCATAACATGCATGCCAAATTTCAGCCCGATCCCTCCAGTGGTTTGGACTGTGCGTTGATAGATCACTATGTCAGTCAGTCACCTTTGAGTTTTATATATATTAAAATAAGGGTAGTACATCTAACGATATACCGTAAGAGAGCCACGCTTCGGCACGAATGGGCCGGCTTGACCGGAGTGATACTACGGTCTCACAGAAAACCGGCGTCAAACAACGCTTACGTTGCGTTTCACCGAGTAAGTGAGGGTACCCCCTTTTAAAAGGACAGTAATCATTTACCATTAGACGATCCGTCTGCCCATTATGCCCTCATCCCATAGGTAAATAAGATGCTACTGCTCCACCTGCGTTAACGTTAGTGTTAACAGCTACATCCAAATGCACGTTACTTAACATTTCAAAAATAAACGCTATAAATAAATAAATAAATAAATAAATAAACGAGTAGGCACATTAATGTAGTTCTGTTCTAATTTTGCTATTGAACACATCTTCTAACAGCGTAAAAAATTTCATGATCAATAAAACACTGTGACCATCTTCTAATGCATGCAATATTAATAATAATTATAGATTTTGATAAAACACCTACAACTTTGTATACCCATATTCTGACAAATAAATGTTTCTTTCTTTCTTTCTGCGCTAAAAGCTATTTTTGCGTGATTTAATGCGTTACATTGGTAAATTGGCAACACTGCTATCTACATTAATAGTACATTGGCCACATCTGCGTAATCTCATATTTAACGCGTTATAATGCAGGTGAAGCAATAGCAGTAGTAATATTATTAGTTTGAATTTTATGTCATAATCCTATCTCTAGTAAACAAATCTAATATCGGATTTTACATTAGGACCGGCCGTAACAAAACAACTGAAAAACACAAGATGGTATATTCTTTTGCCGATTAAATTAAATTTGAGTACTTAAAGGAGTTACCATTGGGATTGTCGGTTTCTTTGTCCCTCTTACGGGTATGTTGGCAGCGGAAGCTGGCTGCACAACCCATATCAAACTCAAACTCAAACTCAAATTTTTTATTTCAATTAGACCATATACAGGTACTTTTGAAATGTCAAAACTACATGCACGGTTCCAAATAGTAGGTCTTATGGAGAAGTGCCGGCAAGAAACTACATAGATACTCTTTTAAATATCATATGTCGTATTATGTATTTCTTGTAAATAAGTTATACAGGGTGTCCCCAAACTCAACGTCAAGCGAGTACCGGGCGTTATGCTAGGTTATACCAGTTCTGGTAAAGATAAGGAAAAAAACTTTTTTTAACCATGACTCAATCAAACTTATTTTTTTTAACAAAATAATAAAAATATAATACTCAATAATGGATTTGTGACTGTAATCAATAGCATAGTTAATTAGGATTACGTTACAAAAAAAACTTTGCAAAATTGTAATATTTTTGAATACAGAACCAAAATGTAGTCTAGGGTGTCAATTTTGAACATTTTCAAAAATATACCTATTACCACTTAGCCAAGTGACATGGATTTTTTTTCTTATTTTTGCCAGAACTGGTATAATCTAGCATATCGCCCGGTACTCGCTTGACGTTGAGTTTCGGGACACCCTGTATATCTGTACCTGTAAAAGGATTGATTCTACCCGTCGAGCCGTCATACTAAATTACTTTCCTTATGAAACCCATAACTGATATGTGAAAAAAGACAACGTTTCATAAATGCTTTAATATGAACTGACTACATTTGTATAGGAAGATTTATGAGCGGAGCGATAGAACCGACCCTTTAACGAGTTGATTAAAGATGATTAATGATTTAATAGGCCTGATGATTAAATTGGCAGCCTGTATTCAAGTAACAACTGAATACAGGCTGCCAATTTTTTTTTTACGTGGTAAGGCCATGTTTCGGCACGAATGGGCCGGCTCGACCGGAGTGATACCACGGCCTCACAGAAAACCGGCGTTAAACAACGCTTACGTTGTGGTTCGCCGAGTGAGTGAGGTTACCGGAGGCCCAATCGCCTTTTAAAAGGTCGGCAACGCACTCGTGACTTTTCTAGTGTTGCGGGTGAAAGGGCGGCGGTAATCGCTTACCATCAGGCGATCCGTCTGCTCGTTTGCCTTCCAACCCCAAAACTAAAAAAAAAACAACTCATAATTCTCCTGTTTTTCAGGGTACAAAGATAAATTTAGCAATTTTTAATTAAGTAAATCGTATTAAAATATTGCTAAATTTGATGAAACAGTAAGTGAAAGTACTCAAGTCAGTAAATATTTTTTGCCGAGATCAAATTACTAACTTACGTCAGCGTGTGCAATCATCGGTGTCATTGTCCTATATGCACATAAAACGCATCACTATCGATACTCGAATCGACAAAGAATCGTCAACCTACTTTTTAAAATGCCATTCTCGTTTTTATCACGCGTATTTTCCAAATAGATTTAAATTTTACATGACTTTTGCTTTTTGACAGGTAAGTATAAACATTAATTTTATTTTGATAAAGCCGCCATTTAAAATTTAATGAAAAATTACGTACTTAATTCGAAAAGTTTTCATGCAATCTTGTTTCATGAAGTTTCTCACGAATACGTTTGTTTATAAGACAGCTGAGATAATGGAGTGTTAAAAAACACTATATAAAATGAGTAGTAGAAAAACATGTAGCATTTGGATTTTTTTTAAACTACAAAGCGAAACATGCTTTGTGAATGTGCCAAATATTCGGCTTCTGTATCGATTAATGCCGAATTAAATGCTGAATATTCGGCCTATTCCTCCTTACCTAGTAATCTATACTTATAATAAATCTGTAGAGAGGTCAATTCTGTACATGAAATATATTTCCAAAATAACTATCAGCGGGTGATTAGTGATCGATACTGACGCCAAAAATGCAATCAGTAAAATTTTTGTCTGTCTGTCTGTCTGTCTGTCTGTCTGTCTGTCTGTATGTTCGTTATAGAAACAAATACCACTCGACGGATTTCAACGAAACTTGGTACAATTGTTCTTCATACTCCTGGGCAGGTTATAGTATACTTTTCATCACGCTACGATCAATAGGAGCAGAGCAGTGAAGGGAAATGTTGGGAAAACAGGAGAACTTACTCCATTTTTTAAGCTTCCGTCGCGTGTGCAGCCTTAATGGTTAAAGCTACACAGAAATCATGTATGACGGAAATGTTCTCCTTAAAATTATATAAAAAATATTCCACGACAGCAAATGTCTATCTTTTATGGTTGACTCACAATAACACGTGTAACTCCCGATAGCTTAGCAGTTCGGAGCTTTCTGATTATATTTGTCTACTCTTACGTTAGGTGACTGACTGGCTGACATAGGGATCTATCAACGCACAGCCCAAACCACAGGTTATAGTATACTTTTCATCACGCTACGATCAATAGGAGCAGAGCAGTGAAGGGAAATGTTGGGAAAATGAGCGATTTATGAGAATGGTTTCAAGCTATAAAACTTAACGCGGGCGAAGAACTAGGGAACAAAGTAACTATTCCACGCGGACGAAGTCGCTGGCAAAAGCTAGTGTATAATAAATAAAGCTTTTATAATTAAGGTAATATTTGAATCTAAATGCATGTGTAATCTCACTCAATTCTCTATCGAAAACGTGCGAGAATATTCAGTAGTGCTTGTTGCAATGTTGCTAAATGCAAACAATGATATTATTGTTTTTATATTTCCCACTATCTGTCAGTTTTAGCCGTAGAGCGGTGACGTGCGCACGAGTGTTGTGAAAGCAATTGTTTAGTGATATGATTATGCGGGTAGGCGTCGCTATTTTTGATTATTTTTTATGTTGAGCTCTGGATTTTTTGTGTAAACAATTATTGACCTGCGTTAGCCACCGGCATAATAATGTAATACTATAATTATTCAGACAGTTACAAAGTCAGATTAATACCGCAAGAATGAATTATTTTTGTATCTGTTGTGTCCTACATACGATAATACTAAGATACCTACACCATCTGCCATTAATAAAAAAGTGCACATTTTTTTAAAGTTTAAATTAACGTTACATACCATCACGCCTTATTTCCCGAAGGGTTAGGCAGGTGTACTAATGTACAACCACAGTTCGTTGGGCACAAAACCAAAGTCCGTGGTGCTGCTGAAAATTGCATAAAAAACCCAATAATGCTTTGTTCGACCTAGGAATTGAACCCAGGACCGTAGCGTAGCAGTCACGCTTAAGGCCACTAGAGTAACGAAGCAGTTATTTTAAATTCAGATTGTAACATATTTGCGTAAATGAATTTTATAAAATTACAAAGAAACGTGTTTCACTGAACCCGCCAAATTCTATTTTATTGTATAGTTGCAAACTCAATAAAGTCTAACATATTCAGGGTACGTTTAAATAGTAATCTCAACATTAACGTTTCTATACGATATTCACATAAACATACCATCACGCCTGTATTTCCGAAGGGTTAGAAAGAGGTGTACTAATGTACACCGTTCTAAACATACCGACAGACTGTCGGTATGTTTAGGTCCCATGAGATAGGAGGCGAGCCTATTGCCATTAATTAATTTATAACTTTCACAACTGTTACAAATTGTTATCTAGCTACATAATTGCCAAAATTGACAACAATGGCACAGTTTTAGACTATATTACTTAAAAATAACCTGCGATTAGCGAAAATAAAAAAAAAAGTATTTTGTCAAAATAACCTAGGCTCATTTGACCATAATTATTATTTGTTTTGGCATATGATTATGAGCAAGGAGAGAAAAGCTGTTTGTTCTTTTTCAACCTCAATATAAAAAAAAAATGGGCTTAATATGCCCCCAGGGCAAAGATGACATAATTATCTTTTTAATTCTGTTTTAGGCTGTTATCAATGTACAATATCTGCATAAAAAAAAAACTACCTCTTTACTTAGTGGTCCCAAGCGCTACTGCTACGCTAGAGATCCTGGATTCGATTCCCAGGTCGAGCAAAGTGATTTTTCTATGAAATTATCAGTCTTTGTGCCCGGTTAATAGCAATAGACTCGCCCCCGAGGGCCCTAAACATACCGGCGAACTGTGTTTGTACATTAGTACGTCTCTACCTAACCCTTCAAGGAATACAGGCTTGATGGTACGTTACGTTATATATAAAAAAAAACATGAAATTATGCAATGTGCACTTGGTAATTTAATGTTAATTATGTTAATGTAATTATTAAATCTTGAAATCTACACTCATAACGTTTTGTTTGGCACTTATTATTGTTACCAATGCATGTTGTATTGTTGACCACTGTCCAATCAATTAAACAATTGCTCACTGAAGTATCTACAAACAATTTCTAGTATAAACTCATTTAGCACGGTTTACTACATATAAATATTGTGTAAGTTAGCTGTTCCCCGCGTTTTCTCTCGCGACCTAAAGTAACGTTATGTTTAACTCGATTAAAAATATAGCCTATGTTACTCGGTGATGATTTAGCATGCTATTAGTGAAATAATTTATCAAATCAGTCCAGCAGTTTTTGAGTTTATTCATTACAAACAAAATTCTAATCTTTTCGCTTTATAATGTTAGTATAGATGGGAACGCTAAGTTTTTTAGCGAGGTGTTGTTGGTTGAATAGTGTACAAATTACTGTTATTATGTATTATTTCCTCAACTGTAAATTGAATGATCGTTAAGGAGACTATACTCAATTAAAACTGAAGAACCACAGCTATTTTGCCATAAATAGTGCATACTAACATCCATAAAATATATTTACATCTCTTCCACCCTAGTCGAATTCAAATTTGTATCTATTTACTACATTTTTGTTTATAATTATTGATCAATGATCATGTTTCACTCGGTATTCTCGACAAATTTTTTATCCTAAAAAACCTACAGCTGATGCAAAGATTGTTCATAATAAATAGATCTACAAAACATACCGTATCTACTAAAAGTAGAGTCGGCAAAAAATCCAGAGCTCCCGTTTAATTTTTTGGTTGCGATCGCGTGTAGGCTGAGAGCGAGGAGAGCCGCGTGGCGGACCTGCGCGTGCGCGTCGACGACAAGAGAGCCGCACTCGACGAATATGTCAACAACAGTCTCAAGGAACTCGTCGCTATGGGCTGCAGCTTGGATGAGGTAAGGACGTGCACCGCTTAGTACTTTAACGTTGTCCCTATAATGTGACGGTATCCCCACTAAGAAGTACTTTTCTATATAATAAACTTTTTTTTTATGAAATAAACAGTAGGTACCGTCGTTTTTTATCTGACGTTTGGTCAGAAAGCCGCTACTCTAAAGTGGAACTGAGCTGAACATCTGTGCCGCATGTCGGACGAGTTGTGGGCTAGAGTTACAACCGAATGTAGTCCACAAGGCGTTAAGCGATTATAACGTGGGAGAGCCATGCTTCGGCACGAATGGGCCGGCTCGATCGGAGTGATACCACGGCCTCATAGAAAACCGGCGTTAAACAACGCTTACGTTGTGTTTCGTCGAGTAAGTGAAGTTACCGGAGGCCCAATCCCCTTTTAAAAGGTCGGCAACAACGCACTCGTGACTCCTCTGGTGTTGCGGGTGTCCACGGGCGACGGTAATCGCTTACCATCAGGCGATTCGTCTGCTCGTTTGCCCTCCTATCCATGATGAGACGGAGATGGCGGGATGAACGGGACTCCTATTTGAGCAATCGGGTCGAGAAAGTACTGAACCATGAGGAGTGGGACAAGACGGGCTACTAATAATAATAATAAACAGTACTTCGAAAGATAACATAATTATTTAATCGCACGACATTTTGGCTGCGTTAAAAGATGTTCTCTCTAGCCGCGCCATATTGATTCTCTATCTTGTGACATCAAGGATACTTAGGAGCAGCTGAAGAAGGAATTTTCATCATCTATAGACCACCGCACGCCGTAGGATAATTAATTTACAGTAAAATTTATAACCTTTCCACAGCAAACGCCGCCATGCTAGTACGTAGCCATGTAATTGCTTTGCTAGTAATTTCAGTTGGTAACATAAATAAGATAATTATTATTCATTTCATGTACATGCCTACTACACAATAATTATGATTATAATTACAAGATTAAGTCAAACGTATGTAGAAAAATAAATATAATTATCATGCTTATTATATCAACTGGCATGCATAGGTATGTATCTTAATGTATTTTTTTTTGCATTTTCCACGATAAGATATTAAGTTATTTTAGTGACCGTCAGTTTAAGACGTAAATTCAGAATGTGAAGGCCAATTTTGACTTGGCGGGTGGGACTCGATGGGGCCTATATGGTCATAGCGTCTGGTGTATTGAACCAGAAGACGCAAGTTCGAATCCTGCCTGCAGTCAAATTTTTCCTTCTCTAAAATAACTTTGTATGGTTTGCATTTACATAACATACCATCACGCCTGTATTCCCCGAAGGGTTAGGCAGAGGCGTAGTTAATGTGGTGTACATTAACTACGCCTCTGCCTAACCCTCCACAGTTCGCCGATATGTTTAGGTCCCAAGTTATAGGGGGCGAGCATATAGCCATTAACGGGGTACAAATCCAGACTCCGAGCTGCTACTGAGAATTTCATAGAAAAACCCAATAACACTTTGCTCGACCTGGGGATCGAACCCAGGACCTCTAGTGTAGCAGTCGCGCTTGGGACCACTAGACTAATGAGGCAGTCAAATTAAACAAATTAAATGAGGTTTGCATTTAATTTAATTTGTTTTTATTCATTTGAATTCCACGATGACGCGGTGTGACTTATAACATTGGAATTAAGTTCAAGTTAGAATAACTGTGTAACGATGGTAGAGTCTAATAATAAATAAATAAATACTAGAATGCATTCTAGACGTATTATTTGCATTTAAGATTTAATTTTTTCAACTGCAAATTCAGTATTTTTCATATTCTAGCATAAAATTAAGTACAATCGTCAATCTTTCCGGTTGGCGTGTTTTCATCCTTATTATCAGAAGTGTAAGGTCGAATAGTGGTCATCTGACAATATACTTCAGCGTACTATGGAAACATTGTATGTATTATATTTTCTGTAATTTGCCTCTTAATTCAGCCATGAGCGAAAGGGCCCCCGGGTACTAAATTGTGTCTGTAATTTTAAAAATCTTTTTACTAGGTAATATTTTAGGTATTTCGTCAGAGTTTTTTGACCGACAACTCGAAGAATCGTCAAAACAAACTCGAGAATCTTGGTCTTTTTCAACTCCTCAGAGCTCGACCCCTAGTCCGGACAGTCCAGCGTCGGAGACGAGCACTGAGAGCCTGATGCACTTGCTGCAGCAGTGCGAGCCCAAGGTCGCCTCCAGCATCAAAGACACTGTCGAGAGACATGTGAGTGATAACCATTAAAGCTGTCAACCACATCCGCAAAAAATAATTACTAGGAAAGGTCACGACCTTCCTTCTACGTCGAATAAGTTTAACTCAAATGCATATTGTATTTGACCGAATAGGTTATGTGTGAGGATGGTAGAATCAGACTAATCCAAATATATTTTTTCTAAAAATAAGTATTCTTACTTACTCTCTCGTGCCACACTGAAAACTATCATACTAATACAATTATTGTAATTGGCCGATGTCTGTACAAGTACATAGGTGATACTTTAGAAAAAAGTCAAAAATTTTGGTTACTTTGTCTGTATGTACGTTGGTAAGCGGATCATGCAAAATCGACTGCAATATTCACATATTACGATATACGGACATACGTCGATCTTATTGGCGATATCCTTCAAAAAGGTCAGGTGCGTAGCACTCACAACCGGCAGATGTATGAATGTGGAAGAAGCAAAAGAAGTATGCAAGAATTGCAGTAAGTGGCAGTCTATAGTTTCTGCCTACCCCTGTGGGAGAAAGGCGTGAGTGTACATATGTATTCACAGTTGTATTTCTGAAGGCCTTACTTAAAATCTGGTGCAAGTTTCATCTTGATATGCTAACTAGAAGCGGACTTATAAATAAGTAAATCGCGAGCAACAGCCAGTTTTTAGTAAAATGACACTCGGGTCTGATTCTACCATCGTCATGTGTGGTTTGACCTTATTCAATTTATAGAAAAAAGAGTTGGTGGAGCTTGAAGAGGAGTTGCAAAGCAGGGTAGCGTCGGTCGCCTCCCACCGCGTGAAGATCGAGCGGCTGCAGGCGGAGCTGGCGTTACTGGGCACTCAGGAGCTGGGGCTCAAGCAGGCGCTGGCGTCAGACCTGGCGCCTGGAGTCGGCAGGGGTGAGTGACAGACTGCGCATTTGGTGTAGCGAAAAATAATCCTAAGCTTGTCACCTCGCGACTGTGGCGCCAGGTGTCGTAGATTCGATTCGCATCTGAGAGAAATCTTTGTGTGATCCACATAGTCCTACAGCCCTACAACAAACAATAAAAGTGTTTCCTTTATTGTTTTTTATTTTTGTTTATTTTTTTGTTATTTTTTTTTTAGGTGTCCTTGTCCCTTTTCTCAACGTGGACATTAGTTGTTTTTCATAAAATTAAAAGTTTATTCCTATCATGTTGGCATGAGCTATTCTATATTTGAAAAAAAAACCTGTCCCTTTTGTTTAGTCACAAGCGCTGCTGCTCAACGTGAGGTCCTCAGTTCGATTTCCAGGTCGGCAGTGTTATTCGTGATTTTCTATGAGATTTCTCAAAATTCTCAGTAATATTTTCTCTGAATTTATTCGATTCAATTTTTTTACCGTTCATAAAACAGCTATTCCATTTAAAGTATTATTTTAAAAAAGTCTCCGGCAAGAGAAATACTAGCTCTACAGCACATATTAAGGATTCGATTGTAACCCCAGAGGGCGACGGCGACACGTCTCCGCTGGACGGCGTGAAGCGCAGCAAGTCCGAGCTGGTGCTGCGCCGCACGCCGCGCGAGGACGTCATGGAGCCGCTCTCCGCCGACGAGCGGGAAGACTACCGACACAAGAGAATCAAGTAAGCATACACGTGCAGGCCGCGTCATCGTCTAAACATTTACCGTTCCGCTGCTGGACACGGGTCTCAACACAATGAGCAGGTATAAAGTCATCTTTTTGTGATTTTTTTACATTTTCCATGCTATAATTATAAAGTTATTTTAGTGAAGGAAAAAATCAATCGCGGGCAGAATTCGAACCTGCGTCTACTGGTTAGATACACCAGACGCTCTGACCGCTAAGCCCACCGCAAGTCCCACCCGCTTGATCGAAATTTGCCTTTACATTCCGAATTTACGTCATAAGGTGACGTTGGCCACATCTATTGAGAAGCAAGTTACCTTGTTTCTCAACCGACACGACTTACTTTACAGTTAGTTCGATATCGTACGATGCCATCTTACCTTTTAACTATCTTATTGTGTTTATTTTGCATTTTCCATACTAAAGTTATGAAGTTATTTTAGTGAAGGAAAAATTCAATCTTTCTATCTTTTTTTTTACATTTTCCATGCTAAGATTAAGTATAAAATCATTTTAGTAAAGGAAAATCTCGACTGCGGGCAGTCAATACATTTCGGGCGGTCAATACAATAATTATTTATAAGCGTCATCTTATGACGTAAATTCAGAATGTAAAGGCACATTTAGATCTGGCGGGCGAGACTGGTGTATCTAACCAAAAGACGCAGGTTCAAATCCTGCCCGCGATTGAATTTTTCCGTCATTAAAAAAAAAAATATACTAATAAAAATCGAAGTACTTCGTCTTCTGGTTAGATACATTTTACATTTAATATAATCTTAGCACGGTGAATGCAAAAAAACACATGACACTATTTTTTTGTCCTCAATTACTTTACATCTTTATATATATAATTCTTCTGTGAGTGTGTATGTCACTGAACTTCTCTCAAACGACTGGACCGATTTTGATGAAATTTTTTGTGTGTGTTCAAGGGGATCTGGGAATGGTTTAGATCAAACGACTGGACCGATTTTGATGAAATTTAGGGGATCTGGGAATGGTTTTGTCCGCTGTCCGCTGTATTTCGCTTTATACGTAGCGAAGCACGTACCGGGCCGCTAGTATTTTATAAAATAATGTGTATATCGTTGACTAAATTCAGTAATGGCATAAGTCAAAATATATAAAGTTCAGACTTGTGACGAAATGAAACGTAGTTGCTCCGAGTTTGGGTTGCGTATACCCACTCACGAGACTTTAACCTTTATAAAGATAAATGTGTATATTTAGAAATAAATTCTACAAAATCATTGTATTGAAATTGTTTCAGCTTGAGCCTCAGTTTAGATCCTCTGGCGTCTCCAAACTCAACCCTCAATACAGAAGACACGTTCCACACGGCCACATCGTCTCCCAAGCGGTTCCCCGAGTGGGCGGCGGACGCGGCTCCGACGCCGGCCACGCCGCTGTCGCCGGACACGTCCGCGCCGGACGCGACCGCGACGGACACCGCGGTCCCGCCGCTGCCACAGCCGCAGTTCCGGCTCGGACCTGTTCCACGAGCTGATGATAGCGATGATATGTCTAGCACTGAAGACTATCATAAGGTAGGAAACTGGAACTCATATTATAGTGGAACTAACTGACAAAACTTTACTTATAAATAGTTATATTAATAATAAATCATTTATTTCAGAAAAATGTTTGTTAGTAATACAGCTTAATAACTATGTTAGTAGGTACTTAAAGTTTTATTCCATAATTCATATGTTTTTCTGCAGCATTAGACCCACAATTATGCATACTCCAGGAAAATACAGTCTGGCCTATCGCTCTCAGAATGCTATTGGCACACCCACGAATCCTTTCTAATAATGAAGGCGTTATAAAATACATTTATACCAATGAAGTGCTTGTGTTTATAATTAAAATTAATGGAATATTTTTAGTGATAACTGCTATTTATTCGATTACCAACCCATTTACTATCTCACGGGTCCCTTCAGAATGAGAGGAGTTAGGCTACAGTTCACCACGTTCGCCTAGTGCGGGTTGGTAGACTTCAGACATCATCAAAAAATCTAAAATGGTTTCCTAGCGATGTTTTTCTTCATCGTTTAATGTTTAAAATTAATTAGCTTATTAAAACTACGCACATTCTAGAATTTCCCTTGTGTCTAATGTGCACAAATAACAATTTGATCTATTTACCAGCCGCGGATAGTGGAAGGTCAATCATCCAGCTCCGTAGAACGGTCGCCAGAAGACCGTCAGCAGAGAGCCAAGTACAAGAGACGGATGCCAGGTAAACATTTATTAACAATTTCATTTATGGCCGGATTTAATAACCAGTTTTTTTTATGGGATAGGGGGGCAAACGAGCAGACGGGTCGCCTGATGGTAAGCGATTACTGCCGCCCAAGGACACCAACACTAGAGAAGTCACAAGTGCGTTGCTGGCCTTTTAAAAGGGAATTTGGCCTACGGTATCCTCACACACAACGTAAGCGTTGTTTCACGCCGGTTTTCTGTGAGGGCGTCGTATCACTCCGGTCGAGTTGGCCCATTCGTGTCGAAACATGGCTCTCCCACGGTATGGTGTGAAAGAATATGTAGTAACAAAGATTAAGAATGGTAGGTATGTTAAGGTTTCGGCATGTAGAGAGGATGGATGAACGGAGATTGATGAAACGAGGACAGATGGAAGCGTTGGATGGAGCTGACCACGGCGAACGTACCGCAACCAAATTGCGGACGTTCTCAAAAAAGGTCTGGGTAAGAAGCTCCCTAAACCGACGATCATGCATGTGGTTTATCAACGTAGATGCGGCGAAAGTGGTGTCAGGATAGTAGCAAGTGGAAGTTTATAGTCTCTGCCTACCCCAATAGGAGACGGGCGTGAAAATATGTTTGTTCAATAATAAATCTATCAGGAGATTTGTGCAACTAGTTTTAACTTTTCAAAAGTAATGGTCTAATTGAAATAAAACATTTTAACTTTGATTTGCTTACTAGGGATAGGATTTTGACATAAGATCCATACAAGTAATGTCGAAATCGTATCTCTAGTAAGCAAATCTACTGATAGATTTATTATTAAAACCGGCCTTACAAAGAACACATCCTCAAAGTTTCAGGTCTCTACGATCAGCGGTTTAGGCTGTGCGTTGATCCGTCAGTCAGTCATTCAGGACAATGCATTTTATGTGTGTGTGTTTACGTCAAACACAGAGTAGTGTGTGCGAACTTTCATACAATATTCACCTCCCTTTTCATCACCTTATGGATAGAATTTCCAAAAATCCTTTCTTAGTGGAACCAGCATGCAAACTTTGAGGAATATAGCTCCTGTAGTTTCGGCTGTGCGTTTATACGTCAGTCAGTCAGTCAGTTTATTTTTATTTATACATAATATAGATAAAATAGATCAGTTTCCGATCGTTACCTACCATTTTTAATTCTGATAGTTACAGATCCGTAACGAAATGTGAAATAAAAAGATCAGTAGATAGATTACCGTGTATTTGATGCATATAATCTGTGTTCGGCAGGCGAGAGCAAGCCAGGGCGGCGGCAGGTGACGGAGGTGGAGGCCCTGCGCGCGATGCAGCGGCTGTGCTCGCGCATCGCCTCGCAGAAGATGCTCGTCATCTCCTCGCTCGAGAACGACTGCTCCAAGGAGGAGCTCAACAGACAGATCGCGGTAAATACTGCACACATTTCTTTAATAAGCTTAAACGGTAGTTTATTGGATTCACAAGTAATAATAATAATAAATCTGTATTCAACGATAATAAACACAACACAACAGCTGTCTGAATATTCTTAAGTGGTTCTAAGTGCGACTACTATGCTAGAAGTCCCGGGTTCGATTCCTAGGTCGAGCAAAATGTTATTGGGTTTTGGTAACATTTCTCCGCAACAGTTTGGAGTTTGGGATTTGATTTTGATTCGCCCGGTTAATGGCAATAGGCTCGCCCCCTATTACATGAGACCTAAATATACCAAACTGTGGAGGTAAAAGCGCACTCTGCCTAACTTGGAAGAATACAGGCGTGATGATATATTCTGAGTAGCTTCTAACGTCAAAATAGTAGCTACAAGACCATTTAATTATCCAAAGGTGCTACAAGAGCTTCAAAAGAAGTACGTTCGACTAGAGATGGCGCTGCAGTACTCGTTCTTCGACGGGCAGTCGCGGCGGCCCATGATGGTGACGCCCATCCAGGAGACGCCGTCGCTGACGCTGTCCGAGAGCGACATGCACGTGGCCACCGACGACCACGATGACGTCACACAGAACGGACATCCGCCCGACCCGCTGCTGCACAGGTAACTTTGGTTTTTAAACATGGCTTCATACGCGTGACAGATGTCAGAATGACTTGAAACATGAAATAAAACAATCAGACAAACTTACTGTTACTTTTTTAATATTAATCTCTTGAGAGTCACCTGGACCAATTGGTCCAAAAACATT
Source organism: Acronicta aceris (assembly GCA_910591435.1). NCBI lineage: Eukaryota > Metazoa > Arthropoda > Insecta > Lepidoptera > Noctuidae > Acronicta > Acronicta aceris. The sequence continues at coordinate 13,224,791 of OU342775.1, read as the reverse complement.
TTTTTTTATTGTGTCTGGAATATGACGCTTTGTTATTAAAGAGATTTCACATAAATGGAAAAGCATAATTTTAGCCTAAGTCCAATGGTAGAGGGTAAAAATTATGCTATTTTCATGATTTTTTCTACTCTTCCTCCTTACTTCTTCAGCACTAAATTTATAAAGGCTTTCTAGTCTTTTAAATCTTGCTTATGAAAAACTGAAAGAACGATGTAAGGTGGAATATGGAAACGACATGGGAATAGACATAGTAGACATAGTGTATAGAAATACCTCTAAATGAAGAATAGTCTCAATTTTATTTATATCCTCTCATCTCGTAGGCGAAACTGCGTACAAGTCTAGTTTGAAATAAAAACATTTGATCTTGAACATAACGTTGTTTTATGAAGGTTTTTAAATATCAAAGGTTGAAAGAACAAGAGTTGGAGGGATCAGATAACGTGTCGACGTCGAACGACGAACTACCGGCGGAGCCCCACGAGCCGCCGTGGGAGGACCCGCTGCGCTGCCGGGTGCGCCCCGACCGCGCCGACAGCAACGACCGCACCGACCGCAACGACCGCAGTGAACGCAACGACCGCTACGACCGCAGCGACCGCTACGACCGTTACGACCGCAGCGACCGCTTCGACCGTAGTGAATCGTCCGTTACTGACATACCTTTACCGGTAACATCATTGTTTTTTTTCTGATGATTCTTGATACTTGGTTTCAGACACGGTTGGATATTGTATAAAAATTTAAGGTAGCCGTTATTAATTTTAATATTAAGGTGTCCAACACCTCAGTCTACCTATTACCATGGATGCTGTAAAGGATTTGAAACGTCAGGAATTGAATAATATACACAGCAAACTTTGTTCAAAATTGCTGTCAAATCAATTGGTTATGTGGTAGATTATTTTTGTATTCATCAATTCAGTATCGATACATTTAAAGAGATTTTTGTAAAAATTATCACGATGATATTTTTTTTTGCAGGATCCCACCATATGTCCGGGAATAATGCATCCAATAGACTTCAGTAAGTTCAATAAAAATATCGAACATGTTAATTTGTACGGATAGTAGTGTTGTAAAAATGAGCGCTGAGGCCGAGCGTTGAAGAGCTTGGACTATAACGCTCAAGTCGCATGCTCAAGCGTTATATTCCAAGCTCAACGCTCGTGTGGGTTGAGCTTGAGCTTTTGAGCATGTGCCTCGAACGTCATAGTCCAAGGTTGTGAGACTTGAGTGCGTGGCGTTGAACGTTTGAGTCTTCAAGGCTCATGAGCTTCGACTCATTTTTACAACGCTAATGGAGAGTGTGTGTGAGAGAGTAATGTGTGTGTGTGTGTGCGCAGGCGAGGTGGTGAGCATCCCGGGCTGGGTGACGCGCGGCGCCGGCGCCTCCACGCACCACGAGTACGAGGTGCGCATCGTGCTGGGCGCGCACTGCCGCTGGCTGCTCCTGCGCCGCTACCGCCGCTTCCGAGACCTCTACCTCTCCATGCGCCGCCTCTACGGGCCCAAGGTACTGTCCTCACATCGTGCTGGGCGCGCACTGCCGCTGGCTGCTCCTGCGCCGCTACCGCCGCTTCCGAGACCTCTACCTCTCCATGCGCCGCCTCTACGGGCCCAAGGTACTGTCCTCACATCGTGCTGGGCGCGCACTGCCGCTGGCTGCTCCTGCGCCGCTACCGCCGCTTCCGAGACCTCTACCTCTCCATGCGCCGCCTCTACGGGCCCAAGGTACTGTCCTCACATCGTGCTGGGCGCGCACTGCCGCTGGCTGCTCCTGCGCCGCTACCGCCGCTTCCGAGACCTCTACCTCTCCATGCGCCGCCTCTACGGGCCCAAGGTACTGTCCTCACATCGTGCTGGGCGCGCACTGCCGCTGGCTGCTCCTGCGCCGCTACCGCCGCTTCCGAGACCTCTACCTCTCCATGCGCCGCCTCTACGGGCCCAAGGTACTGTCCTCACATCGTGCTGGGCGCGCACTGCCGCTGGCTGCTCCTGCGCCGCTACCGCCGCTTCCGAGACCTCTACCTCTCCATGCGCCGCCTCTACGGGCCCAAGGTACTGTCCTCACATCGTGCTGGGCGCGCACTGCCGCTGGCTGCTCCTGCGCCGCTACCGCCGCTTCCGAGACCTCTACCTCTCCATGCGCCGCCTCTACGGGCCCAAGGTACTGTCCTCACATCGTGCTGGGCGCGCACTGCCGCTGGCTGCTCCTGCGCCGCTACCGCCGCTTCCGAGACCTCTACCTCTCCATGCGCCGCCTCTACGGGCCCAAGGTACTGTCCTCACATCGTGCTGGGCGCGCACTGCCGCTGGCTGCTCCTGCGCCGCTACCGCCGCTTCCGAGACCTCTACCTCTCCATGCGCCGCCTCTACGGGCCCAAGGTACTGTCCTCACATCGTGCTGGGCGCGCACTGCCGCTGGCTGCTCCTGCGCCGCTACCGCCGCTTCCGAGACCTCTACCTCTCCATGCGCCGCCTCTACGGGCCCAAGGTACTGTCCTCACATCGTGCTGGGCGCGCACTGCCGCTGGCTGCTCCTGCGCCGCTACCGCCGCTTCCGAGACCTCTACCTCTCCATGCGCCGCCTCTACGGGCCCAAGGTACTGTCCTCACATCGTGCTGGGCGCGCACTGCCGCTGGCTGCTCCTGCGCCGCTACCGCCGCTTCCGAGACCTCTACCTCTCCATGCGCCGCCTCTACGGGCCCAAGGTACTGTCCTCACATCGTGCTGGGCGCGCACTGCCGCTGGCTGCTCCTGCGCCGCTACCGCCGCTTCCGAGACCTCTACCTCTCCATGCGCCGCCTCTACGGGCCCAAGGTACTGTCCTCACATCGTGCTGGGCGCGCACTGCCGCTGGCTGCTCCTGCGCCGCTACCGCCGCTTCCGAGACCTCTACCTCTCCATGCGCCGCCTCTACGGGCCCAAGGTACTGTCCTCACATCGTGCTGGGCGCGCACTGCCGCTGGCTGCTCCTGCGCCGCTACCGCCGCTTCCGAGACCTCTACCTCTCCATGCGCCGCCTCTACGGGCCCAAGGTACTGTCCTCACATCGTGCTGGGCGCGCACTGCCGCTGGCTGCTCCTGCGCCGCTACCGCCGCTTCCGAGACCTCTACCTCTCCATGCGCCGCCTCTACGGGCCCAAGGTACTGTCCTCACATCGTGCTGGGCGCGCACTGCCGCTGGCTGCTCCTGCGCCGCTACCGCCGCTTCCGAGACCTCTACCTCTCCATGCGCCGCCTCTACGGGCCCAAGGTACTGTCCTCACATCGTGCTGGGCGCGCACTGCCGCTGGCTGCTCCTGCGCCGCTACCGCCGCTTCCGAGACCTCTACCTCTCCATGCGCCGCCTCTACGGGCCCAAGGTACTGTCCTCACATCGTGCTGGGCGCGCACTGCCGCTGGCTGCTCCTGCGCCGCTACCGCCGCTTCCGAGACCTCTACCTCTCCATGCGCCGCCTCTACGGGCCCAAGGTACTGTCCTCACATCGTGCTGGGCGCGCACTGCCGCTGGCTGCTCCTGCGCCGCTACCGCCGCTTCCGAGACCTCTACCTCTCCATGCGCCGCCTCTACGGGCCCAAGGTACTGTCCTCACATCGTGCTGGGCGCGCACTGCCGCTGGCTGCTCCTGCGCCGCTACCGCCGCTTCCGAGACCTCTACCTCTCCATGCGCCGCCTCTACGGGCCCAAGGTACTGTCCTCACATCGTGCTGGGCGCGCACTGCCGCTGGCTGCTCCTGCGCCGCTACCGCCGCTTCCGAGACCTCTACCTCTCCATGCGCCGCCTCTACGGGCCCAAGGTACTGTCCTCACATCGTGCTGGGCGCGCACTGCCGCTGGCTGCTCCTGCGCCGCTACCGCCGCTTCCGAGACCTCTACCTCTCCATGCGCCGCCTCTACGGGCCCAAGGTACTGTCCTCACATCGTGCTGGGCGCGCACTGCCGCTGGCTGCTCCTGCGCCGCTACCGCCGCTTCCGAGACCTCTACCTCTCCATGCGCCGCCTCTACGGGCCCAAGGTACTGTCCTCACATCGTGCTGGGCGCGCACTGCCGCTGGCTGCTCCTGCGCCGCTACCGCCGCTTCCGAGACCTCTACCTCTCCATGCGCCGCCTCTACGGGCCCAAGGTACTGTCCTCACATCGTGCTGGGCGCGCACTGCCGCTGGCTGCTCCTGCGCCGCTACCGCCGCTTCCGAGACCTCTACCTCTCCATGCGCCGCCTCTACGGGCCCAAGGTACTGTCCTCACATCGTGCTGGGCGCGCACTGCCGCTGGCTGCTCCTGCGCCGCTACCGCCGCTTCCGAGACCTCTACCTCTCCATGCGCCGCCTCTACGGGCCCAAGGTACTGTCCTCACATCGTGCTGGGCGCGCACTGCCGCTGGCTGCTCCTGCGCCGCTACCGCCGCTTCCGAGACCTCTACCTCTCCATGCGCCGCCTCTACGGGCCCAAGGTACTGTCCTCACATCGTGCTGGGCGCGCACTGCCGCTGGCTGCTCCTGCGCCGCTACCGCCGCTTCCGAGACCTCTACCTCTCCATGCGCCGCCTCTACGGGCCCAAGGTACTGTCCTCACATCGTGCTGGGCGCGCACTGCCGCTGGCTGCTCCTGCGCCGCTACCGCCGCTTCCGAGACCTCTACCTCTCCATGCGCCGCCTCTACGGGCCCAAGGTACTGTCCTCACATCGTGCTGGGCGCGCACTGCCGCTGGCTGCTCCTGCGCCGCTACCGCCGCTTCCGAGACCTCTACCTCTCCATGCGCCGCCTCTACGGGCCCAAGGTACTGTCCTCACATCGTGCTGGGCGCGCACTGCCGCTGGCTGCTCCTGCGCCGCTACCGCCGCTTCCGAGACCTCTACCTCTCCATGCGCCGCCTCTACGGGCCCAAGGTACTGTCCTCACATCGTGCTGGGCGCGCACTGCCGCTGGCTGCTCCTGCGCCGCTACCGCCGCTTCCGAGACCTCTACCTCTCCATGCGCCGCCTCTACGGGCCCAAGGTACTGTCCTCACATCGTGCTGGGCGCGCACTGCCGCTGGCTGCTCCTGCGCCGCTACCGCCGCTTCCGAGACCTCTACCTCTCCATGCGCCGCCTCTACGGGCCCAAGGTACTGTCCTCACATCGTGCTGGGCGCGCACTGCCGCTGGCTGCTCCTGCGCCGCTACCGCCGCTTCCGAGACCTCTACCTCTCCATGCGCCGCCTCTACGGGCCCAAGGTACTGTCCTCACATCGTGCTGGGCGCGCACTGCCGCTGGCTGCTCCTGCGCCGCTACCGCCGCTTCCGAGACCTCTACCTCTCCATGCGCCGCCTCTACGGGCCCAAGGTACTGTCCTCACATCGTGCTGGGCGCGCACTGCCGCTGGCTGCTCCTGCGCCGCTACCGCCGCTTCCGAGACCTCTACCTCTCCATGCGCCGCCTCTACGGGCCCAAGGTACTGTCCTCACATCGTGCTGGGCGCGCACTGCCGCTGGCTGCTCCTGCGCCGCTACCGCCGCTTCCGAGACCTCTACCTCTCCATGCGCCGCCTCTACGGGCCCAAGGTACTGTCCTCACATCGTGCTGGGCGCGCACTGCCGCTGGCTGCTCCTGCGCCGCTACCGCCGCTTCCGAGACCTCTACCTCTCCATGCGCCGCCTCTACGGGCCCAAGGTACTGTCCTCACATCGTGCTGGGCGCGCACTGCCGCTGGCTGCTCCTGCGCCGCTACCGCCGCTTCCTAGACCTCTACCTCTCCATGCGCCGCCTCTACGGGCCCAAGGTACTGTCCTCACATCGTGCTGGGCGCGCACTGCCGCTGGCTGCTCCTGCGCCGCTACCGCCGCTTCCGAGACCTCTACCTCTCCATGCGCCGCCTCTACGGGCCCAAGGTACTGTCCTCACATCGTGCTGGGCGCGCACTGCCGCTGGCTGCTCCTGCGCCGCTACCGCCGCTTCCGAGACCTCTACCTCTCCATGCGCCGCCTCTACGGGCCCAAGGTACTGTCCTCACATCGTGCTGGGCGCGCACTGCCGCTGGCTGCTCCTGCGCCGCTACCGCCGCTTCCGAGACCTCTACCTCTCCATGCGCCGCCTCTACGGGCCCAAGGTACTGTCCTCACATCGTGCTGGGCGCGCACTGCCGCTGGCTGCTCCTGCGCCGCTACCGCCGCTTCCGAGACCTCTACCTCTCCATGCGCCGCCTCTACGGGCCCAAGGTACTGTCCTCACATCGTGCTGGGCGCGCACTGCCGCTGGCTGCTCCTGCGCCGCTACCGCCGCTTCCGAGACCTCTACCTCTCCATGCGCCGCCTCTACGGGCCCAAGGTACTGTCCTCACATCGTGCTGGGCGCGCACTGCCGCTGGCTGCTCCTGCGCCGCTACCGCCGCTTCCGAGACCTCTACCTCTCCATGCGCCGCCTCTACGGGCCCAAGGTACTGTCCTCACATCGTGCTGGGCGCGCACTGCCGCTGGCTGCTCCTGCGCCGCTACCGCCGCTTCCGAGACCTCTACCTCTCCATGCGCCGCCTCTACGGGCCCAAGGTACTGTCCTCACATCGTGCTGGGCGCGCACTGCCGCTGGCTGCTCCTGCGCCGCTACCGCCGCTTCCGAGACCTCTACCTCTCCATGCGCCGCCTCTACGGGCCCAAGGTACTCCAAGGGCCTCTACATCGTGCTGTCGCTGACTGCATCTGCTGCGAAATCGCGTCAATTTATATCATATTTTGCGACAATATGTAATTGGGTTTTGTGTTTCTCTAGTATATTAACCTATGACCGGTTTGTTGCTAGAAACATGCTTGCATCTACGTAACATGTACTAGTAATATTTAGTGATGTAATGTGACTAAGTATTGTGGGAGTATGTTTAGTAATAGTGTGTGTGGCGTGCAGGTGGCGGCGATCCCGTTCCCGGCGCGCACGCTGTGGGCGGGCGAGGCGGTGGCGCGCGCGCGGCGGCCGCAGCTCGAGGCCTTCCTGCGCCGCCTGCTGGCCGCCGCCGCCGCCGACCCGCGCTGCGCCTTCTGCGCCCCGCGCCCGCTCACCAGGGACGCGCTCGTCAGCTTCTCGCCGTTCTTCAGAAAGGTCCGTGCACCGTATCCGTAGATAGTAAATGACGACACGTTGGGCGTAGCGGCTGGCAATTGTTCTGTGTGGGTTCTAACCCACACAGAACAAATATTTGTACAATTTACAGGTAGTTATTTCGATCTGAGCGTTTGTATACGTGAGAATTTGTTTGTAAAAGCACCTTTGATACAGGAGAAAATCCTAGTGTGGGACAACGTTTTATAAAAAAAGAGCCGCCTTACTTTATAAATAATGTTTCGTCTTTGAAAAATGCGCAGTTTTCTTCCAAACCACAATAGGATCCCTACAGTCATTCACATTTAAATAGTAATGGAAAACATCGTAAGAAAATATTGCACCGTTACTGCTAACAGGCTCGCTCCTATTACATAGGACCTAAAACATATCTTACTTGATCCTTCGGGAAATACAGGCATCATAGTATCTTGAATCGTATTGAGTTTTCTTAATGATGAAAACATATCGTCGTAACATTTATGATCAGAATACGGAGATTCGCTAAACATCTCATTAGCCATCTGCATTATGTGTCAATCTGTGTCAAATTGAGTTGCACAAAACTACGTAGCAGCGCTTCAAATTGACCCTAAAAATATGCTGTAATTTGTACGCCATAGCCTGTCCAGGCTAATAGCATAGAAAAATATAGAGATCAGGGGACAGTACTTATGCAGTCAATCATTACGCTTATGTCGGCTTATGTCAGATAAGTGTATAGTTCGGAAGAAATAACTTAGTTGTTTTAAGTTTTACGATAAAAGCCCTTAGTGCAAAGATAGTTGGGATGGTAACATATTTCCCATTCGTGATTATAATTATGTCTACAATATTTTCAATTTTATAAGTGATTTTTCCCGTTCGGCACGGCACCTTTCGGTGACCTAGTTATTTCGAGGAAGGGTAAAGCTTAAGGTGTTATTGATGGTGCAGGGCGTGTTCGAGAGCGGCAAGTGCGGCACAGGATGATGTCTCGCGGAGCTCGCCACGTGGCGCGCGCTGGGCGGCACGCTGCGCGCGCTGCTGCGGGCGCTGGCCGGCGCCGCGCTGCTGCTGCTGCACGCCGCCGCGCTGCTGGCGCTGCTGCTCTACCGCGCCGCCGCCCGCCGCCACCACCACCAGCGCTGACCTCACCACGGGTGCCTTTCTCAAACTACCTAGTACGCGTACCTAGACTAGGGTTGTCCTTTATCATTTTGTTTGTACATACAAATACGCGCCGCTTGAGGCGTCTCGCAGTTATATAACAATTTGAGACAGTTTGTTAAAAAAACACGATTTTCAACATTTGCACAATTTGCTTTAGAAACATATCGATATTACACATGTGATGCCTAATATTTTTTGATAATGAAAAAGTAAGACTTGACCACACTACGCTAATTTTTAAAGCCAATTTAATGTGTTCTTCGATAAATTTGACAAGAAAATTAAAAATTTGACAGCTAAATGTCAAATGTTATGTTACATGTCTTCCATTTCACATTTACTATGGCTCAAAACAATATTCGACCAATTGTGTTCATAAGAAGCCTGTAAGTAAGTAGTAAGAATTGAGAGACTTCTTAGCTCATTTTAAAACCTTGAAAGGGTGTTTAATTAGACATAGAATTTTGACTTTCTGACTTTGACGAAACTGGATTATTTCGGACTATTACACGAATTAAAATTGAAATGAAGCCACTTTCATCGTATAGAAGCGCGATAATTTCTTTAAAAGTGTTTTTATTTCAATGGCGCATACAATGCGCGCAGACAAGAACTGTATTTCTGTTGTGTTGCGAGACGCCTCTCTGGTACAATGTCGATGAGCGCGATAGTATTTACTGATATAAGTAATATGTTTCACTTTGACGTTTGTATATAATCCATACACTATACTTTATTTACGGAGAAAAAGATAAAACAAACAAACAACTAAACACTTTACAATCATTATTTTGCAAGGAAGTGTTTCTTACAACCAACATTTCCTTGCAAAATACAAAGTTTGTATAAATTTGGCACGCATATAGGATTTATTGAGAAAAACAAGACCCAAACACGGATTTATAGTCTGTCAATATATTTTACATTCAATCAGAATTGACAAGAAATGATGATGTCAGTGCTGGCTCGGTGGTATTGCCAATACATGCTGGCAAGCTGCTGCCTAGTAGAAAACTGAACTCTGGCTAATCATTAACTGACGCCAGTATTTATCGCTAGTAGTGATGCTAGCACTGACGCTAGTACTGACGCCAGTTACTGATGGTAGTACTGACGCCAGTTACTGACGCTAGTACTGACGCCAGTTACTGATGGTAGTACTGATGCCAGTTACTGATGGTAGTACTGACGCCAGTTACTGACGCTAGTACTGACGCCAGTTACTGATGGTAGTACTGACGCCAGTTACTGATGATAGTACTGACGCCAGTTACTGACGCTAGTACTGACGCCAGTTACTGATGGTAGTACTGACGCCAGTTACTGACGCTAGTACTGACGCCAGTTACTGATGGTAGTACTGATGGTAGTACTGACGCCAGTTACTGACGCTAGTACTGACGCCAGTTACTGATGGTAGTACTGACGCCAGTGACTGACACTAGCATTGAAGGTAGTATTGACGCCAGTTACTGACGCCAGTTACTGACGCTAGTACTGATGCCAGTAAAGTGTGTAGTATTTTGTTTACCTTTTATTTTAATCTTTCTAAATAAAGTATAGATTGTTATAGTAATTCCATTTCTAAAAGACATTGTTTTTTTTTTATTTAATAATTTTGATATTTTTTTGTGTTAATTGATTCTGATGTGTTAAGCAAAAAGTTTTGATCCTTGTTAGGTTTCGCTTATATTATAGTTACGTTTACGTTGGTAATGTAAGGTCGTAAGTTGTTTTGTAATGGCACTTTCAATATTATATTTATTCAAGATGGTGGTAGGTAATAATGATATAACAGCAGTTGTACAGAGCAGACCTGTCTTCATTCTAAGAGTGTCATTGCTATACAATTTATCAGTTTTTTCCATATATATAGTTGGTCCGGGATGGGTGAAAATATGGCATTCAATGAAATAGATGCAAGGTCAACATCAACATAAAATATAAGTTATAAAAATAAATATTTATAATATAAATTTATTTCAAAATAAAAAAAATAACTATCATTGTGTTTTAGAAGTATCTTTGTTAGCAAAAAATTACAAAATTTTTAATGTAAAAAATTCATTTTATGTCGCATTTTCATCCAATCTTGTGGCTTGTATGAAAGAAAATGAATTTATGAATATATATTGATTGAATATTTTTGATTTAACGCATCATTTATAATAGTTTCGTTGAACATATCCTTTTTTATGAATATTATCTGTATATTGTGCAATGTTTACTTGTTAAGATCGTTCGTTCCGCGTTTCCGTTTTCCGACATTAGAGGACATACCCCCTTTTTACATATAGAGACACCTTTAGGGTAGGCAGGGTAACTGGTGCATAAATATGTCAGTTTACGGCATAAAATGTCCATATATTTGTGCATTGTGTTACCCTAGGGCCCGTATTTTGGTATGACATGACGCTAGTTATAAAAAAAATAACTTTTGATGAAAACAATTGTTACACCAAACAAACAATGCAACGCTTTGCGAATTCGAATCGCGTATTAAGCAATAAATATAATTTGAAAATGCTTATTCTATAATAGACACTTAGCATGTCGACAACAAAAGAAAACAAACCTAAAAAAGCGTGGGACCTCTGGCCGATATTTAAACACATTTTAGAAGGCCTAAAGGCAGCTTGTCCCTGGATCCCTAGCAATGACGTTGATCTCCAAAGTACTCAAAGATTAAAAATATTTGAGTGTAATTTGATACAAATACAGGAAAAAAGTATTTTGAGCGTCATTCCAAAATTCGGGCTTTATAATCAGTCAAATTAATACTAATATTATAATTTCGCTTAATTTAAACAGCCCTTCAATAAGCAAATTGTCGTAAGCACTTTTGAAATGAATTCAATGAAGTGCGGCGGCAATCGATTTAACATAAGGTTTAATAAACATTTCAGGATAAGCAGTGCTCCTAGACTAGTAACATTATGTTTATGTGTAAATACATTATTTTTATGTGATTGACACTTACCACGTGATCGAACAGAGCGTCAATCACATACATTTTCATTATAACATGTCGTATTGACGCAAAGAGAATGTCACTAGTCTGCAGGTCTGCCCATCAACTGGTGTCTCTATGTGTAAGAAAATTCTGTAAAAAGCACCCAAAATGTGTAGTACCTATATTTTTTTACGTGGCGAGTTCTGGAATTTTGAGACACTTCGTCCTGTAGCGAAGCGATAGATAATATAGTAATAATAATATATTAATGTTATATAAAATTGTACTGAGCGTATGATTCGTGTTATATTTAGTTTAGTAAGCTTACTAACATGCACAATTTTATGTTTAAATTTTTAGTGATTTAGATTATTTAATTTTTATTTTTAAATTGCGCTAATAGTCGCGTTTTTGTAACGGTATCATCCTTGCAGGTCTAATTTAGATAAATATAAAGCTTACCGTTCAAAATGGTAAAGATTACCACGCACTTGAATCACAGAATGAATTCATCAGTTTATTTTAATACGTGATTAACATTAGCTATCTGATTCATATCGCCTTAAAAACAAAACTAAACCCCGTACTTTTAAACGTACTCAATCCGGATTAGGCGCGCTACGATATAATTGTCTCGTGTCGAGACAATGAATTAAGTTAGCCTCCCTGATCTATACTTGACACAGCAATATTGCGCTTATTTACATGTATTTCAAAGATATATCATTTGTTGTGTATACTGGGTGACATATTCTAGTGTAGTGCGTAATTACTATATGAAAACTAAAACCTATGGTTTTGAGATAGTGACGCAAAAATATCGGTCTTTGTGAAACGTTTTTTTTTTGTGAATATCGCAAATTCGAAAGAAATTGACTCAGTTTGAGCAAAAACATATACACAACAAAACATAAAATTTATATATACTGTTTGGTATATTGTATGTCTCGCGCGGCGCCAAATTTGTAGTTGTAGAACTAATGTTGTTACTTTTTAGTAAAGTATTTCGGTCTTAGAATGTATCCTTCCATCCAGTCACCCAGTATCTACAATCAATTATGTTATTTTTACTCAAACACTACTCAAGTAATGGTCACAATTACAGACATTGTAGAATACTGTCAACTCTTATCAATCTACGTACATTGATAGACAATAAATACAGTTATTTATCAATTACAAATTATATTAAAAAAAACGATTTATCATATTCAATATATATTTTTGTATCAGAATTCTATATATATAATGATCTAACAAATCCAATGTACCAAATCTATTATTGTAATAGTAAACTATTTATTATTTGCTCATGATAATCTGTACCTACAAATACCTCCATCACTTACGGCCGGTTTCTATATCCTATCAGTCAGTAGATTTGCCAGTATTTTGACAGTAGCTGTATGGAGCTTATGTCAAAATTCTATCTCTAGTAAGCAAATCTACCGACAGATACAGAAACTGGCCGCTAGTTGGAGGATGATTATTTATGTTAAGTTTCTCAATCCCACTGTATTGTTTGTGCGTTACTTTTTACTGATAGAGTAATAGTTCTGATATACTCCAAATATTTTTTGGTGATCTGATGATACACACACAAAATGCACTTCTTTTCCTTTCAAAAAGTTATTAGGAAATATTATTCTGATTCTCGTTAGAATTGACATACATGCATTTTTTGAAAGTGATTTCAGTCTTTATATATATTTATAGTAGGTAAGGAAACGCCACAACCTGTGACCCCAAAAAGACGAGTTTAGTTTTACATTGAAATGTTTTGCGGTTGTGATTACAATTTATATATTTTGAAATAATATGTTCACTTTACGACTTATTTAATTTATACATTTTCGACTTATAGAATTCATAACAGAACCTCCTTTCAATTTAATTTGAATTTATTCTTTCTTTGAATTAATCTTTACTAACAAACGATTTATGAATTAAAAACTAGTCTTTTGACATTATCCCAATAATTTTGAATATTTACTTTAAATTATTGTCCGTGACACGCTTGTATAAAATATCTTAATTTTTCGGAAAGTTTGAATAAAATATTTATCTATTATGCTTATTCAATGAACTAATTATTAATGCCTAACGGATTGTCTTCAAATTAAAAAGCGATATTGGAAAAATATTATAAGTATGTAATAACAATTTGAAAAATAATAATTATTAGTGTTACACACCGGAATGTTTATTTGTAAAATAAGAAAAATATTTAGATATTATTTACATCAAACTTTGACCATACGATACTAATTAAAATTATCGTAAAAGCCCTGTCTCGTTTGTCCTGAGTTGCAATAAGGCGCCTCGGTATGAAAACTCAAGCATTGCCCAATAACTCGTATTCCGACTCTCTGCAATTAGGTACAAAATAGAACTACCTGTATATTTGCTTTGTATTACTCGCGACGGTATCGCTTCTGTGTGCTTTCCACTTAACAGAAAGCCATTACGCATGCGTACTAGACTATCGTGAGTGCCCTAACACGACTTCAATCATCACAATATATAACTTAATTATTAAAAAATAATATAATTTGCTTTACTTAATTGTTCATTGTAACATTTCATTTCGACATCTGGTGACATATAAAATATGTAGGAATAATTATAATGCGGACTGTATTTACCTGGTTTTATTTCCTTTGGTCCCTTTCGGAATTAGGAAAATAATAATATTGTTCTGTAAGGATTCGAGAATTTAGTAGAACATCTTATATTGAAATGCAGACGTTGACGATGATCGCCTAAAAGACGCGTGAAACGGCCTATTCGTATTATCAATATGTACTATTCAGATGTTGAAATGAGTATTCGGTAGCTATGCGCACTTCTATTAACACAAAAACCCCATTAACAATTAACTTAATACATACCTAGTTATTATTTAATCTGTAGTTTCAAGTCTCGATTAAGTTCTCATAAGACTTATTTTTTAAAGTGCTTATTTGTCCTAAGTTATGAGAAAAAGAAAAAAAGAAAAAATATCGGCTTAATTGAAACCCCAGAGTAGATCGTAATAATATGGCCTTGTAGATAGATCCAATGTTTTAACTAATATAAATAAATTTTAATAACTATAGCAAGACAACTATAAATGTGACCCGCCCAGAAACGAGTTTTTTGACGTGCTGTGTCGTAGTGGCGTTGTATTGTATGCGTGTACTGCTACGGCCATATAGTAATCGTCAAATTGCAGCTTTGGAAGTAGAATATATGTATATAAAGTTCATATCCTTAGTGTTTTACTAACTACTGTTTAATATTTTCTTTTAATTTTGGTAGCATTATTGCGTCCTTGCAGGTTTTGGAGGGTCGCATTTAAAGTTGTTTTGATATAATAACTTTATAATATTGGTGTATCGACGCAAAATGTTTGACTCAAGGGCTGCAAGACAGCCTAGTCCCTCTTGCGCTGTAGGGCGCAGGACAGGTTTTGAAGAGAATATTATTATTTTTAGTACAAATTACTTTTTTGTAAAAAAAAACAATTATTTTATTTAAGTGCTTAGGATCTATAAGCATCTTATGTCAAATTTATAGAAAAAAACTCAATAAAGTTTGAGTTCTTGGACGTTTATAAAAATAGTAATTAATACGCTTCATGATTCAAATTTAATTTATAACAATAGATATTATTATAAACATCAACATTTATTTCAATTTATTTACGAGTAACAGTTGAAATATGAAAAATATTTATTTATTTGATAGTGATAAGTGAAGAATTTATTAAATAATAATAAATTAATGAACGAGTGTCCATTGATATTTTACTACATCACGATATAAGGCCTCTAAGATAGAAAAAAAAACTGTTGATGAAACATCTAGTTTCAAACGGTTGACGATTATTTTAACATAATTGGTAATTCATTACCTTATTATTAAATTTATTCATAAATACATGATTTGCCCTACTTGTGCGGCTTGTTTCAATTTCGCGCATCAAACGTAAATTACAATTATTAATGTAAATTTTACGAAAATTTCAATGAAATATGTAACTATATTGTTAATGTATAAACGTAAATATGATGACTTACTTTTAATATTTTTATGCTATTAAAAATAGCGACAAATAAACCATTTCCACTGTCCAAATAAAAGTAAAATTAAAGTTATAAAATAGTTATACATTTATATTTATGTTGCTATTATATTTAATTTCAAATTATTGCATTCAACAGGCAATAACATTTGACGGTGTAAATAGGCTTTTACTTTCTATAAAATAAGGGAACTAACCTGCATTAATAAGTATAAAGCGTTCACACTGACCTCCGTAATACTATCCTCTATAGTCTATACTATAGTACAGTAGCATGGAGTAATACTAATATGGAGATCAGTAAGCGTTCACAACTTCCTTTATTTAATATCATCTTAGAGAACCCACATGAAACTTTTCCTAACTAACATAATTATAGGAGTCTCAATGGATCCATTGTTCCGCGTCATTAAAATTTCATAGTCATAAATAAAAATTATTTGAAAAGTTAGTCGTCATATTTATAATCTATGGTGTTGTTGCATAAATGCGCATATTTTAAACGTAGCAATTCTATTGCATATTATCAAATTGAGAGAATTAATTAAACTGAATGTTAACCAGCATAATGTAATGTAACAAATAAATTAGTTTTGTTAAGGATGAACAATAAAAAGAGGAAAGTTTTACAATTAACTTGTTTTATTTTGAACTCAACAAGACGACCCATGTACGTGGACCAATTAAATAAAGAAATAAATTTAAGTAAGTAAGACTGCCTCATTAGTCTAGTGGTCCCGAGCGCGACTGCTACGCTAGAGGTCCTGGGTTCGATCCCCAGGTCGAGCAGTGTTATTGGGTTTTTCTATGAAATTCTCAGTAGCAGCTCAGTCTGGATTTGTGCCCAGTTAATGGCAATAGGCTCGTCCCCTATTACATGGGATCTAAACATCCCGGCGAACTGAGGTTGTACATTAGTACGCCTCTGTCTAACTCTTCAGGGAATACAGGCGTGATGGTATGTTAAAGTGTAAACCACTGAACTATGGAAAAATTCAATCGCGGGCAGGATTCGAACCTGCGTCTTCTGGTTGGATACACCAGACGCTCTGACCTCGAAGCCACCGCGAACCTCACCGGCTTCCTGCCACCCAGGACAAAAACTAAATTTGCTGCCATTCCTTACAGATGCGCCGTCTACTACGCCTGATTAGGATTTCTAGGTACCTAGGTATACAGTGCCAAACAAAAAAATAACATCTTTTTAAATCCCAAGACTCGTACATGAATTCGTAATATATTTTTTTATTTATAACACTAAGTTGTTTGCAGTTCTTCTAACAATCTACATTATTTCAACAGAAAAACAACTATCGAAGTCCTAGAACAGTATTATTTGTTGGTGTTGAAAACATTCGTGGGTTCAGAGGATTCAGAATAAAAAATACCGAGGAAGATACCCTACCAAGATGTATATAACAAATGGAATACATAGGATATAGAGGTAGGTACAATTGACAACAGTGGAACAACTATTTGACGACACGATTGGCATAGAGGTTGAGCGATCGGCTTCTGCGCCACGTGTTGTGTGTCCGATCCCCACACGGAGCAAATATTTGTATGATCTACAGGTAGTTGTTCCGGGTCTGGGCGTTTGTGTATGTGAGAATTTGTGTTTGTAAACGCACCCACGATACAGGAGAAAATCCTAGTGTGGGGCAACGTTTTTTTTAAAAAAAAAAAAACCTATTGAACTTTATTATTAAGAGTAAGAGTATAAAGTAGGAAAATAATCAATCACCAATGTTGGTCCAACATGTTGGATCATGCCTAAATTCCCCCAAGGCTAAAATGTACAGCCACAGTTCGCTGGTAAGTATAGGTCCCATGTATGTGTAATAGTGGGTGAGAGAATTACCACTAACCGGGCAAAAATAAAAACTCCGAGATACCCTGCTCGATTCTCAGTAAGGAATATCATAGAAAAACCCAATAACACTTACTAATCTGTGCTTAATGAATAAATCTTTACATAAAGTAACTGCTAAGCACATATTAATAGTATTTCTGAACGAAAACTTTTTGAATAATATTACAATACATCTTTTGTAAAAGCTTCCAGATAAGTATCAAGTATTTTCCTTGTGTCTACCCAAACTATCATTTAGAATATTTTCTATATATAAACAAAGTTCTTATCAATATAGAGTAAGCATGGTTTTGATCAGTCCATACAAATTTTTTTTGGAATCCATACAAAATTTAAAATATTATTTTTTATCTATTTAAAATAAAGAATAACAAGGTTTCTTTGTTGCAATAAAAAGCTAATTTTATATGTAGTTGGTTGAACATTACTTATCTCTATCCCACCTATAATTTATTATAAATACAATTTACATACATCAATAACAGTAAGCAGACATCACCTTAAAATATCGTCCAAATTGAAATTAGTGTAGCACGAGAACTCATTGGCCAAATTATTTCTGTGGTGAGGCTTAAACTCACACAGGTTTAGATCAAGGAGTTCCTTCACCTTTTCCCGCATTATGGCTCCCGTACACACCACTACCTTATCTTTGGCCAACAGTTTGATGGTCTGTGAGGTCTTTGTGATGCATTCTTCAGAGAGGAAGGGAGGATCTGCCACCACCAGGTCGTACGACCCTAAGGTCTCAGGAGGCAGTTTATCTGGAGTGTTGTAGTCGTAAAATATGAAGTCTGGAGCGTGGACTTCAAACCGACGGTCGTATTCAAGGAGAGTTACTGCAAAATAACCAATAGATGTTGCAAGAAGAGGGATGATAAAACTTTATCATAAAAAAGAGGCTAAAGGGAAAATAAAAATTAGTCATCAATAATTATGTCATGATCCTGACATAATTATCTCTGGCAGTGACAGTATATCACAACACTATTATTTCGTCACACTACCATTTTGCTAGCTAATAAATATATAATATAGTGTACTACCTGTGGCTCTGTCTCCAATCTGTCTTTTGACGGGCACAAACAGTGTGGGGCAGGAGATGAGCGCCACTCGACCCGCATCCACCACTAGCTTGTCCACCACCCTCACCAGCGATTGCACCGTGGCTTCGTCATACCAGAACTGGCTGAGTTGCTAGAACAAATACTATAAGCAATATTCAACAGAGAGCACAGGTGAGCAGAGTATTATATCTTTGGTACTGACTTTTCTAAACACTAAAGTTTAATAATTTCTATGAAATTAGCAGTAGCAGCTGAGATTTTGAATTGAGCAGTTAAAATCACGATAAAAGAAATATAAACATCTCACCCAATTTTCATCAAAGATTATATTTTCTTTTAATTTATTGTCAGCTTTCAATTTGTCAAGGATTTCTTGCCGCTTCTGTTGCTCAGCATAGAACTCCTGGAGAGCAGCAAATGTCTCTGCAGACAAGGCTGGCACATCATCATCATCATCCATGCTTTCAGGTGATTATCTGAAGTGAATAAAACAAATTTTTTACATGAAAATAAAATGTCAAACATAGAGAAATGAAACAAAAGTTATACATGAATCAATTTTGAAAAAACATATATATTGATTGTTTTACAAAAAATGTGCCTAATCTGTCCAAATAATATTATAGTTCAAAATCAAATAAAATTATTATCTTAAATAAAACTACTTACTTAACTTTTACAACTAATATTTATTTTGTTATAAAAACTTATTCAGATCCTTGTTAGAATTATTACACTAAAATGTTTCAATAATATTATACTCACATATAAAAAATTACCCATGTCTTTAATAATTTCAGGATTCAATAATTGTAAGAATTAGTCAATTCAAACATACACAAAAAAATAATATTATAAAGACCCTATAAATAGGATTAAAATTGCACAAATTAAGAGATGGTCACAATGGGTTACTTTGCTTCTACCATTCTTTGCTAACATTTAGAACATTTGCATTAAAAAATCCAGAGACTGAAGATTTAGTCTATTCAGTAGTATTTTCTGTGTAAGATTGCTTTCCTGAATGTGTTTTTTTAACCCAGAAATAACAGAAACAATGGATCTTATTAATAGGTAAGTATGAATATTGTTCAATTCAAGTGCCATGCCCTCGGCAAAATAAATAAAACCATGTCAATTCAAAGAATGGTTCAAAAGAAAAACATTCAAAAGAATGGTATTATATTGCAATATTTTTTAATTAATTAATTAATTGTATCATTAATTTTTGCATTCTTATAAAGAACCACTGAAATGTTGTATTGTATGGTTAGTCTTATACATTATTTTGGAACAACACATTATAATTTTGTATTGTTTATCTTTCTGTGAATGGTCATGCCTCATAAACTTCAGAATTTTAAGATGTATGCACACTTTTCTTTTTACTAGAATGTAGCATTATCTAATCAACCTACATATTTTAAATTTTAAATGTCGTAATAAGTTAGATCATACTGTAACAGAAGTGCTACACTGTAAAGACTGCTTTATGCGTGTGTGACAGCTCTATATAGGTTAGTTTGCGCCCGACCCCGCGGCTTTATTATGTACAACGACTTACCTGATTTAATCCACGAATTTAAGTGGTAGTGAGGAACATTCAGCTTCAGAAATGGATAAAGTTTAATTTGTAAGTATCCTTTGTAACGATATTTTTATTTCAAGACGATGTTTTACTGCAATTAGCTGTAAGAATCGTAAATAATTATTTCCATAGAATCTCGCTATTTATTATTTGACAACTTGGTTAGCACATTTGTCAGTGTCAAAATACTTTGACATATAATATTGATGCGAATTACTAAAGGATAAATCGACTAAAACTGATTAATTCCTTTTTTCTAGAATATAAAAATGGAACCAGAAAAACTAAAAATATTACGCCTACATGAAAATCCACATTACTTGAAGCCATGTTGTGAACTAATAAACGAAGAATGGCCCCGTAGTGAGACGGCCCGAATGATGTCACTCCAAGCATCTTGCGACTATTTGCCCACCAGTTTAATTCTCATTGATGATATGAAACAGCTTTTGGGGCATTGTAAATTAACCCCTATACCGAGTATACCAGAAAGTTGCTTTATAGAAACAGTAGTTATAAGTAAATCAATGCGTGGTAAAAAGCTAGGTAGCTATATGATGAAACAAGTTGAAGAATATTGTAGAAACGTGCTTAGGCTAAGAATGCTTCATTTATCTACAAAAGGACAAGAAAACTTCTATGCCAAATTGGGATACAAAGTTTGTGAACCAGTATCTATTTATGGCACGCGTTGTTTCAACAATGAGCCTACAGGTATTAGTAATAAGATTCGAAATCCAGTGCCAGTAAATAGTAATACTCCAAAAGGACCGCCACCCCCGCCTCCCCCACCGATGCCGAAACCCGACAGTTTTGTGACAAACAACAATATATTGAAATCGACAAAGTCTTACATGTTCAAATATTTATAAACGTGAATTATATTTATTGCCTGAAAAATCTAAATTCAGAAGTGTCATTTTGTTAAACCATGAAAAGTATTATAAACCATTGTTTAAGTAACAATAAAACAAAACTTGTTCTTTTTTATCGATACATTATTATGGTTTTATTTTGTAGAAATTTGTGGTAGCGTCCTATATCATCCTACGTTCAGCAGTGGACTGCAATAGGCTGATATGATGATGATGATCCTGTATCACGAAAAAAAAACATATACAGTCTGATAGGAGAAGCGTATTTAACAACGCTCCGTTGGAAGACTGAATCCGTGTTGATTCTCATTCACTGATTGTACAACCAATACCTACAGGTATTCAAAACCAAAACTGGTTTCTATTGCCCTGGCGACTCGTAATAAAAAGCTACTCTATGTCCCTAACCACAAGGTACATTTTATAACGTGGCTGTTAGTGTGTTAGAGGCGCGTTAGGCGTTACATCGTAGCGATTAACCCGCAGTGAGACTGATGAACAAAAAGGGATAATATTATCTGCTCAATATGAGCCAAAAATAAAAAAGAAACAATAAAATTCAGATTATTTAATTCAAAATTCTATGAATAGCTTAAAACTTAGCCTTCTCTATGTATTGCAGCGCGCGCTGTTTTATCCTCTCCACCTGGTCCTGGTCTCCTACTTTCTCTTCTACTTCTATCCACTTTTTGTAAAGGATCTTCATTTTTCGCGCTGGCAACTTCTGTGACGTCATGCGCTCCATTACTTGCCTACAAAACAAAAATAATTGAATGAAATGAATGATGATTATGAATGAAATGTTATATGACTCATTGTTGACTTCAATTGTTTTTTTTTTTCGATTCTTCAACTTCGGAACTCGGTATAGACATTCGGGGCGTCGCGTTTGTGATTTTTGTTCTTCCTTACTGATTTCGATATAATTGCACAAAAACACTAAAATATGCACGGCCATTCGTAATGGCTAACTTCGGATGTGCAGTTATTTCCAGCGTTCTGTAACTCATGTCAAGGAAAATAGCTCTTTGAAGCTGGTATGCATGTATACCATATGTTAAGAAAACCATGTTCGACCCGTGAAGGTATTGTTAGGTATCAATATCTATGTATATAATCAGACTGCCTCATTAGTCTAGTGGTCCCAAGCGCGACTGCTACCCTAGAGGTCCTGGGTTCGATCCCCAGGTCGACCAAAGTGTTATTGAGTTTTTCTATGAAATTCTCAGTAGCAGCTCGGAGTCTGGATTTGTGCCCGATTAATGGCAATAGGCTCGCCCCCTATTACATGGGACCTAAACATACCGGCGAACTGTGGGTGTACATTAGTACGCCTCTGCCTAACCCTTCGGGGAATAAAGGCGTGATGGTATGTTATGTAATCATTTTCATTTTACAAGAAAAAAAAATCCTCGAATAAAAAAAATACAAAACGAGGAAACTGAAATGACTGGGTACCAAACATAATAAGGCCCATGACGGTTAATTTGCTGGATTTTGGGGTAATTGTGGCAATTTGGGCATTATGACCTTGAATTTTAAACTTCAATTATGTTTACTTTCATGAATATCTCATGTTTCTTATTTTATTTGTTGATGTGATTGGGATACCTATATGCCCCTTTCGGATCAAACATGTTTTTTTTACATAGTGTATGTAAAGGTCACTGACCGCAGTTGTTCGAGGTCGCCGCTCTTGAGCAGCATGTCGACGTAGACGGCGCAGACGTCGACGCGCTGCGGGTACACGGCCAGCACCTGCTCGAACAGCGCCTCGGCTCGCTCGCGAGCGCCCTGCGACCGCTCCAGCAACGCGAATTGGACTAGCACCGACACGTCTACAGACACAGATAGAACATATTTTATTTTGCAAATATCCTTGAGAGCATGGACGAAAGACGAATTTATAAGGCGAAAGTCAGCAGCAGCGTCGCAAGAGGTCGTCGCCTTAGAAGGACGTACGTCGATCTTATTGGCGAGATACTTCATAGGTCAGGAGTATAGTACTCGCAACCGGCGCGTATGTTTGAATGTCGGAGAACAAAAGAAGCATGCAAGAATCGTAGCACCTGGCGATCTATCATTTCTGCCTTCCCCTGGGGGAGAAAGGCGTGAGTGTATATATGTATGTTTATTCTTGTCTTTGAAATTTTCTATTAACATTATACTTACGTTCCTTCTTTTCGAGCACGGCTATCGCTTTTTGCATAACCTGAAAATGAAGAAAACAATAAAAATATTGAAATAAAACTACTTTACGGATTTTATCGCGTTATTTTACTAGTGTAAACTCACACTGTAGACTTATAGCACCATCAAAGTCCATTCCAATATGTCTAAATGTCAGAAATCAGTACTCACGACGATATATGTATAGATAAGAACCGTAATTATCCGTCGTAGATTCGTAAGAACTACATATAATAAAAATATTAACCAATTTTAGGCATGTAGAGAGGATGGGTGAACGGAGATTGATGAAACAAGTATAATTAAGTACTATCGGGCAACTCCATATCTAGCCACCGTAAGGGTTATACTTGCTTGTAGCGCTCGGCTGCTATATTAGCGCTTACCTACGCCCATCAGCCAATAGCATCGTTGCATTGGGGTATTTGTTGATCCCCTTGTTTTTGTAATAAAAAAAAAGATTTAAAAAGACAGAAACTGCTTGTGTAGGTTATAGGCTCGAATGTATGTATACTCAAAAAGAGGGCAGTGAACAGCTGTGGTCACCGTGTGCACGGGATTTTGTTTTCAAAATGGCTAGATATAGAGTTGGTTGATAGTACATAGCGAGTACGGATGAAACATTTAAAGGGGACGACCACGACAAAATTGCGGCCGTTCGAGTTCTCAAAAAAGTTATGTTAAGAGCACCCTAAACCGACGATCATGAACGAAGCGAAAGTGGTGCCAAGATCGTAGCAAGTGGAAATATATAGTTTCTGCCTACTCCAATGGAAGACAGGCTTGAAAAATATATCAAAATTAGTAAATGGTATCTATGTTTACATACCTGTCTGGCCTTGTCCACGAGGCCGAGCTTAAAGCAGGCGGCACCACACAGGGTGTACATGGTGGTCTGTCGCTTGTACTTCCTCAGCATCAGGTCCACCAGCGCCGCCAATTCCTGGTGCTTACTGGTCTCCACGTATATGTCCAGCAGCTTCGAATGGATCTTAAACGGATCGTTCATTTGGAGAGCTTCCTCTAACGTCTTTTGTTGGGATTCCTGAGGCGGCAGAAAAAAAATATCGTTTACTATAGGAGTACATTAAGTAGGATGCAAGAACAACACAAATTGCAAGGTTAAGCTTCATTTTCACGAGTTTTACGGATCCGTAGCAATTCCTATTTAATTAAGAAAGAAATGTTTTTATTTAGGACTCGCACATAATACTTCTTGACCTGGGATTCGAACCCTGAACCTCTAGCGTTGCAGCCGCGCTCACTACTGCTAGACTGATGGATCAGACACAATTTTTTTTATGGTACCATCTCGGAAGTGTATACAATCAGATAAAAATGATCGTTTCGCGAAGACATCGCGTAATATACACAAAAAAGGTTCAACTCATATTGAGAACCTCATTTTTATAAGTCAGCTAAAAATAGTTGTGTTGCAGTTGGAAGTATAAAGCTGAGATATCTGACAACCGATCTTTTAGTATATTGGATTAGTTATTCAATTGCAGACGTAATATATAGACAAAATATGGTAGTTTAAACCCAAATGACTTACCTTAGTGCCGAATCTGTTCTCGAAGTTGATCATGGCGAGCCACACGTTTAGTTTTTCAGTTTCCTCCCGGAACGATATCGTAGATAACGCCTTCCTACCGATGGTTCGCGCCTTTTCTATCTCAGTAGCCTATCAAAAGGATAAGAAATTATAAAAAAATTAATATTACTGTCCCGCTGCGGGGTACAATCCGTTCCATCTGGCCAGTTATCCATAAAATAAATTTAAGGATTTTACAACTTATTATGTCTGTCTTCTCTAACCGCGTCAAACTATGGATAGTGTTGTTTCCACATCCACTATGTTCATTTAGGTTACCAGAGGCTGTTGCTCCGGTTTTTCTTCCCAGTATAAAATAAATAACAACACATTTTTAACAGCCTTTTTTATGTTGTACATTAATTTCTGTGGGCTGCCTGAAATTACTGTATAAAAGTATTGATAAATTAGGATGACTCAATACTCTATACTCAATACATTTATTGCACTCCACAAGTTAAATAGATGTTAGAATAATATATAGAAACATGCGTGGGCCTTGTCCGGCACGGCAAATGTAAGAGAGAGGAGGTTTATGACCTTTTTTTATTTAACTTAGTATTATGTTATATTATTTGCAACGAGTTTTAAATACCTACTTACTATTTAATGTCGCTTTTATTTATTTTATTGACTTTTATTTATGACTGAAACGACATTATTTCCTATAAAACATAGTATTTATAAAATGTGCCTTAAATACTACATAAAGTTCCATACCTGCAGATGGAACGCCATGTAAGCGATCCAGAGCTGACTGGAGTTGGGGTTGGCGAGCAGTGCCCGCTCGAACTGTTCGCTGGAGCGCGGCTGTGATTCGCTCTCTGTAGCTCTGCGCTCCATCTCTCTCACTCTCTCTTCTTCCTCGCGCACTTTGGCCAGTTTCTCCGCTACAGATAACTTCTTACGCTTCTTCTTCGGTTGCTCTTTGTCCTGAAAAATTTACCAATGTAACAAATATTTTCGGATGGCAAGAGACGATTTGGGCACTTCCTGGATAGACTGGACTCAAATAACGAAGATCAATGCAAGGAAAAAGTCTTAGCTCAGCAGTGGAACTGGCATCACAAAGGTTAAAGTCATTAAAGTGGGAGTGGGCAAGGCACATGTATAGGTTCCAATAGAAGAGCTATTCATCCTAGGACATTACGCTTAGCAGGTAGCAAAGTCAGAGTAATGTAGGATCAATTCCCAAAACGATCGTGTTTCTAAAAAAAACCAATACATTCGTTTGGATTTGTGCTGGTTAATGGCAATAGGCTCGCTCTCCTACAAAAACCCTACATGGACCATAAAATATACCAGCAAAATATTGGTGTACACCAATACACTTCTGCCTACCCTTTCGGGAATATTATTATAGGCACAAAATATAAGTTACACCAACCTCATCTTCACTGCTACTAGATTCTTCATCCTGCACAGTCTTCGAGAGACTGTCAGCGCTAGCAGTCCAGAAGTCCTTAGCACTAGGAGCCTCCAACGCGGGCTCCAAACTCTCCGCTACCTTAATCGCCAACTTCTCTTTTCCACCTTTTTCTTTCTTTTCTACATTAACTTCACTCCGTTTCTTCTCCTTTTTAAACTCTGATTTGACTTCCACGCCAAATTCCCTCAGCTTTTCCTGAGCAATACCTAAAGCTTCTAGCAATTTCTTGATTCTCTCTTGTACTACTATTTTCTCTGTGTGCATGGCAGTGTGATAAACTTTGCTGTCTGTGGTTAAACCATTGTTCTCTAGCTTGGCTATCTTTCTTTCTATTTTGTTTATGCGTTTCGATCTATTGTTTATGGATTTTAGCAAAGATACTACTCGTTTTTTCCATTGTTTTTGAGTTGTACAATCCGTCATGTCTATGAGCGCTAGGTCTGTAGGACTCAATACTTGGTCAGTATCTTCGTAATTATCAGTTTCTATAGCATCACTCTCTTCAGATGATTTTGTTTCGACTACTTCTTTTGTCTTCTTCTTTTTCTTTCTATCTTCTTTTGCTGGATGTTCGTCTTCTGTATTAAACTCTTCTATTCGTTGTTTTGCTAATTTATTTTTAAGTTTTTTACCTACTTGTTTTTCATTAATATCCAAGTCTTCTGTTTGTTCCAATTCTATTTTTATATTTTTCTTCTTGTCTTTTTTAACTGAATGTTCATCTTCTCCTTCTGTATTAGATTCCTTTAACTTCTTTGCTAACTTTTTCTTAAGTTTCTTGGTAGCTTTCTCTTCTTGTGCAGCGTCCATATCTTCTGTGTGTCCTAGTTTCTTCTTTTTTCTAGTATCTCTAGTGTCCTGATCATCTTCATCTTGTTCGGTGTCTGAGTCTGTGTCTAATTCCTTCTTTTTATCATTAACTTTATCTGTTTTCAGTTTTTTCTGGGGTACTTCGTCGTCCTGAGTGTGTTTACGTTTCTCGACAACTCGCTTTTGCTGTGTCAAACAAGAAATGCTTTATTTTTACACAAAATTTGTTGGTATAGCTTTTTTAATACTTAACCAGTTAAGTACAAATAGGAGGCACAATTCTTAGCATATCAAAGTATATGCACGTTAGAAGCGATTAAGTCTGAGTAGCAATTTTAAAGCAAGTACTTACAGCCGGCCAGAACGGCTGCGTCGTTAAACTGCCAGACATCTTCTTATTTTCCGCGTCTACTCGCAAAATGGTACAATTTACCTGGTACAAGAAAGAAAAAAATAATTTAGGCCTCGCACAAAATTCATATTTTCCACAATAACTTTGTGCGAGACCAAGAAAGGCCCTTTACTTAGCATCATGTTGCTAGTGCAGCATGACACAGCCCTAAAGCTGCATTTTAAGTTTTACTTGTTCTAAGGTAATAATTCCTTACCGGCGCGTGTGTATGACAAGATGTATGAATGTCGACAAAGCAACAGAAGTATGCAATAATCGTAGCAAGTAGCAGTCTGTAGTTTTTACCCCTTATGGAAAAAAAGGCGTAATTGTTTGTATGAAGCTAATATTTCATTATAATATATATAATATCTATACCTATAATTAAATTGTAACAGGCCGATGTCTGTACATTATTGATATTAAAGAAAAACTAACAAAAATATGGACAATATATAATTTTTTAGATTTTTTGTCTCTCTGTATGTTTATAGGCGCATCACGCAAAAAAGAATCCATGGAGTTGAATGCAGTTTTCACCGATGTATTGCTAGAGGTCTAACTTAACATCTGGTGCATGGTTCATCTTCATACGCTGCCTACAATCGGACTTATATTATGTTAATCTTTTTGGGACGTGAGTGAAACTGCAGGTAACAGCTAGTACTTATAACATAAAATTATATAAGTGATTGCCTCATTAGCCTAGTGGTCCCAAGCGTGACTGCTACGCTAGAGGTCCTGGGCTCGATTCCCTGGTCGAGCAAAATGTTAAGTATTGAGATTTTCTATGAAATTCTCAGTAGCAGCTCGGAGTCTGTATTTTTTCCCGGTTAATGCCAATAGACTGGCCTCCTATTACGAGGCACCTAAAACATAAGATATTTTTTTACTTGCGTAAACATGTGTGTACATACAAATTGCAAACTACAAATACTGTGGGTGCACATTAGTACACCTCTGCTTAACCCTTCGGGGAATACAGGCGTGATGGTATGTATGTATAAGTGAGTACTAACAATTTGTCCGATGTGGAAAGCTTGTGCGATGTCGTCGAGGGGCTCCTTGGTGACGTAGTGTCGCGGCACGAACGCCACCACGTTGTTGAAGAACGATACCAGCACGAAGTCGCGGATCGTCTGCAATACACGTTACAAGTTAGAAGCGATATCTCTAACATGCGGGTGATGTTCGTTCAATGACACAAATTGAAATAAAAAAAATATCACGATTTAGATTTTCATTTAGCCTGTTTTCCTTACATATTATAAAACAAAGTCTCCCGCTGCGTCTGTCTGTCTGTTCGCGGTAAACTCAAAAACTACTGAACGGATTTTCATGTGGTTTTCACTAACGGAGTGATTCATGAGGAATGCTTGAAGCTATTTAACATCACGCTGCGACTCTTAGGAACGGGGCAACGCGGGTGATACCGCGCGCGGGTCGCTAGTTTTTTTTTATATACCACTAAGGTGGCAAACAAGCATACGGCCCGCTTGACGGTAAGCGGTTACCGTAGCCTATGGACGCTTGCAACACCAGGGGTATCCCTCGCGGGTTGCCGACCCTGTAAATTAAGGAGGAATAGTTGGACCGGCAGCATAGAGAGACATGCTACCATGCCTGACAGTGGCGGTAAAGAAACACTACCGGTCCCCCACACTTCCAACACAACGCTTCCCCGCGGAGCTCTGGCTACCTTGCTCACCGTTACTACCTAGTCAAATAGCCAATTGTTAATAATCTTCACCTTAATAACGCCGGTGTACGCCTTCCCGATGTGGACATTCTCGTAGCTGTCGAGCAGTTCCAGCTGAGGGTTGAGGAGCGACGGCTTCAGCGTCAGGAACAGCGTCTGCCGCGCTGGGTCCACCGCCAACACGCGCGCTCGCACTGCTTGACCTACCTGCATTAATACACAACCATCTTGAACTGTGTTGCTAAGCTCGTCAGGATTGGCACCAGCGCACAAGGCTATTGGCGGAAATTTGGGGAGGTAAAACATCCAATCTCAGACATAATATACCCTCCTCCCCCTGAAATAAGTAAGATGAACCACCGCTTTCGACTCTTCATTAAAATCAAGTTGTTTGTTTCAGTTTCAAGGGAAATTATTATGCATTTGAGAAATGTATTACTTAATGGTTGAACGCGCTAATCTCAGGAGCTATTGGTTCGAATTGAAAAATTCTTTTTGTGTTGGATAGTTTCTTTATCGAAAAAGGTTATAGGCTACATAACATCACGCTACGCTTCTTAGGAACAGAGCAACACGGGCGAAACCGCGGTCGGGTCGCTTATGGGGTATTTGACTAATTTTTGAATAATTAAAAATACCAAGGTGAGTGAAAAATTAAATTAAATACAAATCGTATTCTGAAAAAATAATTTAAATCGGTTAATAAAGTTCAAAGATATAAGCATTTAAAATTTTTAGTAGGGTTTGAGAGGCTGCTTTGTCCCTTTCCTCCAAATGAGTGTTAGTATAGGATTTGTATGGCGCATTGGTTTATGACGTCATAAACAAGTATAGTGCGTTCTCTGTCTAGTATAAAATTAAAATGCTTGTAACTTCCTTATTTTTGAGCCGATTTTAATTTTGTTTTCGTTGATGGGTTCCATTAAGGTAAACATTTGCATAAGACGATAAAAAATAATCAGTCAAATAGCCTATTATGATATAAAAGTAAAAACAATAATTTTGAATCTTAAACACAGTTATACAAGTGCTAAGCTCTCCCCCTATTACATGGAACATCAAACATCCCGAAATGAATTAATGTATTTTACTTAGCTGACTTACCTTGAACTTTTTCTTAGGTAATTTCGATGTTGAGGCCTTCTTTGGGTCTATAAAGACTCCAGAATCCGACAGATGGGCTTGCGACACGTAACCTTTATAAAACAAAAATTGAGAAGAACCATAGTGTTACTAATTTTCATTAAGGCACATAATTCTCACATTATAAGAACAAAATTGTAGACAAAAATGAAAAAAACATATTCTAACTATTCTTTCTTCTGGAGTCTGTTCAAGATCAATAACCATAGCGCAATCGATCTCAATGAACCCATGCAGTATCAGCCAAAATTTAGTTTTTTCAAACTAGATGGCGTTGGGATTGAATTAGCGCTATGGTATCGTTCACAAAAGTTAACTAGGTCGCCGAGTTCATTTTCAATATATGTTGTCCACGCACGTACATCGCTGTCTATTGTATCAGCAGAACGGTACACGGTAGTTTTATTTAAATCCCTACTAGTGTGCACACAAGTGCAACAATACCGGTATCGGTTTTTAACATTAATAGTCTTGCCAGTGCTTCCCCTGACCTACTATTTGGAACCGTGCACCTAGTTTTTGATAATTCAAAATGTTAAACCATTGACTTAATAAAAACACAGATGTCGTTAGTTGCCTGTACACCTAACACATTTGTTGAGTGTACCTGATACTCTGCCAACGTTGAGGAGCACATGGTTATCAGCTACGGTCTTCACGGTGCCGTCGACGATGTCGCCGGGGCGCAGCTGTTCGAGGCTGAAGTAGCGCTCCGCCACCAGGTCGGGCTGGTCCGACACCGAGTACACGTAGTCCGACAGATTGTAGCAGAGCGCCCGCACCTTATGGACACTGCCTGTTCAATATTATTGACATTTACTGGCTGGATTTTGTAGCTATATACATATGTGGCAATTGGACTGTATAATTCGCTGTTTTACATAATTGCTAGATGTTTTACTAAACAGCTCTGTTAAGGCGGATCGTTCAGCTGAGCCAGCGAAATTCAAATTTCAAGTGATTTTTCGCAGTTTGTAGGTGTATAGCGAGTTCTAGATTCATGGCAGTTGTAATTGCGATATTAACTATACAAAATTCACAACTGAGAACTAAAACCTTTACTTATAAATCCTTATCAAGCCAAAAACTTGGCGCAATCTGTGTAATTGGGCAAAATTGACATTTTACACTACTTTTAGCTACAATAATTTTTAAGCAATGGTTTTAGATAAAAATTGTGAATTTTGTATAGTTAATGTCGCAATTACCATTACCATGAATGCAGTACTTATTATAGACCTACAAACTGCGAAAAACCACTCGAAATTATAGAATGCCATACATAGAAAAACACATTTAAAAAATTTGATGTACTTTGGGGTAATTGTGGCAATTTGTGCACGATGACCTTGCATTTTAAATTTCAATTATATAATATATTTAGTTTTATGAATATTTAATCTTCCTTATTTTATTTGGTGATGTGATTGGGAAACCTATATGCCCCTTTTGGATCGGACAGGGTTTTTTTAACATAGTGACAACCTCATTAGTTCATTAGTCTAGTGAAAGTAAGTAAGCAGTAAGCGTGACGGCTACAGTAAAGATCCTGGGTTCGACTCTCACGGCAAGAAACTCCATGGACCTCGTAGGACCTAAACATACCGGCGAACTGTGGGTGTACATTAGTACACCTTTCCCTAACTCTTCGGAGAATACAGGGGTGGTAGTATGTCATATTTCTATTAAATTGTAGTAATTACCTATCGGGTAAGACTTGGCCACCACCTCCTCGTCGGTGAGGTCCTCGTCCACCTGGATGCGCTTGAGGCTCATGGTGCCGAAGCATCCAGCGCCCAGCCGGAAGTGGATCGACCGTCCAGTTATCTTTAGAACCTGTCAAAAATATAAACAGGTAACACTCTCTCGTATTTATCATAAAATATTGGTCTGACATCAGTACATGATGATGACAATAATGCGTCAATGATGACGTTGACAACAACCATGATGATGATGACGTTGACAACAACCATGATGATGTCGATGATGACGACAATGACAACAACCATGATGATAATGACGATGACAATAATCATGATGATGTCGATGATGGCAACAATCATGATGATGATGATGACGACGACGATGATGATGATGACGATGGCAACAACTATGATGATGAATGATGACGACGATGAAAACGACCATGATGGCAACAATCATGATGATGATGATGACTATGACAACAACTATGATGATGATGATGACAACCATGATGATGATGATGACGACGACGATGACAACAACCATGATGATGCCGACAATGACAACAACCATGATGATAATGACGATGACAACAATCATGATGATGTCGATGATGGCAGCAATCATGATGATAATGAAGATGACAACAACCATGGCAATGATGACGACGATGATGATGATGGCAACAAACATGTTGATGATGATGACGACGACGATGACAACGACCATGATGATAATGACGATGACGACGATGATGACAACCATGATGATGATGATGACGACGACGATGACAACAACCATGATGACGTCGACGATCACAACGACCATGATGATAATGACGATGACAACAATCATGATGATGATGAAGATGACAACAACCATGGCAATGATGACGACGATGATGATGATGGCAACAAACATGTTGATGATGATGACGACGACGATGACAACGACCATGACGATAATGACGATGATAACAATCGTGATGATGTCGATGATGACAATAATCATGATGATGATGATGATGACGACGATGATGATGATGGCAACAAACATGATGATGACGACGACGATGACAATAACCATGATGATGATGATGACGATGACAACAACCATGCTGATGATGACAAAAGCCATGATGATGACGACAATGACAACAACCATGATGATGTCGATGATGGCAACAATCATGATGATGATGACGATGACAACAATCATGACGATGATGATGACAACTACCATGATGATGACGACGATGATGATGATAACGGTAACAACAACCATGATGATGACGACGTTGACAACAACAATGATGATAATAATAATGATGCCGTTCATAAATTACAAATAATCTTAACATTTCACAGCTGAAAATAAATAATAATATAATTATTTACAAACCTGTGCTGCTTCAATGATTTCTCCATCCTTGAGCTTCTGCTCGGAAACAAGGTCAGGGTACGTGTTCTCAAAGATGTTCTTCATCGTCAGGAACGGGGTGTTTCTCGTCGGCATCACGTATAACAGTCGTGCACGAATCTACAACGACAATATCCTTAGAAAATCTCTTAGGCATGCAAGTTTTTATTTATATGTAATTCATATCAGTAAAAATTTGATGCTACTTCATCATATAGAAGAGCCAAGAGAAGCACATGGCTCGTAGAACTGATAGCCACTGGGGCAGAAAGATTCTCGAAAGACCACGCACCGGCAAACATAATGTGGGACGACCTTCAAGGAGATGGATGGACAACCTGGTGAAGGTCGCTGGGAGTCGCTGGATGCATTCGGCATATAGCCGATCCTTGTTGAAGTCTTTAGGGGCAAGCCTTTGGTCAGCAGTGGACTTCTATTGGCTGATATAATATGTAATTATCACATGCTTAAACAGTGAAGGTTTGCTGTGTTACCTTCTGACCAAGCGCAGGTTTCTTGCCCTTGACAGTATCTGCGTGCTGTCTCTGTATGTATGCAGTGGTGTCTCCGAGCATGTGGCCCTCGATACCATTATCCAGTGGCTGCACAAAAAAAAGACTATTAAATTTTTATTATTAATTTAATTTGCACTTAAAGTTATGCTTGACCTAGGAATCGAATGTAGGAGGTCACGCTTAGCAACCTTGATTATGAACAATGAGGTAGTACAAAATTTAAAATAGGACCAAAAATATATCATGTAGTCATATTGAAATAAAACCACGAGGAATTTTATTGTTATATTTACATGATTCAATTTTGAGCGATATGGTCAAAGGCAAACTGACCATGTATGTCTTAAAATTGAACTTGTATTTATTTCCGCTTTTCTCGTGAATAGAAAAAGTGAAAAACGTTAATATTTCACGTAGTAACTATCTGCATAATTAATTGATGGGGCGCACCGCGCAAATATTTTGATAATTGCTTGAAATTATTTATTAGTGCTTTTTATTTAAATACCGATAATTCATGACTACCTGAAGACTGCAGCTTAATTTGCACTACATATTATGCTAAAAATATAATATAATAAAATAATATTGTTTTACAATTATTTTAAAATCATATAAATTACATTTTAAAATATAAAGTAATGGTTACCGAAATATTAAGACCAATATTTCTAATATCCGCGAAACTCTCAGATAGAAATCAGTATCACATACTGTATCCACAAGGAAGTCGACGGCGGAGCCTGGCATCAGCGGCGCGCTGGTCTTGTGCCGCAGCCAGGAGTTCTGCAGCGCCACCAGCTCATTGGACAGCGTCACCACGCTGCCGGCACTCGGCGCAGTCTTGACGCTGCACCAGCACACCATTCCCACATCTATCCACCAGATTTATTAATTACATACTTATAATACTGTAGAATTTTCATGGCATCTTATGACGACTCTTATCAACTCTTAGGGTTATTGATTAGCCACCCTAACGGCTTTTAAAAGGCCGGCAACGCACTTGTGACTCGTCTGGTGTTGCAGGTTTCCAGGGGCGGCGGTAATCGCTTAACATCAGGCGATCCGTCTGCTCGTTTGCCCTCCTATCCCATAAAAAAACGAGCCGCCAAACTAATGACATGTCGCGCACATTTTAACCGACTTCGAAATAAAAAAGGATGTTATCAATTCAACCCGTTTTATGTATGTAGTTCTCAAAATATTGACAAGAGAAAAGGAAAAAGTTGGAAATAATAAAAAATAACAAGATGTATCTATCAGCCAACTCCATATCTAGCCATTTTAAAAACAAATCCCGTGCACACGGTGGTGTTGGCTTTTAGGAATTAAATAATATAAATATGACGGGATACAATCCATAAAAGTAGTTTTATTTCAATATCTTTTTTTGTTTATATATGATTAGAGATTCGATTTTGACTTCATAAAAAGGACGATACTATTTGTTGATAAGTGTCGTTATGCACTGGAATAGCAGCCGAGGCTTCAAGCAAATATAACCCTTACGGTGGCTAGATATGGCGTTGGCCGATAGTACATAAAGAAACTTCCGATTTGTTACCTGGATTTGTAACTTTGGATTGGAATTTTATGACCTTTTCGTTACTAACTAAATCATAAATAAATATATATTTTTTTACGTTTTCTAATACCTAATCACAATTTGTAAGAAACTATCATAGAGAAAAAGAAATTATAATTACTAAAAAGCTCAAGTGGATTACCAGCTTTGTGATGTCAGATATTAAATTAAAATTAATAAAACGAATTAATAAAAGTTAATTGCAAAATATGTGGCGTCACATTAAGAGGACCTAGGAGGAGGTCTAGAGGGTCTAGACTCTAGAGGGATCGTCACAAATGTGAGGACGTGCGACAGGGGGAGTAAAAAAATATTTAACTTCATATGACGTAATTTATGGATAGCCCCAAATTATGGTTAATGGTCGTATTGTGATGTACCAAAAGTTGCGATTTTAATCTCCGAGATTATTCTATTCCATCACTTACTTAATTCAATGTCTGGGTTGGTGTTGGTCTTGGGTAAAAACGCTCGGGTGTTAGGCACCCCAATATCCATGACGTATCCATGGTCTTCCACTGATGATACGGCTGCTTGCACCAGGTTTCCTACAAGATAGATAGCGTATTGTTAAGATTAAACACTTAAAAGTTTTTTTTCATAACCATACAGGCAAGGTAACAATGGCTGGCTACCCACTACCCACTTGTTAATCGGAGTAAAGATGACATCGCCAAACCCTTTACTGCAGTGATTCTCAACCATCTATATATCTATAAATATCCATATGAGGGACCACTTGCCATGGACTGGAGCTGTTTGACAATATATCAACTCATTGTCATTTATTTAGCTAATAATTTTTGGATTTCATGGACCACTTTTGGTGCTTTTAGGGACCAAAAGTTTAAGTGGTTAAGCTCAAGTAATACCTATATAAAATTAACACAAAACCATGTGAAATAAACTTAATAAATACAGGTAACACAGCGGAGCCAAGCCCCCCCCCCCCCCCCCCCGCCTAGTATAGATACATTTATCCATAAAAACTTATACCTTTCTGCAGGTCTGCATGTGTCATCTGACCGTTGACATGCTGAGGCATCATCGAGAGCATGAGACTGAGTTCCTTCACTTCCAACACTTTAACAGCTATATACTGTCCAATGCGGAACATCTGCGGCAGATCTATCACTTGGTCCGTCTAAAAAAGATTTGCAAAATGTTCTGGATTTAATCAGTTAAATAATATGAGAACTCATTACACTAATGGTTGCAAATCCAGCTGCTAAGTGAGCAATCCTTTTTATTGTTGATGCCTGTACACAAAAAGCCTGCAACTAAAGAGAGGGAAAACTGGTTCTCAATTGGAAAGTCAAAATAGGTACTAAATAAGACAGAGACTCTAACATGAGGCTATACCAGTCAGACCAAGGTCTTACCACCAAACTAGTCACATATTTTCTCACCTCTTATGAGATTCCTATTTGAATGGCAATGAGGAACTGTATTCTAACCTGTCCTCACACTGAGGTTTGAATAGAATAGAATGGAAGCATTTTTTATTCAGACAAACTAATGTAAATGAAAGAATGTCTGTACCGTTTGATTCCTAGTTTGAGCAGTGTTATAGCATTTTCTATGAAACTCTCTGTAGAAGCTCAGAGTTTAAATGGTTTAATGTCATACATGGGACCATGGAGACCAAGCAGTACTTCTTACCTTTTTGGGTATATTGGTATAATAGTATGTTATGTAATTAACTTATGTACGAACCTTGTCATTAACATAAGCTTCAAGCAGCTTATTGTAAGGTTCACTGATGTGACATGCCATTATGGAACCAATCATTCTACACGGCAGACTGACTATTATCTTAGTTTCTAGAACACTCTTCACTCTGCCCAATATTAATAAACCTTCTCTGATAGCCTGTAAAAAGGATGAAAAATTAAACATTTTTGTAATGTGTCATTTTTTTAATCCATCAAGCAATAAAAACGTACACAATAGGATATCTATTGTTGTCTACTCTTGTTACCTAAATGCATTTTAGGGAATTGATGAAATAAAACACTGTCAACTAAATTCTTTGGAAATCATTGATAGGAAATCATCTTTAATTAATTGAATTTCAATTTGACTATATTAAAGAAGATCTTAGCATCTGTTTGATTATTTTTATTAGAAAGTTTATTTATTTGGTCTAGAAAAATTCACATGTAAACATGAATTTTTAAATTTGGGGCTTCATGTCGAAGTAGGGTGCCCTGGTACAAGCAAAAACTTGTAAGTATAAAGTATTTGCTAGTTTCGCGCGAGCACAACACCAGAACTGAAAATACTTGCATGGAAAATTGATCCATATCATCATTTATACAAGGCGCATAATCGTATTAGTAAAAAAAAAAAATACTTTGAACTTCCAAGTATTTTTTTTCACAAATACAATTGTGCTTCATATTTATAAGACTACACGGATCATTTTCCTATGCAAGTATTTTCAACCCACAAGGCCCGCCGTACGCCGCGGAGCTCGCTGCCAAATACTTTCAAGTATTTTGATACTTGGTTTTTGACCCTGGTATTTTACGTACTCATACTTGGAAGCCCCCGGTATTTAATTATGCAAGTATATCACATCTCTAGTAGCCCCCTTTTGTAGACGATAAAGTCGAGCAGGTCAAATATTGTGGTGAAACTAACATACCTTATAGCTCAAACCAAACGCGCAGTTCTTGAACGACAGATCGATTTCTTTCGTACCCTCATCAGATAAGTAGCCATCGTCTCCTTCAGTTTTCTTTTTCGGCTTCTTCCTTTTCTTTTCCCCTTTCTCGGGAGCACCTAAAAACTATAAACACCAAAATAAAAAGACGATTCGTTATCAAATTTAAAACGATTTTTTTTATAGCACTTACATTTGCACTTTGTTTGAAGTATGTAGTAGTAGGTTTCTTTCCTCCACGGGGAAAGTATTCTTCTACGTCTGCCATAATTATTTCTTATAATCAATCTAAAAACCACAAAATAAATAAATCACACACACCACACACCACATCTGTTTACGCATGAAAGTATTAGGTTATCTACGTTTAGTTTTCGTGATGATGCACCAGATGATGTTTTTGACATTTCAAGTTTATTATTGCTACCAAACTTGTATTAAAAATATTAACACAAATAAGTACTTATATTTTTATTTGAGTTATTCATAATATATTTCTCAAGGTTTCACAGGACGATTAAATTTTAAAATATGGAGATTTGTAATAAATTTAATTTAATTTCGAAGTGTAAAATCTAAACGTATTAAAACAGTGTTGCTATTAACTTTTATCTAATACTACTAATTACTCAATCAATGATATCAGTAAAGTATACACAAGCTAGTATCCCCAAGTAGTCTGTGAAGTATACTCTACGGAATTAATGTTTTTGTTTGTAGTATTCTGACTGACTCATCATCATAGAGCCTAAATAAATATAATTAAACTATATAAAATCAGATATTAAGAATATAAACACCATAAATATATGTAAATATGTATACTGTATGGGCAATCTAGTTGCCAAATGATGTTAACCCTCTTCCTCTCTCCTAATCTTTTGCTGTGCCCGACAGGGTCCATAATGATCTAATTTATTTATAGTCCATCTTTGTAAAACATTATGGAATGCAATAAAATATTGAGTATTGAGTAAATAATTCACAAATATTGTAACAGTTTTCTTTTCGTATGTAATCACAGCACTTGATATACTTTAAAAAAATCTATCCTTATTGCAGAATAACGAATAGTACCATACGAACGAAGCGAAGCAGGACGGCTGCCTGCCCTTTAATGTAATTTAGATACCGACATAACCTCCAGTACTTTGTTGTAGTGTTTGATAACTCTAAAAACTATAAACGCAAAGCAAGATATCGTATGCATACTATTTTAGTAAAAAATTACCTGCATTCAAACATCATATTCCTTGAGTAATTTAACTGTAGAAACATAATTAGGTATCTGCTAAAGGTTAATTCAATGTGCCTTGTTGGAAGTCTACTAGTTTAGAAGAAATATCTTACGCGCATTACACTAGCGTATATTACAATACGATAAAATTAAAAAGAACTTCATGATGTGTGACATGAATGACAGCAACTTTTGTCCTTTTTCAACATGTTGAATTCCTAATATGTATGAATGAAAAAAGGTTTATGTCTGTTATGATTACAGATATCGCATGACAGTTATCTATCTCTGTATTATAGAAGGTTGCTGCTACAACATTTCTTAGTTCTGTGTAGTGTTAATCAGCAAATCAAATTTTCACTTACATCACGCACCGGTAAGTTTTATTCAATAATTCTTTCGCACAGACTCGCACTTTAATTTAAAATTTTAACCTAATAACCATTCGTAACTAATGTCTTTGGAATTGTTAATTTAATTCATGAGTTCATTAATGTATTAACATTTTATTACAAGAGCTCGCATCGGTAAGTTCACATTTCAACTTCAATTCAATTTGATCATGATGGATAAAATGGCTTTATTAATATTTTTTTTTTAATTTTGTGAGAGCTATTAATTTTACAGTTTATTTTAGTCTAAACTTTTTTGATAAATAATATGTAATGATAACTATCTATGTGCACACAAGATATAAATGTTATTACATCAAGAACAGGATTGAGATAAACTCGTCGTACCGGTTTACTTAAAGTGTTTCTAGGAAAATTGTTACAATACATTTTCCTTTTGCAGAAAATGAAGAATATCGTGATCTTTGGTTCTACCGGCATGACTGGCCTGTGCGCCGTCGAGGCCGCCTTGAAAAAAGGTAAATACTTACTTTTAACTAAAACTTCACACCTAAATAGACTCCGGCCAAATATTCCACATAAAATAAAAAAACTAATAAAATAGTTACATAAATGTATTATAATATTTTGCTTGGTGGTAGGAACCAACAAGCAAAATATCATAATCCTCCTCTTGGGGTCTGACTGGCTGGCGACCACCCTTACGTCGGATCTGTCTTAAAGCACCTTGGTGTGTTTCGACTCGTAAGAGCCAGTACCCCCTCGTTTGCTGCGGTTCTGGCAGTCTCTAGTCGGTAAGGGTAGTCTGGCAGTCTCTTAAAGATCGGCAAGACATCAGTAACTCCTCTGGTGTTGCAGGTGTCCATGGACGATGATGACTACATACCACCAAGTGGAACGTCAAATCATTTGCAGACTTAACCGATATAAAATACCCACATGTTTTTTTAAACATACATATAGTTTAGTCCCTTGAGAGTCACCTGGACCAATTAGTCCAAAAACAGTCGATTTTTTATTGTGTCTGGAATATGACGCTCCCGTTATTAAACATATATGTTTGATCAAGCTTAAATCCTTATTGTTTTAACCTTGATAATCTCAAGATTTGCCTTCCATTCAAAAGTAGGTTTTGCCTTGTTTACATTTAATTACCACTTCATTTTGAAAGTAGGCAGCCTTGCAAACTTCTTACGGTTTCAACCACATATTATTTACCTCATCAAGACAATAACTTGATTATATTAAAATAAAGCTTACTAGCAATGTGGGTCGCACATTCCTGTCACTAGTATTCCTGTTAAACCCTCGTGCTAAATGCTTGTGTTACGAGGGTGTTCACGTCGGTAGTGTAATGGGTGGGTTTCGAACCGGCAATCACATGATCGCAAGTCCGACGCCCTGGCCATTAGGGTACCGCGGCTTCAATATAATATGAATACCTAAGTACTGTTGTGCCTTGGCAATGACATTTTCCATTTCTAGCAATAGAAGACTGCCATTTTACAGTAAAAATTTTCTTGTTAATCTTTTTCGTTGTTTTAATAGTTATTCTGCTATTCGGGGGAAGACAAATCCAACAAACCAAAGATCATAAAAATCGGTCCAGCCGTTCTCGAGTTATAAGTGTTGTACCAAACCCCGACATAAGATAGATTGCAATTTTCTCTCAATATCTGAAATAATAAATGCTGGGTTTTTCCGTAAAACAACATAAATTGTTATCAATTTTCTACTTTAATCTCTTTATATGAATAAATTTATCTGAATCAATAGATTCATGAATTTCAGTTCAATGTACAGACAGATACCTACTTAGTTAAAACGACGCTAATTATTCAAAAGCTTATAAAATATGGATTAGTTGTTGCTCGCGTTTTCTCTCATATCCTAAAGTACTTCATGAGACAAAAGGTAGCCTATATCCTTGTCAAAGGTACAATCTATCGCTGTACCAAACTTTATCGAAACTGGTTTAGCACTTTAGGTGTGAAAACGTAACAGACACTTTCGCATAATAATCTTAGTATGTACTTAGTATAATTATGTATGTATACCTATACATATTAATCTAAATATATATAAATCTCAAAAGTGACTGACTGACTGACTGACATAGTGATCTATCAACGCACAGCCCAAACCACTGGAGGGATCGGGCTTAAATTTGGCATGCAGGTAGATGTTATGACGTAGGCATCCGATAAGAAAGGATTTTGATTAATTCTACCCCCAAGGGGATAAAATAGGGGATGAAAGTTCATATGGAACAAAGTGACTATTCCACGCGGACGAAGTCGCGGACAAAAAGCTAGTTCTGAAATAAAAGCAAGAAGCAGACAGACATGAAGACTACATTTGTCTTACAGACACTTGAGTAGTTTTTCAGTAAGCAAAACAACTTTGAATTCTGATAAATTCAGTTCAACCTATTGTTCCATTGAAATGGTATTTTTTCATTGTTTCCTACATAACTGATGTAGGTAGAAATTAATTAGTGTTGTATACTTACTTTTTTAAATATTTAAACAATGCTATAATGTATAATGCATTACGTGTCGGTATACGTGTTGCGTTTAGGATTACAGCAAGTAATTACATTTATTTACATTCTATGTAGACTGTAAAATCGATAATATTGGTGGTTGACCCTGAGAAAGTGAGGAGTGAGGTTTTTGTGACTATTAACGTCTTTGTTAGCCACAGCTTGATACGTGCGACAAGTCCTATATTTTTTGACAGACAAAATATACCCACGACAATGTCATACTTTATTGACTTATAGGGATGTTCAAAGTTTTATCTATCGTTCGACTGTGTATATGGATCATGAAAATATCATGGATCAAATAATTTGTTTTAGTCAGTACGATTCCTGACGCCATAGAAACCAAAAATGACAATAGTATACCTGTCATTGTATGGTCTAAATTAGAACTTCTAATATTATGCGCCTACCGCGGTCGGTATGTGGATGGGTGACCATTAAATAAATAAATAACCATTGACACATCGAAACCTGCGTGCGTCGTAGAGCACGTAAAGCCGTCGGTCCCGGTTGCAATACTTTGTGATACTTAGGACAATCGTATGTGGAGACTGCCTGATTAGTCTAGTGGTCCCAAGCGCGACTGCTACGCTAGAGATCTTGGGTTCGATCCCCAGGTCGAGCAGTGTTATTGGGTTTAAAAAAAATCTCAGTACCAGCTTGGAGTCTGGATTAGTGCCCGGTTAGAGGCAATAGGCTCGCCCCCCATTTAAATGGGATCTAAACATACCGGCAAACTGTGGGTTTACATTAGTATGCCGCTGCCTAACCCTACGGGGAATACAGGCGTGACGATAATCGTGTGTGTTACTGGTAATCTAAAAATCCTGACAACCAGTCGTATCTTTCAAGCTGAGTTATTAGTAGCAACTATTTTTATAATCACATATCCGAAAGGAGTTAAAACAGCTAGCTAAGGCATTCGGGGCGGGTTTTAACCCCCAAACTATGGAGTAGAGGCCGTAGAGGTACTACCCTCCATAGGTACCGCAAACCAAACAGATTTCACACGCCGTCAAGAAAGTCTTTCAGGAAAGTTTTTCCCTACGATGCCGTGGGAAAGAGATAAGCCAGTCAGCAGATTGATAGCGAGACTGGCCCACGGTGCGCAGAACTATAATTTATGAATGATGACGTCACTGGTACTGGTACAGGCTTTTTAATGCACTCCGTTTATTTTCACCGCATTCAGTTCAATTGAAATTGTTGGGCCAATCTATTTATAAGCGTGTTAATTATTGATTCAACATATCGCTCGATGACAATACAATGTGGCCTTTGAACTATTTTCGTAAGTATTTTTTAGATAGTCATTGTGTCGAAATTTGATAATGTGGATACGGAGAAGATCTTAAACGTCGTGCTTGACCATTTTCGACTGTTAAACTCTTAATAATCTATATACTTATAATAAATCTGTAGAGAGGTCAATTCTGTACATGAAATATATTTCCAAAATAACTATCAGCGGGTGATTAGTGATCGATACTGACGCCAAAAATGCAATCAGTAAAATTTTTGTCTGTCTGTCTGTCTGTCTGTATGTATGTTCGTTATAGAAACAAAAACCACTCGACGGATTTCAACGAAACTTGGTACAATTGTTCTTCATACTCCTGGGCAGGTTATAGTATACTTTTCATCACGCTACGATCAATAGGAGCAGAGCAGTGAAGGGAAATGTTGGGAAAATGAGTGATTCATGAAAAAGGTTTCAAGCTATAAAACATCACGCTACAACCCTTAGGAACGGGGCAACGCAAGTGAAACCGCGCGCGAAGAACTAGGGAACAAAGTAACTATTCCACGCGGACGAAGTCGCTGGCAAAAGCTAGTAATTAATTAATTGATGAAAAGCCGTTCAGCCATCGATTAAGGCTTCCATTTTTTTTTATTCGTGATAGCCCTTACTCTTGACCGCCAGTTCGCCTGATGTTAAGCGATACTGCGATCTACGATGGAGCGCGCTTGCCTAGAAGAAACCGATTCACTCGTGATTTAAAGACACCCAGATTATATCTATCAGGGAAGACCCACTCGGGAAGTGCATTCCATATTTCAGCGGTACGCATGATAAAAGTGAACTTAAACGGTAATCCTTATCCTGCGATTTCGACTACACTCGAAAAAGCCTGTTTTAACGATTCCTTACTGAATTTATCATTCGAGATATTATCACTTTGAATCCCACACAAGCATAGTTCGCTAATTCGTAGGTTAGTAGTAAGAGAATAAATTGAAAGGCAGATGAGGCATCTGACTATGGGTCCTGCGTCGTATAGGGGGCCTGAGAAAGAAAATCTACCATATCGGTGTCAATTAAAGACTAATTCTCGAGTGGAGACCACCAGATGAATACAGGACTTTAAAAAAAACGCTGGGAGTAGTTGAAGGCGGCATGTACCCGTGGACGTCTGATATGGCGAAGTACCAAAATACCAACTTTTATTTCTTTAAGTTAATTTTATGTTCCGTGAATTCGGTTTAATAACTATCTTACATAGCTAGTAATGTTAGAAAGAATTACATGCTTATTTATCGAGCACGTTGGTTGATAAAGATAAGCGATATCGTGCAATACCATTTACTAAATTCGTGTTACTATGTCTACCTACTTCAAATAATGCCCAAATAGGTATACTGCAAAACTAAAAATAGTCACGATGTAATAT
The DNA here is from genome assembly GCA_910591435.1 of Acronicta aceris. Taxonomy (NCBI): domain Eukaryota; kingdom Metazoa; phylum Arthropoda; class Insecta; order Lepidoptera; family Noctuidae; genus Acronicta; species Acronicta aceris. Next base: position 13,180,180 of record OU342775.1, on the reverse strand, counting down.
ATTTTTATTACAATTCATATGGAACGACTCCAAATCTGCTCTCTAGAAGCAGATATTTTATATAATTATTTCACCGTAAAATTGTAAATACCGTAAGATTATAATCTATCTCGTGAGATTGTAAACTGTCAGGCAGATTGTGAACCGTAGCTTAGAAATTAAACCATTAGGTACTTTGGTTCTGGTATCACATCGCATCGTGAGGTTACAGTGTCACAGAGGTCACTCTAACCTAACCTAACCAATATTTAATTTCGATAGATTACAATCCACCAAAAAATAATGTTTTAAAAAAATGAAGCGGTAGTAAGTTATTGGGGCTTATTCCACAAATCCACTCTGAGAAGGGGGAAAATCTGGGCCCTAATCTATACTTATAATAAATCTGTAGAGAGGTCAATTCTGTACATGAAATATATTTCCAAAATAACTATCAGCGGGTGATTAGTGATCGATACAGACGCCAAAAATGCAATCAGTAAATTTTTTGTCTGTCTGTCTGTCTGTCTGTCTGTCTGTCTGTCTGTCTGTCTGTCTGTCTGTATGTTCGTTATAGAAACAAAAACCACTCGACGGATTTCAACGAAACTTGGTACAATTGTTCTTCATACTCCTGGGCAGGTTATAGTAAACTTTTCATCACGCTACGATCAATAGGAGCAGAGCAGTGAAGGGAAATGTTGGGAAAACAGGAGAACTTACTCCATTTTTTAAGCTTCCGTCACGTGTGCAGCCTTAATGGTTAAAGCTACACAGAAATCATGTATGACGGAAATGTTCTCCTTAAAATTATATAAAAAATATTCCACGACAGCAAATGTCTATCTTTTATGGTTGACTCACAATAACACGTGTAACTCCCGATAGCTTAGCAGTTCGGAGCTTTCTGATTATATTTGTCTACTCTTACGTTAGGTGACTGACTGACTGACATAGTGATCTATCAACGCACAGCCCAAACCACAGGTTATAGTATACTTTTCATCAAGCTACGATCAATAGGAGCAGAGCAGTGAAGAGAAATGTTGGGAAAATGAGTGATTCATGAGAAAGGTTTCAAGCTATAAAACATCACGCTACAACCCTCAGGAACGGGGCAACGCAGGTGAAACCGCGGGCGAAGAACTAGGGAACAAAGTAACTATTCCACGCGGACGAAGTCGCTGGCAAAAGCTAGTGTAAAATAAATCCAGAAAGTCCTCTTTTCATTTTGAGTTATTCCACTATTTCCCCCTGAGAGGATCTTTTTCAGGGGGGAAAACTGAATCCTAATGTAAAAAATAATAATAACTGTAATTAAAAAATTACAGTTACTCATTCAAATGTTTGTTTAAGGTCCATGAATTTTAAAGTTAAGTAGACTAGAATTAAAAAACTGACTACACGCTTCTATTTTTTAATTAAGTACTATAAAAAAGTCAACATTTTGCGTAATACAGCCATTTTTCTATTTTTTGTGTAACAGATTTGATTTTAATTACCTTTGAAGTGATATAGTAAGTTTTACTATTTATTTAAATGCAGATACAACTAGATTATCAATGTACTTAAATGCAGAAAAAAGTAAAACTTAGACATTTTTACTAAATTATCAATTTACACTTACTTTCGAGAATTTCATAGAAAAACCATTAATCGACCTGGGAATCCAGAACCTCTAGCTCAGCAGTCGCTTTTACGGCCATGACACTAATTATTCTATGATACGTTTTTTTTTCTATAATGTGTTTTTACAGTCACTGAATGTGTGGATTGTTTTATTATGGCAAAAAAATACATCTGTATAATGATCTTTAAAGTTTGCAATTAGTCTAATTCATTTTTGCGTTGCGGATTGTGGAAGTGTGCGGCCTAAAATCAGTGTTTGCAACTGTTAACGGTTAACACTAACTTAACCGTAAGCCTAACCGCCCGAGGTGTAACGACCTTTGAATTAGGATTGTAATATTTAACTCGCTTAAGTAATGGGCTAGTTGACTGTAATTTGTTTTTATGACCTTAATTTTGAAATGCGCAATCCGGTTAATTTTGAAATGCGCAGATCCGTATTACCAGTTGACGGTTATTATGGAGATCAAGCCGAGCTCAACCATGGTCCCAATTGTGCCCTATCGACATAAAATCGTGATCCACTTTTTGACGACACGTTTGGCGTAGCGGCTGAGCGATCGGCTTCTGCGCAACGTGTTGTGGGTTCGATCCCCACGCGGAGCAAATATTTGTATGATCTGCAGGTAGTTGTTCCGGGTCTGGGTGTTTGTGTTTGTGAGAATTTGTGTTTGTAAACGCACCCACGATACAGGAGAAAATCCTAGTGTGGGACGTTTTTTTTTTTAAAAAACTACTTATTTGTAAATATTTTCTTGTTGTTAGGTCTCTCGGTCCGCGCGTTCGTTCGCGACCCCTCAAAGTTGCCAGAGAACTTGAAGAGCAAAGTAGAGGTCTTCGCCGGCAATGTTCTGGAGCCTGACTCTGTCGCCGACGCTATCGACGGCATGGATGGCGTAGTCATCGTGCTGGGGACAAGAAACTGCTTGGACGCGACTTCCGACATGTCAGAAGGGACAAAGAACATCCTAGATGCTATGAGAGCTAAGAATGTCAAGCCAGTGTCCGCCTGCCTGTCCGCCTTCCTGTTCTACGAGCCCGAGAAGGTTCCTCCTAGGTTCGTGGACTTGAATGAGGACCATAAGAGGATGTACGAAGCTTTGAAGGAAAGTCCTTTGAATTGGATCGCTGTGTTCCCGCCGCACATATCTGGTACGTTGTTTTAGATGTAGAATTGTAGATGCTTATCAGTAAATTAACAGTTCGGCGGACGAATTTTTCTTATAAACGTAATCTATCTATACTTATAATAAATCTGTAGAGAGGTCAATTCTGTACATGAAATATATTTCCAAAATAACTATCAGCGGGTGATTAGTGATCGATACTGACGCCAAAAATGCAATCAATAATTTTTGTCTGTCTGTCTGTATGTTCGTTATAGAAACAAAAACCACTCGACGGATTTCAACGAAACTTGGTACAATTGTTCTACATACTCCTGGGCAGGTTATAGTATACTTTTCATCACGCTACGATCAATAGGAGCAGAGCAGTGAAGGGAAATGTTGGGAAAATGAGTGATTCATGAGAAAGGTTTCAAGCTGTAAAACATCACGCTACAACCCTTAGGAACGGGGCAACGCAGGTGAAACCGCGGGTGAAGAACTAGGGAACTAAGTAACTATTCCACGCGGACGAAGTCGCTGGCAAAAGCTAGTACCGAAATAAATCTGTGGGCAATTGAAGCTCCGCCTGACCCTTGATCCATTTATTTGTCCCACTGTTCTGCGTTCTCAGTGAGAGGCGAGTACGTGTAGATATTTAGTACCACAAAATTTTAATGTGTGTATCAGATGTAGTAAACTTTACCTTAATTTGTCATCATTCATATCCCGATCCCGACATGTGCTGTCCATAACAATTCTAGTCAAATTTAAACAACTTGGTCGACATAATCACCTCCTTTCGTCTGAATATCTGAAATAAATCAAGGTCATTTTTAAATCTGTAGTACTTTTTATTTTAGATTAGTGTCCATAGAGTTCCTTGTCGAATTCTTTTCCATAAGATCTACGTTTTGGAACCGTGCAACTAGCCTTAGATATACTTGAGATTTGAACTGAAATTGAATCATAGACCCTTTCATATGTCCTTGCTAGGCTATAGGGCAGGCAAATATGTACCTATGTCAAAAGATTAAGTTGAAGTTTGCAAACTTGATTAGAAAAATATCATCCAGCTGTGGAAAGTACCAACGGTCGCTCTGTCATGATTCCAATCGTATCAGCCTATTCACTGCTGAACGTAGGCCTCCCCCAAAGAGCGCCAACCATCCCAGTCTTTTGGGCATTAATGATTCTGATAAATTGTACCAATGTGTGTGTCCTTTCTGACGCCGGAAAAAGTTTTAAAACTGACAGAAATATTACCTTTCCAGACGAGCCAAGCCGCGAGGTGACGGTGCAAGTGAACGCCACCAGTTCCCCTGGACGCGCCATCTCCAAGTGGGACCTCGGCACCTTCCTGGTGGAGTCCCTCGCCGACCCCAAGTACTACAAATCTGTCATCGGTATCGCGAACAAGTAGGGCAGCTAATTTGTCAATTATTTGTAATTTTATAACCGGATTAAGAATGGGCAAGTCTGAAACTGCCATTTTCAGATTTGAATCTGTCCTAAATTTAATGAAATAAAATAACTACTTAAGTATCTTTTTCAAGGATATAAGTCTGTACACACACACACATACATACACACACAAACATAACTAAGTATGTGCTATTTTTAATTATACATATAAGGTAAAAGTGTTAAATCATGATGTCCAATAGAGAGAAGAAAGATATTTTATTATTGTAAGTTGTTGATTTTTATTGATATCATTCCTTGATAGTAAAAACTTTTAATAAATATTTTATTATTATTATTATCTTCGTTTAATTTCAATAGTTTAATGAGAATTTAAATAATTTAATATTGTTTTTTCGAATACTTCAAAATTAAAGAAATTCCGATTTATCATTAATTAGGTATGTAGGTATCTGAACATTGTTTTGAAAGAACAAAATGAAATTATTAACTTTCCCTTTGTTCTAAATGTCATTAGTCAGGGGGCATACTAAAATAGGTATCATCTCTAGTACCATCTCATTAAAATTAAAAATTATAGCATATATTTTACAATGTCATCATTTTAAAACAGAGCTTTATAAATTTAGAATCTAGGGCATGTATTATTGAAAAGAAATAGGATTTTTCTGATTCAAAATGTAATTCTATAGGCTGTTTGGATACATGCATTAAGTATTCTTTAAAAATATATTATCGCTATTGTATTGTTACTTTATTATGTAGGTACCTAGGTAAATTGTTGTCAGTGAGGGTCATGCTCTTGATTTTAATTATGTATAATTACATGGGCAAGTTTCTTTAGTACGTCATGATTTGGAAATGTGTGAAATCAATGTACGTCATAACTATTGCTACTTACTAAACTGTTAAGTTGCGGCTCTGAAAAATTCACACATCTTCAAGAACATTCATAGAATATTGTCTTAAGTATTTCAACACAATAAGGCTATGTTTAGATGATAAAATCAGACGCGCGTTTTTAGTTGCACCTACGTTTAGATATTCATATTTTGTATAGCTATGATAACGGACCAAAACTTATTGGCATCTAGAAATACAGGTGATGGCAGAGACAGTATACTCATACTTTTAGCTGACTACGCGTTTCTGTTGGGATTGTTTTGGAAACTTGGTCTTGCTAGTCTCCGTAATTTATTGCTCTTCATCTGAACTTTAAAAACCGCAACAATCGCGCTATCATCTAGACATAGCCTAATGCTTAGAATAACGACCATTAATGATCAGGGGCCTAATGTAATTGAACTATTCAAATTTTATGGGATAAAAATTGCAACTGTCGCTGTGACAAAACAACAAACAATGCATTAATAAATGAGTACCTCATTTTAAAGAAAATAATGTAAAACAAATAAATATTTTGTTGGTAATAAATTTTTTAATCGTTTTTACTATTTTTTTTATACCCTGGCGTAAATAACATAAGCAGCGCAAACGATTGGAACTCCATTTCGCTTGGCTAAAGTCCAATCAATCACAGGATTCTCTTCGTTGGTTGGACGCGGCATGTAGTTCATAGGGGTGAGAATGTCCTTAGTGCTGCAGGTGCGAGGGGTGATGGTCACCCTGCTCCCCTTCCTAGATGCTAAGCTGTCCAAACTGCTGGGGTAATAGTCGGAGACACTGCGCAGTGTTGCCGGGCTCCACGGGTATTTAACTTTAAGAGCATAATGCGACTTTCTGGACGACGACCTATCAGTTAACGTCTCCCAAGTCCAGGAGCTTAAGGTATCACCAGGAGTAGTGTCGACTGTCGCAGGCACGGTCACAGGGTGGCTATAGCTTGGCGTGGGCGTGAAACTGAATAAAGTTATAGTAGTCTTACTAACGGAGCCTGCTGATGGGGTGGGTATGCCGGTCGTTGTGGAGGACCGCGGGTTGATGCTCAGCGAAGATAGCGAGTCCACAGTCTTAGTCCACGACAGGAATGTGGTGCTCTCAGACGATGAAGGCTCCGATACAATATCGTTGAAAGTGAACCCACTCTCCGTACTCCACGGAGTGCTAACCATACTCAATGTGTTGAAGGTTGCTTTTGACACGTCATTGGACCTGGTAGCATCTGCCGTTATCGAAAATGTTGTAGCTGAAGCTGTATTCTTCAGCGGAATGCCTGAGTTTTCAGTTACAGGTAAAACTTTAATAGATTTTTGAGAAATGGGAGCCTTGACCCTTAGTTCTTGTTCTACGACCATCTTACGATATCCGTTTTGGTGTGGTGTTTCCATATTTTTTCATGCTGTATGTATTTTCGACATTATAGCGATGGGATAGCAATCGTTGGCTAAGTCTATTAGCCATCGATATTCCTGAATGGAGCTCACGAAGGTTTGTATGTACTGCAAGGGGTCCATTTTTATTTGGATGAGACGCGCTCACCCTGATTGCGTTACAACAAGCTTACCATATTATTTTTCCCGCGTTCTCGTAAAATTCTGTGATTTGCGTTTGCATAAAATTATATTTTTAATTCAGATTGTTAAAATTTTTGCTTGACTAATATTTATTTCATTATTTTTACTATCTGTAGCGGTTGACAGCACGTCATCTTAAAACTTGGAATTTTAAATGAGTATAGAGTTTAGGTAATAGTAGAGGTCGAATGTTAATAACTGCCCGTCTTGTAGCCCTTGTAGGTAACGTAGGTACAAATTATGCGTAAAATAAAATATGTCAATACGTACGTAATCTGTCTATTTAGTAAGCTGTATCTACGTCACGTCTAAAAGGGAAGGTAAATATACCATTACCTATTCTACTTAAGGCTAAGAACTCACGGAGCTTATGATGATTGTGTCCGTGCCCGCCGCACAGTGGGCTGAAAATCGGCTTTCATAGACTTAGGGATTTCAATTTGTAAGTGCCGGATTTTTTGCCGGATATCGCTTCTATTAGTTATTACTATATTCAAAAATGACACCCGACTTAATTCTGCACAAAAACGAAGGAATTATAATTTTTTTAAGAAAAAATTGTATGAAGCTGGTATTAAAAAGTTAATTATCTCGTAAACAGCAAGGAAAACCGTAATATCCTTACAGGTGGTTATAGTACTAATTATTTAAGATTTTTTGACATATGTCATATAACGGTTATCGCTGCTAATTTTTTTTTAAAAATCGTCAATATATTTTTATTTATTTTTACATATGAAAGGGTTCCTTTTAGTGAATGAATTAAGAACATTGTTAATTATGAAGGATGTTATTGACCCAAATATTAAGAATATATAAAACAAGAAAAATATTTTAAAAATAGAAAAAAAAATCAAATATTAAACATTTTCCTTATCACTCTCGTTGTCGGACTCCAATTCTGAGTCAGAATCCAGATTGGATACATCTATAAACTCGAACTCACTTTCCTAAAACTGAATCAAGTCGAGAGTTTCATCAAAAAAGGTCTGCTTTCTCTTGGCATCTAATTTAGGCCTTTGTGCACTTAGGAAAGGATCCGAAGAAACAACAAGCATATTTAAAATATCTTGATTAGAATCTTGCCTGCTTCTTTTCCGCGAATGATGTTCCCGGAACCTCCTAAAATCTTTGTTTCGAGACTCTGAGGCTTCTTCCGAGAGAGTCCCAATCGGTACAATATCATTTTGCTAGATTATGTCAGCACCGTGAATTAATAATTTATGTACGGTTGAGGACATGTAGTACCAATCGTACAATTCCACATAACTACTTTTCAGCTGTTTTGCGGGCAAAATCTTTAAATTTTATGACGTCGATCTTCTCGCCAGATGTTATTGCTTGCAAAATCACAGCAAATCTTTTAATAAGATCTTCGTCCATCCCGGTAATAGCTGCGGTTTTATTGGGAAACTCGAAAAACTTTCTAGCGGTATTCCTGTCATTGGTAGTTCCAGAGCCTTGTTTTACAATATCAATCAACAGATTGAGCTGATCTTTGAGTTTATTTTGTATAATCTTTTTTCTGTTCTGCAACATTTCTTTGTCCTCATTACTTCTCGCTGCCCACCGTATGAAGTCGAGCCTGTACGCAATATGTAGCAGACATTCCATACAATTTATACGTGCGTGTAGGGATGACAAGCCAAATTTGTATATGTCAGCACACACAGTCTTTGATGTTACAACATCTAAGCGGTTCATTTCCGTAGGTTTTGCTAGACACAAGTAGCACGATGCATTTGATCTGGCCTCTGAAAGGTACGTGCAGACTTTGGCGTCGATCATTGTCATCATTAGTTGATGAGTTACCATGTTATTATTACTGCACTGTGTGGGGATAAGGGCCTGAATTTCATCATCCATTTGTTTTTTGAGACCAATGACTACTGATTCGCTCTCTTTTAAAAAAGTAAACTGAACTGGACGACAATACAAAGTTGAGCATGGTTTTGGGTTCGTCCATACAGTGTTATCTCCATCAGTCAGTTTTAGTGGCACCAAAGAGGTCATGAAAATGCTTGCATCATCTTGCTCGCCCTCCATTTTCTGCTTGTATCGGCTTTGGTTGGAAGCACCATCAAATCCCCACTTGGATATCAGCTTTAGCCGCTTATCTTGCACATCGGCATAGTCAGGAAGACTTTGAAGGATCCTCGTCACCGTGATGTCAAGTAAAGCTTGAAGTGTAATCCTAGCCGAGGAATCCGTAACTGTCACAGATTGCTTCGGAGGGTAGCAATCAAGCTTAGTTTGTTGCACTTTATAGTAGGATGGATAAATATCCTTAGCACCTTCACGAATGGCAGCCTCTCGCAAAGTAATATATTGCCAGTTTGACAGTTTTAGTGAAAGAAGCAATCCAAGCGCTTTCTCTGGTGTAAATATGACTGTTTTCACTGGTTTCTTAAGCGTTTCTTCTAATCACTTATTTTCAGACTCACTAGAAGACTAAAACTCAGTTTGCATTGATAAATATCTAGCTCAAACATAGTTGTGTAAGTGTGGATGCACTATAAACCTCTGAATTCTTTCTTCCTTCTTCTTTCTTTCCTTCGGGAATATAGGGGTGATGATATTTTATGTTACGTGTTGTTAAAAGTCTGTGTACCTCAACTTAAACGCTAAAAGGAATCGTTTCATGTGTAAAAATAAATAAAAATATTTTGACGATTTTTAAAAAAAAATTAGCAGCGATAACCATTATATGACATATGTCAAAAAATCATAAATAATTAGTACTATAACCACCTGTAAGGATATTACGGTTTTCCTTGCTGTTTACGAGATAATTAACTTTTTCATACCAGCTTCATACAAATTTTTCGTAAAAAAATTATAATTCCTTCGTTTTTGTGCAGAATTAACTCGGGTGTCATTTTTGAATATAGTAATAACTAATAGAAGCGATATCCGGCAAAAAATCCGGTACTTGCAAATTGAAATCCCTAAGTCTATGAAAGCCGATTTTCAGCCCACCGTGCGCCGCGGTGATGAAACAGCGGCACACACCGGTTTTATTTCTAAACTCACGAGAACTGATGTTTGCGCGGTTACGCAGCCGTCGCCGTCGAGATTATCGCCGGCAAACGTGGTGGGCGATGATCGCAAGACGGGCGGTTAACGATCAGTTGAGGTCCAGGCGGGGGGTACCTTCATGTACCCCCCGCCGGCCACTGCAGTCGCCCGCCAACCGCTGCGAGTGACTGCGGCCCGCACGGTTCTACTAATTGCCCGCTGGTGCAGCGGGATCCGCAAACAACTGCGCACACCGCGGGCTTAAAACGCGTCGTGAAATGTGCTTTAATTTTTTACATCTATATCTACATTCCACAGAAGCTGCGGGCCCACAACCGCGGCGGAGGAGGGTGAAAATCGCTGAGTTCAAAACCTGCGGGAATTCTGAAATAATATCTAAGTACAAATACTTATAGGTAGTTTTCATAAAGGAGCTTGATAGGGCAAAACTAGTTATACGCCTGCACCGAATGAGTGACGAGAAGATAATTGGTACTTAGTCACTATGCATGACACTCCCCTGGATTTAGAACTCCGACCATCACGCACGATACACGACCACTATGCTAGAATAGGTATACCACTATACTGCTAGTAATAGCTTCTGAGCCTAAGCGCGACTGCTACGCTAGAGGTCTTTGGTTCGATTCCCACGTCGAGAAATGTGTTATTGGGTTTTTCTATGAAATTCGGAGTTTGAAATTTGTGTCCGGTTAATGGCAATAGGCTCGCCCATTACATGGGACCTAAACATACCGGCGAACCGTGGGTGTTACGTTAACCAGTTAATAGGGATGAGCAAATGAAATAATATTTATCGTATCGATATTTTTAAACAGTATCGATAACTATCGAACGAAAAAGCGTTTTTTCTCAAAACGTGTGGCGAAGATAAAAAAAGAGAAAATATTGATATTTTCTGCCTATTCCCTAAGTCAATTAAGTACGCACTTGGCCAGCGTGGTAGAGCTTTTGCTCAGCTATGAAATAGTAAATGGGTCGATGATAAGGTAGCAATGACATAACAATAGGCATAACATCACTTGAGAGCTTTGACCTCAACTGTGACAGCAGTACTCTGCCTAATTGCGCCGGGAATGGCGGGGGCGTGATGTTAACTATAGATTTGTGTAGACGCATAACTAATTACTTACTAAACAGTGCGCTTGACAAACAAATAAAATAATTAATAATTAAGCTCAAAATTATATTTGATGCTCGCTAGCTTATTATCTAATGTTTATTACTAACTTTACATTTATTTACACTTTTTCTGCAAGTATTTGTCTTCTGGTTACCATCTCAAAAATCTCAAGGCCAGTCTTCCATTTGACTGTGAAGACAGCGTTCAGGGCCACGCATATGTGGGCTGCTCAACTGATAACTAGACTTCGCTCTTTTATCATTACAATAAGAGTTGAAATTACTTTGTAATTATTTGCTAACATCGTTATGTCTGATAACAGTTCATTTATTGTCAATCATGCTTGTATTTCTTAAACATCTTGTCCTGTCGCTCAGACAAATGGGACGTGTATCAAATGAATACGACAGTGTGATCAAATAATCGTAAACAAATTCTAATATTGTATTCCCGGCCTAATATTATTACCACGAAATCGATTAAAATCAGATGACGCTATTATGAATTGGAAAACGCGCGTAATATGAGCTGACCTTAATAATATTGAGTACATATCCTACGATAGCGATTTATTCTTCTCAGCCTGATACCTCTCGTCAAGTAATTCGATGTCTAGCAGTATCTTCCCCAGCTCCCCGGTCCTGAACGCTTTGATCATGGTCCGGGCGACCTCGGTCAGGTCGGGCACGTCGCGGACCCGGCCGTCGAAGTCGCGCGTTCTTCTCACTCGATTGTATTTCACAGCTCCGGCTATCAGCACCTGTGATAACAAGAATCGGTAAGAATTCTTAGTGGGCAACGTCGTAGCTAGGGGCTGGCCAGAGTGGCCAGTAGGCATGGAAATGATTGCTACTTTTTTTACCTAACATACCGGCGAACTGTGGGTGTACATTAAGTACGCCTCTGCTTAACCCTTCGGGGAAAACAGGCGTGATTGTATGTTATTTATAAATATGTAGTAAATTAATTAGCATGATGCTAACTCACACATTTTAAGATAAAGAGATTTTATAATGCCTAAATTTTAGTTTTTTCTTTTTATAGAAACAACCACTAGACTAATGAGGCCGTTACGCTGGACTTTTACCAACTAAAAATGAACTTGCATGCTCTTGCATAGGGCTTTGAGTATGTAAACACATTTATCATATCTTTTTGTGATATTTTTTTTGCATTTTCCATGCTGAGATTGTTAAGTTATTTGAATGTGAAGGCAAAATTTCAATCATGCGGGCAGGGTTCGCGGTGGCTTAGAGGTCAGAGCGTCTGGTATATCAAACCAGAAGACGCAGGTTCGAATCCTGCCCGCGATTGAATTTTTCCTTTACTAAAAAATAACACATTTATCATATCAAATTGCAGGTCCCAAATTGGGTGAGAAGTTTATTGCTATTCATACAAATTTGCGCATGAACTGCCCCAAGCCACAGAGACATGACTTTAATGTGAAAGAAATAATTGAAATTACCATTTGGAAATATTCCTAAATAAATGAGTTATTCACCCCACGAAATATATAAACTTAAGGTCAGCGTTGTACATTGTTTGGATTTTATTTTAATATTAATACTTACATTCAAGTATGTACCTACTTGTAATAAACCTATAAATTATTAAAGTATTCTTGAATTTCAAGTAGGCTGATAACACTGTCAGTCAAATCAGTTTCAAGATTAACTACCTATATACTTCAATTTATTTTAGAGTATCAACACTGAGTACAATACAAAGTCTAACATTGAAAATTAAATGTAGGGTGAACAGGCATCTTCTGGGTGTGCTTGGTCCACCATAGACCTCATCTTTACCTCGGAGGCAAAATTCAGGTAAAGAGCAAGCCCATTCATAATAAAAAATAATTACCATTGATGTTTTTTTTATTTATTGTGGAAGAAGCAAAAGAAGTTTGCAAGAATCGTAGCAAGTGGCAGTCTATAGTTTCTGCCTACTCCTGTGGGAGAAAGGCGTGAGTGTATATATGTATGCATGTATTTATTTAATAGATATCCAGCCAAGGTTTTATGTATTTCTGAGAGACTTTCAACTTATTGAAAAAATATCACACAATATGCATATGAAATTATGTTTTAGGGTGCAATGACAATCACTATGTAAATAAGATATTTTCTCGCCTGTCATATTGGGGTAGGCAGAGATTATATTTACACTGATCGTGACACACAACTTTCACTTCACCTAGTTGGTATTTAATGAATAACTCCTTTCCTTGTTGGAGTTTAATGAATAACTCAGCAGTATAAATATACCAACTACAGTCCTATTGATAGCTGGGTGAATATTTGAACATTATTTAACACATCATTCTTCTCATCATAGTAGTTCTCTCTTTCATAGTTCAGATAGTTTTTATTCTTGTATAGCTTGACGGCAGTGGTGTAGTTTAAGTTTTCATTATCATAATTGCAGTTTTAAACATCTGCATTCTAAACTTTAGGATGAAGTTAAGTAATAACATTTAAATTTTTTTCAAATATTCACCCAGCTGCAAAATATATACAGCAGTGGTCAGTGATAGGCTTATAGGATGTAAAGATAAATTCTTTTTTCTGGATATATAGGTAATATTGTCTATAAAATTGGTGGACAAATGAGGCTTAACAACAATTTTTTTTTTTAAACGTTGCCCCACACTAGGGTTTTCTCCTGTATCGTGGGTGCGTTTACAAACACAAATTCTCACATACACAAAATTATTATAATAAATATAATTAATTATTATATTAAATATGACAACACACAAATGATACCAGAGGTGTCATTGTCATCATCTCAATGTTGCGTGATGGTAAATGGCAACACAAATGACACCTCTGGTATCATTTGTGTTGCCATTTACCATCGCGCAACATTGAGAGGTACACTTACAATAAACAGACTACAGTTTATTGTATAATGTCCACCCGTGTGAAGCCGGGACAGGCCGCTAGACTTATATAATTTAAAAAAATATATCAACAGCTTACCCTATTAATATTATCACAGGGTTCCTCCAAGCCCATGTAGTCAACATACTTGAACTGGCCATGCTTGTTGAGCCAGTACAGCAGGTAGTCGGCAATGATCTCCTCTCCCACCAGGTGATCCTGGAGAGATGCACAGAGCGCCAGCTTGAGACCCATCTCTATATCTGTCACTGATGGTTCCAGAATACCTGAAAGAAAGAAGTATATTTTAGCATTATAGATATTGGAATGGAAGTGGTCCTATTCACTGCATGGGGCTCCCCCTCCCTGAAATGCTTTAACAAACTGTGCCAGCTTTAACTCTTTTGGATCAGATTTGTAAATAATGCCTCATTAGTCTAGTTGTCCCAAGCGTGACTGCTACGCTGGTCTAGAGGTCTGAGGTTCAATCCATAGGTCAAGCAAAGTGTTATTAGGTTTTTCTATGAAATTCCCAGTATCAGCTCTGAGTCTGGATTTATGCCCGGTTAATGGCAACAGGCTCGCATTACATGGGACCTAAACATACTGGTGAACTGTGGGTGTACACTTCTGCCTAACCCTTGGGGGAATACAGGTGTGATGGTATGTATGTAAATATTTTTGAAAGTTGCTATGTTGTCAACTTTTGTCCCCCTGAAATAAATAAAAAAAATCTCGATGTGTGCTGTGTATGTTGTGGGTTCAAACACATCCATATTTGTACCTTCCCAAAGTTAAGATGAAATATAAGCTGGCTAACGGGCAAATGGGTTTTATAAAGTATAGGATCCACAGGATTCTGTTATCATGCATTTTTTTCTTAAAAGGACTCTCTCCAGTGCCAGATTAAGAGGTTTGGAGGCCCTGCTGCAACAAAGGAGTGGAGCGATCAATATTTCAGAGTTGATGATTTCGCTGAAATATAGTGTATCACTTTCAATGCTCAGGAGGGATAGCATTGATAAATGGTTTTATCCTATTGTCAGTAATTAATTATTCATTTAATTTACTAGTGTTTACTCAAGGGAATTTGAAAGTTCTTTTTCGAAGTCTCTATTGTGGGGGCGCAGGGGCTGTAGTCCAGGACACCCTCTGTTAAATCCGGCCCTGGCTCTCCCTTTCATAGCATTTCATAGCCCTCTATACCTACCACTTCTAATATCTCTTTTTAATGTGGGGTGTTAAATATGTCTTAAAGATTATAATAACAAAATCTTACCAGGTGTGTCCAACATAAATATAACAGGATCATTATTTATCCTAATCTTCATCATGACACTCCTCGTCACTCCTGCCACTGCCCCCACTGGCAACGCATGTCTTATGCTCATGTTTTTAGACCTGAGCATATTTATAAGGGATGATTTTCCCACATTCGGAACACCCATGATCATTACATTATAATCCAGCTCTTCACTCCGGTTATACCTATTCGAGTCTTTAATAAGGTCGACCATAAGAGGTTTTAAGGTCTTTAAACCTCGACAGTGTTGGTCTTTGCTGTTCGTAAAGATTATATTGTTTACGTTCTGTTCTGCCTTCAACTGATCCCGTATGCGAGGTATTAATGACTGTATCGTCAAGTCTTTCTTGTTTAGGACTAGTATGTGTGGTTTAGCGCCTATAAGCGTTTTGGTAAAAATAGGATTTCGACCCGTAAAAGGTATCCTCGCGTCGTGAACTTCGATCACACAGTCGACACTTTTTAATTTACGTTGCATTTGTTTTAAGCCTTTATTCATGTGTCCAGGAAACCAGCGCAGGAGATCTTTGGTTACAAAGGGACATTTCTTCCTGAAATTGTACGCAGCGACGTCGAATTTTGAAGCCATTTCAGAATTCAAAAATTGTTTGTTTTGGTAATATTGAGGTTATGTTATGCTGTAACGAAGTCTATTTGTGTAAACTGTCGGAAAGACAAGGTTCTAAAATAAGAATAATGATTATCATGTGGCTGCGTTGACTTGCACATAGAAATATTCACCAAAACAAATAGAAAATCAAAATAAGTCGCGAAGAAAAAATATGCCATTAATTGACATTTTGATGACAATGACATGAAATTAATTTATTTCACAGTTGACACTTGACACTGACGCGGTTGTTACTGTAACGGTGCGTTCAGAATCTAAAAAATAGAGAAAAACATAATCGGCGGGCGATATAAAATCATCATCATCAGCCACATTCGTCACCACCGAACCAGTAAGCGAATTGGGGCTACCCTGGGATTACATTTTAGTGCAGCCGTTCTTCTCTATTTCATTTAGCCTTAGCGATCCTTACTAATATTATAAACGTGAAAGTTTGTGAGTATGGATGTTTGATAATCTTTCACGCCAGAACGGCTGGACCTGGATAGAATTTGGCACACAGATATATTATAGCCTGGAATAAGATATAGGCTACTTTTGATCTAGGTCGGACCTAATCCTGAAGTCCACGCAGACAAAGTCACGGACAGAAGCTACTATACAATAAAATCGGCCTCTTTGTGCGTCATACATACAATACAGGCCAGTAGAAAACGATATAATTGAAATCTAGCGTCAATAACCAGTCAACTCTCACTTAACACCTTTACAGCACTAATTTATTGTTAAATATTTATTTACATGAAAGAAAAATCTAAAAATGTCGCAAACATTCTTATTGGAGCCGGATCTAATAGCGGCGGCAGAAAATGTTATGCCAGATCTCAACAACGATTTAGTACTGGCGAAGAACTTCTTGAAACAACAAAGTGCGGCAACCGGAGATTCCCTGTAAGATTTGCACTAATGCAATCCAGGGTTCTTGTTTGATCTGTTGGGGCTTTAGAAGGGCATGTGACTGTGACTATCCTACCTCCTCTCAGTCATCTTCCGGGACAATCAAAATGTGCCCAGCACGCCACGGTCGCGACTTGACTGGGTGACAGATTTTTAAAGGAAATTCAGTGCTTGACGCCGAGGGCATGCTTTTTAACCGGTTTAAGTACCTACCTACTTACTTATTTACTTACCTTTTCCCACTACATTTAAATGGTTACTTCCAGGTATGATCATTTGGTTGATATCGTCCAAAAGATCCTATCCCAGAAGCCTCCAGATGTGGTGGACAACTTCGAGCAGTACTCGTGGGAGGTTAAGCAGGAGAAATTCCGCCCAAACTTCGACTTACTCAATGACATATACCTGGCGCCCCCACAACTGAGCCTCGTGAGGAGGGTAGATGAAATGTTTAGGGTACGAAATTATGCGTATTATTCTGTTTTTATTAGGATCTTTTAGTTCACTGTAATCCACCCGTTTTGTTGTTTTGCCAATGAATTACTGTTTGCATAATTTGTAGGTACCTACTTCCGAATATTCGTTTGCATTATCGTTCTAACACGCACTTCGTTCGGAAATAGTGATATTTTAATAAAATAGGTACCTACATTTTTTATTTTGCCTCCAATTAATAGTCATTCATCACTCATCAGTCGCGCGTATACTTTCATTTTCATTACTTAGGTACGGGCGCCCGCTGATGACGTGAAAGATTTCGCGCAGCTGTATAATTTTCACGTTCATTCATTTTAACCGTTGTTATATAAGTAACTGGGGTATTTGCGCTTCACTACGTGGCGAAAACTTTCGCGTTGTCAACTGTCGACCTAACACAACCACTTATGTGAGGGCTTCTATTTACCTACTATCTTTCTGCTGCAGTTAGTCGCCAGTAAAGGTAACAAATTGGATAACCTTGGCGAGGAGGAACAGGAGCTGGACCTGGAGGAGGACAGTTATAAACCCAAGATACAAGACCTCATTGATCACAACTATTATTTTAGACAGGTAATTCTTCTTCGTAAGTCTTTATTTAATGATTTCGTCAACCTATGTCTAAAGCGATATTAGACGAATTATTTATAGGTACCTACGCCCTCTAATACTGTAGGTGGGTACCCGGCTATCGGTTACTCAGGCTCACACTGTCGGACCCCTCACGATTGGGCTTAACAAGAGAAAAGGTTTTCACAGTCTCCTCTTTTATATTTGACAGAGAAAAATGTTATCTCAATTGGGGGCAAATTTAATTATACTTAATTAATTTCTTCCAGGGCGGTTATGGTCTGCCGGACAGCGAATGCTACGCGGTCTACATTTCCTTGATTATGTTAGGCATTAAGGAGCCAGTTGCTACAGTCAGGTGTGTTAATATTTGGTTTTTTGGTAAGCAGGGATTTCACGTAAACACAACACATTAAGCTATACAAATCCAGTTTATACCTTAAAGCTTGATATGATAGCTGATTACCGCGTACTAAAGCGTTGTTTTGGCCAGTTGGCGGATTTTTTTTTACAAAACGTTGCCCTTCACTAGGATTTTCTCGTGTATCGTGGGTGCGTTTACAAACACAAATTCGCACACATACACAAACGCCCAGACCCCCGGAACAACTACTTGTAGATCATACAACACGTTGCGCAGAAGCAGATCGCTCAGCCGCTTCGCCAAACGTGTCGCGCAATTAGCGCAATCTCTGCAGGATTAGACAAGGGCCTCCAGATATAAAATGAACTACCTAACAGAAATATGTTTTTACATATTGAATATCTACCTACCTAATTTATTTTATTCACTTTGTTAATTTAGATAGCCTTAGCTAATATCATGTGCTTCCAGATTTTTCGGAAAAATCTTCGGAATTAGAGCGAACTACTACGTTGCAGAGACCGACCTTACTATAGACGAACTTGATAGGAGAATCAGGGTAAGAAAGTTTTCTTAAAACTCAAAGATAGGTATGGTTTAAAGGAAGGTGAGGAATACTCAGGATCATGATCGCTTAGAGTCAACTGTTATCAAGACTGACCTTAAAAGTTTTGGCAGAAATTTTAAATGTCCTGCCTGTGGTTCCGATACCTATCTACTCTTATCATTTGTTTTTCAGGAATTTGAAATGAAAGATATGCCAGGAGAGGGCGAGGGATTAGAAGAAGTGAAGGTCCAAGTTGCGGAGGAAGAAGGAGAAGGGGCTGGTAAGTTATTTTTGGGTACCCAATCACAGAAGTAATGGGTGCAATCGACCAAACGTCGATGTCTTGGGCTGGCCTAGTAGAATAGAGAATTTCAACAGTTTATTAGGCAGCTTATTGTTGTTACGTAACCCAGGACGAACCTACGATCACCGATCGAGATGACCTATAATGAAATTGTAACAGGCCGATGTCTATACATTATAGATATTAAAGAAAACCTAATATGGGGGGTCTTTTAGGTTTGTCTGTCTGTTTGTACGCGTATCACGCAAAAACTGCTGCATGGAATTGAATGCAGTTTTCACCGATGTATTGGTAGAAGTCTAACATAAAATCTGGTGCATGTTTTATCTTGATACGCCACCTAGAATCGGACCTAAAGTATGTTAATATTTTTGGGACGTGAGTAAAGCTGCGGGCTAAACAGCTAGATTTCAAAGCATCCATGTAGTTAGAACTTATGAAACACTCAGATTGCCCAATTTGAAAATTAGGCTTGACAATATGCAGCCACACCAACTACTTACACGCTATACTTTGTTTCATTGTGATAATCTAAATGATGACAATTATTTCTACTGCACGACAGTGCCTGAAGGAGAGCAAAAAGAAGTAGTCTCAAAGGAGCCAGTTCCTCCCAAACTGCCACCAGAACCGGTATCCACATGGCAGGCGCCGCCACCTGTACCTGTCGAGAGACCTGGTCAAGGAGTCAATAAGAAGGTACGTTCTTTCAACCTGCTACGGACACGGACGAAAAATATCTATGCTCGCGTTTGATACATGCCGTGTAGTTAAGTACCTATTTTATTTTACATCTGTAAATGAATTGGAGTGCCCTTATTTCTACATGTTTTCATACAGTAGGTATGTTTTATGGAATGCTCTTTAGGGGTCCTAACAGATTGAGATAGTACTTGCATTTACTGCTTGAATAGACTGGTCACAAACAATATAGAAAAACTATAGAAAATAATATTCAAAACAAAGAGTTGCAGGTGTATTGGGTGTGTAATCGTCCTGGTGAGAATTGGATCTGCCTGCCAGACCTCAGACCCGAACACATCCGCGTCGCAAGGCAAACTGTGCGCTGTATGACCGGAGATCTGGATTCTGAGGTACAAACGCACACAATAGCAAGTTTTTTTATCTACGTTAGTAATACTTTGACAAATCCTGATTTGAACTATGAAAACACATCTAAGTATACAGACACTCACGCCTTTCTCCCACGGGGCTAGAACTACCTACAGACCGCCTTGCTTGCTAGAACTACCTACAGACCTTTTTGAAGGTCCTAGCCAATAACATCGGCGTAAGTATGTCCTTCTAGGGCGATTCATTTCGAATCTGCCGCTGACATTCACCTTCTCTCATTCTTAAGATGTGGATAACGATGTGGGTTACTCATTGACAAATCCTATTAATTATAACTTAGTTATTAAGAAGTGTGTAACCGTTTGTATTCCCGAACAAATAAATAAATAAAAATCTCAACATGTCATGTCATGTAAACGTTGTCTTATCACACTGTTCCTCAATCTATCATTCCGAGATACACCGCATATGCTTCGCGTCTCTTCTGCCACAACCAACATTCACTCACTTCTATCAAGTGTAGGTAGGGTACCACACACAATTGTGGAAATCGGCCTTTTTTGACCACGGACTGAAATATATCCAATGATATTACAATTTTATTGAGGTTACGTAATAACTTGGTCACTTAAATCACATTATTTAGGTTGTGACATTCCCTCCATTCGACGGCTCGGAGCGTCACTTCCTGCGCGCCCAGATCGCGCGCATCGCCGCCGGCACGGCCGTTTCGCCACAAGGATTCTTCACCTTCGGCTCTGGAGAAGAAGAGGAAGATCTCGACATGGAAGAAGGGGCTGGTCTGTATTATCTGCGATAGTAAGGCGTTTCGAAGACAAGATAGAACTAACTAGGTCTCCGTTGCCAAACGTGAGGTCCCGTTGCCGATTATTATAATAAATATTATGAATAAAGACTACTTGCTAACTAAAATCACCTTATAACATCTCAGAGGTGTGAGTTCACATGTGTGGTCATGGCCATCATGGGCCATATACCAGTACCTTTAGGGCCATCATCGAAGTCACTTACAGGTAAAGTTCATATCACCGGTTCCAGGGGACATGGAGTTCAATGTGAACCCGTTCTACCAAGGGCACATGTTGAAAGACTTGATGGACTCAAACCTGACATACTGGGTGCATCACGGGCGCCACATCTTGCAGCAAGGCAGGACCTTGTGGTGGAACCCTAACGCTGATATGGTATGGTATGGATGGTAGAATATAAAACGTCAAAACCTCCTATATGTTTTGTCTTGTTTTAACACGTCATATTCTGTGACAGAGCAAAGAAGATAAAACATAATTATAGCTATAGGAGGTTTGTAAGACGTTTTATATTATTATGTATAAGACCGTTACTGTTTAGAAGTACAGTACTGTGCTGTGCTGTGCTAAAGAGAAATGACAAGATTTCGGCAGTTCTTGCATATAACTTATATTTATTGACACGAGTCAAATTTATTTATTTATTTTACACTTTATTGTACACCAAAAATAAAGATAAAAATATATATTTATGCTATAAACGCGGCCTTATCACTGAAAACTAACATCTCAGAGGTGTGAGTTCACACGCATGGTCCGTTGAGTAGCCGTGTGACCTTTATGATCATCATATTGTATAGATCACTCGTTCAAGGTCAACCTTAAACGATAGATGGAGGCACTTGTCCAGTAGTGGGACAAACCAGGCTTATCGTAATATTAAGTTGACTATATGACCTCGAAGGTTGTTAAAAGATGTCTGGAATGACGTTCCTCGTAATCGTCACAACAACAAATCCTAATAGGAGGAAGGTGTAGAGGAAGAAGAAGACGAAGGTCCTCCACCCGTCGAGCCGGAGACAGGTCCATCGCTGTTCTCACCCCTGTCAGAAGACGCGAGGGTCGAGGGTCTGAGCGCGTGGAGCACCCGCGTCAGCAGCATCATGTGCCCCGACCGCGCACTCGTCGTTATCAGGAGCAACGTTTGGCCCGGTGCTGTGGCTTACGCTACCGTTGGCAAGTTAGTATAAGCCTTCTACTCATCTATAGACTCCGGCATACATCTTCAGCAAAGAGAAAGACGGCTAGAACAATTATGTGTGTACTATGCCGCATTTAGCCATCGCTCTAATTCAGTGTTCAGGTTATTTGCTGCACACTATACTAGAATCCTATTTTTACTCTAACAGCTCTACCATGAGTGAATGTTGAAGTGCTGCAGGTGATTAATATGTCAATTTTTACACTTAATTTTCGATTTGCTTTCGAAGCTTAAAGCCATGTAATTGCTTATAAGATTTTTGATTGCTTTAGATTCGTGCTAAGGTACTTATTGGGAGCAAATAGTACACTTTTTTATTGCCCAGGAAAGCGGAATGCATGTATGTGGGTTGGGGGCTGAAATTCCAGCCGCCGAACTTCGGTCCCCTACAGCTGCCGAAGCCACAGGACGAGTACCCCATCGGGCCGGAGGTCATGGAGATGGCTGATCCTACCTTCGCCGATGAGGAGGTATAATGACATTTTCTTTAATGTTAGACTGGTAGTTCAGTTGTTTCCTAGGAAAATGTTCTACGTCAAGTTGCCGTCTTGAAGTAACACAGAGTTGGAAATGTCTGGCGCATGTCAAAGAATCTATGGGATAAACAAAGCCCCAAATGGGTCTTGGCAAGCGTAGTGAAGAACGCCGGCTGGCCAGGTCGAGTGACGACTTGCGGAAGGCTGGCAATGACCGGATGAGGAAACCCGAAGATCAGGCTCTGTGGCGCTCAATAGGAGAGACCTACGACCAGCAGTAGACAAATATAGGCTGATGATGATAATAAGTGGTTCCCATAAAACGGCAGACGACATCGCGGGAGACCCAGACGGAGATGGTGGTAGGAGTAGTCAACATAGCCCTAAGTCCATATACCTACATTATATTATTTCGTTCATAACTTTCTTCTTCAATGTTTTTCTCTTACTGTTTCTCAGGCATATCGTATCGCGCACT
The DNA here is from genome assembly GCA_910591435.1 of Acronicta aceris. NCBI lineage: Eukaryota > Metazoa > Arthropoda > Insecta > Lepidoptera > Noctuidae > Acronicta > Acronicta aceris. The sequence continues at coordinate 13,157,368 of OU342775.1, read as the reverse complement.
TGCCACCACCCCCACCACCTGAGATTATTGGAGAAGGCGAGGGTTTTGGAGAAGAAGGCGAAGAAGAGGATGAGTAGTAAGCTTTATATTATTTTATCGATTTTTGTGTTTATTTGAAGTTACATGGTTTAATTATGTGTCTTGCCTTTGATGTATCGTGCGAAGCGCTCACGATAGATATTAAAATAAAATAATTATATTAACTTGAATGTATATTTTTATTTTGAAACAACATTTTAATCACATTTTATTTACAGTATCTTAAAAGTACATTATCACGTCTTACTGCCGCGCTCAGAGAAGACAATTAATAGTTTGCAGTAACTATATTCTGATCTAAATTTTCGTATTTGTTTGTCAGTGCACTAAGATACTGGTCTCTGTTAGCTGATTCACTGCGTTAATTGACGTCTCTGAATGCGGCGGTTAATATTGAATTTTAAGTTGATTTCTCTTGTACTTATAGTACACATGCAGAGACGTCTCTGTAAATATGTCTCTAGAGTTTCTTTCAGGTTTCTATAGGAACAATCAGGAGCTTAAATACACTTGACATTATTTACATTCCAGTTTGTCAAACAAAGGTGAGGTTTGGATCATTGGAACCCTTTAAGTACTTAATGACTGAGACAATGCAAAGATCTAATATCTTGTACTCTGGGAGACTTTACGGGATTTGCTGAATTAATTTTCCAAAGAGGAAAACATGTACGGAGTTCTCAAAGTGTTGTTAGAGACTTACGAAAAACTAAATATAATTTGAATTATTGGCACTAAGACCCACTTGCACCAACTTCTTAAAGAGTCCGACAGACCGAATTTCTCTTACAAACGTAATACCGAAATAAATCGTAATTCAAACAAAATGTAATTAAATTGTATTATTATTCGGATTCCGATACCGTTAATCTAGGTTCCTACGCTGTCATTTAGTCCAAAATAGTTCACTGGAAATAAATGTAAGCGAATGCAATTTTTCATAACTTTAGCTAGTATGGAACGATTTTCCGGTCTTTTATTTCCAGTGAAGTAGTAGTAGACGAAATAGTACCGCAGGGACCTAGATTAACGGTATCCAAATCCGAATAATAACATAATAGTTTGATAGAATATTGTCTGGATTACGATTTATTACGTTTTTGTGAGCAATTCAAGCTCCGCCGGACCCTTAAACAGGTTTTAACACAAATTTCAATTCAAATTAAATATTCTGTTTAAATATAATTTAAACATGTTTAAGAAGTTGTTGCAAGAGGCACTTAGTGTGTGCAGCCTTAAAAAAAACATAAATTTAATATTCCTACCTATTTTTTATGTTTATGTAGCTGGGGTGCGGATAATTTCACTTTCCCGGGGAAGTTGCGGGCAACATTCTCTTCTTTGACGGCTTTGAGGAGGTCCTTCTCCCGAGGAGTGCCAGCTTTGTCACGGAGGAATACCTGCACAGCTGTTTTGGCTGCCTTTCCCCTCTTACTGGTGCCTGGAGTCAGCTTCACCTTGTATCTGATAGTATTGTTATCATTAGAACAGTTTGTATTCTGGTTTAGATGGTATGGTTGTTGGTGATAGGTACGCGACCTTTTAATTACAAAAAGCTCGTTCCTCAAAAGGCCATTTCGGACATCGCCTTGCATGTCTTCTTTGCTGCTGGCCCAACTATTCCTCCTTAATTTACAGGGTCGACAACGCGCGAGTGATACCCCTGGTGTTACAAGCGTCCATAGATTACGGTAACCGGTTACCATCAGGCGGGCCGTATGCTTGTCATTTATTTTGTCATTTCATTTTAGTCCTTTAAGACTCCTTTGTTAGAAAATGGTGCAATGTAGTACTAATAATAAAAATCTAACACATTGACATTGACACTTACAAGTGTCCGTAAAATATATATGTATATAAAGAAATGTATAATAGATATATCACAAAGTCGAGATGATCATACTGTCACCATCGACATCATCATCATCAGCTTATTAGCCAAAAGAAGTCCACTGCTGAACAAATCACGTCGGGGTCACCCCTGTGGAGGGCGAGGTGTGTTGCTCCTCCAAACAAAGGGAGGATCCTCCGGCCAGGCGGGTGTTTTGCCTGGAGGGCTACGGTCAGGCAGTTGATGGTCGCTTCGCGATTCAGGATTTGTTCGTCTAATTTCTATGTAGCGCGGTAGATGTCGCTACGGGTGTTTATAAATCAACTAGTTGTTGTTTCCCGCAGTTTCACTAACATCCCAAAAAGATTAACATACTATAAGTCCGATTCTAGGTGGCGTATTTAAATCTAATTCCATGTAGTAGTTTTTGCGTGATGCGCGTACAGACAGACAAAAAAAATATATATATTTTGGTTTCTGTTGCTGTAATAAAGAAACCCCATATTAGTTTTTCTTTAATATCTATAATGTACAGACATTGCCTGAATTTTATTATAGGTATAAATCAGTAATAGAGAACCTGGTTAGTACTATCATTGCCTGTAACCAGAGGTCTCTCAATAGCACTTACTTGTAGTTGATGAGAGCGGAGTAGGGCGCCACGACGGGCACTGCAAACAACAGCTCGTCTTCATCGTGCGGGATGCCCGTCAGCTGGCACAGCATCTCCGTATCAGCGTCAGGACCTTGCTGCTCTGACTGTTACAGAAAAAAATTGAAAAAAAAAACACTAGGATTTTCCCCTGAATCGTAACAAGCATTCTGTAGTTTCTGCCTATCCCTATTGAAGAGCGGCGTGAGTGTATGAGTGTCGTAAGTGCGTTTACAAACACAAATTATAACATACACAAGCACCCCAGACTTGTGGGCTATACAAATATTATAATCTGTGCGAGGTTCATACTAGAGATCGCCGGTAACTAAAGCGAATGCGCAAATCACGTCAAATTAACATAACATCACCCCTGTATTCCCTGAAAGGTTAGGCAGAGGCCCATTTGCCATTAACCGAGCACAAATTCTCCGAGTTTATTTCTTAACTCTTTTGTTCGTCAGAAAATCACCGATTCAGTTCGATCACGATCACGATCCAGTTAAAAAAGAAATAATTTGTAAAAGTGTCTTAAGATTCTATTTACAGAAATAAATGTAATTTTATCATTTTTTTTTATGTTACGTTGCTACCACTCACCTCGAGTTCAGGTTCAAATTCTTCGTTATCAGACTCAGCCTCCAGTATGAGGGGCGCGGGCTGCGGTATCTTGGGTCCGCGGGGTCCCGCCTTCACCTTGTTGGCTTTGGCTGCGGCCGCCTTCTTCTGCGCCTTCTTTGATTCCTTCTCCGCTTTCGCTGACTGGAGAATATGAAAATAACAATATATTCAGAAAATACATACATACATAATCAACCCATTATATTGTCCCACTGTTGGGCACAGGTCTCCTCTTAAATGAGAGGGATTAGGCTATAGTCCACCACACTGGCCTAGTGTGGATTGTCAGACTTTACACGCCGTCGAGAAAATCTCTCAGGCATGCAGGTTTCCTTACGATGTTTTCTTTCACCGTTTAAGCGCGTGATAATTAACTATTAATACGCACATAACTTCGAAAAGTCAGAGGTGCGTGCCTTGGGTTCGAACTCGAGACCTTTGACCAGGCAGTCCGACGGTCATACCACTAGGATATCACTGCTTATATATTCAGAAAATAAATGCGTGGTTTTCCGAGGTATTGGCATTAAGCTCCGGCCTCGTTCCATGTTTAACGCGATCATGCGATTGCCGGTTCGAAACCCACCCATTGTACTACCGACGTGAACCCACTCGTAACCAGCGTATTTTTTATTGAAATAATACCATGGAAGACGGTTTCGTAAGGGGAAACAACACAAATTCACCAAGAATAAATTTGTTTACACAGCCAACTGACGTCATAACCACAGAGCAATATGGCGTCCACTGCGTCCAGCGTTTTCGTCAATCTAAGCGCGAAATTTGAAAATGTAGATTTTAAATGCATTTTTATGGCACTTATCAATGGAATAAAAATATTGTGTTTTTTTAGTGGTTTATTAGCACTATATAATCTAATTAAGGCACTTTTCAAAAATGTTTGTAATACCCTATTCCACATGGACCGATGATCCCCATGACCCTCACCCTCAGGCCGCCACTGAGCTCAGCCTTAATTGAACCCGTTTAAGCGCGTGATAATTAACTATTAATACGCACATAACTTCGAAAAGTCAGAGGTGCGTGCCTTGGGTTCGAACTCGAGACCTTTGACCAGGCAGTCCGACGGTCATACCACTAGGCTATCACTGCTTATATATTCAGAAAATAAATGCGTGGTTTTCCGAGGTATTGGCATTAAGCTCCGGCCTCGTTCCATGTTTAATGCGATCATGCGATTGCCGGTTCGAAACCCACCCATTGTACTACCGACGTGAACCCACTCGTAACACAAGCATTTAGCTTAGTACGAGGGGTTAACAAGAATACTAGTAATGTGCGACCCACATTGCTAGAAAGCTTATAACATAATTTTTTTGAAATATCTGGGCCTGTAGTTGTATAATAAGTTGAAAACTGATAATCGAAACAAAGGGTATGGAATTGATGTCATCATCAATGTTTTCAGTTTTTTTATCTGTTTTTTAACACCATGAAATAGCACGCCATGTTATTACGTCATACGGCTGTGTAAACTAACCTAAAATGTGTCAACTGATCGGCGTATATAGGCTTTGTACTTTTATTATTTTCGTAACCAGCGTATTTTTTATTTAAATAATACCATGGAAGACGGTTTCGTAAGGGGAAACAACACAAATTCACCAAGAATAAATTTGTTTACACAGCCAACTGACGTCATAACCACAGAGCAATATGGCGTCCACTGCGTCCAGCGTTTTCGTCAATCTAAGCGCGAAATTTGAAAATGTAGATTTTAAATGCATTTTTATGGCACTTATCAATGGAATAAAAATATTGTGTTTTTTTAGTGGTTTATTAGCACTATATAATCTAATTAAGGCACTTTTCAAAAATGTTTGTAATACCCTATTCCACATGGACCGATGATCCCATGACCCTCACCCTCAGGCCGCCACTGAGCTCAGCCTTAATTGAATCCGTTTAAGCGCGTGATAATTAACTATTAATACGCACATAACTTCGAAAAGTCAGAGGTGCGTGCCTTGGGTTCGAACTCGAGACCTTTGACCAGGCAGTCCGACGGTCATACCACTAGGCTATCACTGCTTATATATTCAGAAAATAAATGCGTGGTTTTCCGAGGTATTGGCATTGGCATTGCGAGCTCCGGCCTCGTTCCATGTTTAATGCGATCATGCGATTGCCGGTTCGAAATCCACCCATTGTACTACCGACGTGAACCCACTCGTAACACAAGCATTTAGCTTAGCACGAGGGGTTAATAAGAATACTAGTAATATGCGACCCACATTGCTAGAAAGCTTATAACATATTTTTTTTTGATATATCTGGGCCTGTAGTTGTATAATAAGTTGAAAACTGATAATCGAAACAAAGGGTATGGAATTGATGTCATCATCAATGTTTTCAGTTTTTTTATCTGTTTTTTAACACCATGAAATAGCACGCCATGTTATTACGTCATACGGCTGTGTAAACTAACCTAAAATGTGTCAACTGATCGGCGTATATAGGCTTTGTACTTTTATTATTTTCGTAACCAGCGTATTTTTTATTTAAATAATACCATGGAAGACGGTTTCGTAAGGGGAAACAACACAAATTCACCAAGAATAAATTTGTTTACACAGCCAACTGACGTCATAACCACAGAGCAATATGGCGTCCACTGCGTCCAGCGTTTTCGTCAATCTAAGCGCGAAATTTGAAAATGTAGATTTTAAATGCATTTTTATGGCACTTATCAATGGAATAAAAATATTGTGTTTTTTTAGTGGTTTATTAGCACTATATAATCTAATTAAGGCACTTTTCAAAAATGTTTGTAATACCCTATTCCACATGGACCGATGATCCCATGACCCTCACCCTCAGGCCGCCACTGAGCTCAGCCTTAATTGAATCCGTTTAAGCGCGTGATAATTAACTATTAATACGCACATAACTTCGAAAAGTCAGAGGTGCGTGCCTTGGGTTCGAACTCGAGACCTTTGACCAGGCAGTCCGACGGTCATACCACTAGGCTATCACTGCTTATATATTCAGAAAATAAATGCGTGGTTTTCCGAGGTATTGGCATTGGCATTGCGAGCTCCGGCCTCGTTCCATGTTTAATGCGATCATGCGATTGCCGGTTCGAAATCCACCCATTGTACTACCGACGTGAACCCACTCGTAACACAAGCATTTAGCTTAGCACGAGGGGTTAATAAGAATACTAGTAATATGCGACCCACATTGCTAGAAAGCTTATAACATATTTTTTTTTGATATATCTGGGCCTGTAGTTGTATAATAAGTTGAAAACTGATAATCGAAACAAAGGGTATGGAATTGATGTCATCATCAATGTTTTCAGTTTTTTTTATCTGTTTTTTAACACCATGAAATAGCACGCCATGTTATTACGTCATACGGCTGTGTAAACTAACCTAAAATGTGTCAACTGATCAGCGTATATAGGCTTTGTACTTTTATTATTTTCGTAACCAGCGTATTTTTTATTTAAATAATACCATGGAAGACGGTTTCGTAAAGAGAGACAACACAAATTCACCAAGAATACATTTGTTTACACAGCCAACTGACGTCATAACCACACAGCAATATGGCGTCTACTGCGTCCAGCGTTTTCGTCAATCTAAGCGCGAAATTTGAAAATGTAGATTTTAAATGCATTTTTATGGCACTTATCGATGGAATAAAAATGTTGTGTTTTTTTAGTGGTTTATTAGCACTATAGAATCTAATTAAGGCACTTTTCAAAAATGTTTGTAATACCCTATTCGACATGGACCGTTGATCCCCATGACCCTCACCCTCAGGCCGCCACTGAGCTCAGCCTTAATTGAACCCTTACCTGAAGTATCTCCATCATGATAGCTCTGTCCTCTTCATCCTGGTCCTTGTACTTCTCCTTTATCTTCTTCATCTTGCCGCGCTGCCCCCGCTTCATGCCCTTATCGTCTCTCTTCTCTTCTTTGGACTTCTGCTCTTTGTTTTTCTGCTCCTTCTGCGGTTTCCTGCCGCCTTTCTTTGGTAACGCCGGGAAGGATGGTAATTTGTCTTCGGCTGAAATGGGTTTGGAATATTTTTTATTGTATTCGCCATTAACGCAAGTTAACATTTTTATAAAAAATATCAGGCAAGATTCGAACCCGTGTCCTTCCGGTTAAATACACAGAACGCTTTAGCTAATTATGTTACCGAGACTACTGCCCATGATGTCGAAGTTATTTTACACATTTTACATTTTAAGGTGACGTCAGCGCCATCTATTGATGACATATAACAACAAATGTACTATAATAATATAAAAATCGTATCAATTGATCCAGTATATTTGAAACTCGAAAATGTAACGGTACTTACTTTTGTCCGATGTTTCGGAAAACGTTCTGCATTTTGACTGGACGATTACCTGCCCCGTCCCATGATCAACCTGTAAACGGAAGTTACGTCATAAATTAGAAACACCACAATAAATAGGGTGTGAGTGCGTTTATTCATACAGGCTGCCAATTAAATCATGTGTACCCGTTAAAGGGGTGATTCTACCCGTAATACTTAACAACTTTACCTACTTTTTTTATTGGATAGGGGGACAACGAGCAGGCGGATCGCCTGATGTTAAGCGATTACCGTCGCCCATAGACACCCGTAATATCAAAAGAGTCGCGAGTGCGTTGTCGGACTTTTAAAAGCGGATTGGGCCTCCGGTAACCTTAATTTCTCGGCGAAACACAACGTAAGCGTTGTCTGACACCGGTTTTCTGTAAGGCCGTGGTATCTCTATACTATACGTTACGGTACTCTATACGGTTGAGCCGTTCATCTATATTCGTTATAATAAAATCGATTATGAAGATATGTATAATGAATTGAATAATCTATACTTATAATAAATCTGTAGAGAGGTCAATTCTGTACATGAAATATATTTCCAAAATAACTATCAGCGGGTGATTAGTGATCGATACTGACGCCAAAAATGCAATCAGTAAATTTTTTGTCTGTCTGTCTGTCTGTCTGTCTGTATGTTCGTTATAGAAACAAAAACCACTCGACGGATTTCAACGAAACTTGGTACAATTGTTCTTCATACTCCTGGGCAGGTTATAGTAAACTTTTCATCACGCTACGATCAATAGGAGCAGAGCAGTGAAGGGAAATGTTGGGAAAACAGGAGATCTTACTCCATTTTTTAAGCTTCCGTCGCGTGTGCAGCCTTAATGGTTAAAGCTACACAGAAATCATGTATGACGGAAATGTTCTCCTTAAAATTATATAAAAAATATTCCACGACAGCAAATGTCTATCTTTTATGGTTGACTCACAATAACACGTGTAACTCCCGATAGCTTAGCAGTTCGGAGCTTTCTGATTATATTTGTCTACTCTTACGTTAGGTGACTGACTGACTGACATAGTGATCTATCAACGCACAGCCCAAACCACAGGTTATAGTATACTTTTTATCACGCTACGATCAATATGAGCAGAGCAGTGAAGGGAAATTTTGGGAAAATGAGTGATTCATGGGAAAGGTTTCAAGCTATAAAACATCACGCTACAACTCTTAGGAACGGGGCAACGCAGGTGAAACCACGGGCGAAGAACTAGGGAACAAAGTAACTATTCCACGCGGACGAAGTCGCTGGCAAAAGCTAGTGTCGAATAATGTTCTTGTCAGTACGAGTCCTATAATAGTCTATTCTAATCGTTTTATTTTATATTTTAAGTTACAATGAGATTGATTAAATCGATTAATATGATTTAATCGATGATCCATTTTCCCATGCGTGGTGTGTTAATTAAGTACCTTTATGTGTGTATCAAGAACGTCATCTTCAGAGGAGTCACTGTCGCTATCCGACGCGTCTCCCTCTTTCTCCTGTGCGCTATTCTCTTCTTGCGTCTCTTGTAGTTCCTCGGTGTCTTTCTCCTGTCCCTCCTTGTTCTCTCCCTCCTCACCGTGCCCCTGGTCTTCTGTGATAGGGTCCAGTTTGTTAGAATCTGGCTTCTCATCTTCTTTATCTGATGGCTCATCTGTTGAAGAATGGCTGATCAGATAGCTGTTCTGTATTTTATTCCAAACAAGCTGTTGTACGCTGTTTCACTCGCATATTTACTTTTTTGACACAAAAGGTAGCCTATGTCCTACCCCAGCATGCAATCAATCGCTTTGCAAAATTTTTACAAAATCGGTTCAGCGGTTTAAGCGTTACAGCTAACAGGATAACAATTACTTTATGGATTTATAATGTTAGATTGGTTGCGTCCAATCAAACTACGGTAATTCGGTATCGAACATTGAAAACTAAAAAGTAAAAACACAGCAATGAGTGACCAGTAGTTTGACAAAACACTATATCTATGTGTCTATGGGCGGCGGTAATCGCTAACCATCAGTGGATCCGTATGCTCGTTTGCCCCCCTATCCCATAAAAACATAAATAGATAGATAGATTGTGCTTACCATCATCTGACACGATAATTTCCTGGTCCTCCTCGAGTTCTTGTCCGGAAGTGACGTCAGAGGCATCCTCCAAAGCTATCGGCTTACGTTCATCGCGGTGACGCTCGATACAGCTGTCTTCTAACTGATTTATATATAATTAGAAACGTGAATATTACATAATGTTAATTTACAGATTAAAATGCCAACTAGTAGCTAGGATATGGTTTTAAAGAATAATTAATTAGCTATAATAACGCGTACAGGGTAATTTGATAGTTGGAACATGGTTTGCAGGAAAGTTTAGGAGTTAGATGGATAGAGAAAGAGAGCAGCAATTGATTTACATATATATTAGACACGCTTTATAAGATTGAACATTTAATGCTGATCAATTTTACAGTAAGAACAGGCTTTGTAGGGCAAATTCAAAGTTTGAACATACTTTGCAGGACATTTTTTATAATAAGAACACAGTTTGCAGGTGATTTTTATAGTAAGACCACGATTAGCAGGACATTTTTATAGAATGAGCGCGATTTGCATGTCATTTTTTATAGTAAGAAAACACTTTGCAGGAATATTAGAAAGGTTTAAGATTTTTTTTGTGTAATGTGTAATCTATGTTGAATATCAAATTGAACATAGATTGCAGGACAAATATTGTATAGAAGGCTTCTGAGATATTTTGACAGTCAGAACATACCCTGAACATGAAGCTGAAGCCGAACTGCAGGTGGTCGGGCAGCAAATAGTTTTTCTTGCCGCGGATCATGAACGAGCCGGTGGTGAGGTACTCGCCTGTCGGCGCAGACTTGGATACTTGCGATGCATGTACCCACCACGCCCGGGTCAGGACTTTTGCCTCCCATGCCACGCTGGACAACAAAAATATATTTTTTATTTATTTGCTTATATTTATTTATTTGCTCTCTTTTTTTGTTGTGTTTGATATTGTCAGGACAAGGTTTGTATTAACGGAAATTAAAGGCTCTTTTGTATGAAAAATGCTACAATTCAGTTTATGAATTCTTGAAGAGTCATCTATAGATAATTAGCTGAGGAATTAATTGTTTGACTTAATGAATTTTATGTATAATTTAATAATTAATGTTCTTTCTATTATTCTTTTATTATGTTATAACCTTATTGTAGGTAGGTACTTATTATAACTAATTAATTTTGTATGCCTCCTGGCAGAATATGGTATGGGAGTAAAATTTCTTGTAACATCCTTATAACCCTATGTTCGCAAAATAAATAAATTTGAATATGAACGTTTTTTTTAAATCCACTGGAATAGTCGGTAAAAGTTACGCAAGCGAAGCTGCGCACGCGTCGCTAATTTGAAATAATTATCCACATTTCCCAGACCTAAAAAGGGAAAGCCATAATTATGGTTTGTGTGAGATTGTTCAGACGGACCTGTAGGCCACGGCAGCCTGCCCCGCCTCGGCCAGGGTCCTCGGCGGCACGTCGCCGGGCGAGGGGTTCTTGACGACGACGGACGCGGCTCCGGACAGGTCCGCGTGCACGTATATGTCTCGCGCGCGCATGTAGCGCTTCACTAGCAACTCGTTTTGCTGCTGGTCGCGACCGCCGATAACCTGGAAAAGGGGAGTAGTAACTCGTTTGTAATCGTTAAGGAATACACATTTTTTTAAGAAGTAACGAGATCCAATTCTATTTATATAATGTAAAAATACCCCCTAATGTATAAAGTGTGAAGCATACGCGAGCCGCCTTCTGCGGCCTTTGTCACTTTAGGCGGCACAGTGAACTACCCACAAGCCACAACTTATAGAAGTCAAAAGCAGGGATGTTATACTCCGTAACCGTAACCAAAGTAACGGATATCCAAAATATAAATCTATCCGAAAGCGTAACCGAAACTATCGGATATCTAATATAAAAATCTATCCAAAACCGTAATCATATCTGATAAAAAGTTTCGAATAATTTCGGATAGGGGCCAAGTAGATGTATTGTATGTCTCTTTTACAATTCCTAAATAATCTACATTGGTGACAACTCGGGATTTATTCCCGGCCTATCCTTCACCGATCTGAATGGCTTATCATTCCAGAAATTGACAACATTTAATACTGTTTCTTTGTCTTCCTATTCTGAGTTCCAAAACATTTTTATTTATAATTCTTCATTTCGGAGGATAAATATCAAAATAAAAAATTGTGTGATGACGTCACTTACACGGCGGAAACTGAGAAAATTAAAATTTTGTATTGATATTTACAACGAGATAGGAACGAAATAAGGTTATGAATAAATTATAATATATGCCAAACTGACATAATACAATTTGTTAGGGGGGTCAGAAAAATGACTTGTCACCGTTTAACCGTACAAATGACTTCATATGGAAAGAATTTAAAGGCAAAAATAATTATGAAAATTATTGAATATCGGGAAATTAAAAAAAATCGGGTAGGTATTTTTCTATGTTAAAAAAATAAACTGTTGTTATTTCTCGAATTTCCACTCGAGTAAAATATAATTTCTCGTGCGAAAAAATCGTCACGGTGGCTTAGAGGTCAGAGCGTCCGGTGTATCCAACCAGGAGACGCAGGTTCGAATCCTGCCCGCGATTGAATATTTCCTTTACTAACAAAAACTTTAAAAACAAAAAAAAAATAACTTTATAATCTTAGCATGGAAAATGCAAAAAAAATCACAAAAAGATAAATAGTCTTTATATTATGTAAATATTATTTAAAACATCTTACCAGATAGTTGTCAGAGGAGATGAACCAGTAGAACTTCTCGAACCAGTAGGTCTTCCTCGCCTTGATGATGTTGCTGACGGTGTGCGCCTCCTTCAGCGTTTGCTTGGTCTTCCGCTCCGCACTCTTGAGCGCCTTGCCCGCAGACTCCAGCGTCTTCTGTTGCTTCTTAGCTGCATTGCGTTTCTGATCATAGTACCTAGGATATAGAAGTGATTTTTCAATTTGAAAGCGATTTCAAAACGGGTTGTTTTGTGATCAAAGAACTTTATTTCTCAAAAGAACATGGTTCACTGAATGAGATACAATATTTATATAATATATATCCAGTATGCGTTACTTATGTATATGAAAATAAACTAATTGGCAATTTCATTGCTAAACTATATCAGGAATTGGTCACTACTGATGATGAATTTTTTCAATCGGTTTTATTAGATTTTATTTGAGTTTCTTTATCGTTAATAAACGTTGCCCCAAACTGGGACTTTTCTTGTATTACGGTAAACAAATGTTCGCAAACCCGGACCAACTAGTCATACAAATATCCGAGCGGGGATCGAACCGGTGACACGTGACACAGAAGACGATCACTCAGATACTATGTCAAACGTGTGATTTTTGTAACATTTGATTCTAGTTTTGACTGATGGTAAGCGCAAACAGAGTCAGGTAAAAATAAATAGAGAGATTGGTAGACATAAAGAGAGAAAAATTAAAATGTATACGGTTTGAGATGGATAAAGAGAGAGATAGAGTTAGATAAACAGAGACATAAAGGGAAAAAAAGAGAAAGGGATTATGTTGTTGGTGGGGTTTCCAGTGCCTTACCTCCGAGCGTTAGCGAAGGCTGTGAGCGAGAGGTCTATGTCCACCATCATGGGCTTCAGATCCTCGTCGTCTCCCTCGTAGGGGTCTGTGAGCAGCAGCGTGATATGGTTGGTGTTGAGCTTCAACTGTTTGATGCACGACGCTATGGGGTCGTTGTTGTCTTGGGCAGTCTTCACCAGGAGCCTGATGTCATCCCAGGACATCTGAAAGATTATTTCTATGAGGCTTCTAATACGTCACTTGTCTCATTCTTTTTATGGCGACATGAAAATGTTTATAAACAAGATATAAATCGATTCAAAACTAAGGAAGATTTTTGTGCGTGTTTAAGTGGGTCCCTGTATGGTTTAGATTCACATGTTGAGCCGCTAGGTGGCACTGTAATCGAGTTCTACGATTTTTTTAGAACAACACAACGTTTTCAGGCCCTGCTAGTAGATTTATAAAAATAAGCCTGTTATTTTCATACGTAGATTGTTCCATAAGTCTTTCAATACAGTTATTTCTTGGCTGAAAGAGGTTTTATTGAAATGGTGGTCATGGATTCACAGAAGACCGTTACCTCTGCATGGTACACAATAAATTATTTGCCGCAAGTTATAAAGAAGTTAAAAGAATTAGGATCTAAATCTCGTCGGAGCACTTAGCACTTGCGTCATGACAATGCTCCATCACATCGTTCCGGTACGTTGGACAATTTAAACTCAATAGTATTTTAGCCTGTCGGGACTCACACTATTGGATCATCCTCCCTTCAGCCCGGACTTGCACCTTGGGATTTTGGGCTCGTCTCTTCATAACTGAAGAGTCAGTTAAAAGGGCAAAAAGGGGAAGCATTATTAAATGCTTAGGATAGGGCTTGTGCTTATTTAACAAAAGTTAAATGAGAAGAAATATATAGCAATTAGTTTGTTCGTATGAAAAAGTGTGTTAACATAATGGCATGTATTTTGAAAAATGTTATCTAGAGTCGTTCTACATCAATCACATCAATCATAATCATATCATATCTACAACAAACACAAATTCTCACATACACAAACGCCCAGACCCGGAACAACTATCTGTAGAACATACAAATATTTGCTCCGTGTGGGGATCGAACCCACAACACGTGACGCAGAAGCCGATCGCTCAGCCGCTACGCCAAACGTGTCGTCAAATCCGTGCCGTCATTTAGTCAAATAGTGTTATTATTCGGATTCAGATAATGTTAATCTAGGTTCCTACACTACCATTTCGTCCAAAATGCTTCACTGGAAATAAATGTAAGCGAATGTAATTTTTTATAAATTTGCCAAGTTTGGAATTATTTTCGGGTCATTTATTTCCAGTGAAGTAGTAGTAGACGAAATGGTACGATAGGAACCTAGACATATGGTATCCGAATCACACAATTTGATAAAATATTGTTTGGATAACGAATTATTTTGATATTACGGTTTTGTGGGGAATTCAAGTTCCGCTGGATCCTTAAATAATTTTGTTTTGCAAACATTTTGAAGCAGGCTATGTATGAAGTTAATAAATAGCATTAGATATCGACCTGGTTAGCGATGGCGGCCTGCACGGCTCGGCGGCACTGGTCCACGAGCGGCTGGTTGCGCGCGACCAGCTCGGCGGCGCGCCGGTCCGCGAGCTGCGCGTGGCTCAGCTCCGTCACGCGCTTCTCGTGGTCTTTGCGCACGTTCTGCAGCTTCTTCATGGCATCGCGTTCTACTTGCACCGTCTGACAACGCAGAAATTATATTTAAAGAGAGGTAGGGCATCGTGGAAACGAATAACTCCACTCACAATTATTGGAGCTTCCCGACTGGGGAAGTTTCTCCACCTTGCAGAATATCGTAGCTAAATAACATAGCTCTGTGCTATTATGTTGTGTTCCTAACGGTGAGCAAGGTCGCCAGAGTGTTGGCAGTGGGGGGGACCGGTGGTGTTTTGTTACCGCCGCTGTCATGTATGGCCATGGTCTCCTATGCTACCAACCTAACCATTCCTCCTTAATTTACAGAGTCGGCGACGCGCGAGTGATACCCCTGGTGTTGCAAGCATCCATACGCTACAGTAACCGCTTACCATCAGGCGGGCCGTATGATTGTTTGCCACCTTAGTGGTATAAAAAAAACTTATTTCAAGCACAGCATTTTTAATCTTACCACAAACTGTCAAATCTATCCAATGGACAAGAAACTCTATGACTTGGAGATTAAATTGCAAATCGATTCAAGAAATTATACAATTTTGGATACCACAATCTTCGATACAGCGTTGACTGTACACATCGGTATTTAAAAAATGTACCTACATTCTTTAAAAAATGCCCAGGTTTTAAATGGCGAGATACAAACCACAAAACTAAAATGACTATAAGTACCATAATCAGCTAGGAAATACATTTTAACATTACGTAGCGACGTTTTACTAATGATATTTTTCTTAAATAAACCCAACTTACCTCCAAAAGCATCAAGGTCACGTTATATATCATGAAATTTCAAGATTTGATACAGTAGAATAAAGTTTATTATATTCCCAACGCAACGACTGACCGACGACAGTCGTGGAATGCGCGCTGAGCCGTGTATAAGTTGCATGCGAATTTAAACTTTAATTGCTGTACAATTGGGAGCCAATACACTATATTTTCCTTTACCGCGAAGAAAGTTCGCTCGGATACGCGGGTCGCTGTAAATCGTACTTTAGACTCCTTTATTTAAGCATAAAAGACAAACCTTTAAATCAATCTTCTGTCCTTCTAAAGTAGAGAAGAACTCGTCCACAGCGCGGTCAAAGGATTCATGCTCCACGTGGGGCATGTCCCGGTGCTGGGCAAACAGCATGGGGTGGAACTCCTGGCTGGTCAGCAGGTAGCTGGTGCCTTCTCCTTCAGGGTTCGGCCGGACCTCCTTTTTCTGTGTTATGTAGCCCTGGTACGAAAAAATAGTACATTTGAAATATATCTAGATAATATAACATCACTACCCAATTCAATTTATATTTCACGTCGAAACAGGAGTTTTCTGATGAGGATTCTGAGAACATACGTCTGGTCGTAAATTCCACATACCTTCGCCACCTGAGTTTTGGCAGCATCTAGCAGCTGTTCAGCTTGCTTCAGCGCCGTCACCAATTTCTCCAGGTCTTGATCCACATTGAACCCTTTGCCAGGCTCCTTGGAGAGTTTCATGGTCCCTGACAGACCATTCTCCAAGAGAACGTGGTCTATGATTGCGGAACCAAATTCTGAGGGAGATCATATTTTTAAATTAGCATATAAATATAGAATATGGATACCAATAATTAGAATAATAATTATCTTTATTACATTGACATCCTTACTAATATTTTAAATGTGAAAGTTTGTGATTATGGATGGATGTATGGATGTTTATTACTCTTTCATGCCAGAACGGCTGAACGGATCTGGGTGAAATTTGGCACACAGATAGATTATGGCCTGGAATAACACATAGGCTACTTTTTTATCCAGTTCGGAACCAATCCTCAAGTCCACACAGACAAAGTCGCGGGCGGAAGCTAGTTCAAATAATCTCTCACCCTAAACACATAAACCTTCTCCATTCCATCTTGAGTAATTATCTCTGTTTTCTTTTCTTCTACATACACAAACACCCGAATCCGATCTAAGTTTACATGTTCTTAACCTTTACATACCATCACGCCTGTATTCCCCAAAGGGTTAGGCAGAGGCGTACATAATTTACACGCACAGTTCGCCGGTATGTTTAGGTCTTATGTAATATGGGGGCGAGCCTATAGCCATTAACCGGGCACTAAACCAGACTCCGAGCTGCTAATGAGAATTTTATAGAAAACTCAATAACACTTTGCTCGACCTGGGGATCGAACCCAGGGCCTCTAACGTAGCAGTCGCGCTTGGGACCACTAGACTAATGAGGCAGTCAGTCTTCTTAACCTTTCTAGTACTTATTTACAAACAATCCAATATATATTGTTCTTGGGGCCCAGGCTTCGCTGAATTAAAGTATATTTGGGGAGTTTTTGAGGAAGGTCCTTACCTAAATTAGGATTAAGCACTTTCTTGAGATTATCTCCTGGTTTGCTATTCACTAGTATTTCTTGTAACGCGTCAGCAGATGGCGCCGCATAGCTAGTCTTGGCTCTGTCTAGAGGGTACTTTTCTTTTACTGCAAACCTGTTAACAAAAATAATAAAAAGTTAATATTTAAAAAAGATCATTAGACATTCAATTTTATGAATAGGTACCCATTGTGGAACTATAACAGACAAAGTTTAAACTGAATTAATTTAAGATGAACACATACTTATCAGAGGCGAAAACGTTACCGTATCTTATCTCCCTCTACATGTGGCCGCAGCACATTGAGTATAGTCCACTCGTAGTCTGTCAGCACGATGTTGCCTCTGTCATACAGCTCCAGGATGACGTGGTACGCAGCCTCCCCGCTGCCAAACTGCAGGTCCACGATACGGTCAACGCCCAGCTGTGACAGCTTCTCTAGACGCTTGTTCTTCAAATGTTTGCGCAACTGTTGGAGGAAACAAGATTAATATTGATAAACTATATTGCTCTCAAAGTTACAGAACTATAAAGAGATTTAAAAGAGTTATTTAGTAATTTTGATCCGAATTTATTTATTTTCTCTATTTGTCAGGCTAACATATCATCACATGTTTACAATTGGAAATAAGTAGTAGATTTAATCTAGCAATATTTAAATACTAGCTTTTGCCAGCGTTTCGTCCGCGTGGAATAGTTACTTTGTTCCCTAGTTCGTCGCCCGCGGTTTCACCTGCGTTGCCCCGTTCCAAAGCTTGAAACCTTTCTCATGAATCACTAATTTTCCCGACATTTCCCTTCACTGCTATGCTCCTATTGATCGTAGCGTGATGAAAAGTATACTGTAACCTGCCCAGGAGTATGAAGAACAATTGTACCAAGTTTCGTTGAAATCCGTTGAGTGGTTTTTGTTTCTATAACGAACATACAGACAGACAGATAGACAGACAGACAAAAATTTTACTGATTGCATTTTTGGCGTCAGTATCGATCACTAATCACCCGCTGATAGTTATTTTGGAAATATATTTCATGTACAGAATTGACCTCTCTACAGATTTATTATAAGTATAGAAGAAGATAGATAGAAGAAGATTTGGTAAGACACAAAAAAGTTAACAATTTTGTTTTGTAAAAGTCATGTTTAAAGTGTGGGCCAATTAACACCCACATTATATTAGTTCAAGTTCAAGTTCAAGTTCAAATGTTTTTATTTCAAATAAGCTGTTACAAGTGTTTATGAAACTTTATTATTCTAGTTGCACGGTTCCAAAAGATTGATGCTATGGAGAAGAATCCGGCAAGAAACTCCATGTACACTTGTTTAAAATATATGGTGTTACAATCTTCACTGGTACAATATTGCGATATCAGGATGTGTGAACATTGTTATCAAAGTTGGACCAAAGTCGACTTATTACAAGAGGGTTTTCAGTATTTGAGAATGCGATGTCACATTAGACACGTAAATATATCTCAGACATTCATATTACTATTGGCTTGGTCCCACTACTGTGCAAATTCTGCAACTTGAGCTTTAAACTGCTCAAAAAAAGTGCTCAATGTTTCGTAAACCTCTCAAATTAACTCTTTTTTGGTCTGCTCAACATCACTTATCGGTCTCAAGGATCCACTCTGACATTGGGTTAACTTTTATTTATATCATACCTTCATGGTGAATCCCGACGGAGCCACATTCTTTGGCCATTCAAACTGTGTTGTATGAAACCGGTTGCCGGACTCCAGTAGGAGTACACTCTTCTCCTCAGACCTCTGCAGACGGAATACATAGGATTTGCTGTCTATGTCATATACTTGATTCACACGCATACCAATAAGCCTGAATGAGGAAAATATTATTATTAATTATTGAAACTGTTAAAAAAACTAATTATTTTAATTTTGATAAGTAAAATAATATTTCACTTGCCTATAGATACAAAAAAAAGATAGGTACCTATATCTATATATCTAAAAGAAGAAGAAATTTTTGGAAATTCAAAAATCTATATTGTATAGGCTTCAGTATTGGTGAGGTCAGCTTATACTAGAAATATAGCTTGGACTACAGTCAACAGCATATCTGCCACAAGCTGGTAAATTTCCCCATTGGATAATAAACTCTATGTCTTGGAGATTAAATTTATTTATTTATTTATTGAAATAGTACAGCCACATCAAATACATCAACACTTATGCTAAATAAACTCTTAAAAACTAGGACTGATGCATTTGACAATTGAGGCGGACATAGCAAAATTGAAAACTCATTGAAGAAATTTGACCATTTTGGATACCATGATGTATAAAATTTTAAATACAATGAATAATACATATATTATTGCTGGATTGAATTTAAAAATAGCTATTTGTATTTCTTTATCAGAAAAAATGAAAATAGTTGTGGCAGTTGTTTTTGCGATACATATGACAAAGTTTGCCCTGTTGCCAACATAAAACCAATCACAGGTCCACATCAGGTAGACTGAACTGCTATGAAATATATCAAGATACCTCAAAGCACCAAACTTAAACATGGGCCATTGTTCTTGGTAGGCATATAAAGCCTAAAAGCTTCAAAACTGGTCTTTCACAATACCTAATGGGGTAGTCATCTTCAGATGTAAGTAATTAGTCCCAGGTTAGATAAACACTGACCCAAACATAATTGATATGAGAATGGGTAGATATTTTATTTGATAAATAAGAAAAAAGCGAATCAATTAGCAATCACACAATTATCAACCTTAATTATATAACAACTAAGTTGATTTTAGAATGACAATCATTATGTATGAGGACTTGATTTGCAATAGCTGTATAATGAGAACCTCCTCCTTTTTGAAGTCGAATAAAAATGATGAAGGTTGCTTAAACCAGAGCTTGTCAATACTTCTAGCAGCTGATGCATTAAAGTGTAATTATTCTTTATATAGTATCAGAATTTTACAGGACTTCATTGATGAATTATATATTTTCTAAATCTTTGGACACTTTTTGCACAAAGAAAACGAATACCAAATTAGGCCTTAGAGGCAGCAAACTGTTAAATTGCATTCTTTCATCAGTGAAGGTGAGAAAATAGTTTCATAGTGAGAATGCAACTAAAGTATCACAGAAAGCCGACTGAAATTTTATACTAAATGCTGTTAGCAGGGATTATATAAGACCTTTTAAATAAATAAGGAATCTCAAGACACATGTTTTGGCTTCGTCAACAAAATCAATACACGCATGCATTATTTGATAAATAAGATATTAAATGTTTACCTTTGTAATTCTGTGATCATGCACATAATATCATATGTATTAAATCGATTCTTCATTTTTGCCTTTTTAATTATCACTTTTCACAACATCGAAATATTATTTTTCGTCTAAATTACGACGACAATGGATTACTAAGGAAGAGAGCTAACACGAGCACGGTTTCATTCTCACTTCGATTGTGGAATCGTGGAATCACTCAAGCTGAAAATGACATGTCATGATGTCACCATGTCACTCAAGGTGACATGTCACTGATGTCACCTTGAGTGATTTTCTTGTTTTCTCTTCTTATTTTAAGAAAGAAAAGAGAAAAAATAAGTACTACGTCAAATTGTGAAACTACTCGCAAGGAAGGATTCTAATCTGAATACCATAGTAGCTTATTATTTTGATAGCTTGACACTTTTATTTTGACAAATGTCATTGTCAGATGTCAATAGCTCAACTCCTGTTCGCCTTTTGACGTGGTTCTGAAATGAGGATATACAAGTGTAGTAACACGAATCATTTTCTAATATCAACTAAATGATAAAAAAATATTTAGGATCTATTTAAAAAACATCAAAACATACATACTTAATTTATCTATAATAATACTAATAATATAAAGACGAAGTGGCACAAAGGCCTCAGCAGCCATGCCAAAATATAAAAAAAAAACATAAAAAGATGAAGTGTTTGTTAATGTATTAGATTGAACTATCAGTATAATATTTACAGCATTATTTTACCAAAATAATAACCTATAAAAATATAACGTAAAGATAAACAAAAAAAAATTGTCGTGCCTAGGCGTCAAAGTACTCCTCCACATCACTGTCATCTGGTAACGTACCCAGAAGACTAGCAGCATTGCCACGTTGAATGGCAATGCTAATTCTTTGACCCAAGAATAAACCAGCCCTCTGATCACGCGAAGAGTCGACAAGTCTCTTAGAGATTTCCTTAAAAAGATGGCGCGCACTCGAACCCCATGGCCCGAGCGTTTCCACCCCAAACGGCTCAAAATTATAGCTTCCATTAAGGTTGCTATATTTACGCCGTTTGAGGGTCTCAGCGGCTGCAGCAGCAGCGCCAGCACAACCCGCCGTGCTTGGAACATGTGATGGAGCAAGGGTGTCGACGCAAGTTGCATCCCACACCAAAGGCCTGCCCAACTTCCATGGCAACAACGACATACCGTCTGGTCTCTTCCCATCGTCGCGTGCCAAGCTATTGGGCTCTAATACAGCCGGCACACCGGCGGTGACAAGAGCACGACGAATAATGTCATTAATATTGGCATGCCGTGCTATGCGCCCTGCACTCTTGCAGCAAGACAAGCCATGGTGTCCGAGGCTGTCGACTGCTTCACCACAGTGACACCGATGTGGAGAAACACAAGGGGCTCCCAGGCGTAAGCAAATAGCACACCGAAAAGTAGTGTCATCCAACAAGCTCCCTATATTAGGTGATGGAAGTGCCTGAAGCCAAAGACCCGACTCCCATTCACCCACGGCCAGCAGACGAGCGCGCTCGGCAGTATTGATTGACGTATTTATCATATATTTCCGTGTCAAACTGCACAGCGGCCAGTCCCACTGTTTTTGGGAAGATGGGACGACGGGCAGGGCTGTATTGGGACAAGCCAATTTCCAAGCGTTCACAGCATCAGTCAAACACGGCACCTCAAAATCAACCAGTGAACGTGATAAAATTTTCCTGGTTAAAATGTCAGTGGCGTGTGCTGAGGACAGAAAAGCCGGTAAACTAAGACTGGAAATTTTGCGGACGCCAAGACCACCCAGCCGAATAGGGAGAGTGGCTTGAAGCCAAGCTCGGTCGTCCAAAGCCACATTTAAAACAGTTGTTAGGAAGTTCCTAATATTTTTTTTATTTTTAGTGTTTGTTTGTTTGTTTGAACGCGCTAATCTCAGGAACTGGTTGGAAATGAAAAAATATTTTTGCGTTGGATAGTCCATTTATCGAGGAAGGTTATAAGATAGATAGCATCACTATATAATATGCCTCTTAAGAACGGAGCAACGCTGCTGAAGTCGCGGGTGGGTCGCTATATCACCATTTATTTGAAGCATAACTATACCGATGGTAGTGACTGTAATAGGTTTTACATAGAGTGAGTACTGCGGTACTGCTATGGGATGGGCGGTAACCAGCAGGTCAAAGAGTATAGTAATGTGACACCGTGACAGCAAAGATTAAACTTTATTTATTAATGTAAAGAAGTGATAGTTTCACAACGATATTTGTAAGTTGTATGTATTTTAAAAATATTAAATTGATTACAGAATAGGTAGTATTTTCTTTTTTCGTTACATATTTAATCTCTTTTCAATTCCAAATTGGTTTTTAAAAAACATACAATTACTAATTAGTGTTAAAGAATTACGAAATATAATTTCAAAACGAAAAGCTCTCCTTCAAGTTCAAACAAATTCTGAGATCTGTGAATCTGTCATTTCCACATGTCCAAAACAAAACTTAATCTCATTATCAGGAAAGACCGAAAAACCAATAAACTTGCTGTAATGGGAAGCGATACTGCAGATTTAAAAGATTTCAAGTTGAGGCCGATGAAATGCGAGTGTAACTACCTCAGTAAATCGGATGGATCAGCTATATTATCACAAGGTAACTTTATGAAATAAATTCCAAAAAATTTCTATCAGCCCAACTTTGAAACATTTTTTCCATATAATAAATGTTCTAACTCTATATTATTATAAGTTATTTGAATACATACCTAGTACATAACTTTATTTTAATCCTTCACACTATTATTTCAGGGGAGACAGTAGCTCTAGTGAGTGTGAATGGTCCACTGGATGTCAAGATGCAGAACCAGAGCATAGAGAAGGCGACCCTTGAGGTGCTCTTCAGCAGTAAAGGCGGCAAGCCCTCAGTTGGTGACAGGTGAGGTTGCTATGTTAAATGAATTGTTTTTTACTAGTGTAAATGACACTATATCATGGTTATGCTAGTTTGCTGTCCAAAAAAGTGGTTACTAACATAGAATAGTCTACCCTTTATGTAGAATGTAGAAGAGGGGTGGCTAACTTTTCCCTTCATGTAGAAATCCTATGCATTATTAATTACATACTTCTTGAAATTTACATATCTTTTCTTATAAAAAATATATATTTTATTTCATATACATATTATTAATAGGTACCTATATTAAACTAAATGCCATTGACTGGACTAATCACTGCAATAGACTGCTCAATCACAATAGACTGGTTGGCCACCCCTGGCATAGAATGTAAGAGAGGAAGAAGCCGGGAAGAAAGTAGCTAGTTCAATATTTGCCTCCAAAAATTTGAGTCATCCAAGGCCATAACTGGGAGGTTATAGCTCTAGACCAGAGGCAATTACTAAGAATTTAATTTGAAACATTCTGTTTCGGGAGGGGTTGTTGGGGGTCCAACAATGGCCATGCAGTCATTTTCTAAAATTGCTTCAACATTCATCAATTTTTGTTAGATCCTGTAATCCTCAATTTGATTCTAACCTACAATATAAACTTTGTAACTGATATTTCAGATATAAGGAACATGTGATCCGGCAGACGTGTGAAACAGCCATACTTGGCAGTCTTTACCCTCGCACAGGCATTACGGTCACAATTCAGGAGTTGGAGGACTATGGAGGAGTAAGTATAACCAATCAATTAGGTAAGTAAATTGTATAGCTGAAGAAAATTCAGTGACCCATTTACGGTCCTACTGCTGGACATAGGATTTCTCTTTTTTTTATTCGTGATAGGCTTAAGCTTGACCACCTGTTTACCTGACGTTAAGCGATACTGCGATCTACGATAGAGTGTGCTTGCCTAGAAGAAACCGATTCACTCGTGATTTAAAGACACCCAGATTATATCTATCAGGGAAGACCCACTCGGGAAGTGCATTCCACATTTCAGCGGTATGCTTGATAAAAGTGGACTTAAAGT
Source organism: Acronicta aceris (assembly GCA_910591435.1). NCBI lineage: Eukaryota > Metazoa > Arthropoda > Insecta > Lepidoptera > Noctuidae > Acronicta > Acronicta aceris. The sequence continues at coordinate 13,132,944 of OU342775.1, read as the reverse complement.
GTTTCGTTCAGGTTTTGGAATGTCCACCATTAATCGATGACGCCTTTTCGTGCTTCTGGACATCCGATAGTAGAAAGGGCTAGGGGGAATAAGATCATGAAACAAACTCAGGAGGTCATGGTATCTTTTAAAGTCCAGACATCAAAGGTATTAATTATTATGTGAGTGCCCAATGTAGGGCAAAGTCTGGGATGTCCTTTTGAAGAAGGAGTCATAGGATAGCATTGGTGTGTGATGTCTGCCAACCTTTACTATGCCAACATCATGGACAACCCTCATTCCCTGGTTATTCTGAGGAGAATCTCGAGAGCTTTGTGCCTACCGGTACAGGTCTATTGATGAATATTTCTTCTTTCCTAGTTCCTAGCATGTAGCATAAACTGCTGCTGTCTAGCATTGCTGAACGCCGGGCTGTCGATGCGGCACACGTTCGCGGCGGTGTCGTGCGGTATCGACGAGCACGGCAACATACAGCTCGACCCTGAGCCGGCACAGCTCGAGACAGCTCGCGCCACGATGACCTTCGTGTTTGATAGCCGAGAGAAAAGTTTAGTTAGTGGTGAGTTTATGTTTTTGCTTGATACTTAACTATGATACAGTTTAATCAAAATAAACTGAGTTTATTTGAAGATGTAAGCAAGCTTTGCAGTGTACGAAAGACAGTTGTGGGTGTAAATGGTTTGCATTCGTGATTATTAATAATTTCTAGTTTTTTACACAAAAGCCTTTAACTTCAGACATGCACATGTTGACAAAACTGTAGCTGTCCCTTCGGGGAATACACTGTCTGTAAGTATTCCCCGAGGGATTAGGCAGAGGTGTACCTACTAATGTAACTCCCTCAGTTCGGCGGTGTATTTAGGTTCCATATAGGGGGCGAGCCTATTGCCATTAACTGGACACAAATCCAGACTCCGAGCTGCTACTGAGAATTTCATAGAAAACCGCAATATCACTGCTTAATATGGGAATCAAACCTCTAGCGTAGTCGCGCTTGGGACCACTAGACTAACGTGTCAGTTGTTATTATTATTGATCGCAATACCGTCGAGCAGGTTTCACGGAGGGCAGCTTCAGCGATGGCGCGTACAACGAGGCCATGGAACGCAGCCGCTCCGCCAGCCAGCTGGTGTTCGACTTCTACAAGGACATCGTCAGCAAATACTCCTATGTTATTGGATGATATTAAATGTTGCTTTATAAATTACATTGGTTTTATTTTGAACACATACATCATGGTGTGATATCACGGGTCAGTCTACCCGTGACCATGGATGCTGTAAAGAACCCGAAACGATATCAATACAACGTGATAAAATCTGTAAAAAGTAGTTTTATTTCAACATACATATCATATCAAGAGATGTATTTTCAGCACCTATCCAAACAAATACCTATATTAATTTCATAAGCAGACAATTAACCTTTTGACATTGCCACAGGCATGTATAGACATCAAACCAAATTGTGCCCAGCACGCCGCGTCGCGACTTGGTGACAGATTTCTAAAGGAAATTCGGAGCTTGGCGCCGAGAGCACGCTTTTTCTGTTTTGACGTGGCGGTAAAGGGTTAAGCATTTTTAATTATTTTCTAGAGAGGTAGGGCATAGTGGAATCGAATAATTCCACTCATAATTGGATCTCCTCGACTGGGGAAGTACCTCCACCTCGTAGAAAATCCTAGCTAAATAACAGCTTCATGCTATGTTGTGTACCTAACGGTGAGCAAGGCCGTCAGAGCTCCGCGAGGAAGCTTGTGTTTGCAGTGTGGGGGACCGGTGCTGTTTTGTATGGTAGCATGTCTCTCCTATGCTGCTGGCCTAAATATTCCTCCTTAATTTACAGGGTCGGCAACGCACGAATGATACACCTGGTCTTGCAAGCGTCCGCTACGTTAACCGCTTACCATCAGGCGGGCCGTATGCTTGTTTGCAACCTTAGTGGTATTATTAAAAAAAAACATTATAATAATATGGTGGTTTTAAACTGGCTCGATGACGCGTGAATGGGATGAGTGCGATTTTTTTTTTTTTTTTAAAAACGTTGCCCCACACTAGGATTTTCTCCTGTATCGTGGGTGCGTTTACAAACACAAATTCTCACATACACAAACGCCCAGACCCGGAACAACTACCTGTAGATCATACAAATATTTGCTCCGTGTGGGGATCGAACCCACAACACGTGGCGCAGAAGCCGATCGCTCAACCGCTACGCCAATCGTGTCGTCAAATTGAAATCCCGCTGACCCTTTTACACCGAAATACTAGTCTTGCGCCGGTTAGCAACGTTTGACAACTAACGGGGATGGCGTTCCTTCTATTCTTGCAGTAGGTTGGTACCTATTCTAGTAAAGTTCATTATTGCATTAAAAATATTTCAATTGTCTCATCCTCGCACATTCACGCTTATAGTCTAAGATCCCGATATAAAACGACCTTCACCGAGATGTTTATTCAATGAAACCTATTTTATATGTAATTTTAACATGTCAATAAATATATTGCATATGGGTTGCCTAACAAATTTCAGTCCAGAGTATTTTTAATTAATAATTTAAAAAAAAATTTTTTTTAAACATTCCACCGGTGTGATTATTAAATAAACTCTATACCAATCGAAAGTATGAAGCCCATAGAATATGCAAACGTTAGGTTGCCTATTTTTTTCCGGTCATAACTATCGGGTAGCCAGGTATAAACAGGTAAATCTATAGTAGCATTTTGCAACGGTCTGCTTATTCCATTAAATTTATATAAAATTAAAGATTATTTAATTACAAACACGGTGGTATAGGGTTGCCTGCGAAAAATCAGTCCCTAATCCCGGTTGTCGAATTTTAAAAAGTAAAAAATCGCCGCGAGTGGATGTGTGCGACTGAGAGGTCCTAACCAAGCATCCCATGCGACGGAAGAGGACACAGCATAGCAGCTGTTTACGGTCCGCCCATTTAAAGAAGGAGAGTGCGCATGCTATGTGTGTTTGAGAATGAAAAGAATGAAATTATGAAATTATCTTTATTATATCTTTATTATTATTACACTGATAGAAGGATTTATTTGTATCAAAAAATATTTGTTAATATTTAACAAATCATTTATTAGAGACCGTTATTTAGTCCTTAACAAATATTTCTTAGTATTTAAAAAGATTTATTAATATTTAATAAATGAATATCAGATTTATTAAATACAAACAAATCATTTTAAATACTAAGAAATATTTGTTTAATACTAAAAATTGGTCTCTAATAAATAATTTGTTAACTATTAACAAATATTTTTTGATACAAATAAATCCTTCTATCAGTGTAATAATAATAAAGATATAATAAAGATAATTTCATAATTTCATTCTTTTCATTCTCAAACACACATAGCATGCGCACTCTCCTTCTTTAAATGGGCGGACCGTAAACAGCTGCTATGCTGTGTCCTCTTCCGTCGCATGGGATGCTTGGTTAGGACCTCTCAGTCGCACACATCCACTCGCGGCGATTTTTTACTTTTTAAAATTCGACAACCGGGATTAGGGACTGATTTTTCGCAGGCAACCCTATACCACCGTGTTTGTAATTAAATAATCTTTAATTTTATATAAATTTAATGGAATAAGCAGACCGTTGCAAAATGCTACTATAGATTTACCTGTTTATACCTGGCTACCCGATAGTTATGACCGGAAAAAAATAGGCAACCTAACGTTTGCATATTCTATGGGCTTCATACTTTCGATTGGTATAGAGTTTATTTAATAATCACACCGGTGGAATGTTTAAAAAATTTTTTTTTTTAAATTATTAATTAAAAATACTCTGGACTGAAATTTGTTAGGCAACCCATATGCAATATATTTATTGACATGTTAAATTACATATAAAATAGGTTTCATTGAATAAACATCTCGGTGAAGGTCGTTTTATATCGGGATCTTAGACTATTAGCTTCGCCGGTCCAAAACCACGTGATTTTCTTAAAAAATAGTAACCTATAAGCTGATCTCGCACTGTACCTATAGGCTTTGCGTAAATCTAGACTCCGAGCTGCTACTAATTACTGAGCCTAAAACTTCCCCCCGCAGCCGCATTTGGCAGCAATGTACCTATACCTGTCGAAACCGACGTATTTACCTACCCGCTTCTAGGCCCGAAAGCGACGCATCGCGTTTATTATGTATTCAAATCTCCTTTCCAATTTCTTTTTCACAAACAGCGGCGAACCTCGTATTACGTTGGAACTTTTTGCGATAGTTTTTAAGACCTACTTTTGTCTCCTTCAGGGTCCCAATTAGCGTGCATGATGATAGTCATCACATACGACATTCGTACCAGTTATAAATAAGAATAATAAAAGTGAATAATTGAATGCGTCCCTTTGGTTCGCCGCTACCGAATATAAGGATGGGGCAAGAGTAAAACGAAATGTTGCGTGCGGTGAGCTAGTGACACACTGAATGCATATTTTAGACACGAAATAGGGTTTAACGTAAGTAGGTTACGGACTTTTTAAGAAAACTCCTTAAAAAAGCGAGGATTTTGGAGGACTTCCGAAATATTTTGCGGATTTATGTAGGATCAATTTGATCCAGTCCCTTTATTCTAATACTACCGTCCCGCCCGCGTTGCTCCGTTCCTAAGAGGCATAGCGTGATGTTATATAGCCTATAACCTTCCTCGATATCCAACACAAAAATATTATTTCAATTCCAACCAGTAGTTCCTGAGATTAACGCGTTCAAACAAACAAACTCTTCAGCTTTATAATATTAGTACCTACCTATGTGTCAACCACGTGTGTATATTTCATCTCTGATGACTATCTCTTTATCATCACCCAATGATACGAGAGTGCTCTGGTGACCCTAAAGATTTATCGACATAAAATACATTCGTATATTATTTGTGACAGAGCCGAAAATTAAGTACCCTTCCGCTGGGTAGTTGCGTATAAAAAGTACGGGTACAAACCCTACAGTTTGGAAAGATAAGTTTGATGATATAGTACCTAATAAAAAAAATGAATATTTAAGAACTCGGTGTGCACCAAACCCATTACAACGCGTTGGCGGCAAAAAAAAAAATGCCGCAAGATGGCCGATCAACGCGATCTCGGATGCAAATGGCGGGCCCAAAAGCGCCGCCAGCACATTTAAATGTCGCAAACTGATGCTGATTCCTTCTCGAATGATTTTTGCTCTATTTTATACGGGGCGACATTGTGCCCTGTGAATCAAACAATTGTAGATACTCGGTGGCGGAATGCCTGAATGGATACCTCGAATATGTTGATAAAGATAGCCGGGGGTTTCGTTTACCTTGTAATTTTGGAGTTAATTTAGTCATTGAGGTATCTAATTAAGTCCTTGTCGTGTCGGCTGTGTGAATGTCGCCTGCGAAATGCTTTAAAATTGGGCGTAATTTGGACCAAAAGTCTGAGCTTTGTAATTATATACTTTTAGGTAAACTTTTTAACTAAATATTGGATACCGATTCTTTTGATCCAGTTAGTATTCCACTCTTAGGGGGCTCAGCCATAAAGGGATACTTAGATACATAAATGTATGTGTCTGTGGACGGTGTTCGCAAATCCATAGCCTTGACTATAGAGCAAGGGAGGGTAAGTGCGGTCCTCCCTGTCACCTCCCGAAGTGGCAGACGATCCATGATCCAAATAAAAAATACATAATAATGTACCTTTATGTAAACATCTCCTACTATGTTATTTATGTAGGTAGGTACGGCCTTGACAATGGATCGGGTTCGCTTGAGTTCATTATCTGGGTGTTTGACCTAAGATTGGAGTTGTGCAACTTTAAGGGACTGCACGAATGACATGTAAATGATGACATATAGGTAGATACTTTAAATGATAAATGTTATGAGAGAACATAGAAAAGTTTGGAAGAAAATATTTTGACCTACCTAAACAAGTATTGTGACATCGGTAGGTAGGTAATTAACGCACACCCTGAATGCAGTTTGTTTAGAATTCGCTACTGAATCGATTTCGGTCATTTTTGTGCGTTCGTATTGACCGCTTAGTTTTATACTGTTTTCGTGAAGACTTTAAATTTATTGAAATAAGTCACATTTTTGTTTATTTTGTATTGAACGACGGAATTTATTTAAAAACGTCTTATTGCCTTTAGGTATTTGCGTTTCATTATCGTTTGTTTCGACCGTTCAGCTAAAAGGATCCGGTAATTTACTTAGTTTTAATTATTTTTAGGATAAAAAATTACTTAAGTACCTACCTACATAGGTAGGTATATTAAAAATGACTGAAATCGATTCAGTACATAGCCGATTCAGAGCAAAATACTTTCAGGGTGTGCGTGAATTATGTTACACGATGTTAGATACTACTATATTACTCTAGAATCAATTCAATGAACAATGAATTCAATATCTAGGTACATGAAATTAATTCATATTTAGGAATTTATTGTTAAACCCTTTCTAGAACAATGAATTGCTAAGGAAATCCTTAGCAATTCAGTATTTATATTGTACCTAGGTACCTAAATTATGTTATAATAATAAGTATATCAATAACTATATTATACAATTTAGCCTACTTATATGGGCTGTTTTAACTTGAATAAATTTCGTAGTCTGATTTCAATTTTCTCAAACACATAACGAAAGCCTCTTAAACGTCAAGTAATATCGTGGACTTAGTAAATCTTGTGGTCAGACCGCGTCCGTTTGCAAAACGTAGGTACCTTTATCAATAGCTAAACAACCCATTCATCTAATTCAATACGTGAACGCGACATAAATCGCGCGCGCGAAGAACGCGCCCGTTGCGGATAATATATGGCCGCCGATGTGACATTCATCCTTTCCCGCGCAATTTACATACTTTAGCATTTCGCGTCTCCGTGCGACATTCCCACGGTCAGATATGTCTTAATTTAATGCTTAATGCCTATAAATATATGATAAAATATAAATATTACATTAAAATGTATGGCTGACTAACCTAGGAGACAGCGAGGTAACTTCATTAACTTACCTGGATTTCAAGTCAAGCCATTGGTGTTGACTATTACTTGAGCATTTCTCAAAAAAAATGTACTTTCTATGTAAATCACTGTCCCACATTTTAAAATATTTTTTTCTATATATAACATAGACCATTACCAGTTCCTATTAATTTGTATATATGGTAAGTTAAATAAACTAAGTAAAAAACATTTACAAATTAGAATTATATTAATAAATTATTTACTATAAAAATACTTTGATAATCGGTCTAATCTAGTTGTATGAAAAGTGAAGTGTCCCAATTTCTTACCTTCCCAAACAATCGATTGTATTTGAGAGGCCTGGCGGAAAATTTACAAACAACTTATGTATTTATTTAGATCTGTAAGACCATAGTTCATTTAAAAATTAATATTTTGTCGTATTAGAACAAATTTATTTAATAAATAATGGTTATATGGTATCGCGTAAAAAGTTCCTTTTTGAAATTCCTCTTTTGTGACCATATTTTTGAAAATTATAGAGTCAATTTGGTATAAACATGTTTTAGAATAGTGGCTACACTGGCAAGATCGGCATCCATCATAATTAAGTTTTGATATTTCTTTTACGTTTCATGTGCGCGAACAGAAGGTTGTCCGTTAGCGTAGTGGTCCAAAAAATATCCAATCTTTGTTACCCAAGAAACGCAGGTAAGCTCTAATATTACTATTATTTCGCATGTAGAACCATTAAAGCTCTAAATCTTGATTTCGTCAGTCAAATCAAAAACGAGTATTTGTTATAGTTGTATGCGTAAACAATTTTAATAGTTTATTTAACTTGATTTGTTACCTCCTTTTTTGTTACTCTTGAGTGGTAACGTATAAATGGAAAAGAAGGTAACAAAATAGGAAATTGTTAGGCAGAGTATTGACTATGTGATTTTTATTATAGTAATTACAACGAAGTTTTAATTTAATATTACCTATATTGAATAATTTTTGCATTTGTTTTCTGTCGTGTATAATATATAATTTTTTTAGGTGCCTGCTAAAAATAACATTAGACATTAAATACTGGTACTGTCGACTGCAGTGCAGCAGTGGGACAGTAAATGGGCTGATGATGATGATGATGATGACTGGCTACTGCTACTCGCTCGTACTCATTACATACTTATTAGTACCCATTTCTTTTGTTTGTAAGTTTGTATGAAAAACCGCATAAACGTTCTTAATGTTACTAATTATTATATTTATTAATAAGGATCGTAAAAAATGTCTCCCGACAGTGATTTTTTATCAATATGATTAAGTCAAAATAATTATTTGCACTACTGTGAAGTCTAGGCTTAAGAAATCCTATTTTGTTACCAGAATTATATTTTTGTTACTGTCCCATAAAAGCGGACGCATATTTCTTTTCTTTTTTTAATATTGTATAAGATATTAATATATTTTTGTGATAAAGACAAAAATAAATAGTTCGTTTTTGCATTATGTATGTATAAAAAATTAATACAATATAAAATAGACTCAATAATGTAAAGTTAATGAAGAGGTGTGGCCGAATAGTAACGTAAAGGAAACATTACCCCCTATATTTTAAGATTTTTCTGCTAAAATAGACTGATTTTTTAAAAACACATTATATTTGTTTTACTATCCCATTTAATCAAATAAAACTTCTAATAATACAATTTAAAATTAAATTTACGTAATCTAGTGAAGGTAACAAAATAAGAAATTTTCTGCACCTTGGGTTTGTTTTAATAGATTTTGCCATTTATTTATGTTTTATATTTGAAAACAAACCCCATATTTATAATCTTTAGATCTTTACCCATAGCTTAAAATAAAGAAATCAGGTAAATTTCAATATTTTCATTTTAACATGTTTTCTAAGCAATGGTACATTTTTTTTGAGAAATGCTCACTTAGTCAATTTACAATCTATCCTATCCTATTGCGATCACAGCTCTAGGAAATAATTCATCATCTCGTCACACCATAAATAAACAAATACTTATTAATATTTATAAGATTCCAGAGGTTTTCTCCAAAGAGGTACCTAAGTACCAAGAAGGTAGGTAGGTAGGTAGATACCTCTAATCTAGTAAGGTACTTCTTGTTGCAGATTTATGTTGAAGTTGGATTATAACGTGTTATCGCCATCATTTTTAGGTTGTAGGTAAGAAAGAGATGAGGCTAAAAATGATGGCGTTAACGTGTTATAATACGGCCCCGGCCCCTGTCATGTAAAACAGCTATTCAACGGTCAGCTGGAATTGCAATGACATTCCAGCGTGGAATGTCATCTGTTTAACAAAGCAGCTCGGAGTTTGGTTTCTGTGCCCGTTTAATGGCAATAGGCTTGCACCCTATTACATGGAACCTAAACATACCGGCGAACTGTGAATTGACATTAGTACGCCTCTGTCTAACCCTTCGGGGAATACAGAGGTTATGGTATGCTATGAATTTAAAGTCTACGAAAACTAAGCGATTAATAGAACGCACAATAACAGGAAAATGACCGAAATCGATTCAAGCGATTCTGAACAAATTACTTTCAGGGTGTGCTTTAATTATGTGACACGATGTATAGTTTAGATATTTACCTATCTAGCATAGGTAATGTAGATTGAGCGTTCGTCACTCACTCCAACATGATCGCGTTGAAGCTTCATGTGCGTTGCGACAGGTGGAACTTATTGACAGTCGCCGCGTATCTACCTATTAAAAGCTCTGAATACGAGACAGCTCCGAAGGTTATTAATGGGAGAGTGTCTGAGTTCTCCCTATGATTGTTTGTTGATGGTTTTGAATTTTTACGCCTTCAACTCTAGTCGGTTTTAGGAGCTGATGGGGGGCTTACCTGGTAAGTGACGAGAGAGGAGTAACTTTTATCTAATTTGTACTAAAGGATACCTCGGTTAGGACATCCTGCATATTGTAATTGCTTATGAATAATGCTAATGCTAATATCAGGTATATTTTTTTTGTTATGGGTTAGGGGGACAAACGAGCAGACAGATCACCTGATGGTAAGCGATTACCGCCGCTCATGGACACCCGCAACACCAGAGGAGTCTCAAGTGCGTTGCCGGCCTTTTAAAAGGGGTTTGGGTCTCCGGTAACCTCACTCACTCGGCAAAACACAACCTAAGTGTTGTTTAACGCCGATTTTCTGTCAGGCTGTGTTATCACTCCGGTCGAGCCGGCCCATTCGTGCCGAAGCATGGCTCTCCCACGTTTAAAGGTATACTAACTGCTTAAGCGGTATTCTCTTCTCTCTTCTTTTCCTTGTGGCAATTGAATCGATGGCGACTATTTTGCCAATGTCAAGTTAGTTGTATAGGTATATTTTATTCTACTCAATTGCGGAAATATTAATTTTTCAGATTATTTTGATTTCATTTTCACTACGTCGGGGTTCGTTACCATGGAAACAAAAAAAAACAACCAAAGCGGTATTCGTATGCGGAGCGTCATTTTCATAATTCCAAAAATGTCAATTTTGACAGATGGCATTTTAATTTCCTTTTTTGTCATTTTTTTTTTACTAGCCATTAGGGACTTTGAGTCCCTAATAGCTAGTAAAAAAAAAATAGCTAGTAAAGCTATGGGCATGCCCATCAGCATAATTACTAACCCAACAGGTGGGACCGATCAAGTTACTGTTTATGTTAGCTAAATTAAATAGATGAGGCTACTCTACTCGAATGCCTCGTGCGTCTAAGTAGATGTGCGTCCAGGAATATACCTAGGTATTTTCTGTCAACTTGAGTTAGGAAACAAGAAACATTGTTATTTTTTTATGGTTATATATACAAGTACCTTTTCTATCTTTTTATCGTTGTACAACATAGTTAAGTTAGATGAATAGGTACTTTGTGTACCTACTTAGCTTGAGCCTCTCTGCGTAAGGATTGATAAGAGCAATATGCTGTGGAGGCGGGACTACCTGAGTACCTACTTTGTTTTATTATTTTTTATTTTTTATTCACTATTGTTAGTTAAGATGCTTCACAATTCCTACACAGGATTTCAATAGGCTGGCTGGGTCTTACCTACCATCTATTTGGAACCCCATTATAGATCCTAACTTTTAAAACTATATCCATAAACCTAGCCCAAAATTGCAAGATCAAAGGACACGGTGAACTCATTCTACGTGAATCAGACAAATAAGTAATAATAACTTAACATGACTTGTTAGTAATTAAAGACTTCCAAGACCTGTCGTGAGCGTCGCGAAATGGATGCTGTAACGGATCCGTAATATCGGGCACTGAACAATTTCAATATAACGAGATAAAATCCGGGAAAAGTAGTTTTGTTTCAATGTCTAATATTAGCGTAAGTGTCGGAAACTAAGGATTGGTTGCAAAATTGGATGCAGGGGGCATATCTGGACCGTGTGGAAGTCTTTTGGGGAGGCCTTTGTTCAGCATTGGACTTCTATTAGCTGATATGATGATGCTAATGAGTACTTATACATCACAGGTACCTAGGTTACTTGTACATATGGGCTTAAAACTGAAATATTTGAACCCTTTGACTGCCTCACTAGTCTATTGGTCTCAAGCGAGACTGCTACGCAAGAGGTCCTAGTTTCCATCCGCAGGTCGAGCAGTGTTATTGAGCTTTTCTATAAAATTCTCAGTAGCAGCTTGGAGTCTGGATTTGTGCCCGGTTTGTGGCAATTGCCTCGCAACCTATTACATGGGACCTAAAACATACCGTCGACCTGTGGGTGTACATTAGTACATCTCTGCCTAACCCTTCGGGGAATACGGGCGTGATGGTATGTTATGTTATATTTGTGGACCCAAATTTTAACCAGTTGTTCCTTCCGTGGCGGCTAACCAGCTCAAACATAAACAAATATATCTCACAGTATCCATTTTGAATAAGACGAGGGTACCGGGCTACCGGCCTTAGCTGGTCGGCGACTGTCGTAAAGAACCATCGGTACCTACAGCGGTACACGGCGGTAGCTCGCTATTAGCATGAGAAATTACAAGGTGCATGATACAATATGCGCAGGCGACTGTACCGACAGCAAAACAGTCTGGTGTTAGTGTTTCAAGACGAGTTTTTAGTATCATTTGCTCACTACTGACCACGGATGGCCGGATGATACAGCCAACATACAACATGATATTCTAGGCAGCTTAAAATGATCACGTCCAGGATAGATTGACCTCGCATTGGAGGTACCTTTATGGCTTACTTTGTACGCTAAGAGGTCAGCTTAAACTGGACATGGCACGTTGTGTAGCCGTGTGAATGGTTATTTTAGCCTACCTGGTCTTTATAACCGTCACCAAGTCATTTTTCACAATTTTCAATGCAATCTCCACTCAGACTTGACCTAAAATTATGTATGTGTGATAGGTAAACAGATATCTTTTATCATTTAATAGTTTGGTTTGGTGGTATCTCTATCTAACCAAGAGAGCCTCGTGGTAAATGGACGTAGGTGCGTTGTAAGCTCAGGATGATTAGCCCAAGAAATCCTAGCAAAAGGTACCCTGGTCTGCATTTATTTTGATAATAACTTCTCATCTTGGGAATTGAATACACGCTTAGCAGCTGCCCTTGCCCCCAATAAGGCAGTCGCATTTTTAAATATAATGATTCTGCTAACGGTTCGTCCCGCGCGGGGAGCGACCGCACAAAAGTAAGTTACTGGCTGCACGCATTCGACAATTAAAGCTAAGAGCCACCCGCGGTCAGGACCGTGTACGACAGCTATGATGGATGCTGCGGAAGACAAGCCAAGAGAGTAGTCGTGCTAAACGTTTGAGCTCGCGTAAAATTTCAACCTAAGGATACTTTACAAGGAGATTACGTGAAGAAAGTATTAGTTAGACATTTTCATTCCATTCATTACACACAACTTCCCTGATTGACATCCGTGGAGCACAACGGCTCCAGATGAAAACCAGCGTCAAGCATTAATCTGCTTGACATACAGATCTGGAGACCCATTTGGTCCAGCCATGAGACACACTTATTAGATGCATTGCATTGCATTGCATTGCTTAGCTTGCATTTTTTTGTCATGTAAGCACATGACAAAACTGTCTCGATGTTGGCCAAATAAACGGTTTTTCTTACTTCTTCTTCTCAATGGTTAAACAATTTTCGAAATTTCTATGATTTGATTGATACTCATTTTGATTTCGAATCTAGGTAGGTATCTACTTCTAGGTGTACCAAAGAATCCTACTCTACACAGAACCATCGCATCAGGTTTCACGACAGGGTTTTTCTAATATCCTGGTAGAGTCAACCACGCTTTGATGCTGGCTTTAGTGCAGGTTGGTAAACTCCACCTTCAAGGAGTACGCGTACAATTTTTTTTTGAACATTTTGGCATGGCTGCTGAGGCCTTTATGCCAATTATTTTCTTTAATTTATTTGATGATACGCATACCTACACAAACAGTTCAATAAAAAAATCCACTTTCTTGTTATTGGCTGTAATTTACGAAACAATTTGACAAGACCAATCAGCGACGTTCAAGTTAGTTTTTGTTGATCGTAATCAAAGGTGCAATTTCGCATTTTACAAAAACATAATTTAAAGTTTTGTTCGATTTATATGATTTTGGACCTCATTGCCAACTTTATAAGGTGGTATGTAAGATGCAGGTTTTAATTTAATAGAGGAGAGGCCATTTTACTTGAGTTTTTCAAAATTTTAAGTAATCTATGTGTTTGTTGCATGTTGTTAATCTACACGACTTTGCGTCTTTGCGCCTTTGCGTTACAGTATTTTATGGTCAAAGATAAATAAATTACTTCGCAATTTTTCCTTAAAAAATTAATTAATGTAACACCTGCTTATCAGCTACTGTTACAATGCTGATTAAATGCTAAACAATTAGAATGTGATGAAGGACCGAGTTAATAAAAATGATATAATTTTACTGCCTAGCGAAGTATCGATACTTGGTAGGTAAGGCTTTTATTAGTTACATACCTAGTTGAAGATTATCTACAACATAATCTATTGGAAATTTGGAATTGTTGTTGTAGTGCCCGAACTGTTTTGGTGAAGCGAATCGGTTTACTTATTCAAGGCAAGTGCGCTCCATCGCAGATCGCACTGTCGCATAACACCAGGCGGGCGGTCAAGCGTTTAGGCTTATCAAGAATAATAAAAAAAAATCCTGCTACCGTTTCTTACAAGCGATCTTCGCAAAGCGTTGACGAACCAAATATCTGATCAGATTTTTGCCAAATAGAGATAGATAATTTTGTTTTTATCATCGAATACGTCCAAACGGGCATAATGTACACGTTCGTATATTAATATAGTTACTTAGCAAACTAATGTATTATTCATTATGTACAGATTTATTTCTATTTAATCGCCACCCGTGTTCGAAGTTTGGGTAAAAAGTTGGCGGGATAATAGCAGGGCGTGGCTGAGCGCCTACTGGCGTGCGGGGCCATAAATCGAACGCGCCCGTTCCAATTTTATAATAATTATGTTCCAAAACTAAATATTATGGCATCTTTGATATTATGTGCCAGTATACCGTAAGTTTTAAATCATTACCACTAACCTCCTTAAAAATGTACCTACTCTTTATTGTAGTAAATTAATGTATGTAATTATGGAGATCAGTGGTCTTTACTTACATATTTTTTAGAAGTTGTCAAGCAGTAGAGCAGACTTATGAGATAGCCATATGTGTAGTGGTCCCCAACGCGAATGCTATGCTTGAGGTCCTGGGTCCGATTCCCGGGTCGAGCAATGTGTTATTGAGTTTTTCTATTAAATTCTCAGTAGAAGCTCGGATTTTGAGAATTGTGCGCGGTTAATGGCAATAGATAAGCCTTCTATTACATGGGACATAAACATGCCGGCGAATTATGGGTGCACATCAGTAGACACCTTTGCCCATACATCCCTTCGGGGATGCCTTCAGGTGCGATGGTATGTTTATGCAGTAATCGGCCCGCTGTACTTCGTGATCTGGGAACGCACCTTTTTTACAGTATCTTTAATTCGTTGTTAGGTACGCAAGTTAAAATTGCTAAAAAATAAATCAAAAGATCCTCATAATACTTACTGTATTCCCTTATTAATTACAAACGAGCTACGCGCTCGATTATACATCGATAAATTCATACATTTTACAACAATGATAAAATCCAATCCAAGTATCTTGAGCGGGTGAACGCGGCATGGGGCCGAGTCTACAGCTGATTACCTTAGCCAACAGTCTCATTAATCCTCGCTATTCTAAGGAATTCAATGCAATTTTTGTAACAATTAAAATATATTTAGTATCTAACCCTCATCAAGATATCCGAGCGAATTTTATAGATAGATAAAGGTACCTATTTTAAAAAGTCATCGCATTAAGTTCACGATAAATGTGTATGAATTATTTATGAAATTTGTTTCAGGACTTCAGGTGATATGCAAGGTGTACAATAAAAAAAATAACACCCTTTCAGGGATTCTGTTTATTGTATAACACCCATGGGTTAAATTATTTAAACAATTTAATAAAAAAAAAGATATCAATCAACCATTTTAAAATTCGTTTAAAATGTTGATACCATAGATTAGTAAAGGGTGGTATCCTTTAATAACAGAATAAAACTTGCTATCTCCATTTTCCATTCGCATGTGCTGCATGGTAATTATAACAAAACCGGCGATTAAACCCTTAACATAATGATAGTGTGCACTTTGTTAATTACGGCAACACTGAGCTCGCTTTTTGAATTTGAATTTCGATTGGAATAAGAGCGAGTTACTTCTTGGGTAGGTAACTTTTATAATGTTTTGCTAATAACTGGTTTTAGTGTTGCGTTTTTAAAAGAGAATAATTAATTATAGGTTGGTATATTATTAAGAAAAAAATACGGATGGAAGGAAACGTTCCAGTGTCAGCTGCTGATCAATATAGATAGAAGTTAAGCAGGTATAGCCATGTCTACAGAGCAAAGAATGGCAAGTACCTACAGTACCCCCGAGATAACAACTCGTGTCTGAAGTTATCCGCAAGTGGTTTTGCGGTGGTCATCTTTTCTTCTTTACATAGTATAAAATAAAGTCGCTGTCGCTGTCTGTCCGTCCCTATGTATGCTTAAATCTTTAAAACTACGCAACGGATTTTGAAGCGGTTTTTTTTTTATAGATAGAGTGATTCAAGAGGAAGGTTTTAAGATATTTAACATTACGCTACGACTCTTAGGAATGGGGCAACCGCGGGCGGGTCGCTAGTTATAAATATAAAAAAAAAAAAAAAATCGCTGTAAATGTAAAGACAGTTGGGGTCATAATTGTTACGCATTCGTGAATCTTGTCCTTACTGGTTTCGATATTTTATGCAAAAGAACACATAATTAAGTTATTTGAACTGTGCGGCTGTTCGCAATGGCTAAGTTCAGACGCGCGTTGTTATCTCGGGGGTACTTAGAGTCCCAACCCTACTATATTAGAGGCTAGTCCCGACTACTATAATTCTGAAAAAAATATATAGTAGGCGAAACTACTATATTTTATTAAAGGCATCAAACTCAATGCTATCGTGGGAGAGCCATGCTTGGGCACGAATGGGCCGGCTCGACCGCAGTGATACCACGGCCTCACAGAAAACCGGCGTTAAACAACGCTTACGTTTTGATTCGCCGAGTGAGTGAGGTTACCGGAGGCCCAATCCCCTTTTAAAAAGTCGGCAACACATTCGTTACTCCTCTGGTGTTGCGGGTGTCCATGGGCGCCGGTAATCGCTTACCATCAGGCGATCCGGCTGCTCGTTTGCCCTCCTATCCCAAAAAAAAATGTAATAATATTCATTTCAAATTTCAATTAAATTTTAATAGCTATGAGGCATTCCTTAAAAATAAAAATGTATTATTAAAGGAGCAAAAGTAGCAAAAGATATTCTTTTAAGAAATAAAGTACCCTGCCGACGCTCCGGGTGACAGAGGATCCATGAGGATAAAAATCGGCTATAAGTTTCCTAATTTCTAGTTATTCGTGAAACAAAAAAGAGATTCTGGATTGGGTAGAGCTTTATGACGTGTTCTTAACATCATAAAATTAAAAGTCGGCAAAATCCACAATGAATCACATAAACATCATGCCTGTATTCCCCGAAGGGTTAAGCAGAGGTGTACTTACTAATGCACACACAGCACACTTAGAGTTCGCCGGTATATTTAGCTCCTACTTAGGTAATAGGGGGCGAGTCTTGTCATTAACCGGGCACAAATCCAAACTCCGAGCTGCGACTGAGAAGTTTATAGGAAAGCCAATAAACATCGTAGCCGACCTGTGATCGGTCCCAGGACATTGGCTAAATTAGTTTTCTAAACCGATGCTGCACTTTTTCATATCTCTCGATACTCGAGGTCGGTGGAGTGAAACTCTTACATTGTATTACATTTGAGTATGTACCTAAATATTATTTATATTAATAAGTGCCGGTGTGTATCTTATTTGCATATATGTCGTTACTATTAAATTGTAAAGTGCCAATTTTAATTGCCTGTTTGCCAATATCAATTTAATTATAGGTACAATCGGCAATCTTGGCCGGTTAATCACTTTTCAACCTTATTATTGAAAGCTGAAGGTCGGTTACTGATGTATCCACTGCAACGATGGGTAATAATGTAACGAATCGGAACTATACTTGACCTTTTTGATAAACGCCATCTTGACGCTGAATAAATAGATAGTCTTTACAGCTGCATTGATTAAGTGACACATTATTATGTAGGTTAAAATATAAATAAGCTTAAAGCTAATAATTATTTGTAAAAAGCTAATTACATACCTACACAATTAATAATAATTATGGTAAATTGAAAGTGTAGTTTGATCTTATCAGTAGTAGCATACATACACGGATCGCGGCAAGAGCAGATAAGGGTCCAGCGGAGTTTGAATTGCCCACAAAAACGGAATAGATACCAAAATAAATGATAATGCAAACATTATTTCATCAAACTGTGTCAATATTCTGATGTGGATACTCTTAATCTAGGTCCCAACCGTACCATTTCGTCTACTACTATTTCACTGGAAGTAAACTGCCGGAAATTCGTTCCAAACTTGGTAAAGTTATTAAGAATTAAATTCGCTTAGGTACATTTACTTCCAGTGAAGTATTTTTGACGAAATGGTAGAGTAGTAACCTAGATTAACGGTATCTGAATTCGAATGATAACACAGTTTGATTAAATTGATAATTTTTACGTGGGAGAGCCATGCTTCGGCACGAATGGGCCGGCTCGACTGGAGTGATACCATGGCCTCACAGAAAACCAGCGTTAAACAACGCTTACGTTGTGTTTCGCCGAGTGAGTGAGGTTACCGGAAGCCCAATCCCCTTTTAAAAGGTCGGCAACGCACTCGTGACTCCTCTGGTGTTGCGGTTGTCGTGGCGATTCGTATGCTCGTTTGCCCTCCTATCACATAAAAAAAATGTATTTGAATTACGATTAATTTTGGTATTATGTTAGGATGGAAAATGCGGTCGCCGGACTCTTAAAACTTGCAGATTGACTAACGTATCTATCTAGATAAGATAATTATATCGTAAGAATTTTTACTTGATTTATTTTACTGTGCCCTAAGCAAGGTCCATGATTTTGAGGGTAATTGACCTTAATATACCTCTATTAGGGTGCTTTTCCACCAGAGATGTGCTATGCAGCTATGCTGCGAGGATATGAAAGCTAAGCTATGTGACTGTTTCCACATAAGCTAAGCTATATAGCGGGGCGAGTAAGATGCGCCGCCGCGAGGTAGCTGAACAGCGATAAATTCAGTTCTTTTTCGCAAATTGCGAGATAAAAAATAACTTTTTGCTTTCACGATGGCATGTCTACTTTCGTGGACAACACTTTTCGCGACAATCCATAGCACAGATCCATAGTACGCATCCAGAGCAAACATCCAGAACACGCCTCCATCCATAAAAAATATAGCTTAGTTGAACCCGTTTCCACTAGTGCTAAGCTATATAGACCAATGATTATGATTGGTGGATATCAAACGCATCCATAGCAACGTAGCATAGCACATCTCAGGTGGAAAAGCACCCTAAAACTTGTATCCATGTTCATTCTTATAACCCTTCGCCCTACGTTGTCGTTTTCGTACGTAATTATTAATTATGTTATATGTATCGCTCCATTATTCTGATTTATTTTAACAAGCGCAAGGAAATCACTGGCCGTTAAGTTTGGTGCGTCAATTTAAAAAGTGCGTTCGTTTTTCGAAATGTCAGCGGAAGTGACATGCGTCCCCGATAATGGGCGATGCGTGCGCGGGAAACGGTGCCTGTGTTCGGATACACGCTGATAATTCCAACTAAGTTAATCGTCGGTTTGACATTTTGAAATGCGAGGGAAGGATTTTTTTATATCTACAAATGGTGGATTTTATAAAATCCTAGACTACATAGGAGAGATGCTATCATGAGGCAATTATTAGATAATTTCGCTCCAGCGTTGATTGCGTCTAGGTACTAAATAGGAAGGTACTTATTTGTATGAAATAGAACTCAAAACTGTATAATTATATTTCAAATAGGTACGGTGAAATTGTATAGTTAATGTCGCAATTACTATTGCCATGAATTTACTTAGAACTTATTACAGACCTACAAAATTCGAAAAAACACTTGAAAATTAAATATAGCGGGCTCAGGTGAACGGAAGACTCAGTTATCACACAATTTAAATAACATGATATGACATTCGATTTCTCGATCGTCGATCGTACTGAATCCGTTCAAAATCCTTATAGTCCCGGAGTCAGCATCCCAAAGGTATAGCGTCTCATATAACTTTAATCAGGCACGCAGCGGGGTACCTGCAATAACCGTGTCTCGTGCGACTCGGACGCTCGTTACATTTGATGTACGCTTAATGTGTGCTGTAGAATAACGCTGTTTTATGTAATTAATATTGCGGACTCATTCCCCCCGACTATTCGCTTAGATGGTGTCACAAATAATTGATGTGTGTGCGTGATGCGTCTCCTATTCTTCAAACTTCAATGTTTAGTTACGGCGTCACTTTTTCTAGTCAAGTTTATGTTCCCCTTGTGGTCGACGGGTTAGAATACAATTCTGCCATGAAATTTAGAGTATCTAGCTTGTATTTAGACAGAATAGGTAACGTGAATAGTTTACTATCATGGATCGTCTTGTACGAATTCGATTCGAACAGAAGTTTACGCACATTTTGCTAATGAATAGTCCAAGAATATCAGGTATCAAAACTATTTCAAAAGGTAGTTATTTAAAAAAAATAATTGATGACTTATAAATGACATCGACATCTGATTTGGATAATTTTTATAACAATTTTAATGTAAACTTTTGAATATTATTCAATAGATAATGTTCTCATCTAAATTGTTAATTGTCTTAAAAACATCCCAAAATGTCTGTGTACGAGGCGTCTGCCGATTGCCGTACGTTTTTTCGATGAATAAAGTAAGATCTAAGACAATTTCGAGGTTCGAGAACAATGGAATACAATGTTCTCATTATGGGAATTTATCAGCAGATATACCTTTGGTGTTCTGGCAAATGTTAGTACCTACCTATCTTTGTATTATACCAATATCATAAAGCTGAAGAGTTTGCTTATTTGTTTGAACGCGTTAATCTCAGGAACTACTGGTTGGAATTGAAATAATATTTTTGTGTTGGATATCGAGGAAGGTTGTAGGCTATATAACGCCACGCTATTCCTCTTAGGAACGGAGCAACGCGGGCGGGTCGCTAGTATTAGAATAAAGGGACTGGATCAAATTGATCTATACTTATAATAAATCTGTAGAGAGGTCAATTCTGTACATGAAATATATTTCCAAAATAACTATCAGCGGGTGATTAGTTATCGATACTGACGCCAAAAATGCAATCAGTAAAATTTTTGTCTGTCTGTCTGTCTGTCTGTATGTTCGTTATAGAAACAAAAACCACTTGACGGATTTCAACGAAACTTGGTACAATTGTTCTTCATACTCCTGGGCAGGTTATAGTATACTTTTCATCACGCTACGATCAATAGGAGCAGAGCAGTGAAGGGAAATGTTGGGAAAACAGGAGAACTTACTCCATTTTTTAAGCTTCCGTCGCGTGTGCAGCCTTAATGGTTAAAGCTACACAGAAATCATGTATGACGGAAATGTTCTCCTTAAAATTATATAAAAAATATTCCACGACAGCAAATGTCTATCTTTTATGGTTGACTCACAATAACACGTGTAACTCCCGATAGCTTAGCAGTTCGGAGCTGTCTGATTATATTTGTCTACTCTTACGTTAGGTGACTGACTGACTGACATAGTGATCTATCAACGCACAGCCCAAACCACAGGTTATAGTATACTTTTCATCACGCTACGATCAATAGGAGCAGAGCAGTGAAGGGAAATGTTGGGAAAATGAGTGATTCATGAGAAAGGTTTCAAGCTATAAAACATCACGCTACAACCCTTAGGAACGGGGCAACGCAGGTGAAACCACGGGCGAAGAACTAGGGAACAAAGTAACTATTCCACGCGGACGAAGTCGCTGGCAAAAGCTAGTCTTACATAAATCCGCAAAATATTTCGAAACTCCTCCAAAACCCTCGCTTTTTTATGGAATTTCTTAAAAACGTCCGTTCGTAACCTTAAGTAGGTTAAACCGTTAAACCCTATTTCGTGTCTAAAATGTGCATTTTTTTTGTGTTGGATAGTCCATTTATCGAGGAAGGTTGTAGTCTATATAACATCATGCTACGACCAATAGGAGCAGGCAACGCGGGTGAAACCGCAGGCGGGTCGCTAGTTATTAATAATCATGATCCTAGGCGACGCGCGACGGCTGCATGAGTGCATTGGATTTTGCACTACGAATTGTACACGCAATAATAATTTTGTTCCAAGTTGGTGTTCGCGAGACTTCATTTCCGTTTAAAATTCATCCACGATAGGAGAAATCTGCAGGGATTTGGTATGTTAGAACTTTCAGAATACTTGGCATTTTTGAGTTTTGTGGCTTCGCCCATAAGGCAAATAGCGTTACGGCGATACTTAGGTATTTACAATTCCATCTCTCGGCAATCTACTATACTACAGTTAGTTCGTAGAGGAATGACCACTCGCTCCCATAACCCCAGCAAAATGTGGCAAGTTGAAACACCCATGTGGTTTAGTCGGTAGGTCACCTTCATTGGGTGGAACATCGATACGCTCACCGGCCCATGGGCGGTGGAAGTTCATGAGGATTTCCACACGTCAAAATGGAGGTTCATAAAATAGGTCCATGCTGATAGAGTTTAGGGTGGTACCATCTCCTTGCCAAATAATTTGATAGCTACTGTTGTGGGTGGAAGGGCAATGTAGCCAGAGAAATTATTGGGCTTATGAGACAACAATTGTGGTCGTAAAAGGACAAAGCGCTCCTGATAATACTGGTGTTGCTGGAATCTATAAGGCTGCGGTTGTCTCTTACCACTGGCCCTTTGTTTGTTTGTCATCTTATAACAATAAAAACGGTCGGTTAGAAGGAGGTATGTATTACTTCAATAAATGACTGTTTGCCAGCCGAAGCCGCCAGTATTGCAGTGGTCTCGGCTTGGGTCGTCAGGAGGAAATAGACTGGCGTGACGTCATCTCGGAGGCAGAGCAGATTGTCGGCTACCCGACGTCCTTTCTTAACCTTCGCTGGCTGTTCAACGACGAGATCGCCAGCACTGCCATACACTTAAGAAAGCTGGTCAGTCTAAGTGCAAACTATTTTAAATTAAGACTATTTTACAACAACCTTTTTGTTTTTAAAACCCCTCTTTTTGCATCGGGGTTAAAAAGTAGTCTTACAATGCACGCAAAATAATTAAGTATTTTTATGTTTGAAAGGAAAACTTTAATGAATTAATGGTGTAAACTTCAAAATAGCTTTGATCCCTCTGAAAAGTGCCCGAGGTAGGTAGGTACAATCTTTACGAACAAGATTTTTAATACTGTTTTTAGTGTACAATTTTAGACTAAAATAGTCAAAGTCAAAGTCAAAATTATTTATTTTCAATTAGACCATTAAAAAGGTACTTTTGAAAAGTCAAACTAATTGCACATATCGAACTTTATTGGGTTTTGTATGAAATTTTTAGTAATGGTAATATCTACATGCGACTTGACAACATTTATATTATATTATTGAGTCTACAACTCAGTAGAGTTGTAGACTCACAGGGTTGTTAGGTAGTAACCTAACACATGGAAATAGGCATGGTATCGATCTACATCTAAAATCAGCTAAAATTCATTCACTTTCCAGGTTGGAACCAACCATCCCCTCCTAAAATCGGCCAAGAACCTTTTAGTAGGATCGAAGAGCAACCTCCAATCCGTCGGCCTGATCATCCTACTGGTCTCCAAGGCGGCTGGCTTCGATCAAAATCATTTTCGTGGGGACCACTACGATTCTGGGGTTTTGCACGCGCAGAGGGCGCTGGCGGAGATTGTGGAGATGAAGAGAACTGGCCACATGATACATAAGGCCATGGTGAATCTTCAGGAGAAGGATAAACATGGGGATAAGTTCAAGGACCTGTTGTATGGGAACAAAATTGTGCTGTTGACAGGTAGGGAATAGTTTGGAACAGGATTATTATTTTGTTATGGATAGGTATACTTACCTACCAATTCGAAAGAAGGTTATAAGGTAGTAGGTATCCATGATACTGTGCCTACCTAGTCTACCTACTTATAATTTATAGAAATACAAAGAAAGATTTCTGACATTTACGCGAATTACGCAAAACGTGTATGTAACTATGTATGTATAAAATGACTGTTTAAAGTAACAACGTAACTATGCCTAACGCCTAAAAATATTTTAAACAAAATAGATGTTTAATTCGTTCAACAGCAAGTTCAATATGATGTACGATATTCTACAGGAGACTATCTCTTGGCTACGTGCCTCCAGCACCTGGGAGGTCTCCGTAACAACGAGGTAACGGAGCTTATTTCCACTGGCCTCCGGGACTTGGTGGAGGGAGACGCTTTTGGACCTAAAGACGAGAACCACAACCCCGTGCCCACGCAGCCTAAAGGTATTCATGTTGTGGTAAAAGGATTAATGTCGAACTATCATAGATTTATGGTTACTTGTTTTGGAGGCCCTCAACACACCCCTGTTGTTATTACCTATTCGACATCGTACATCCGCTGAAAAACTGTCATAAGTCACAAAGATGTCCAATTATAATAATTTCTATCAATTAATACCAAGGTAATGTCTTAGATGAGGATTTTAATATTTATTAATATTCTAAATACGGTATCAAGTGTTGCCATTTAATCGCGGGCAGGATTCGAACCTGCGTCTTCTGATTAGATACACCAGACGCCCTGACCGCTAAGCCACCGTCAGTCCCACCCGCTTGATCGAAATTTGCCTTCACATTCTGAATTTACGTCATAAGGTGACGTTGGCGACATCTATTGAAAAGCAAGTTACCTTGCTTCTCAACCGACATGACTTACTTTACAGTTAGTTCAATATCGTAGGCAGGTTCGAATCCTGCCCGCGATTAAATTTTTCCTTTACTAAAATAACTTTATAATCTTAGTATGGTAAATGCAAAAAAATCACAAAAGGATAGTTGTTACTATTTATAATTGATTTTAGAATTTAGTGAAAACTTTTCTCAGTTTCTGTTATTCTATGTTACAACAGTTTTTCAGCGGATGTGCGACATACTTATGTAGGTAGGTACTTCTGCGGTCTTTTTAATTGATTGAATAATTTCAGGTGAAAGCAAAGAAGTTCCATACAATTGGGAAAATGAGGACAATCTAAATAAACTTGGTTCAAACGACTTCCTTGGCCGAGGAAAACCTGAATGGATACTCCGGACCATGCTCACATCTGGAAGCATACTCGGCAAGGGCTGCCAAGGAGCTATGAAGCTTGCCCACCGCCCCGACATGGAAAAGGACGCCTACAGACTTGGCGGGCACTTGGCACTACTTTGGCAACTATACTTAGATGTCAAAGACTTTTTCACACATCCTTATGCGTTCTCCTTGATCGGTCTCCCGACGACTCTCGCGTTATGGGAGTACCCTCAGATTTACGGACACGTTTGGGAAGCAAAAGTAGAGAAGAAACCTATTGAATTCAAGCAAATGTATTACGCGGTGCGCAGCACGAGAGCTATGGACTATTTAGGTCAGTTTTTGGATGACGAGCTTGTAGCTGTCTTAAAGTACAGCGACAAGTTCCCAGTGGAAGACGCCAGGTTGGCGCTGCAGAAGATGGCAATCACTATACACGGTGAAACTCTTCAGTATATCGAGAAATAAAGGTATTTGTGTATCTACTGGTTTTGTATTTTTTTTAGGTACAGGACTAGTCTGAAAAGGAATTACAGTATACTCTGACCTGTCCTACTCAGGAACTGTTGTAAATTCCTGACCTACCTATTCAGGAACTATATGTAATTTCACTTAAAAAGTGGTTTCATTTTCCATTTATTGTTTCACAGCTGGGCACGCATTCCCAAATGAGTGGGTTAGGATACAAACCATCAAGCTGGGTGGTGCGTTAGCAGTCTTCAAACGCCGCCGTCGAGGTCCTGGGCTCGATTCCTAGGTTGGGTTGTTCTCAGTAGCAGCTCGGAGTTTGGCATTCGTGTCCGATTAATGACAATAGGCTCGCCCCCTATTACATGGGACATAAACACATCGGCGAATTGTGGGTGTACATTTTGTTGTACGCCTCTGCTTAAACCTTCGGGCACAGCTTCGAGGAATGCAGGTGTGATGGTATTAAAAGCCAGAAGCTTGAATCTGAATTGGAGACCTTATATGTGCCGAAATAGTACTCAGTGTGAATAGAATATGATACATACATCAGAATCACGTTTGCAAAATTATATCGTGAATATGAAGTCAATTAGATAGAAAATATTATTTTAATAACAATATTAGCGTACGTCATTCAAATGTCAAGCGTGACTGTCCTGATCGCAACGCGATATTCCAGAATTAAATTAATTTCGCGCAAATTTTGCAGGATGACCTGTGATATGGCGCCGGATATTTCGGCGGGAATTTAATGCAGTTCTCTTGTCGATAAAAATATAAATAGTTCCAATTTCAAAATTGTAAGTTCAATAACATCGATTCTCTGATTGGTCATTTTGAACGCGAGGTACGTAGTTGTCAATTATTGTATGCACTAGGGTCCCATTTGATTTATCACATTATCAAAATATCAGGTCAAAGCAGGGTACTTACCAATTCAATTTCGAAACATCTTATTGTTTGTTACAAAGTTGTGTTTGTGTTTAAAAAGTTACTTTTCCATTTCGTTCGATGACAAAGAAAAACAGCAACAATTACAAAAGGTAAAATTCATTTACTATTCACAAAACATAACAGATATACGTAGGTACCTATGTAACATTATTACTTATTATCTTAGGTACTAGTAACACCAGAGACATAAATACTAAAACTAAGTAACAAAAGAAATGCTGAAGCGCTAATTCTACCTACAGTAGGTATGTCTTTAAATTTGGGGCCAAATCACAAGATTTAGTGATGCGACACATCGGCCGAACTGCAGAAGTTCGACCAAATTACCACTCAACTGCTTACCTAAGGACCTTATTGTCTAATATGACTAATATAAAAAACGTAGGTACTCTATAATATTTGATACAGAGTGCATTTTTACAACTTGACCACTAACGTGTAAGAAAATACGCACCAAGTACTTTACGTCTCTTCGGAATCTCTCTTACGACCGATATTTCCATCGCCAGATAACTTTATCGGAGGAATAAATTCGAATTCTTGAAAGTTTTTCTATACAAAATCTGTCAAACTTCAATTTTGTTCCTCAGTTACACTCTATGCGCTGTAGCATGGTGCGGGTGATAGTTTCAGTAACATTTCGATTCACTCTTGAAGGTTGCCGGGATTTAAAAATTATGACTTAGTATTTTAGCTGTACCACATTCGTAATATATTAAATCATTAATAACTGTAGTAAATTAAATTAAACCCAACCAGAATGCCATAAGAACGACATACAGGCGACTGTCACCCGCACCATGCTACAGCGCAAAGAGTGTAAAATAACTTTTACACTCTTTGCGCTGTAGCATGGTGCGGGTGGTTTGGTTCTTTGTTGGCACCGTTTTATTGACAGTGATTATTTAGAACGTTTCACTAGTTTTTATATCATTGCGTTTCACACTACCCGCAATGTAACTTAATGTTGCAAGAGGTGCCGTACGTGATCTGTAAAGCGAAAATCAGCGAAGTGCCATTTCATCTTAATTTTATCAGGTACAAAACATGCCTTTTGCACCTTGATTTTTTTAGTTATATTAAACATACAGTGTATCTAAATTTGCCAGTGAAAACTGCTTGTTCGCATTTTAAACTACAATAAGTATAGCTTTATCTCACTCTGTCATCCTGGACTTATTGATGATAATTTAATTAACCTATGCAGTTCAGGAAGTTAGCT
Organism: Acronicta aceris; assembly: GCA_910591435.1. Lineage (NCBI taxonomy): Eukaryota > Metazoa > Arthropoda > Insecta > Lepidoptera > Noctuidae > Acronicta > Acronicta aceris. The sequence continues at coordinate 13,105,429 of OU342775.1, read as the reverse complement.
ATTCGTGAACGGCCGCACTGGGTTTTTGAGCAAAAAATATCGAAATTAGGATGGAAATTAGAAAATCACGAATGTGAATCATTTACAATCTAAATTCTCTTTACTCCTTACTCCAGAACATATCACAGTACACCTGTATTCCCCGATGGGTTAGTCAGAGGCATACTAATGTAAACTCAGCGCTCGCTGGCATGTTTAGAGCGACTTTATTGCCATCAACCGGGCACAAATACAAATTCCGAACTGCTGCTGAGATTTTCATAGAAAAACCCAAAACACTTTCCTGGACCTGGGAATCGCGCATGGGAATCATTGCAGGTAATAAATTCCACATTTCAGCGGTACGCATGATAAAAGTGGACCTAAAACGATTTTTGGATTGTGCACCACTTTGATACGTATTTTAATTTACACCCAACTAAAGGTAGGGTAACGTTTTTCAAGCCTATCAGATAATTTACCTTATGAACTTAATATTGAACTAAAATCTCCACTCACTCAATTTCCAAAAAAATGTTTAATACTATTCCTGTTACTTTATTGACTGCTTAGGTCCTGAGAGTGAGATCTTAGCCGTACCACAACGTGTTATTACGATTTAGTGAGAGAGAGAGGGAGACGGAGAAAGAGAGACGGAGATGGAGAGAGAGAGATGCCGCTCTATACATTGAATCGAAATCGCGTTAACCCGTACGGCCTCAATTCCCATTTCAATGCGCAGGTCAAGCAGTGTTATTAAGATTCAATTCTCTGTAGCAGTTCGGAGTTTAGGGTTGTGTCCGAATATCCGGCGATCATAAATCTAGGCCCTCTATTACATAGGACCTAAACAGTATAGTGAAGTCAATAACCTCTGCCAAACCCTTGCGGGAATGGGTGAATATTCGAACATCTTTTTGTGATTTTTTTTGCATTTTCCATGCTAAGATTATTAAGGTATTTAATAGTAAAAGAAAAAATTCAATCGCGGGCAGGATTCGAACCTGCGTCTTCTGGTTTGATATACCAGACGCTCTGACCTCTAAGCCACCGCGAACCCTACCCGCATGATTGAAATTTTGCCTTCACATTCTGAATTTACGACATAAGGTGACGTTTGGTGACGTCACCAAACAGTTAGCATGGAAAATGCAAAAAAATCACAAAAAGATATTTAAAAGGTAAGGTGACATCGTACGACACTGAACTAACTGTAAAGTAAGTCGTGTCGGTTGAGAGGTAAGGTAACTTGCCTCTCATAGATGTCACCGTGTCGTGTGATATAAATCTTTATTTAATTATCTAGGCAACGTGGTTATTTGGCAATATATTTACTATAATAGTTAGGTAACAACTTGAAGTAGCTTCTTAAATTTTGTATATTATTAGATTTAGTTATTATTTACAATGTTTCCTTAATAAATATATTATAACCTGATTTTCATAACGAAAGTTACATAATACAAGTAGATAATATCAAAAAGAAATATTAAATGATATGTTGATTTAGTTTGCTAAATAAGACATCAAAATGTCAAAACACATACACAATGAATATTACTTCAATTCCTAAGTCTTATTAGGAACTAATACAGGCCACTTTGAAACCATTAGTACTTTTTTACCTTGGTCAGGGATCGGCGCAGTGTCGAGGCGCGGGTTTGTTAGTCAGGAACTGAAATCACAGTACCTTTTTTGCAGTAGCTGGACCACTACGGGTCGTGGGCGTGACCGAATTTCATAAGTAAGTCCTATGGTCTCGAGATTTTAGTCCGTTTAAGGCCGACAAACCCCGTGGGCGGAAAAAAATCGGATTAACTACCATTTTTAGTAGAATAACGATGTTAGCGATTGATCATATTTCGACTTAAATTCGATAAGGATCAATGTTATGCATAACTTTTACTTATGATGCTTATTTTAATTATATTATATTAACTATATTAACTATTTACAATCTATTGACATAAAATTGATCATTATGTTATATGTTATTGACTACTTTTACTTTATTTATTGTTTGAAATTCACAATTTGTTATTTTTAGCTGTAATATTTTAATTAATGTACTATATCATTCAAACACAATGCGAATTGTTATATGAATAAATAAATAAATTATTATTACTGACAAATGTATTTGTGATTATGGAATCACTCAGGTTAAAAAAGTGCTAATGAATTCAGTCTTTCCGTACATTGATAAACTTATAATAGTTTAGTCGGCATAAATAAATATTTTAACTATCTTTGCTTTCGTTTACAAACACAATGATAATCCCTACATATAGGTACCTCTACTTTACTTTTATCCCTAAGTTGAGGTGTTTTCTCGGCCTGCCCAATTAAAATATTACAACAAATAATATGTTATTGATCTAGATTTATTGATAGGTTAACTAGTTAACTGATTAATTCTCATAGCTTCATGAAAATATTTATATAATTATAAATAGAGCCGATCATCAAAAATAAAATTAAAATTTATTCAAAAATATGGAATAGGCAGACTAGAGGGAGAGTGACGTCAAGACCTATTAGCGCCATACCTATTACCTTTCTTTTATATTTTTTCAAATCAAACACCCATCAACTGCACCATTTGCGATAATCAAATTAAATTTGAATATGGCTAACTAAGTGAACACTCAAACTTAAAAAAAAACTATGCCACACAGCAACTACAAAGTGTAAATCATCTGTTTTATAGTTTCTATTGACTGACAATCACCAAACAATTCTGCATAATCTTTAGCTTTATTTGCATGCTCTAAATATAGTAACCTTGTCTGCTCCACTGCATCTGTCTTTAACACTTCAGCTTTTAATAACTGTAAATCTACATCACTAATATTCTGTACATTTTCAACTAATTTGTATAAGTCTGGATTATTGTTAAACGCAAATAAAACTGGTGCACTTACTAGAGAAAATGATTCTTTATCGGATGCTATCTTTTGAACTTCAGTCGCAGCTTGCCAGGCTAGACATAAATGGCATCCAAATTTGTATGCATTGTCTTGTTTCTCTAGATCATGTCCGCCTAGTAACACGGCTCCTTGACAGCCCCTGCCAAATAATGTTCCACCGTTGTACATTGATCTTAAAGTCCATTCTCGTATCGGTAAGCCAAGGACATCTTTAACCTCTAATGGTAATGTATCGCTGCAGATGTTATAAATATCCCTATGTTTATCAGTGGGTTTGCCTGGTATGGGCATGTTCTGTGCATCTCTATGTCCGTAGAACTCTCCTTCACTTAAGTCTCGTAATGCCGTTGATATTAAGTATGAAAGGTCTTGGTTTTTTAATCTAGCAAGCATTCCATTTGCGGTAACTAGTAAATAGTCTCCAATAAGAATGGCAATTTTGTTTGCAAATATTGCTGTGTCCGAGGTTTTATTTCGTTCACTTGGTGGTATGTTTAGTAGTCCTCTATGTACATAGTGTCCTGTTCGGATCATTTCAGTGAGTTCAGCAAGTATTCGCTGGTTTTGTGTTACCACACTAGTTAACAATGAAGAAGTCGGTGGGTTTACGGCTTTGGATAACAGTAGGATAATGAGGCCCCATGGCTGCAAGTTGTTGTGTTCATTGTATAGGAGCATTTTTGCTGTCTTTACGATGGGGTGGTTCATGCCAACCTGAGGAAAAAAAAGGATTCATTTTGAAATAATATGATAAATCAATCAAATATCACATAAATCCTTTATAATTATCTAATCAATATCTCTTTATACTTTTGGGTTTGTTGCCTTATCAATCAAGATAATAAAACCAATTTAAAATCATTAAGTAATTTTATGTGAAATTAAACTAAGGTCAATAGTAGAAACTTAATAGCATTGAAACTTAGGAGCACGTCTAATTTGTTATTGTATCTAATAAGCTGTTCTACAGGAAATAACCTTGTATTCTATCATATCACATGGTCAAACACTAAGTAGGTATGAAAATATTACATAATAATTAATTTTATGACATAAACTGTAACTTTTTAAATGGGCACTACTTTAAAACAATGTTAAAATATTTTTTTAAGCTATAAAATATTAATAGAACATATTTTATTTAGATTTTTTGGGTAAATATGTACTTACAACTGTACGCAAATGCATCGCCAAATTGGCGAATTCGTCGCTCAATAACCATCGTAAATTCATGAAAGAGGTCGGATACCCAACTATTTTTTCAGCCTCTCTAATAACTTTGCCCCATTGAGCCAAAGGAGGCCGAAATACAATGTCTTCGGGAGTGAGGCTCGTCATGGTCGATTCAAGACGGATTTGTTGGGATAATAAGGCCGTGCGGCGTAAATGACGGATTAAGGCGTACGTCATGATTACTAGATTTATGGTTAAATGTCTTCACAACACTCTCACATTCAAATTTAAGGTAAAATTAAATTTAAAAACACTCCACCTCGCGCAACCCACAGTGGTTATGTCATTCTTTATTTTGACATCACTGTGGTTCGTCCAGAAACGATCAGTTACTGTTCAGTTCACTAATGCTAATAATAAAAAGTACATTGTGCCGGAAAACATTAATTTTATGATAACATTTGCTGTAGTCTATACACGATTTAGATTGGTTAGTTATCAGTGAATACTTGCATAAGGAACTATCTCTCTTTATCTCTCAGCTCAAATTATTGAGACAATTTTATTTTGTTAAATTTTCTGAACGAAATTAAGAATTAGATTGTTTTTTTTTACCTGAGTCGTGACTTCATATCATCAACCTGCTTCTCTGCCCGACCGGAAAGAGTTAGGTAATGTACACATTCAGTAGATATCCTTTGTTTTACATAAGTATTATAAAACCGCGTAATTAGTTTAAATTGCTGTAAGCGTGGCAGTCTTGGTTCTGAATTCTATTATATAAATTGAGATATTACATACCTACTGTGTAATTTTATTACTTAATTATATCTTTGTATAGTAAGAAATTAAAGGGTTTTGGCTTGGACAAAATATTTATCTAGCCTAGCCTACTTGTAGGTTTTTGCCCCAGGATTAGTACCTATCTGTGCTTATATGTAACAATTTTTGTAGTATCTAAGCGTTTTAGACTAGAAAATCTAACTTAATTTAAAAATCTCAGGTGTTTTGTAACTGTCTTTAATTTCACTGTTGGTGTTCAAAATGTTTTTGTTCCTTATTAACGATAACCTACTTCTAAAATAATACCATACAATGGCGTGTAGGTATTCTGCAAAAGTTTACCTACCTATCTACTGCTGCACGTCCACAGTTCGCCGGTGTTTTCTATGTACCATTTAATAGGGGCGAGTCTATTACCATTAACTGAGAACTGAAAATGTCGTAACGGGAAAGTCCAAAAAGTATCCCTTCCCCGACCTGGAACCGAGGATCTTTTACTCAGCAGCGGCGCTAACGCCACTAGATCGGTGCGTACATAATAAAGCTAGAGTTTGTCCATAGCCTAGCCCAATTCTTGAGGATGTTTATAGGCCATTTAGCATTACGCAGCGACTCTTAGGAGCAGTGCAGAATCCGCGGACCACAGCTATAAATAATATTTGCTTTTATAAATCGGGACTTGCATATGACTATCTTGCCATATGCAAGTCCCATACAGTACATAAAGGCTTAAAGCCTATTTGCACCAGATCGAAACGGAATTAGTGATAAAATAAAAACAATTTCAATGTAACTGCGTAGCAAAATTGGTCACGATCCGCAATAATGACGACCATGAATGACGGTATAATAAATACCTGGCCAGCTTTGAATGCAATTAGGTATTTCATTTTAGATTTTATCTCCACCCCCAATGAACGCATCGCTAATAAATACCAAGTACTGAACGAACGCTTCTACACCGACCAATCACGTGTCGGCGCGCCATAATTCAAAAATAGAAGGGTCAGGGAGGCCGCGGGCGAAGACGGTGGCTCGTAGCAATTAAAAATAAAAGCAATGTATAATTTGTTGGCAGTTTATGGTGGCCCGTACCTCCGGCCGCAAAACGACTAAAATGTGGCGGCATTTGCATTTTGATCGGTGCATTTCTGATTGAGTGAGGTCTATAATACGTATACACCCGTTCGTTGTATGCCGATTATACGTATTTAGTTGAAGATCGCATTTTTTGTTGATTGGTGCACAATTCTGAAGTAATTAAAAGAAGAAGAAGTAATACTAATAAATACTGAAGTGAAGACCCTGCTGCTTTTGTAAAAAAAACCGTTTCAAAATTATTAGAGTTTATCTACATACCATTTGTGGACAATAGGTGCCCACCACAAGGGCCGTATTAGGTTAACCAGGGGCCCTTTTAAAACCCCTTTTAAAATACCCTGGACGTATGCCCGTTGTGCCCTTATGGTAAAGACGGAACTGGCCACGCTGGCATAGTACGGATTGGCAGAATACACATATGCCGTTTAGAAAAATTTTCAAGTACACAGGTGTCGTCTCAATATTTCCCTCCAGCAACAAATTACTGAACGCGACGCACATGTCATGACGTCAGCTCATTTTTATAGTATGCAGTTTTTTTTCAACCGATATTAATAACGTTGTTGGGGCCGTTGTATTTTACTCCATACTTTACCCGCCGACCATCGCCAATCCTATCCATTTAAAACCAATTATGTTTTATTACAGCAAGAAAGAGATAGGAAACACAACATACAGTGTTAGAAAAGGACAGTCATATAACTAAAGCAGTGATTATGCATTGTTACAACACCTGAAAATAAATTCGGGAAATATTGGATTTTTGATGGAAAATGTAGGGGATCGTCGTCGCCCGTAATGAGAAATAAGTAAATGTCTTTCGGTATTGGTTGTAAAAATGGTTGTCAAAGGAGACAGATTAGGTCATTGTTTCAATATTTGAATTTGAATAATATTATGATTCTATACATAAAACGCTTATTTATTTAGAAACGTATATTTTATAACGTCACCTTATGACGTAAATTCAGAATGTGAAGGCAAAATTTCAATCATGCGGGTAGGGTTCGCGGTGGCTTAGAGGTCAGAGCGTCTGGTATATCAAACCAGAAGACGCAGGTTCGAATCCTGCCCGCGATTGAATTTTTTCCTTTACTATTAAATAACGTATATTTTGCTCTAAATATATTTCGCTGTTTAAAAATACAGTTTTAAAAAACGGAATTCTATATTTTGCCACATTGATGGTATCGTCTAGTGTGTTTTTAAATGAAGGCACTGGCGCGCTGTCTTAAAGCCTGGTTCTGAATGGAGGCTTAATGGACGCTTCGAAAAATATAAAATTAAAACGGATACTTATAATGAGTTACATAGGCTACGGGCGCGAGGGTTCGACGGGATTTGATGCCTTCTCCAGTTCAACGACCCGTTTGTTTTTAGTAATTAAAATTGCATTTTTTCTTCTCGTTTTAATTTTTACTCATCGCTGCAGCTAAAGGATGAACCAAATTGAACCAATATTGGCCTTAAATATTTTTTGTTCAGTTATCGGTGTGAAGCTTTGGTGTCGTAAAATTGATGTAAGTATGGGTAGGAACCTAATCGTGGATATTTCGATATATTTTTATTGAAACACTTTGTATTTAAGAGATTTTACGTTCGCGACCGTTCGGAGGTTTGTGTCTATTTATTTATTTAATTAGGTGTACCTAATTTAATAAATAAATATTAAAATATGTATGCTGTTGGTGTACCAACAGCATACATATTTTACAATCGATAGAAAAGGTACACAGGAAAGGTCTGATACATATGCCAATGACAGGTATTTACGTATGACACAACATTTACCACTGAAGCACACAATTATGATACTTTATTTTAGAGATAAGGTTTAGAACCACTAAAATATAAAAACAAAACAATAATTAAAATGAAAACTAGACTAACTAGACTTCAAAAGAAACCAAGATTATCTGAGTTTGTTTCGGTGTTTCTTCTCAGAGATCGTCAGTTACGAAATGCCGGTGTCATCTATTTAAATAAAACAATATTGACTTGTAAAAGTGTCCTTAAAAGATCTATTTACATAAATAAATATAATTTATTCATTTAGAAAGCTAACACCGATTCCCCACATTGGCACCAATGAGTCCAGCAACGTTGGCACAAAGAAGTCTAATCAAATGAATTGCATCAACCAGTTACCATGGCTGTTGGTACCAATTCTATTTTACTAATCTACACGTTGCTGAATAGCATTGGCCCTGGCGTTGGAGCCAATGTCTGGAGCCGGCCTAACTTGCGGACTATCTCCCTAAGAGTGTATTGCATCTGTGATTGATCATGTGTTAGATTATATCAGCGTTACTAACTATTGGTCTACTCTTCCAAAATTTTATTTCGTTTAGTACCTATATCTCAATTCGAATTTACATAAATATTAATAGAAAATGTTTTTTGTTGACACACAAAAATGGCGGTCGATAATTATAAGATAACCTGCGGCTATCTTATAATCAGTTTAGATGGCCGCTGCGGGCCATAAAAACTATTTAAATTAAAATAATTATTACTGTTTTGTTGTTCGATAATGTTAGGACAGGAACTAACAGATATCTATCTTATTACCTATGTTATTATTATAAAGCTGAAGAGTTTATTTTGTTTGTTTTGCGTTAACATCAGTAATTTCAGTCGGATTTGAAAAAGTCCTTTTGCATTTCATATCCCATACCTACTTACGTGACTGTAGTTTTTTTAAAAAAAGCTTACTAGCAATGCGCGTCCCACATTACTAGTATTCTTGTTAACCCCAGTCCCCACGTGCTAAGCTAAATATGCTTGTGTTATGAGTGGGTTTACGTCGGTAGTGCAATCGGTGGGTTTCGAACCGGTAACCACATGATCGTAAGTCCGACGCTCTAGCCATTAGGCTACCGCCGCGTCAAGATTTTTCTACCGCCGTAAATGAAAAGAAAAGGTACGTACCTACCTACACCTATAGTTTATTAAACCGTATATTTTTCGATCTCATGTTTTAGGGGGCGAGCCTATTGCCTATTTAGATTGATCCAATTAATAAATCGGATCAATCTAAATCCAAAATCCGAGCTACCACTGAAATTTTTTTTTAATCGCAATAGTTATTATTATTTTTACTCTTCGATCTAGGAACTCGCGCCCAGCTGTCGCGACCACCTGACCAGTAAGTAGTTTAAGTAATGTTACCCCCTTATTCATAAAAATATAAAACATCTTATAAACACCTTTGTAGCTATACTTAATATGTTCTGTCTCGTTTTGACCCGTGATATTCCGTGACAGGGAAAAGAAGACATATAAGGGGGGTGGGGGGTAAAAGTATTTCAGAGGTTCATAAGTACTTGGGTACAAAATTTATAATTCTGTTTTTATGTAATGTTTAACGCCTTAGTAACTTAATAGGAGATGGTGAAGGGCGGAAGTTTCGGTTGCTGTCTATAATGTAACAATCACATTCAAAAAGTACTACCCAGTATTTGTATCTAGAAGCAGCGGTATCCTAATGGCTAGGGTGTCAGACTTGTGATCTTGTGGTTGCCGGTTCGAAACCCACCCATTGCACTACCGACATGAACCCACTCGTAACACAAGCATTTAGCTTAGCACGAGGGGTTAACAAGAATGCTAGTAATGTGCGACTCACATTGCTAGTAAGCTTTTTATTCTAAAAAAATGATTTTGACTTTGTTTATGTACCCTGATACTTAAGGGCTTAAGTATTCATAATAGAATATACCATTAAAATAGATTTAAATAAGAAAAAAGTAGCGAACAATGAAATTTACTACGTTACTTCACAATCGGATCCGTCCGCGTCCATTCGGACCTCGGCTTCGTCGGGGTCCGTCGTCAATGCGCGCATTAGCGTACAATGTGCCCTGCGCACGCGCAGTCGGCGAGTCTTTGATCGTGCCGCCATTAAAAAATACATACATTGGTACTTTGTTTTTTTTTTAAGATGATAGTGTGTTGACTTTGTTGTTGAAGCGTAAGAGATAGGATTGTTTTTTATATCAAGGTCGGTACCTATCCAGTTAGAGATTTTAATTTAAAATAAACCTATTAGTGCTTATGCGCGTACAAAAATACAGTTCCTCCGATACTTTTTACGGATTTTATCGCGTATTGATATTATTTGATTCCCGACGTTTCGGATCCTTTACAGCATCCATGGTCAATCCTTCGGTCTTGTAGTTACGGTGAAGGATACGGTGAGCTCATTCTGCGTGAATCGGGAATTAAATAATATCAATACAACGCGATAAAATCCGTAAAAAATAGTTTTATTTCAATGTCTAATATTCGCGAAAGTGTCAGAAACCAGTATGATTATGTATGTGTTCTTATAGAAAATATATAAATCAGTAAGGACAACATGCACGAATACGAAATGTCCATGACCCCAACTGTCCTTACAGCGAGTTATTCAGGTATATTAAAATTTACCAAGGTAAAACCACTTCCGGATAGCTTTAGACGCGCTTAGTTATTTCAGGAATACTGTACAAACATACAGTTAATAATAATTGTTTTAATTAATGTACATGGGTACTCATATCTCCATGTAGGTACAGATATCACTCGGTCAGTTACAATTTTAGTTATATTTTATCTTCATCATAATATATCATATATATCAGCCTATTGCCGTCCACCTGCTGAACGTATGCCTCCCCTAAAGAGCGCCAACCATCCCGGTCTTAGGCAGCTCGCATCTATCCGCTGTCAGCCACCTTCTTCAAATCGTCGGTCCATCGCGGCAGGGCGCCTCACACTACGCTTGCTGAAACGCGGTCTCCACTCTAGCACTTGTCTGCTCCATCGATGGTCTGTCTGTCTGCAGACATAGCCGGCCCACTTCCACATCAGCGTGCTTATTCTTCGCACAATGTCGGTGACTTTAGTTCTTTGACACAAGTAAAGACTGCCTCGTTAGTTTAGTGGTCCCGCTTGATCGAGCAAAGTGTTATTGGGTTATTCTATGAAATTCTCAGAAGCGGGTCGGAGTCCGGATTTGAGCCCGCTTAATGGCAATAGTCTCGCCCCCTATAACATGGGTCCTAAAACATACCGGCGAACTGTGGGAATTTCGGGGAATACAGGCGTGATGATATTTATGTGTTATTTAATCATTATTCGTACCTAGTATGATTGATTACCTAGTATCAACCGAGGAGGGACCATGACCCCCAAAATCGTACACGTTTAGTTGACAAAGCTCCTATTACTTAGTCACGAGTACCTACTCTCTGACTATGACCCTCCCAATGTCTTTGGCTGGGACCGTACCTGTTCTATTAACGGCTTGAAATTTCTATCAACACGCACTGGAGCCACCGTAGTGGAATAGTTAATAATCCTAATCCCTCCCATTCTTAGTGAAAATCAGTTCCCAGCAGTGGGACAGCAAAATGGGTTGATGATGATATGATATATATTCTGATATGATATTCTAAGGTATTTTCCATCTCACAGTTTCCATAATTAGGAAGGCAATGGCAAAAAACGGGTTATAATCTAGTTTAGAAGTCAGTGCACTTGTATGTGAACATATTTGGTTGAAATAAACGTTTTTATGTTTATGTTATGTTTATATTAATTCCTCAACATTCTTTTCGCTGTTGAAAGTTTTAGTAAAAAAATCGTAGAAGAAATCTTAAATTCAGAATATTATAAATGCTTTCGTGTCGATTGATTGAACTGCACCTATCTCAATGTAATGAAAGATATAATCATTATAATGCTCGTCAACGTCGAATAGCTCTACAAGTTTATTTTATCAAAAAAATCTCAATCTTGACTCTAGATACCCATATAGGTTTATTTATGAATAACATCACCAAATATAATCAAAGCTATATTTATCACATTAGTAGAATGAAAAGCTTTCATTTTTCAATGTACGCCGAATTTCGTTCACTTGTAGTGTCGCTATCGCATACTAGATGTCGCTACTGGTAGCGTTTTAACAATAAACTTGCTTTTGCAGACTCATCAATGTTAGGTCTATTTTTAACTAAATTCTCAAACTGTGACTTGGACATTTTAATTTTACTTTACTCTTTTTTACTTAATATTTTAATACGTATCGTTATTAAGTAACATGACTGTGTATTTAGTCGATACAGATGTTCATCACACTCACACCTTCTTTCCATAGAACTAGGCAGAAACGTACCTAAAACAATCTTATAGACATTATACATTTTTATTTATTTTACATTACGTTATTAATTATCCTTGGGACATTGGTATTGGCCCAGAAATTGGGTACCTAAATGATACCTATTTGTTTCTGCAAATAGGTAGATCTTTGAAATACAAGAAATATTTTTTCAAGTTTTTTTTTATACCAGAGAAGCCCCCGCTTTTTCTAACGCTTGGGTTGCGGAGGCTTTCTGTAAAATACTAAAATTCAGCCGAATCTAGTTACATTGAAAATCGACTTCATAGTTAAGAAAAGGCCAGAAGAAGAATTTCTGATCAGAGGACATTTAAAAGTCCGTCGTTTACAAGCAAAAGCTCATAGAGATTATTCAGCGGCCTCCGGTGATCAGTGCGTTTAGTGCTGTTAATGTTCTGTAGTTTTGTAGAGAAATATTCACATCCCTCTCTTGCTATCGACTCCTCGAAAGAAAGAAATAAATATTGATTGACCTACAGGACAGGAGACACAGTTAGTAGTATAGCAAGTAGTAATCAATATCTACTGATATTATATTATCGTAATTAGCAAGTTTGCATGTCTAACGGCTGAACCAAAAGGTGCTAAAAACAGCTTAATCTCGAGCAGGAGGTTCCAAGTATTCACTCGACCCTGGTTTTCATCTGGGACTCGCTGCTGCTCGCGACTGCTCCACAGACTGATTGATGGCATGTAGAGGTGTACTAAATGTACCTAGTGATATCGCAATATTGTCCATGGAGTTTCTTGCCGGATTCTTCGCCATAGGATCAACCTTTTGGAACCGTGCAAATAGAATCATAATGTTTCTTAAACGCTTGTAAAAGCTTATTTGAAATAAAAACATTTGAACTTGAACTTGATCTGGGAATCGAACAGGACATTTAGCGTAGCAGTGGCGCTCAGGACCACTAGACTAATGAGACAGTTCATCGCATCCTTCTTTTTTACCGCCTCTTTGGTGTTCATTACATCACCTTCAAAGCAGGCGAAGGTTTCTGATGTATCACGGCTGGATCTGGAAGCCACAAATCACCTCTAGTTGGATCAAAGTCACTGCACATGAAGTTGGGCGCTTCACAAGCGTGTGTTTCACCATTGCGCCTGGGCAACTGACAGTGCTGGTGACCGTTGATACTAGGCATTCGCCACTGGGATGTTTGGCATATTTACACAAATAGTATTTAAAGCTTATGAAATAATCAAAGTTTTTATTTCAATTAGACCATTAGCATAGACCAAATACCAAATAGACCAAAAGCTAGTTGCACGGTTCCAAAAAGTGAACCTTCTGAAGAAGAACAAGCAAGAAACTCCATAGATCACAATTTTATAAATATAATTACCTAAAAGTATTATTGTGAAAGAGTGCATGCGACTCTACAAATGTTAGTGATTCGACTGCTGTGTCGATTTTTCAGTAAAAATCGTCACACCTGTTCTAACTCGAACGCTTAAGCACAGATGTACTGCCATCCATCTACAGTTGTATGTTTAGATTCCACTTAACAGGCCACCGAGCCTATTGCCATTAACCAGGCACATATCCTCCGAGCTGCTGAATTTCATACCTACCTACTTATAGATATATCTATGTATTTTCACATCTGTCTCGGTAAACTGTATTCGGTAAACAGAGACTACAGATTTCCACTTGCTACGATCCTGGTACACCACTTGCGCTTTATTTACGTTCATTAACCATGACCTTACCGACGATCATGCATGATCGTCGGATAAGGATGCTCTTAACCTGACCTTTTTTTTATGGGATAGGGGAAAATGAGCAGATGGATCGCCTGATGGTAAGCGATTACCGCCGCCCATGGACACCCGCAACACCAGAGGAGTTACAACTGCGTTGCCAGCTTTTTAAAAGGGGATTGGGCCTCCGGTAACCTCACTCACTAGGCGAAACACAACGTAAGCGTTGTTTGACGCCGGTTTTCTGTAAGGCCGTGGTATCACTCCGGTCGAGCCGGCCCATTCGATTTTTGAGAACGTCCGCAATTTGGTTGATTTGATAACACAATAAAAACGCTCAACCTGGGAATTGAAATCCTGAGGTGCTAGTGACCACTAGACATCTAGGCAGAGAAGTAAAAATAAACATCCTAAAAACTTAAACAGCATTTCCATTGATCGCAGCTTATAACGCGATGTTTGAGCCCTATACAATATTGGTACTTGCAGGTTTTACGACGCACTAAAACTAACTACCGAGTTACATAAAATGCATCTGTTTGTAGGTATGTAACACCTGTGAGACATAAAAATACTTTGTTCAGAGATGTATTGGTTAGTTAACTGGCATTCCAAGTAACTATTCGGGGTTTTGAGAAATGTTAGCAAAAGATATCGAAGGCGGGCTGACTTCAAACTTTCGTTCTTTTTTGATCACTTTTTTTTATGGGATAGGAGGGCAAACGAGCAGACGGATCGCCTGATGGTAAGCGATTACCGCCGCCCATGGACACCCACCCGCAACACCATAGGAGTCACAAGTGCGTTGCCAACCTTTTAAAAGAGGATTGGGCCTCCGGTAACCTCACTCACTCGGCGAAACACAACGTAAGCGTTGTTTGACGCCGGTTTTCTGTGAGGCCGTGGTATCACTCCAGTCGAGCCGGCCCATTCGTGCCGAAGCATGGCTCTCCCACGTAAGAATCACTCGTCTATAAGTTTGCCATATTTTTGACAAATTGAAGTTGCCAGTATTTATCAATGCATATATTTTCCCAATGGCAGGTGTCACCTCTCTAATTGAGTGGTGTTAGGCTATAGTCCAGCATGCTGGCCTAATGCGATTTGGTAGACTTCACACACCGTCGGCAAACTCTCTCGGTAGTCGCCATTACAGTCATGAACATAGAATGACGTGTTACCACAGAGTACTTAGAGATGCTTACGCATCGTGTTATTATAAAAATCAACAAATTACGAAAAAATACAATTGAAGTTTGAATTCGAGTTCTTCAAACATTTACGAGCACAATACATTAGTTACATTATTTTTTAAGGCAGACAAAGACAGCAATCAGACAGCCTTGTCTTTTGATAATACCTGGTTTAATTATTTAATAGTATTTCCAAAATACAGAGATACTAAAAAAGTACAAGATGAATATACATATTTTGTATTTCAGATACTACTTGTCTTTCAAATATATCACATCTGGGGGCACGGTAGTGCCCCCGCCAAGTCGAGCGCGAAGCAAACACCGTCGTACCGTCCTTTACTGGAACCATTTCGCCGCATTTTCAGGCCCCTATTTGAGAACCTCTGGATAAGACCAGAACGCAGAAATTTTCGTCATCCAGTAAGCTATAATACGTGTACGTTACGTATACGTTAGTGGGTATAAGTCAACGGCCAATAATAAAGAAATCGCAGTAAGGAAGCTTAGACTTGGTACGACTTTGTCTAGATTTCATTACTTTTTAGAGATAAACAAGCAGCTCCATCGAGACTTGGCTAGTTTTTTACAGAATGTTTTTGATGAGATTTCCGTTTACAAACATACAATTAAGAGACACAAAGTACCTACACCCGGACTAGAAATAGATACCTATCTGTGGCTCAAATATTTGTCCCGGGTTGAAAACGAACTCACGGCACTGCAACGGTAGTGGCAAGTGCGATGTTTTTTTTTAACGGATAGAATATAATTTCTAGATAGTCCTGTAGCCTTAGCACGAACAACTTGCGAAAAAGTATTCGTATCGTCATGGAGACCAATTTGTATGAGATTTGGACCAGCGCCTCTATCGTGACGATACGAATACTTTTTCGCAAGTTGTTCGTGCTAAGGCTACTGTTATACCTAATTTTGAAGTATGCGTGCCGTCAGTCAGGACATGTCAACTCAAGGCTGCTATGGTTCTTTCTTCAAAAGGCCTGTTCAGATATTGCCCTACATCGCAACACTCACATATTTTGATATAGTTGTAATACTACCTACTACTAATATAGGCTCGCCCCTTATTACATTGGAGCTAAAACAAACCGGCGAACTCTAGGTGTACATTACATTATTTTTCGCTTGCGTTGTGTTTCGCCGAGTGAGTGAGGTTACCGGAGGCCCAATCCCCTTTTAAAAGGTCGGCAACTCACTCGTGACTCCTCTGGTGTTGCGGGTGTCCATGGGCGGCGGTGATCGCTTACCATCAGGCGATCCGTCTGCTCGTTTGCCCTCCTATCCCATAAAAAAAAACATTAGTACGCCTCTGCCTAATCCTTCGGGGAATACTACAGAATACTACAGGCGAGATGGTATGTTATGTTACTACTACTACTATCTGGACTTTAAAAGAGACCATGATTTTCTGAGTTTGTTTCGGTGTTTCTTCTCAGAGGTCGTCAGTTAGGAAATGCTGGCGCCATCTAGTTAAAAAAATATTTAAAGCATTGACTTGTAAAAGTGTATTTACAGAATTAAATATCATTTAATTATCATTTTGATCGGTGTCTGACCATCAGTTCAGGGGTCCAAGACTGCTATCTTGATTGACACAAAAAGCTAACAGGTTGCGTATACAAGACTGTCAATAATGAACAATTCTGATGTCACTAAATGACGATTTTGACACATTAAAGAAACAGACCTATGCCTCAAGATACGCCGCAAAATGCTTAACATCAGTTTTCTTTTTACATTTAAAATTATTAATGTTAGGTAAGTACAACATGTCAGGATTTCAGGAATCGTGTTGGCAGTACACAAAACTATAGACAACAATCTTTTGAACCCAAATATGTCAACATTGTTCGAAAGAACCCTAAACCCGTGTTTTAAAGTACTACCAGCGTGTTATATTATTAACAAAGATTTTGTACAGTTGCCAGAGTATCCGCCCGAGACACGGGTTCCGTATGTATTAAATATTTAAACTTTTTAAACTTGTATTGAACAATACAACGTGTCGCGATTCTCTTGTCTTTGGATAAACTTACACTTTATACATGGCCGTGTTAGGCGGAGGCAGATTTAGTTTTTAATGTAGGTAGGCATTTATCGGGCTTTATATTCTTTACTAGTTCTACAGTAGGTACGGTCGAAATAATAGGGTAGTTGTCTGGTGTTTGATTTTTTTTTATAAAGCTTACTAACAATGTGGGTCGCACATTACTAGTATTCTTGTTAACCCTTCGTGCTAAGCTAAGCTATTTATATTATATATTTATTGTTATATTCAAAATACCAGTTTTAACAATATATAAAATATAATTATATACTCGTAGTATTTTTTAATAGAACTATTAAATTATATTTATATTTTTTTATGGGATAGTAGGGCAAACGAGCAGACGGATCGCCTGATGGTAAGCGATTACCGGCGTCCATGAACACCCGCAACACCAGTCGTACGCACAACGGCTACGATATCGACGCGAGAACGCACACAATAACAATTTGGGCAAATAGGATTCAGTTTTCCATACCTCGATCCACTGATGGATCAGGGGGCCATATTTCAGGTATTGTAATTATTTTTTGGGAAAAATTAACAAATATTAAAAACTACTGTAATCTATTCAGTAGTCGATTCTGAACAAACTACTTTCAGGTCTTGCGCTTATTTAGTTACTGGTTCTCTAAGCGTTTCAAGTTTTTGGTGGGGATTGAGAGGGGATTATCTGTCCCTTTCCCGCAAAATGAATGCCAGTACAGAATTGGTATGGCGCACACACGGTTTGACGTCACAACATGTTATAGTACGCTCTCTTTCTAGCATAAAATTAAAATGCCAGTTCTTGAACCGATTTTAATTTTGTTGGTCCGGCATTTATGATCAACTGTTTTATGAGATCATAAAAAATAATCAGTAGCTAATTCCGCATGTCTAAAGCCATTCGTTCCGAAGGTAAAATCACTTAGATAAGTGTTTTTGTACGAAAAATATCGTAATCAGTGAGGACAATAATCACGAATGCGGTTGAACATAAATAAAGAACTCAATAATCTACTTGATAACACAATAACCTGGATGAGCCAGCATAACTTAGAAGTTAATTATACTAAAACAAAATTAATAACCTTCCATCCATATCAAAAAACACCTTTAGAAATAAATTTTATTTTCAACAACATTAAATTAGACATAGTTAATGATTTTACCTTACTCGGATTAAATATAGATAAGCACATAAATTGGAAATCTCACATTAAAAAAATTAAATCAAAATTATCAAAATTCTCATATGCCCTCCGTGAAGTAAAAAAGTCAACAAATTTACAAACTGCACTTATAACTTACTATGCCTATGCCTACTCGTGGCTAAGCTATGGTGTAACCCTATGGGGAAACAGTACAGATGCACCATCCCTTTTTACCCTACAAAAAAAACTGTTGCGGATTCTCGTTAATATAGAAGAAACCGATAGCTGTAAACCCCACTTCCAACGCCTAAACATCTTAACACTCCCCTGTATATATATCCTAGAGACATGCAAATTTGTAAGAAAACACTCAGATTTCTATACCAAACGAGAAGATAAACAACTACCGTATACACTAAGACATAAAGACAGGTTAAATTTACCAAACTCCCGGCTTAAAATGCATTCAACCAGTCCATTTGTTATGTCAATAAAAATTTATAATAATCTACCTCAAAAAATTAAAAATGAACAAAAAGATAATGTGTTTTTAAAGAAGCTAAAAGAAATATTATTAAAAAAAATGTTACTACGATTTAAATGAATACTTAAATGATAAAACCATAACTTAACTCATACATAAAAGATTACATAAAAAATATATACTTATAATCTAATAACAACTATAGCTATACATATAATTAATACAAATAGTATTAGAAAAACAAAAACGAATATATAAATATAAATAAAGTAAAATTAAATAAATAATGAAAAGGAAATTATCTAATAAAATAAATAAATAATATATACATATAAATAAAGTGAAACTAAACAAATAAAGAAATGGTAATTACCAAATAATATACGTAGATACTATATTATACACGACAAAACATACTTTTATATTTATTTTTTAACACCTGTTAACATTGTGGAGTGCAATAAACGAATTGAGTATTGAGTATTGAACAGTATCGCATTAGCCGCGTTTTAATGCGGATGTGTTGCTGATACTTAAAATTTATTTTAAGTAGTGTAGCGTTCGACCTGGGGATCGAATCCAGGAGCAGTCGTGTTTGGGATTTTTTTTTTCTTTTATGGAATAGGAGGGCAAACGAGCAGACGGATCGCCTGATGGTAAGCGATTACCGCCCATAGACACCCGCAACACCAGAGGAGTCACAAGTGCGTTGCCGGCCTTTTAAAAGGGTATTGGGCCTCCGGTAACCTCACTCACTCGGCGAAACACAACGTAAGCGTTGTTTGACGCCGGTTTTCTGTGAGGCCGTGGTATCACTCCGGTCGAGCCGGCCCATTCGTGTTCGGCACGCATGGCTCTCCCACGTAAAATCTATCTACTAGACTAGTGATAATAACGGCGCACATAATTGCGAAAACTCAGAGATGAATTCGACACCTATGATTTGGCAGTCCAATATTCAGATATCTTTTTCTCCCTGTTCTTTTCCCCGTGTAGGGACGGTTTAAAATACTGTTCCTACTGCTTTCCAGATAGGCATCTCGTAAAAGCCGAGAAAATATCTGACTTGCTCGGTTGTAGACTTCTCGGGGTCTGACTGGCTGGCGACCATACTTACCTCGGAATCCGGCTCTGGTAGTTTGCAGTCCGTAGGGGCTCAGCCTCTGGTGTTGCAGGTGTCCATGGGCGGCGATGACTATTAACCACCAGGTGGCTCGTCTGCTCGTTTGCTGACAGAATCAATAAAAAAAACCTAACTAGTCCATTACATACATAATACATAATCAACCCATTATAATGTCCCACTGCTGGGCACGGGTCTCCTCTCGGAATGAGAGGGATTAGGCTATAGTCCCCCAAGCTAGCCTAGTGCGGGTTGGCAGACTTCACACGGCTTCGAGAAAATCTCTCAGGCATGCCGGTTTCCTCACGATGTTTTCCTTCACCGTTTAAGCGCGTGATAATTAACTAACTAAGCGATTACACTATGTTAAAAAACGTGTCCAATCCGAAAGGGGCATAATAGGGATTCCAATCACATCACCAAATAAAATGAGAAACATTAAATATTCATGAAAGTAAACATAATAATGAAGTTTAAAATTCACTATTGTCGTGCCCAATATTAGTGCAATATCCCAAACAATTAGCAAATTTTTTAAAGGTGGAAACACCATCATCAGCTTTACTAGGTATGCTTGGCACCTAGTGACGATTGCCACAGTATTGCCATTTAAGACTTAACTTTATAACATTTCATTCAGGGTATTTTTGGGATTGTATAATAATAGAATTAGATGTCAATAATACCTTCACGGATCGGACAAGGTGTTCTTAACATATTGTATACTGCACACTGTACAACATTATGTATTATTAATAGAATTTTAAGTGTGTGTTGTACAACCCAGCGTGGCTTGTGGAACCGTAATGTGTTTCTGATTGCAAGCTCGACGCTGATTTTGTCAAAACTGCAATTGCAAAATCAGTACCTAAACATATGTATAGCCGTTGTACAGGAATTATTCCAATGCATGTCTGTGTCTAGGTAATCGTATTTGAACTTTGTAATTGGCAATTTCATAAGTTCCTTACGAATTTTACACGCTTATTTTTATTGAAATTTCTTATGATTCTGATAAATTATTACACAGACTGTTTTACCTATATCAGTACTTTACTGCTTCATCTTTCAGCGATAAGAACGTTATTATTTTTACTGTAGGTACTTAATAGTGCTTATTTCAGAGGTTTTTGCGATTACGATATAGTTAAATATAATGTTATAAGATTATGATTCGGTCCTAAAAATATCGCTTCGTTGAGCTACACGTGCAGCCAGCTAGCAGCGTTCCTCGTGTATATACTACATAGCATTAATACATACTACGGAATCCGCGCACTACCGCCACTGTTCTCAAACTAAAGTTAAATTTGCAAGTGATAGATATGCGAGGCACTCCCGGAATGTAATTTTCACACGCTCAAGCGACGTCACTGTAGCCCCCGCCCCGTGGAGCGCCACCCTTCGCCGCCCGACGCCCCCTATATAGGCCGAGAGACAAGCTCCGCGGAAGTCTGACAAGAACTATTTATTTATGTAGCTAGATATTTAAATTTCACCAGTTACTGCAGGTCTGTTTTTTATGGATTAAGTCGGCAAACGAGCTGATCCACCTGGTGGTAAGTAGTCACTGCAACACCAGAGGAGTTGCTGATGCGATGCCGATCTTTGAGAACCCCCACGGACTGCAGACTGCCAGAGCCGCAGCAACCGAGGGGAACTGGCCGTTACGTGCAAAAGTCAAACCACACACCAAGGTGCTTTATTAAATGACAGACTCCGGCGTACGGGTGGTCGCCAGCCAGTCAGACCCGAAGAAGCCCTACCACCGATCGAGTCAGATATTTTCACGCCTCTTACGGGATGCTTATCTGAAAGGCAGTGAGGAATAGTATTCTAACCTGTCCCTACAAGGGGTAAATTTTTATAGGTATACTATAATTATGACTCGATGCATATACCTATTATTATAGATGCATTACCTACAATTATTATCTTTTTATTTTATTGATAATGTTTTTTTTTTTATGTAATCAAGAATATGCAGATATTATTATTTCAATTGAACCTAAAGCCAAGTAAAATTCAATCAGATACTTACAATAATTTATGATATCTTGACCTCTGATAGATGTTGTTACTTGGTTATTTTAGACATTACTAAAGCTGATAATGTTTCTTTTCATTTTTGTCCCATTTTCGGGTAAAGCCCAGGTCCTTTCAGCCTCACCCAGCTTTTCGGCCGCTACGGTACGCTTTCAAGTTAGGTATCTCGCAGATTTTAGGGATCAAAAAGTTGGAATGTGATCAAGTATTGGCAATAGCAAATATTGAAACCAGAAGAACGAGCGTTGTTTAGCGTAGCGACTGAGCGGTCGGCTTCTACGTTACGTATTGTGGGTTCGATGCCCGCACGGAACAAATATTTGTATGATTTACAGGTAGTTGTTCCGGGTTCTGTTGTTGGTATGTGTCATAATTTGTGTTTGTAAACGTACCCACGATACAGAAGAAATTCCTAGTGTAGGGCAACGTTAGAATATATAAAAAATACACAGATTTTGAGGGATACCTATTCAGAGACACCTATTTGTATGTATTAACTCTGAAACAGGTTACAATGCTCCAGATACAGACCCTATTAACGTTAAAACAATAAAGTTATAAGCGAAACAAAGTATCGATACAATAAAAAAAGTATTCCTATTTATAAAGGTAACGTATCGCAGTCTGGCTCCCAGACCTTCGCCCCCGCGGCCGCTCACGACGGATGCCCCGGAAAATTGCTACAATCATTGTGAGAGGGAATTCCGAAATGAAGGAAACGTACTTAAAGTCGACTCCAGTGCGGCTCGCCTGTCTCTAACGCGTCGCATTCACTACTCATAATTGTAAGCGTTTATCTGCCGTTGCATACGGGTTTATGATGCTGCGTATTGTAAATAATATTATAATCTCCCTCAAATTGGGAGGGATTTAGGGTTTAATCCGGTATGTAGGTTTACTCTCTACGCTCATAAACTTTATGGACTTTTTTTAGATGTGTCTAAAGTAGATTAACTCTACAGACCCAATGTGTTTCCTCAGCCTGCCTAAGCCCATATCTTAGCTATTTATTTTATAGTTCACTAGCGACCCGCCTGCGGTTTCACCCGTGTTGCTTTGCTCCTATTTGTCGTAGTGTGATGTTATATAGCCTATAACCTTCCTCGATAAATGGACTATCCAATACCAATATAATTTTTCAATTCCATCCAGTAGTTCTTGAGATTCGCGCGTTCAAACAAAAAAACAAACTCTTCAGCTTTATTTATTTATTTAGGATTAAATAGAACGGCCGAAGCCAATTACACTATTTAAATATGTACAGTTTAGTTTAAAACAGTCAGGCATTCTTCTCACAAAAATTCAAGCATTCCGACATTATCACCTTCCATTCATCCACAAACATATCGATATTTGCGTTTGAGTTCAGGAGAGCGTTAATATTGGCCAGTGTCCGAGGAATAGGCGACATAGAGCGTGCAACGGTACGGCAAGTTGGAACAGCCAGTAAACGATGTTTTCTGCAACGACAGTAATTGTCAGGGACAAATAGCTTGCAGATTTCATTATGAAGGTCAGGAACATCGATAATCCCTCTAAGAATTTTAAATATTACAGTCATCTGATCGCGCGACCGTCTTACTTCTAGGGAATTGAAACCCAAGCAACCCAACAGGAATTTAGTGGGATACAAAAAAGGGTAGAACCCATACATGTGCTTGTAAAGGTATCTAAGAAATGCCTTTTGAACCTTCTCTAATGCTAACACGTACTGCTTCTCAAAAGGATTCCAAACGCACGCACTAGACTCAATCTTGCTACGGACCAATGCTCCAAAAACAAGCCTGATAACGTGGGGGTTTTGGAAGTCACGACAATTTCTTAAGACAAAGCCAAGTCGCCTGAAGGACTCCTTAGCAGTGGATGCGATGTGGTCATGGAAAGTGAGCTTACGGTCAAATATGATACCCAGGTCTTTCATGGTATCAGTTCTTGTAATTGTATCTCCATTCAGTTTGTATAGAAAGTTAACTGGGTTAACTTTCTATACAAACTGAATCTGGGTAGTTATAATATTAGTATAGATTGGATTTAGTACAAGAGCATGATGTTGTGAGTGTACCGCTCCGAGGGCATATCACTACCGGAGTGTGTCGCTCCGGGAGCATGATGCTACGAGTGCATACTATTATGACACAGTACCACGACGACAGCTATCCGCTACGAGAGCGTGCCGTTACGAGAGTGCACCGCGACGAGATTGTTTTCCTACGAGAGTGTGTTGCTACGAAACAGCAAGCAATGAGACCGTACCGAAACCGTTCTATTATAAAACAGTCCTGCTATGAGAGTGTGTCGCTACATGAGCGTGCAGCTACGAGAGTGTGTCGCTGCGTCAGCGTACAGCTACGTGGATGTGCCGCTACGACAGCGTGCTGCTACGAGAATGTGCAGCTACGAAAGCGTGCCGCTACAAAATTGTGTGGTTACGAGAGCGTGCCATTAAGAGAGCGTGCCGCTACGAGAGCATGTCGCTACGAGAACATGAAATTACGAGAGCGTGCCGCTACGAGACCGAGTTGTTACGAGAACATGAAACTACGAGAGGCTGCTGTTATGACAGTGTGCAGCTAAGAAAATATGCCGCTACTGTAGCCGGTTTAACGTAGTACCTCGTAGCTCTATCTGGGGTGTCCCATTCGTGTTCACATTTGGCCAATCCGCATCACAGAAAAAGTTAAAAAGGCACATGTGCCAGTATACCAATTATATCGTTTGAAACCCAATAATAGCAAGCAACGCTTGACTGCAGACACAGGTAACAACGTGTTAGTGAGTCTGCAAGTCTGTCAAAAGTTTCATTGTTAACCTTACTTTTGAAACTGTAGCGTGTTACATTGATAGTGAGGCTATTGAGAGTATTGAGACCTTTCCTCCATGATTAGGAGGCTGTTTTGTAGACTCTTAAGAATTTACAAAGAAAACAACAACGCTTACGTTGTGTTTCGCCGAGTGAGTGAGGTTACCGGAGGCCCAATCCCCTTTTAAAAGGTCGGCAACGCACTTGTGACTCCTCTGGGGTTGCGGGTGTCCATGGGCGGCGGTAACCGCTTACCATCAGGCGATCCGTCTGCTTGTTTGCCCTCCTATTCTATGAAATAGGATAACTGATCCATGTTTATAGAACCATGTTACACGATGACTGACCCATGTTTGCAAATTTTGCAAATAAACTCTTTAACTTTGACTCTTTGACTTTGTTTGTTATTTATCTGGCTACGTCAACTCAGTTGTTTTTTTTATATTTAGACTTCGGCACACGAGCTGACGAGCTACTTGGTAGTTAAGTAGTCATCGTCGCCCATGGATACTTGCACCACCAGAGAAGTTACTGATGCGTTGTCGACCCTTAAATGGCTTTCTTGATAAAGCCATTGTGACACGTATCTGCACATTTATGAGTATGTAATAAAGTTCTTGAAGATGGAGGTTAGCATGGTAATTATTTGTTCTAATTCTTCTCAGTTTTAAAAACCTAACAGTAGGAGTATACTTGGCTGAATTATTTCTTATAACTATAGTGGCAAGCGATCAAATTACAACGTAATACAACCTGTCAATTTTAGGAAAATAACTGTTTTGTGATAGCATCGTCGGCCCACAACCTTGTTGACATCTCTTCAACATGCAAGGAAAAGCCTGCCGCTGCCGCAAGAATTGCTCGTCTTGAATAACCCACTAAAAGTCTCTTGAAGTCGCTGTGAATGACATACAAACCAGACAGAAAAATAAACCAATCACATTGTTTCACAAGTTTATGACAAGATGATAATTTATACCACCATAAAATTACGTATGGTCTCCCAACAACTATACATTTGATATACCAGGTGGTCATAAATCACGGGCATGTCGATATCTTTCAATAATCCAATCAAAGCGGCTCGTATCCGAACTAATGTTATTGTCAAACCTACCAGCCATTATCTGGGCACAAGCGAACATCTGAATGTTCAGTCACGTATCCGAATGAACGAACCGACCTATACGATTAATGGCGAGCGCGAAAGGGACGGATGATCGATGTAAACAATCGGATACATTCCAGTTCGAAAATGTTGTATTACTAATGTTTATTCGAAAGATTTTGAGTTTTACCGCTGTCGTATTAAGTGCAATATTTTATTGCCGTTTGTTATTTTTAAATTTCGCCAAAATCGTTGATGTTTTTTGCGTTTTGCCGCAAACCATTTTGATCGTTAAGTACAGATGGTCACGGTTCAGAATAGCAAGCAATTTTATGGTTGTTGCGCTGTAAATACAGAATTCGTTAGTGAAGTGGCATCTATCTTATGTTTTTTATATTGACAACGCCGTCACCGGAATCGGAATGAGGTAATAAAGAAATTGCAATCCTTATATGTACCTTTTTAACATTGCTGATGTGCATTATAATGTATGCGACTTAATTGAATAATCTGTATGAAAGCAAACCGCCCCATTTGTGAGCCGCATTGAGAATGAAGAAATATCTTTGATGTTCGTAACTACTATGTATGGAATATTTTAAATTTTGTCGTGTCAACAGTGGTTCTTGCTTGAGTTATATCTTTGTTTTTCTAAAGGATCGTGTTAATCGTAATTGGTTTTTGTCATAGATAGTCGGTATTTGACACCTTCTTGAAAGATGTGGTGTCAATAATTCAATGAGAAGACATTAATATTTTACACACTTTATATTTTATTAGTTGTAAGTAACTTGATATGAGGCTGATTCTAATGACATTGTTCTCCGGTCTATAAATTTCTATCAAACTATCTCTTCGAATGTCTGCGTGCTTGGTAGAATCATTCCTTGCGATGTTGCCTCCTACACACATTACTCGGGAGCTCTAAACGGTATGTCGGCATTTCTGCGCTCCTAGTACTATTGATGCAACATACCAGGCTAAACTAGGTTCAGTCGTCTCGTTGCTCTCGTCTTGTCGCTCGCTGTCATGTTCTCCTAGTAATCGTTGTGCATTGTATTAGGATGGTAGTTATTATTAAAATAAATACGTAGTGTTGTAAAACTTAAAACTAACGAATACCTGGTACATAAGAAGAGTAAGTACCTATCTATCTAAGAGTTTGGGATACTGTTAAAATTATACTTAACACTATCAGTTAACATTTTGGCTCAGAACAGTGTCACAAGAATGCTATTTTAATTGTCACAAAATGGGAATTCAAAGACGGGTTAATCTGACATATCTAAACCCTGGCAAGTTTGGTAGACATAACTGTCAAAAATACCGAAGTCAAGAAAAAACAGATTCGGTACCCTTGTCCCTAGCATATATTTATCTATGAAACCACGGCATGATAATGACCTTCTACGGAAGATGATATTGTCTCGAGACCGCAGTCCCTTAGGTTCTTCGGCTGTCATGATAGAAAGAGTGTTAAAACATTCCTGGGGGCTTACTAATATTGGTATAGTCAGCAACATTCAGGGTTGTGGTACAAGATATATGCTCGCGCCGCGGCCTTGCTTGTTGAACAAATTTTTCAGTCGCCTGTGTGGAAAGCGATCATTGTAGTCGCGTACTACAAATATATCTAGTAGGGTCAGCATGGAAATTAAATCTAATAAAAAAGGAGCTCTTATTTTACCGGAAACAACCTTTATTATACTCATATTATGTATAGATTGGTAACCGACTTGCTTTGTCTTGTGTGTTCGCTAGCTATGAACATTACGATTCAGTTGGTGGAAGCAAGACTAGTTGTGGGTTTCAAAGGCAGAGAGATTTGAATATTAACTAATGATTGTTAGGCGAGTTTTCATTTCAAAATATGTATGTTCAATCTAATCTAACACAGAGCATGACTCTATTCCATTTAAAACAAGCCGACTTATACAGCATCGTTTTTTGCCGACCATACAGCGTCATGACGCGTCGCGAGCGTCAAAGCGACACGGCCGTTAGTTGTCGCGGCACCGCGTCGCGCGACCAAACGTTTTTCATTGCCGCGCGAGTGATGAATTCGATGCTGCCTACCTAACATAGCGCGCAATGTACAACACGATTTAGAAGCGGTCAGCCAGTAATAGATGCGTGTACGTTTTAAAATGGTTGCTTAATTTTGTTGTATTTGTTCGTAGAACGACTTGTTGAAAAATTTTTGTTGGCCAAGGACTGAATAAGTATAGGTTATTAGGTGAAGGCTGTTACTCTCCGAATAAATTAAAAAATGGAACGGAATTTATATGAAATGAACTGCCCAGTAATTTAATGGGAACTCACAATTGGTAAAATGCGATCTTCCAAGCAAGAACAAAAAATTATATAGGAAATAATGCAAAGATGCCCTGCGTGTCCATTATAATAATGCATTCAGGATGTTGTTGAGATTGCCGCGGATCAGGTATGTTTACAGACACACACGAGGATGGTTTTGCGTGGCAGCCCCAACAGCTTCCTGCAACTTATTGTGGGGAGAATGGACACTGACTGCTCCTTTATGGAGGTGTTGGACAAATTACATGTAATGCGTTCCTGACCTAGTGATTCCATTATTGTTTTGTAGAATATTATTAATTGAAAGTATGGATTATTTATAGCCCATAATATTAAGTAAATTATCGGAAATAAATAAATTTAATTGATAGAACTTTATCTGAGGGGGGAGTATGTAATTTTAAATGACATGTGGCCATCATAATCATAATCATAATAATCTTTATTTGCATAAAACATGGTATACAAAGATGTTCGATAAGTTGAAGTGGTACGTATGTACATGCTTTGCTAAGGTATCCTATCATGCAAACATGTTTAAGCTTCATAAGAAGTAGGTACTATAATTAAAATTTCTTATCTAGAAAATCTTTTACGTTATAAAAGTTATATTTGGCTAACCATTTAGATAATTTATTCTTAAAGAATCTACTTTATGTTCCATACCATGTGTACGAATTTGTATTTGTGAACCATGGTAGAGAAAATTCTAATGTAGAACAATGTTTTGCCGTTTTTATTTGTTAATGTGAAAGTTCACATTATGTGATGCGATTTTATCAATATAATAAGAAACTAGTCCACACCTATTATTATCGAATAATGTTAAAAGTAATTCTGTCTGTTTACCTTTCACGCTAAACCGCTGAATTTGGCAAGGAAATAGATGGTATTTTTTTTTTGTATGGACATAGGCTAGGTACCTTAAATCTTTTTTTCTTAGTAATGCGTCCTTTTTGGACGTCAATGTAAATAATAGACAGGTTTATTTGCTGGTAATGGCAGTATTTCTAAAAGCCATAATTAATCATTCATCAGATTTAACAAAACTAATCTGGGTACCCTTCCGGCTGATAGTGATGAGGAGTTCTTTGATGCCCTTTTTTAGTTATATTTAGCTAGTTTTATTTAAGTTAGTTTAATATTTTATTATAATTGGTTTTATCAGTCACAAAACTAATAATATCGCATCCAACTACCAGGGCGACATAGTTATAATAAAGCATCGTCCTACAAAACAATAACAATAATTTAGGCTAAAACGGAAATATCCCCGCGAAAAATGTTCAAAACGCCGGACGTAGTCCACCGCTGGCCATCACGCCAGTTATTTGGTCCATTAAACGTGAAATAGTTGGAGTCAACGAGTACTAGGAGCGCAGAGCCAGCGGGGAGGTTTTAAAATACGATTTATTGCTTGCTACACAGCTGTTTTAAGTTAGGGCTAATGTGATTAGGTTATGTTTATAGTTCCAAAAAGGCCTAAGAAGTTTTGATTGTAGTTTTTTTTTATAAGCTTACTAGAAATGTGGGTAGCACGTTACCACAGAACAGATAAAAGAGGTCTTTTATCTGTTCTGTGCACATTAATCACATTAATTGTAAGGTGTACCAATTTATCTTATGTGTAGATATGTAGGTAACTGTTTCATTATCATCATACGTTTATTTATACCTTATATTGAAGTGCCAATAAGCCCATTCATAAATTTTATGCAAAATAATCATTAAAGATTTGCACTTTGGAAATGTTTAATTTTAATTGGACATAGCCTGTTAGTCTATCTTTTGGTAGACTAACTCCTAACACGCTAAACCGATTTAAACTTGTTTCTTTTTCGTATAAAATCAGAATGTTTCATAGTCATGTTTGATTAAAATCAGTTTATTCGTGCCAAGACCGCTAACTCAAACTCATATTACAGGTTTTTAAAGGAGATATGTTCCAGCCATGTCTATGTGGGAAAGCTATACTAAAAAATCAACAACAGTTTTTAATTGTCCATTGTCTTTAGAGGGCTTTGTTGTTCAAAGAATTTTTGCCTTAGAAGCTACACACAGTGCAGAAATACTAATTTTTTTTAGGAATTATATTTATATAAAATTTACAAAAATAACAATTTAAACTTCCTTCTGCCGCAGTCGGGTAAAAAGGTTGGCCATTTCACACAATCGTATTTCAACCTGAATTTACACATACCACCGTATCAGTCTCCAGATCGACATGAACCAACTAATTTTGGTAATTACCAATTACCTGACGATGTTTAGATTAGCTGAATCAATTTATTTATGCGATCCTAGTAAAACTCATTAATGTTTAGTTGTCCTTTTCGTTAATTACGGGCCGGGTGTGGGCGAGCTTAGATTTTAGGGTATGAATCATGTATAGTGCCAATCGCCAGATGATTTTGGTGTTTTTTTGTAATTTAATAACATGACAAGCGGTAACCCCTGTCTATAGACGCCAGCAATACCAGTGGTATCAATCGCGGGTTGTCATTTTAAGACCTCAGAGATTAAGTTCTTTCAAACCGGAATACAATTGTAAGAAAACATTATTGATTAAAGTACTTTTTTACGGATTTTTTCGCGTTGTATTGGTATTATTTAATTCCCGACGCTTCGGATCCTTTACAGTATCCATGGTCACAGATAGTCTAAGTTGTTGTTGTATTGATAAATAATATCAATATAATATACAATGCGATAAAATCCGTAAAAAAGTACTTTTATTTCAATAATGTTCTAATATTCGCGAAGTTTCAGAAAACACATTATTGCTTACCAGTAGAATATTAAAATATTTGGCAATACTGGCTTAAACGGTGAAGGAAAAAATCGTGAGAAAAGTTTAACTGAGATTTTTTCAACAGGACGTGGAGTCTGCCGGTACTCAGGCAGCGTGGTGGACCGCTTTTTAATCCTCATTGAGTCAATCACGCGGGGATGCCATTGGGGTCTGTCAAATTATGTTTCTCTTCAACACTACTGAGTCGAGGTAACGAGCGCTTCTTAAAATTAATCTGCCACATTCTAACTTTAAGCTCTTGTATTCTGAGAGGAGACCAGTGCCCAGCTGTGGGACAATAAATGACAATGATATCACATTCATCTGACATAACGCCTGTATGTCCCGAAGGGAGGTGTACTAATGTACACCTAGAGTTCGCCGGAATGTTTAGGCGATAGGTCGCATCACCCAATCGGACACAATTCAGAAATAATAACACTTTTCTCGACCTGGAATCCGAACCCGGTACATCAATCGTGGCAGTTGTTTATAATAATATTATAGACTTTTTTATTCAGACAACCATAGATCCATTACATAATATTGTTAGTACGATCTTAAAAACTATGTCAGTATTAAATAATTTATTTTTTATGTTTTTTTTATGGGATAGGGGGGCAAACGAGCAGACGGATCGCCTGATGGTAAGCGATTACCGCCGCCCATGGACACCCGCAACACCAGAGAAGTCACAAGTGCGTTGCCGACCTTCTAAAAAGCTCTTTTCTTGAAAGTTTGTTGTTGAATATTGTTGTTATGTTAGTATTTAGTATTTAATAATGACTAAGATTGAAATAAAACTACATTTTACGGATTTTATCGCTTTGTATTTATATTATTTTACTAGATTTCCCGTCCGCAGCTTCGCCTGCGTACTTAGGTCATTTCCGTCTATAAAATATACTGTGCCCACTATACGTACACCATGGAGGTTTCATAATTATCATAAAAATGTATTAAGTTTAATTTATAAGGAAGAAAATAATAGTCAAAATGTCATAGCGAATGACAGCTGTACATAATCTTGATGATGTCATCGTTTATTAAATATGTGTGTGTGTGTGTATGTCAATCGCATAGTAGTGTGTGCGGACAATCATACAAACTTTCACCCCCCTTTTCACCAACTTAGGGGTTGAATTTCTAAAAATCCTGTCTTAGTGCTCGTCTATAGTGCAAAAGGAACCAGTAGGCAAACTTTCAGGGATCTAGCTCCTGTAGTTTCGGCTGTGCGTTGATACGTCAGTCAGTCAGGTTCTTGTTTCCTTTCTTTCTATTTTATTGTTATAGTCACTAGAATCCTGAACATATCAGGTTTTTGCCTTTGTGCTGGTGATGATGTTAAAGGTGAGTAAGATGTATTCTTAAGCTTATCTGATGAATACTCAAGCGCGCACAGTTACCTACTTGCGAGAGTAGGTAGGCGCAAGTAATCGGGATCGCGCGGATAAATTTTAAACTTGGATTATTGTTTTGCCAACCGTGGCCTGTTCAGGTGTTTTTGATATTGTACCGTTAGCAGAAAAACCTAGTGACAAACAAGCTGATGTAAAATTACAATTCCTTTTTTACTTTTTAATCAGTCAATCTACCAATTACGGGTGCGGCGCGGATGGTTACGTCAAAAATACTTTTCAAATTTTCATTAGCGCAAAAGTTTATTCCAGGTAATTTATTAAAATTCCATTGTCTTAATATTGGAATTCCAAGTTACGGAAAATTTTCGTCAATTTGTTATTATTAGTTTTTTGTGTTTAGGTAGCTTTTCTTGTGCATTGTTATATTATCGGGACCCATGCACTCTTAAAGTCTGTACAATCTGCTTATTTGCTATCCCTCCAAACGTCCTCTGCGTCCCTGGTACTGTTTGTTTCTGAGTAAAACTTTAATTAACCAATAAACATGTCGGTCGTGGTCCCGTCTTAAATTAGCCCTGAGTGGAAATTGCTCGATGCCTTCGCACCAGTCATGACGCCCTAGTACCTACGCCGGTGGACGTAATGAAACTTACTTTATAATTGCTTGTAAATTTGCGAGGTTACTGTCGTATTTAATTTAAGGGAGTAGGACACTGAAATCGGTGAAAATTACGTTCATTTCAGTAATTGTATGTTATCTTTAGGTTATTTTAAATAAATGTTCTTCTGCCGCACGCAAAATACGCGTTAAATCGTGGAGATGCGGATTATAATCCATATTATACATCCATCCAGTTTTCTGGGACTTGATATCAATCAAGTATAATGGTAATATTTTATCACTTGCTGCAAAACGCCATCTTCTAAAACGTTCGGTTAACTAACAACTAATATACTGCCGTCCATAGGGCGCATTGCAGAACTGACGGTCTTCTCCTCGAGCACATCTCCATTTAAAACTGAAATTCTTTATTTCTTTCTGCAAGTGCGAAGTGTGCCAAGCAGATTATTTTATAGTCACTTGCGAAGTCTCTTTTAAGGCACATAATAAATATAACCATTCTCTGTGGGTCAACTTTTCAAAATATTAACGACTAACAAATAACACAAAGGGCGCATTCCTGCACATCTCGTAGCAGGGAAACATAAATTGATATAGTTTCAGTGTTCATCTGAAGCTTTTCTTTTGTCGCCGGGGGCTTGGGGCTGTGGTGGGGGAGGGGTGGCTAAGGTTGACAAATGGGCCGCTCGGAGCATCCGCGAGCGATACAATCGGTGCGTTGCTTACTGTGCTCCGTTCGAGGAAAAAACGTAGGGTTGGCAAACGGATCTATGTCCAATGAAAATCAATGGGTTACATTTTTTGATGATTTTGTCGTCATCTGCACAGACAGTTCAGTACTAAATACTATAAATCTTTCTGTATCATGTTACGGGTGCGATTAAGTACATATATTAGCACAAAATTATTCGCTCAGCCATTTGGGATAATCTTTAAAAGTATCGAGTTAAGCTTAATTGTATGAATTTTGCTTTCTCCAATACTATCATGCCTTTTTCTAGGATAGGATGTAGACCTCTAGGATATAGAAGACCGTATCCTATGTAGGTATTTGCTAAGTATGAAGGAGTACTGAAAACCGATTTATTGTACGATGAAGTGAATATTTTTTACTTTTATTCGTTACACATTCTGTTATGAGTTTATGAGTGATATTCGATTCTGAGGCTGTGCGATAGTATTACCTTTTTCTAAAATGCAATAGCATCCTACCTAATTTTGTTGTGGTAATTAATTGTTAAAAAATCTAATGTTTAAGCGTTGGACCATACAGATACAATCATATACAAACTATTTAAAACAACCGTTCCTTTTCTCTTTACCGTGGTCGGGTAAAAAATAGAAGTGGTATTTTGTGTCGTGTGGCAACCCTGCAGCACGCGTCACTGGACTCGTCCCAGTGTGCCATTACTCACTGTCGTCCGCCATTTTCGAGCCGCCACGCCCGCTACGACGCTACGAAATGCTACGCCGCGTAGCGTTGCCGTTACGTAGCAACCGCTAGAGATTCTGTTGTCTTAGTGTTTTTTTTCTTGTTACTTTAATTTGATTCACGTTTATAGTTTTACGTTTCTTCAGAAATGTATTTTTTATAAAAAAAAACCTTACCTTATAGGTCCTGGGTTCGATTTTCAGGTCGAGTAAAGTAATATTAAGATTTTCTATGAAATTCTCAGTGGCAGTTCGGAGTTTGGGATTTGTGCCCGGTTAATAGCAATAGGCTCAATTATATGGGACCTGAACATACGGCGAACTATGGGTGTATATAACTACGCCTCTGCCTCACCCTTCATGGATTAAGAGCGTGACGGTATGTTATGTTATGAAATATAATTAGCTTCTATATATACGAAATTATTTCAAGCTTGGAGTAGGTAGTGTTTAGATACTTAACGTTTAGATTTATTTATTTATTTATCATACCCATTAAAAACTTCAACAATTAATTCTCTTTTGTCTTTTGTTTTTAATTAGTCGTTAAAAGGATGCTTCATATTATGTCATCTTTCATTTGACATCAATCAATACAGTACTAGTGTCTTTATTTAGGTGATATGCGCGTTTACAGTCTACCGGTATGTCTAGCCCTATGTATTAAGAGCGAGCCTCTTGCCAATAATCGGACAAATCCAAACTTTGAACTGCGCTACGGAGAATTACTTACATAGAAAAAGCAAATAATACTGCTCGAGCTGGGATTCAAATACAGTTTAATACATTGGTTATGTCAACCGTTTTAATAACTATAAAAAAAATAGTTTTCTGCGTAAGATAATTTGTTGAATAGATTCTGGCGCAGGTTCTGATGTGAAATTCCTGTGTACCTAACCAGAGGACATCAGAACCTGTGTCCTCTGATTAGGTTTAGGTACACCGGATACTAACAACTAAGCTACAGATTATCTGTAATGTCACATTGTCCGTCATAAGTCGATGCCTACCAGAGGTCGAATTTACAATGATAAAAAAAAAGGTGTTTACCCGCATAATTCCCATCCGTTCATCCATGATCCATCTTGTGGATCAGTGAGGTAACAATAAACCAAGTGCCTCCGTGGAATAAATTCAGAAAGTTTGAAACTATAGCAGTTTGCAAACACCTCGCTTGTCGGCGACTGCTTCCAAAGATATATATAGACATTTTAACGTATTCATGCGAGGTAAGAAAAGTTTTGTTTTTTTTTTGTTTGTTGCCAATATTTGAAGGGTTGACTGTGGGTTGTTGAGTTTTATGTCGTGGGAAATAGGTGAGTTTATGTTTATAAAGAGTGGGAATTGAGTATTTCAAATATTTCCACATTCATAACACAATTCCATGTCAGACCTAATTATTTTGTACTCTAATTATTTTTGAAGTAATATTAGTTTACAAAATTTAGACTTTCTCTTAGGTATGTAATTAGCAAGTGGAATTTATTAATTTTTTTAAATACTTACTATTCTTGTTCAGAAATTAAAGTCGGTTTATTTTATTAGCCTGTATTGACCTACTCCTGAGAAAAGAGAATGAGAGAGACAGCTAAGAAATTCTGCATTATAGCTTCACTACAA